>OY992891.1:4641744-4821744 GCA_963921405.1 Cepaea hortensis | reverse complement strand
AAGAACACGTACATCAGCAGGCTGAATGAAGACGAAAGATTTAAAAGTCATATTAGAAAAAGATAAGATTTTACATGTATGGTCAGATTATGTGAAAAACCTTTATGATGACAACATAGAGAAACAGTATGATATTCAAAATAATAATGAGGGACCATCAATTTTGAAGATGGAGGTTAAGAATGCTCTTAACCATATGAAATCTGGCAAGACCCCCGGTTCAGACAGCATCACAACAGAAATGATTATTGCTTTAGAAGCATATGGAATAGATAAAATTACCAGACTGCTGAATACAACATATGATATTTGGAGACATACCTCATGAATTAAGTAATTCTTTATTTATTGCAATCCCAAAGAAATCAGGAGCCTTGGAATGTGATCAACATCAAACAATTAGTATAATGAGTCACATCACGAAGATATTGCTAAGAATTATCATGCAAAGATTTATGAAGAAAATACAATCTGAAATAGGAGAAAAACAATGTGGGTTTGTAGAAGGCAAGGCACAGTAAATGATGTGTATATACTGAGAACAGTAATTAAACGTTCTATAGAAGTAAACACGCATCTAAACCTTTGCTTTATTGACTACACAAAGCCTTTCGTTAAAGTGAGACATGTCGACATGATAAGGATGCTTGAAGATCTACAAATTGATGGGAAAGACCTTAGACTTGTAAAAAACATATATTAGAAACAACTAGCTGCCATAAGAGTTGATAATGAAGTAGGTCAATAACAGCCTATTAAAAGAGGTGTGAGACAGGGATGTATAATGTATCCAGATCTTTTTCCCATGTACAGTGAAAATATTTTCAGAAATATAGAAGATATGGAAGGAATCAACATTGAGGGACGATACATCAATAACATTAGATATGCAGATGATACAGTCCTGATTGCAGACAATGAACAGGACCTGCAACATTTAGTAGATGCGGGTTTTGCACACAGTGAACAAGTAGGGATATAATTGAATTGTTAGGATATACAGATTATCACTATGTAATATGCAAGTAAATGGACATATTCTTAAACAAGTGAATCGGTACAGTTATCTCGGAACAGTCATAACATCAGATGGGAGATGCTTTGAAGAGATTTGAATATTACCTTCGATATTGCGTAGGTAGCCTTTGGCATGATGAAAAACATACTGACGAAAAAAAAATATATTAACTGAAACGAGAAAAAGAGCGTTCAAGTGCTACATAGAACCTGTAGTTTTGTATGGATGTGAAGTGTGGACAATGAGTAGAGAAGCTAAAAAACATCTGATGGCTGTGGAAATGTGGTTTCTGAGGAAAATGCAAAGAATACCATGGACAGATAGAAAAACCAATGAACAAGTCCTTTAAAAAAAACAAATGAAGATCGTAAACTGATTAGAGACATTAGACGTAGACAGTCACAATTATTTGGGGCATGTTATGAGAAGAAATGAATTGGAGAACTTGGTGACAACTGGCAAGATCGAAGTTATACCAAGGGGAAGACCGAGAAGTAAATATCTGAATGTCTTGGCCACGTGGCATGGTCAAGACAGGAACACGGAGCTGATCCACGACTCTGGTGATCGATTGAGGTGGCGAAACGTGGCCGCCCACGCTTAACGGCATGGCATATGAGGTTGGATGGATGGATGGTATGCGGGATCACGAACTGCGTCAGTAACACCTTCGCCACGGAGGCGGTGGTAATGATGTTAAACAAGGAATATACACGAGTTTGTGTGGTAATTCCCACTTGTCCCCCCTACGACGTTGTAATCGACGATTCTTACCTTCTAAGATAAGAAAAGGATAGTTGACTTTTATCTCATCCTGGGTAGAGCTGATTTGAGTTGAGTTAAGTCAATAACCGGAGTCTCCGTGAGTTCGAGAGGCTCCGTGGTGAAGTGGTCAATCCGTTTGACTCAGGCTCCGAAGGTTTGGGTTCGATTCCGGGCCGAGTCCTTCGGTTCGAGAGTTAAATCTTTTGGAGACTCCTGTGGGTCGTCGCTGGAGCTAGGGAGTTTGCGCGACGCTTTCCGCGCTGCGGAATGAGACTGAGCTATATGGGATAAAACCCGGTGCAGTGAAGTCGACCCTGTCGACTTTTAAGCGATCTTTTTTAAGTCAAGAACCGACATCATAACACTCTGAGCATTCACATACGAGCACAGTCGTCATCGTCAACAGCAAGGGAAGAGTCCTTACAGTAATAGTGCCAGGAGCAGTCTGATTATACTGGTCTACACACGTTTTGGTACCTTACATTTTATAGCTTTTCTTGGATAATTTTGTGTTGCAGATTCCAAACATGTAATCAGAGGTTTGTTCATATCAGTTCTAGTTTTTCAGATAACTAAGAACTAAGAATGACCTTCTTTGTGGGGCTATTGTTATGTACAAGCCTAGAGATAGGTGTCATCAGTAGCAATATGACTGTAATCTGTATTCATATTACATGTAATTACTGTGCATTTATCGCCTTTATATAAAACACCAAAAATGTATTAACATTTACCTCTAGCATTAAAAAAAAACCAAAAGTCAACACACACAAAGTGTCTTTTTCGAGGATTACCTGGAATGTGATATGCCCGGACAGTCATGCTTAAGGGTCCAACAGTAATCTGCCATTATGTGGGCATCCCAAAGTCCCTGGTATCTCTCTTCCATTGTTTTTATATCTTGGTGAAATCTGTCATCTTGCTCCTCACTAAACCTTTGTTTCAGCAGTTAGTATTTTTTTTTCTTCCAATCAATCAATCAATCATGTGCCATACCGGAAAGCTATTGAAGCTAAAAGTTCTGAAGATTCTTTGGAGATATATAGATCTCGAATTAGATCATTCAGTTCACGCTGGTCGAAGCGTTAAGCAGCTGGAAGATCATCTTTGAAATCAATATCACTGTCACTTGTCGTTCAACGTGCCACTGCTATTTCATCTTCTAGCAGTGAATAAGAAATCTGACTGAAAGTTTGAATTGGTATGTCATCTCCGCGCGGAAGAGGTCTTCTAGCAGAATTTAACATCTGGATATTTCCATTTTCTTGATGTTTTCCATAAATTTCCTTAATATTGACAACATAGAAATAACAGTCATCATAGTGGTTCTTGGGCTCTTTCAAAAACATTGGAATTCCAAATTTTGTAAGGGACTAGATAGCAACAGTGTGTCCCCCCCCCCCCCCCCCGAGCCTTATATTGAAAATACTGTAATAATATTACGGGTAAATACGCACATGCCTGTATGACAAAAAACTAGAAGTGCTACAGACAAATAAATGTGGTATTTGGAGTTAGCAGGCCTCATTTATGCACAATCAGGTGTGACATGTTTGGCAGCAAACATTTGTGGTTGTAGTGTTGTGTTATGTGTCCTCTGAGTTTTGGGTATCGGGCTGATCCTTTGGTCACTCCCTACAGCACCATTCTCACCAAGCCATGTTGATCTATCTGTACTTCCGCACTATACACATGACCCCAAAGGACTTCGATCACATCTGTCTTATCATGTAGCGATACCCCACCGATCGGAGCAGACACAGCTCATCTGTCCACCTGTTCCCGGATGTTGCACAGACAACAAACCTTCTCGGACAAGGTCGGGATATTCGTTACTCTCGTTAAAATACCTCGGCAGTTGGATATGAAAGTGGGTCATAAGTGATTCAATGAGTTGACTTGAGTTGAGTTGTGCTAGGAACTGACATCACTGCACTCAGGACATTCCCATATGTGTTCGTCCCCTCGTTCAACAGCCAGCGAAGAGTCACACTACTAATCGTTCCCCCGCTATCTGATTGAAAGTTTTCCTAGTCTTTCCTCTCATTTGTGAGATTCTACCAGAAACCCTGCCAACCCCCCCCCCCCCACTCCCCGCGCAATCTCACCCTTTCCACATACGGGTTCGGCAATCTGTTCCTCCACCTTCTTCACCTGGCCCCACAAGCACACAACCACCTCACCCTTGTCCATAGGTAATCGACCACCAAGAGGTGCATTCCCTGCCAGCTTATCAGCCTGTTCATTCCCCCGAACACCCACATGGCCAGGGCAAAAAATCCACACAATTCTTAAAATCTGTGACCTCTGTAGCGAGGTGAGCCATTCCACACGAACATTCCTTTCCCAACTTCACTAAGTCCGCGATGAAGACAGTGTGTGTTGCAGTGGTCTCCTCTAACCAACGGAATGCCGCTGTGACTGCTTCCACTCCCATTCCCATGCTGGAGGTCGTAGGCTCATATGCCATACTCTCCTTTTTCAAGACTCGCCCATTAGCCTTCGCAATGAAACCCTAACCACTGCGTCTGTTTCTCACCACTGACCCATCAGTATAGATCACTATGTCACCTTGATATGTATTACTCTGGATCAGTTGCTGCACCTCACACTCTGTGCGGCCCGCTGCTCCCATTATCTGCACTCACGACCCAGTGTTATTATTACATTGTGCCAGTCCGTCCTGTCTTCCGGAACTTCAATCCACTCTTTTTCACGATTGACGACTCTAGATCACACACCTGACGTATAGATATTTCAGCCTGTGCCATACAGGACCTGCCTCGTCTTAGTCTATGACCCTTGACAATATCCATGGCTTCATGCATGGGTTGATTGCTATCTGCAGCAACTCTCAGGTAGGCCTACCAGTTAACCTGAAGGACCCTATGCTTATGCGCCATTGTTGGTAACGCCAGGATATGCTTTATATAATTGGTTTATCCGTTGTGAACCCCAGAATCACCCACATGGCCGCATTGTGTATGCGTTCCAACCTTTCAAGCTGGCTCTTTGATACTGTCAGCAGCCCCAAAACATATTCAATGACAGAAATTATTACCTGCTGAGCCAAGTGCTTCAATTTACTCTCTTTACTAAGATGACGTCCATTCAATATAATACGTGAAGTAACTTCTTCGCAATCCGGTTATCCAGGGAATACCACACAACCCATGCCTTGTCTGGTTTATAACGGCCCCTGCGTCCCTGCACCACTTCGCCACCCTGTTTACTGCCACCTGTAAATCTGCTACCAAACTGTCCCTATCTCTGCCCTGTCTGTACACCAGCACGTCATCTGCATATGTCAAGACTCTACCCACACCTGGTGACTCAATAGCTGCGATTTTGCTGGTGTAGTTAGATAGTCAGTCGCGGTTCCAACTTCACGGCAACGGATTTTCTCCATATTGCTCCGTTCCTGTGCCAGTGAATATCACACAAAATGCTCCTCACTGACCCATATGAACAATGGAATAGACAGGAGTGTCGGCAAGCCAACAGCCCGCACAGGTACACTGTGCATAATTCCGCCGCCAGCGTAGTGTAGACATCAAATAGCACTGGGGACAAGGCAGATTCCTGTGGCAACCCAGGTGTAATGGTACAAGGTCAGAAGTCCAGGAACCCATGCGCATTGCAACCTTACGCTCATAAAGGACTGCCGCAACCCATCTGACAAGGCAAGGGCAAACCTCCATGTCCAACAGAGTGTATATCAACCGATCATACCTAACCCTGTTAGACGCATCCTCTAGGTCAAGAGCTACCACCACTGTCTCCTGTTTATTCTGGAAGCCCTCGTAGCAAATTCAAGCCCCTGCAAATTCAAAAGTTGCAGCATTGGCCCAGGTGTCCTTCCCAGGCCGGTAACTCCCGAGCTTTTTTGGGGGGGTGGGGGGGGGGTGGGGGGGGAGAGCAGATTACGACTTTCCAAATGTCGCTGGAGTCTGCGGGCTACTATCTTTTCGAGGACTTTGCCAAAGGTGTCTTGCAGGGTTATGATTCGGTATCCATTAAGACTGGAGTGATCCTTACCTGGCCTTGGAAGTGGGACAAGGTAGCTTTGCAGCCACTCCTGGGATGTCTCCGCCATGTTCATGCTTAGGTTGAAACAAAGAGCCATCTCCTCCATGTCCACATACTGCATGTTACTCATATGGGTGTACCTCATCCCACCCGGGCCTAGCGCTGTGTCTTTAGCACTCTTCAGTACCCGTCTAATATCCTCCACCTCAACCTCATAGTCTTCCTTCCTAGTGAGTGGTGACAATGCTTCTCTGGCCCTCTAATAGCTCTATCTTGCTGGTCCCGTGGTTTTAACAATCGTGCAAGAACCCCCCCCCCCCCCCCCTTTTCCCCCTTTTTTGTGCGTGGGTCCTTGTCAGTTGTCATAGGTCAATTGTTAACATCATAAACGGTAACATGTGTACCAGGCATCGCCTTTCTCTTCATCTGCCGGTGCAGCCTCCAGAATTTACCAAATATCACATCCCCGCCGTCTTCATTTATAAACTGTTCCCACTTCATCCTATTTTGGCTCTGCTGCCTGGAGTTTAAACTCCGGCACCTTTCCTTTCTTGTAAAACCGTCCGCCTCCTCCAATTCTGTGGCAAGTGAATTTGTTGCTCTCCGCACCCTCTGCCAATTCCTTATGGCCACCCTCTTTTCCTTCTATGATGTCTCCACGTCTGGTGCCCACCATGGTGGTTGGGTGAAGAGTCTTCTTGTTGGTTTAGAATGTTTCTGTGAACGAAGGCGCCGCCAATAATGAAGAGTGGCTACAATAATAACTGAATGCCCTGCGGGCTCTTATAGCCCTGTCTGTACTGGACTTAGGTATCAGTACAGAGCAGGGGAGATGGTCGCTTCCATGCTCCCCAGTGAGCATGATCCGAAGCTTAGAGGAGGGTTCTGTAAGCAGCCAATGGACTGAATCGCTGCGGAGGTCTATTGTCCGTAGAACCACCATTATGTTTGCTCCGGGACATGCGGAAGTCTAGAGAAATGAACGAGCTGATAAACTTGCTGCCTCGAAGAGAATGGTTGCTGCATCTGGAGCGGTCTCGGCTGGCAAAGATTAGTTTATCTTCGTGCCAGGGCATGCGGGAATACAAGGAAATGAGCGGGCTGACAAGCTCGTAGGTGAGGCTACTGTGGAGGGCGGACGCGCCATGGACCAGGCTGACATTCTGAATGCTCTACGAGAAGTAAGACTTTTGCGAGAACCAAGTGATGACTGTGAATCTACAACAATGGCCAGACTGCCAGAGCAGCAAATTAAAAGAGGGGTGGCCAAACAAGAACACTACGCAGGAAGCCAAAGAATATTGATAAATCAACACAGAACTGGCGTCGTTATCCGCTACACGCTGCGGGATTTGCTGAGGAGAGGGTCCGAGCACTTATGGACTGAATGGTTCGATGTGCAATGAGGATGAACTGTCGACAAATTAACTAACTAATTAACTTGCTGCCTCCGCATCCCCTGCAGATGGCCAGTCTTCAGATCGTGCCCATATTATTAATTCTCATAGAGATATGTCGAGAGCTGAGGACTTTGACGCTAGTGAATGCACACCGTTGCCAGGACGGGATTAAGACATGGCACGACCAGGAACAAGAGCCACATCAGGAGAACGAAGGGCCTTGTGAACCACCACTGATCTGGCACCAACCAGCCAACCAACCAGCCAGCCAGCCAGCCAACCAACCAATCAAGCAACCAACCAACCAGCCAACCAACCAATCAACCAACCAACAAACCAACCAGCCAACCAGCCAACCAACCAACTAACCAGCCAGCCAGCCAGCCAGCCAGCCAACCAACACACCAACCAGCCAAAAAACCAACCAACCAATCAACCAATCAGCCAGCCAGCCAACCAAACAACCAACCAACCAGCCAGCCAACCAGCAGCCAGCCAGCCAACCAACCAACCAACCAACCAACCATCCAGCCAGCCAGCCAACCAACCAACCAACCAGTAGGTGTACAATGGGGCTTTGGGGCCAAAATGGGGATGGGAGTGGTGGGGTACTGAAACGGGGCTCTGGGAGCTAAATAGGGGATGGGAGCGGTGGGGTACCAATAGGGGGCTCTGGGGACTAAAAAGGGGAGGGGAGCGGTGGGGTACCAAAACAACACCCTAGGGGACCCAACCCCCAGGGCCCCGCCCCCACCCCAGTGCCCCGGGGAGAGCACACGGGTCTCCTACAGGCGACCGGGCATCAAAGAACAGCTGTAAGTGGCTACGGCTACGTTCCACGGAGCCCTGCAATCGTGGCTGTATGAGGGAGTACTGCTAGGTACATGCAGTGCTAATACGGAAGGGTTCAAACACTAAACCATGTCGGAAGTGTGGGAAGGGAGTCACCAACCTCCTAGAAGTATGTAAAGAATGTGGATATGATAAGGAGTATCACCGAATTTGGTACGAAGAGAATGTAAAGGACTATAATGCAGAGATTCGGCGAATTGCTAAGATTAGAGTGGATTGAATTTCAATTAGAGAGAGGTGAAGTCATCGAAGTACTTACACACCCGATAGTTTCAAACTGACGGATCTGTGTATTTAGCTATGCCTACGCTTAATCAGCTGAAGCAGCAAGCACGCGAGTATGGGATGCCATACAGTGGGAGGAGGAAGGCAGTTCTTTAGGGGGAAATATCCAGAGCGCGCGAGATGGCTAGGGTCTACCTGCTCGAGAAAAAGCCCAATCTACATGGAGTGCGACTCGAAGCAGGGATTATCGCCGCTCTGAGATTTATACACGGCACTGCTGAGGACCGAGCCGCGATCAATGCCGAGCGCCGACGCCAACGAGCACAGCGCGTCGAGCGCCACGCCGACCGCGAAGCCGAGTTCCTTGATGAGCTCGAGAGAAGGAGGTAGAGATGGAGGAGGCTTTCTATCTCAATGCACTAAAATGCAATCTCGCCAGGGAGGTTGGGGGGAGCTTGAGAAAATACGAAGCTGTTGTCCCCCAGGGCACTGAGTGCGACAACCCAGATCTTTTTCTCGAAGCGATGAGACCCGCCACAAAGATGTTGGTGAAGGAAGCGCTAGAGGAGTACGGTAGTGTTAAAATGCAGCTGTATCTCCATCTAAAATACACTCGCACCACCCCAGAAGATGAAATAATAACAGCAATCGCAATCCATGGAAGCAGAAACTATGAAGTACTGCACGAGGGGGATATTGATGAGGGGTTGAACCTCGCCAGAGCCAAGATATTCGCGGACAGCGAATGCTTCACTGAACAGGGCTGCAGCTCGATCTCTACATAGTAAAATACCAACCATTCCGAGGCTCTAGCTACTTCGCGACTCCCAGCTTCATCCCACCACGTAGTGTTGTGAATGTGAAGAATGAAGACAACCGCTGCTTTGAATGGGTCCCTCTACCCAGTAGCGCACGGAGAGCATCCTGATAGGCTCAACAATTATAGAACCCACCTGGGTGAGCTAAACTTTGGAGGAATCGAGTACCCGGTACAACTGACCAGCATTGAAAGGTTTGAAAACCTGAATCCCACTATAGCCGTCAGGGTCTTTGGGTGGGACAATGGGCCAGCGATACTCCGAACCACTACTCTCAAGCGCAAGCAAATCAACCTCTTGCTCCTGATCAAGGATGAGAATAGGCACTATGTATGGGTCAAGGATGTGGGACGACTTCTATACGGAAACAGCAAACACAAGGGTAAAAAGTATCCATGTCTCAACTGTCTCCACATACACTCCTCTCAGGAAACCTTGGACCAGCACACACCACTCTGTCAAGGCATCAACACAGCCAGCCGTGTGAATGTCCTGCCAGAGGGGGGGGGGGAGAACTAGATAAAATTTATATCCCCCCAGAAACAGATGAGGGCACCATACATCATATACGCAGACTTTGAGACATTGAACGTTCCAGTATATGGCGCGGCAATGGATCCAAGCCAGAGCAACATGCGTCAACTTGCCGAGCAGCCCCCCTGCGGCTTCGGCTACACCATTGTACGCTCTGATGGTCTCACCACAAACCCTGTCATATATCGGGGGGAAGACGCCACCGATGAATTCCTCCAACGCTTGGAGCGAGAGCAGGTCACCATCCGCAATAAGTTACAGAGGCCGGCACTGATGATGCTGGGGCAACAAGACCGTGAAGACTTTGCCTCCGCCACGACCTGCCATATCTGTGAAGAGCCGCTGGAGGGGGACAAGGTGAGATACCACTGCCATATTACAGGCAAATACCGGGGCGCGGCCCACAATACCTGTAATCTAGCATGGCGTATCAACAAAGACAAGCTGAGGATACCTGTAGTCTTCCACAATCTAAGAGGATACGACTCCCACATCATCATGCTAGCGGCTGGCAGATTGGACTGGGGAAAAAGGACGGTCTACAAGAAGAAGAAAGATGGTAAATGGCAAACCAAACAAGTAGACAACACAACAATCACCTGCATACCAAACACCATAGAGAAGTACGCCTCATTCATAATCGGACAGCTACAATTCATTGACAGCCTACAGTTCATGAACAGCTCTCTAGACACCCTGGTGGGGAATCTCAGCGAGCTGACACACTGTGGCAAATCAATGGTTCTGACACGTAGACGCAACGACATAATCTCAAGATGTGAGACGTGCAACACTGAGAAGCACACCCCCTGGGCTGTCTTAATGAGCAAGTTCAGGACCACGCTAAGCAAGAGCAAATCACATCTCCTTCTCCGCAAGGGTGTATACCCCTACGAATACATGGACAGCTTCGAGCGATTTGCAGAGGACCGCCTACCACCCAAAGAGGCTTTCTACAGCAAGCTCACCCGAGAAGGAATCAGTGACTCTGACTATGCCCACGCCCAGAAAGTGTGGCAGGAGCTCGACTGCAAAACGCTCGGAGGCTACCACGATCTATACCTGAAAACAGACGTCCTCTTGCTGGCCGATGTCTTCGAGACGTTCCGAGACAACTGTATGAGTGTGTATAGGCTTGACCCAGCCCACTACATCAGTCTGCCAAGCCTAGCATGGGACGCACTCCTATAAAATACGAAGGTGCAACTCGAGCTCCTAACCGACTTGGACATGCACCTCCTCTTTGAGAAGGGTCTCCGAGGGGGTGTGGCCATGGTCTCAAAGCGGTATGCCAAAGCCAACAACCCCAAGACTTCAGACTATAACCCCAAGGCCCCCAATTCATGGATTATGTACCTAGATGCAAATAATCTGTATGGGTGGGCCATGATGGAATACCTCCCACCGGTGGGTGTCAATGGGCCAATCCAACTCTCGATGAGGTACTGAACACCTTCGACAACGCCCCAGAGGGATGGCTTGTTGAAGTTGATATGAAGTACCCAGCACATCTACATGAAACCCACAGCAACTATCCGCTAGCGCCAGAAACAATGGCCATCCCAGAGGTCTGGTTGAGCGGCTATCAGCGCGAACTCCAGAACAAACTGGGGGGGGGGGGGGGGGGTAAGTTCACGAAGCAAACAAAGCTGGTACCCCAGCTCCACAACAAGGAGCGATACGTCGTCCACTACCGCAATCTCAAACTCTATCACAACCTCTGTATAGAGGTCACCCAGATCCACCGAGCCATCAAGTTCAACCAGAGCCAATGGATGAAGCCCTACATAGAGATGAACACCTCTCTACGAGCCCAAGCCAAGTCGGAATTTGAGAAGGACTTCTTCAAGCCTATGAACAATGTCGTCTTCGGGAAGAGTATGGAGAACGTTCGCAAACGCATCAGAGTCAACCTTGTCAGAGGCACCGAGACTGACCGACTCCGAAAATTAATCGCCAGCCCCAACTACGAATCGTGTAGAATCTTCAACGGTGGACTGGTGGCGGTGCACAGCATCAAGACCAGGATCAAGCTGAATAAACCAGTCTATTGTGGGCAAGCCATCCTGGACCTATCCAAACACCTCATGTACGATTTCTGGTACAACAAGCTTAAACCACAATGTGGTAATAGAGTACAGCTCTGCTACACTAATACTGACTCTCTTCTGCTTCAGGTGGAGACTGAGGATGTGTACGAAGACATGAAGGCCCACCCCGACTGGTACGATTTCTCAGATTATCCGCGTGACCACCCCAACCATTCGGTAGCGAATAAAAAGGTGGTCGGCAAATTCAAAGACGAATGCAACAGTCGTCCGATAGCTGAGTTCCTTGGTCTCAGGCCGAAGATGTACTCAATCCTAGAAGCCACCAACATCAAGAAAGCCGAAGGGGTGGCTCGAGCGGTTGTGAAAAAGGACCTCAGACACGAACACTACAAGGACAGCTTGTTCGGCCAGCGTGAATACAAGCACACACAGATTGCCATACGAAGCAAGGGTCACCAGATAGGAGTTTATGAGATGAACAAAACATCTCTGAGCCCTAGGGACACGAAAAAGTGGATTTGTGCTGATGGTATCAACACTAGGGCCTACGGTTTCCTAGAATCCTGCTAGGGGGTAACTGCGTGTCTGGGGAGACAACGAGCAGCACCTCACACACAAATCCACGAGCTGGCCCATCTACGAGATAGTCACAGAGCCCATAGAGTGGAGAACCGAGGGATGCTCATGCATAACGGACAGATGGTCAGCTACCAACAAGGCAAGCTGGGCCTCATCGCTTACCGTTTAGGGAGGATCCGGTCAGGGGGCATTTGGGTGTCGGAAGGAACAATCATCAGCTCTTCGCGAACGAAGCCCCGAGCCGGACCATCCTCCAGGTAGTACAGCGCAGGCCGCCCATCCAGGCAGACAGTTTTACGAATCTCGTGTACTGTTAATGACCACGAAGGATCAGTCGCCCGGCGCCGACCACCTTCAAGCTCATGCTCCCCAGGCGAACTTGCATACAGATACCGAACTAGAGCATCAGACGGAATCACAGGTTCCTTGAGGCCGATAGTACGGTGAGCTGGAGCGGCCGGTGTATGGGATACAGAAGTGTCCTTAATGGCATCAACAGGCTTCCGACCCGTCAAACGAGTCACCTCACCGTTAAGCGCCGCGACCACCTGAGGAAGAGCCTGAACCCATTCAGCTGAACGTTCAGAGGACCCTCGAGCTGCCAGTAGTAACTCTTGGGCGTACTGGGCACGGAACAGTCTCTCTGCCAGAGTGCGATTGAACCTCTCGACGATCGCCTGCTGCCGGTGATTCCCAGCTTCTCCATGCCGTATCTGTGTCTTATGCTTCGCAGCCAGCTGGCTCACAGCACCCATAAACCCACGCCCCGGGTCAATCTGCAGAAGCTGTGGCCATTTGAGTGGCACGCGTTTGTAAATTCGCTCTAGGGCCAAAGCCACCCCTTCACTGCTCTTGTCTGTCAAAGCCTCTGCTTCCTTAAACCGTGAGGCGGCATCCACGACCGTCAAGGCATACTTAAATGTCTTACGACCAACCCGGTCATGTGGTAGGTAGAGCAAGTCAGCCTGATGGACGGCATTCGGTCTATCTTCATCAATAGATGGCCGCGGAATGTAACGAGGAGCGGGTAAATAGATCTGAAAAATAGCTTGCTTCTTGAGCCAGTCTCGAGCAACATCCTCCGAAACATTAGCTGCAGCAGCTAGCTTCTTAATGGCCGCCAAGCCTTTCCAGTAGCCCTGAGGGCTGTAGTAGATATCCTCCAGATCTTTCATTTTGGTACTGGGTAGCAGTAGTCAATCTCTAAAGCAACTTATAAGCAACAATACCAGTCGCTGCCAGCCCAAGAACGATAAAAGTGATCTCGCGGTCTTTCTGCGGCTCGGATGGCACATAGAAATCCGACAGGCGAGGTTCAGGCTCGAGGGGCTCGACACGTTTGCCAGAGATCAGGCTGTATTCCCGCATGGCCTGGTCGACATCCTGGAAAGAGTGAACGGCGTGGCCTTCGCGCTGTAGCTCATCGTTGAGCCAGTCCAGCCGCGCGGTTCTCTTTCTCATCCACTCAGCCTGGGCCGCCTGTAGCCGCTCGACAGCCTCATCGTGCCGCCTCATTTCTTCATGGGCGTCTGCATGCCCTAGCTTGGAAAAGAGGTAGTTGCCCCCCGTAAACGCGAGGGCATTGACAACAGCGCCCCCTATCATCATTGCGACAGAGGCCATAGCTAGCGGGGCTGATACTGTAAGGGCTTATGCAATATATCAGCGGGGATTATGCCCTCTTTGATAAGCAAATCTCGGAGTGCTAAGGCGATGGACGTGTCTAAAACCATCATCCCAATGTCATACATATCAGCGTCTAGCTTGGGCAAAGTTGCCCCTTTGAAAATCACCTTGGTCAGTTTTGCGGTGCCTACCGTAAGCGCGGCCACCACAGCGCCGTGGTAAACGGCGTTAACTATAGCTCTCCCATCAACACCTGCCATTATTCCATATAAAATGGATCTCTATTCTCTAATACGTTAGTATCCGGTCGCTTGGAGGGTGCAGGTGGGGCAGGTGCTTTAGTCCGCCGCATTTTCTGCCTAATTACTCAGACGACAACGACAACGCCAGCCACTCCGATAATCCAGGGAGTCCAGCCACGGTAATCAACTGGCACCATTGGAAACAGCGGTGGTGGGGCCTGCTCATGCTCTGGGGCTAACTTTCGTTTCTTCTCACGAACAGCCTGCTGCAGAGCTAGAGACAACCTCTCTGCTTCACGACTCTTTCGAGCAGAAGCTCCTCTCTTCCCAGTCGCAACTTTCCTGGGGTCCTTCGTCACTAGTTTCTCCTGTGGAGCAATTTCGGGGGTTTCCTCCTCCATCTTGTTCTTGCTTAGGGCAGATATGTCCAAAATGGCAGTGCCTAAAAGTTGCTAGCGGGACAGTTGCAGGTGATAAGCAAATACCGAACTTATGGTAGAGTTCACATGTAATTGTGTTTAGCGCATGCCCTAGAAACGGGTCGGCCTCCAGGTCTGTCACCAAAGCTTGATTATCAGCAATGGGGAGGAACATACTTGCCACTTGTGCGTACATCTGTAGCATAGCCGTGCCCAGGGTCTTTGTAATTGCAGCTCCAAGCCTCGCCTCGTGCCTCGCATATAGCTTCTCAATTGCTTGATCAGGCAAGGCCTCAACCTGTTCCACTGTAAGTTTGGAGTACTTACCACCTATATACTGCCCGGCACGCCCCCCAGCCGCAAGTGCTGCCCGCCTTTCACGATGCAACGCATGTCCGGACTGTGGCGTTGTGGCAGGTGGTGTTGCATGTCCGGACTGTGGCGTTGTGGCAGGTGGTGTTACATGTCCGGACTGTGGTGTTGTGGCAGGTGGTGTTGCATGTCCGGACTGTGGTGTTGTGGCAGGTGGTGTTGCATGTCCGGACTGTGGCGTTGTGGCAGGTGGTGTTGCATGTCCGGACTGTGGCGTTGTGGCAGGTGGTGTTACATGTCCGGACTGTGGTGTTGTGGCAGGTGGTGTTGCATGTCCGGACTGTGGCGTTGTGGCAGGTGGTGTTGCATGTCCGGACTGTGGTGTTGTGGCAGGTGGTGTTGCATGTCCGGACTGTGGCGTTGTGGCAGGTGGTGTTGCATGTCCGGACTGTGGTGTTGTGGCAGGTGGTGTTGCATGTCCGGACTGTGGCGTTGTGGCAGGTGGTGTTGCATGTCCGGACTGTGGCGTTGTGGCAGGTGGTGTTGCATGTCCGGACTGTGGTGTTGTTGTAGGTGTTGCATCAGGAGCAGACTGTGCTGGCTTTGCCTCTTCACGTAACAGCTGGTCGAGTATGGCGTCACAATCCATCACAGCGCTTGCAAATACCCAACGTCTAACTCTAATATAGGAATGCACAGCCCATCCAACGACACAACATGTGCATATCAATTGTAATACAACTAAGGCTGTTACGGAGTAACAAAGCACTGCTTCATACATGCTTAAGTGGTGCTTAGTTGATGCTTAGATGAGGACCGGGATTTATTTAAAAAATCCATCTGGACTTCCAGTAATAAAATTTCCCCTGGTCTCTGGGTAGTGAGATCGGACGCCCGTGTGTATTGTTGTCTCTGGGTAGTGAGATCGGACGCCCGTGTGTATTGTTGTCTCTGGGTAGTGAGATCGGACGCCCGTGTGTATTGTTGTCTCTGGGTAGTGAGATCGGACGCCCGTGTGTATTGTTGCGCACGTAAAAAATCCCTTGGCTGTTGGGAATCGAAAAAGAGTTGCCTAACGGCGCTGCCCGGGCAACATTTCGAGTTAAAAAACAAACCGACATATACAAAGCAATATTTCTCAACACTATACCAAAGACAGTAAAAGACATACATACAAAACTACTCATAACTCTTTCTTACTATAGACAGCTCATATAGACACGCAGAAACTCAGTCAAATATAAACACCACACATATACCACACACTTAATTTCCTTTATGTACAAACACAACATATTACAGATATTTCCACAGTAAAATATACGTAGAGCTTTAAAAGAACATTACTAATTAAACTTTCCAGTATGCATGAGTGCGAGAAAGAAAGAAGAAAATGTGGATGAATGTTGAATGAATGGATATAAAATCACTTATGGTCACCAAGACCAATGGGTAATTTCCTATGTTGTAAGCACAAAATATCACATATATTTTCAGAGTAAACATACGTGCTGTTCTTTATGATATTATATTTTAGTATACATGAGTGCGAGAAAGAAACAGGAAAATGTGAGTGAATGTTGAATGAATGAATACAAAATCACATATGGTTACCAAACCAATGATATTGTAAAAAAAATGTGTTAATACAAATGCTTGTTTATTTTTTACCATAAAAAAAAACAAAACGCAAAGGGAAAAATAAATGAACCCTTACAGTTAATTTAAAAAAAAAAATAAACAAGGAGAAAAAGATAACTAACTCCTTTTACTCCTACTATTATTAAAACTTGCAAGTTGCAATTGTATGTACCTGCTATGCTATGTTAACACCATTCCTAAGATAATAATTTTAGCAAATGGAATCACATGTTTAAAAATGTGATCATTACCATAACTATTATTATCATTGCTGCTATTATCATTGCTGTTAATATCATTGCTGTTATTACCCTTAGTATGTTTATTTTGTCATTATTATTATTATCATCATTATATATATATATATATATATATATATATATATATATATATATATATATATATATATATATCATTGGCACCTTGCCGACTTGACAGACGATAGTTTGTGCTTTAAAAAGGCATAATAACTTTTACCTATGGCGGTAGCGAGTGTGACTGATAAGGCCAATTTGCGCTGTAAATGTCCGTTCACAGTGGGTGCATGTGAACACGTGGTCATTTCCACCATCATGCACCATCTTACGTCTCAAACGCTTGGTGTGTGACTTATCTGCAATAATTTTCTCCTTTGTCTTTATTCCATTTCTGATGTTTGCCCTCCATGCAACACGTTCATCGGCCACTTCCTCCCATTGTGCATTATCAATGCCTGTATCAATCATGTCCCGCTTACACACATCTTTGTATCGTAGTAGAGGCCGACCCTGTGATCTCTTCAATCAATCATGTGCCATGCCGGAAAGCGTGGGCGGTCATGATTCGCCATTTCACTCGATCACCAGAGTCGTGGATCAGCTCAATGTTCCTGTCTCGTCCATGCCATGTGGCCAAGCCATCCAGGTATTTTCCTCTCGGTCTTCCTCTTGGTCTGTTCCCTTCGATCTTGCCAGCTGTCACTAAGTTCTCCAGTCCATTTCTTCTCATAACATGTCCAAAAAATTTTGACTGTCTACGTCTAATTTCTCTAATCAATCTACGATTTTCATTTGTCTCTTGTAGTACTTGGTCATTGGTTTTTCTATCTGTCCATGGTATTCTTTGCATTTTCCTCAGAAACCACATTTCTGCAACCATCAGATGTTTTTCAGCTTGACTGCACATTGTTCAAGTTTCACATCCATACAAAAGAACAGGCTCTATGTATCCCCTCAACACTCTTTTTCTCGTTTCAATTGACATCATTTTATTGGTCAGAATGTTTTGCATCTTGCTAAAGGCTACTTTCGCAATGGCGATTCTTGTTCTAATCTCTTCAAGGCATCTGACATCAGATGTTATGACTGTTCCGAGATAATTGAACCGATTCACTTGTTGAAGAATATTCCCATTTACTTGTATATTACATTGTGGTGCTTCGTGCTTCCTAGTGACGACCATAACCTGTGTCTTCCTACAATTTAATTCCAACCCCAGCTGCTCACTGTGTACAACCACAGCGTCTACTAATTGTTGCAGATCCTGTGCATTGTCTGCAATCAATACTGTATCATCTGCATATCTAATGGTATTTATGTTTCGTCCTCCAATGCTGATTCCATTTAGGTCTTCTACATTTCTGAAAATATTTTCACTGTATAGGGAAAAAAGATCTGGAGACATTACACATCCCTGCCTAACACCTCTCTTAATAGGTTGATATTGTCCTACTTCATTATCAATCCTTATGGCAGCTTGTTGTTTCCAATATATGTTTTTTATAAGTCTAATGTCTTTCCCATCAATTTGTAGATCTGCAAGCATATCCACAATGTTGACATGTCTAACTCTATCAAAAGCCTTTGTGTAGTCAATAAAGCAAAGATGTATATCCTTGTTTACTTCTAAAGCACGTTCAATAACTGTTCGCAGCATATACACAGCATTTACTGTACCCTTTCCTTCTACAAACCCACATTGTTCTTCCCCTATTTCAGGTTGTATTTTCTTCCTCACTCTTTGCATGATAATTCGTAACAAAATCTTTGTGATGTGACTCATTATACTAATTGTTCTATGTTGATCACATTCTAAGGTTCCTGATTTCTTTGGGATTACAATAAATACAGAATTACATAATTCAGAAGGTATATCTCCAGTATCATATAATGTGTTCAGCAGTCTAGTGACTTGCTCTAGTCCAAATTCTTCTAAAGCTTTAATCATGTCTGTTGTGATGTTATCTGCACCGGGAACCTTGCCAGCTTTCATATGCTTAAGAACATTTTGAACCTCCATCTTTAAAATTTCTGGTCCTTCATTATTAAATCTAATAGCATACTGTTCCTCTCTGTTATCATTATACAGGTCTTTCACATAATCTGTCCATACATGTAGAATCTGATCTTTTTCTATTATGATTTTGCCATCTTTAGTTTTTAGACAGCCTGTTGATGTACTAGTTCTTTTATTAGTAAGTTCCTGAATTCTCTTGTGCACTAATTTGGTATTTTGACTGTTGTGTTGTTTTTCAATTTCTAAGCACTTTTCCTCAAGCCATGATTCTTTTGCCTTCCTACATAATACTCTGACTTGTCTGTGAATATCTTCATATTTGGCAGGATTATTTTTGTTGAGTCTTCTTGTTTCCATGAAGTGTAAAATTTCCTCAGTCATCCATTTCTTACGACCCACCTGTGATCTCTTACCCATCTGTAATTCACCAAAAAAGATGTCCTTTGGTATTCTTATATATATATATATATAACCCCATCTCCCATGTGCCCCCCCCCCTTGCTCATGGTTGTTGTTGCCTCTGCTGATACCCTCACCAGTCGGTTCAAATAGTTATCCTGCCTTTACCAACATTACCAGAGAGTGGTGATGTGTTCACTGGTGGAGTGAGTCAAATAGGTGAGAGTGTGGCAAGAGAAACAAAAATGGGAAGTTTTTTTATCTTGTCACATACACGCCCACAGGCAACGCTCTGTCAATTCACGCACACAAATACTGAACACACATGACGCATGTAAAAACACTAACAACACAAATGCATTTGTACTACTATTACCATGCTTTGTTACTGAGATTAAGTAACTCTGTATTACTATTTTATTATTATGGTTCGATTGCTATTATTTTTTAAATGTTATGATCACTGTTAATCATTATCATAATCCTTCATCTCCCCGCTTGTTACTGTTGCTGTGGATGCTGCTGCCGCCCTCACTGGTTGGTTCTAAAATGTTTACTGCCACTATCATCAGTACCGAAGAGGTGGTGATGGTGTTGGCGGTTTTGGAGCCAATTGGTGACAGGGGAAACAAACATAGTAAAACAAAAATTTTGTTGTGTTTTATTTCGGGTAACCCCCCCCCCCCCCCCCACCTCCTCCTCCTTTCATATATAAATATGCCAATTAATAAATTGTTGTAGTATTACACATATGTCACCTACTCGCCCACATGCAACGTTCTGTAAACATACAAATACTGAACACACAGAACGCATGTAACAACTCAAACATTATAAATGCAATCACTACCCTTTCTGCATTGTAAGCTAGTATACTGTCTCCCTTTCCCACCATTTTGATATTGTTGTTGTTGATACTGCTGCCGCCCTCGCCAGCTTTCCTAGTTGCTTGTTCAATGCCCAGGATCCGCGCCATACAGTAGTGTTGAATATACGTAACATCTGACAATTCTCAGTTTAAATGCGTTGTTAATCTCTCTGGATATTAATACTGATTCCATGCGACTGAAAGTATGTTTGGTCATTCCTAATCTTTTTTTTTTTTTATTTCTGTTTCACTTCTGCCATCATATGTTATACCCAAGATAAGAGACACTTGTTACTTGTTTCAGTATTTTCACACTTCTTTGTGTCAAATGAAACAGTCTAACGAAATATTCTTGTCAATATATTTCAGATAACGAAAGTGTAATTTATTGAAGGGAGACAGTAAAATACAGATGTATTATATCAATGTTACAAGAGAAATAGCTCACACTAGGGCGCTAGAAAAGTTTGCTTGTGGGTTCTGACAAAAATCACTTAATGTTTGAATGGGACACACATAATTTCTATTTACATCGCTTTATGAATGCAGTCCGTTCTCTTACTTCGGAATCAGATTAGTGTCGTATCCGTACTTGATCTTGTCAGGGCCACCAGCAGAGGCATTCATCCGAATGACACACAGGGACGTGGGGACCTGATAGGGCGGCTCTAGCCCCTGGAGGAACCGCGAGCCCTAATTACAAAACACAAAAAGAATTCTCGAAAAACGTTTTTTTTTTTTTTACAACACATGAAATGGAAAACACGTAAATAAAATAGTCGAAAGGGACATGAGAACATAACAGCTATGTCAAGGGACATTACTATATGCGGCATAAATGTATGTTGCGATTTAAATAATTGTGGTATTTGTATAAATAATTTTATGAAATACTTATAGAAATTAGCGATCATTATATGCAGTATAAAGATTGAGGTAATAATTGAAGTTGTCTTCAAATTGTGTGTAAAATTAATGTCTGGTTTTCAATCATGAGGATTTATTAGCCATTTTCTATACAATCTCGAAATTGCATTAAATGTTTTGTCTTTCCGATGGCATCATTGGGAATTAGTAGTTAACATTTTTGTCCGCCTGTAAAAGGCCAAACCAACACGTCCAACAAAGAAACAGTCCAACATCTCCACCATGCCCGAGAAACTATCCAGAGTCGTGGTGATGTTTAAACATGAGTAGATGAAAACGGGGTTAGAGACTTTCTCCGTAATCCCTTATACTCTCGTGAGTAACGTGACGACTGCGAGAATCGGTAGCGGTACTAGCCGCGTCGGTAACTTACGGGGTATGTGGGTCGGTCGCTCAGAAAGCAATGGCAAACTACTGAGCTTAATCGTGCCAAGAAATCAACAATCAGCTGAAAGATGCTGATGTTGACAGCGATGTCCTGTAAAGGATATTCAAACATTTTAAAGATGAAAACGATTCCAAAGAAGTTGAAGATCATTAATGCGTAACTTCTGTATGTTATTCTTCTGTATGTTATTGATGGTAATAATTAATCAAGTGCCGTCTCCACAACGAAGGTTGGCTGCAATGGATCTCCAACACTGTCTGTCTCTCGCCCTTACTGTACATTATGTCAGATTGCTGTTCGTCCATCTCTTGATGTTATCTTCCCACCGCCGATAAGCGTGGGCGGTCAAATTTTGCCATCTCACTCGATCACCAGAGTCGTGGAACAGCTCTGTGTTCCTGTCTCGACCATGCCACGTGGCCAAGCTATCCAGATTCTCGGTCTTCCCCTTGGTCTCTTCCCTTCGATCTTGCCAGTTGTCACCAAGTTCTCTACGACATTTCTACTCATAACATGCCCAAAAAATTTTGACGGCCTACGTCTAATTTCTCTAAACAGTTTACTATCTTCATTTGTTTCTTGAAGGACGTGTTTATTGGTTTTTCTGTCTGTCCATGGCATTCTCTACTTTGTCCTAAGAAACCACATTTCCACAGCCAACAGATGTTTTTTAGCTTGACTGTTCATTGCCCACGCTTCACATCCATACAAAAGTACAGGTTCTATGTAGCACCTCAACACTTTTTTTCTCGTTTCAATTGATATCCTTTTATTGGTCAGTGTGTTTTTCATTATGCTAAAGACTACTTTTGCAATAGCAATTCTTGTTCCAATCTCTTCAAGGCATCTCCCATCAGATGTTATGACTGTTCCGAGATAACAGTACAGATTAACTTGCATAAGAATATGCCCACTTACTCGTATATCACATTGTGGTATTTCTTCCTTCCTTGTGACACCATAATCTCTGTCTTCTTACAATTCAATTCTAACCCTAGTTGTTCACTCAGTGCAACAACCGCATCTACTAAATGTTGCAGGTCCTGTTCATTGTCTGCAATCAAGACTGTATCATCTGCATATCTAATGTTATTGATATATTTTCCCCAAATACTGATTCCTTTCATATCTTCTATATTTCGTAAAATATTTTCACTGTACCAGGAAAAAAAAAAAAAAGATCTGGAGACATTGCACATCCTTTCTCACACCTGTTTTAATAGGCTGATATTGACCTACTTCATCATAAATTCTGATGTAGCTTTTAACGTGGCCGAAATATTTCGCTTGTCTCTTTTTTTCTTTTATTTCTTTCATCAACTCTCTTTTCCTTCCCATTTTTTCTAGAACTGCAGTGTTTTATTGATTTGGTTACCATGAAATACGACGTATTCTTCTGTATATCCACATCTCCAGGGTATCTATTCAATTTTTCTGTTTGCTTGTTTAATGTCCAGTGACATAAGCCTGGGTCATTGACATTGAGGTGAGTGACCGGGCATGAGGAAGAATGGAGATGAGAGTGGGAGACAGGAAAGTGACTGACCTGGCTATGAGAAAACAGCCAGTCATGAGAAATAGAATAGTGAGGGTAGAGGGAAAAACCCCTAAGGCGGATGGGGCGAAAGACAGTTGTGTGTTGTGTGAAGTCAGGAGACTGGAAGGGCAGTGTGAGAAGAGACTGACTGCGGGGCAGGTCGTTTCAGAGAGTCGAGTTTGAGATACCGAAGGAGTCGGTAGTCCACGTACAACGGGGTTGTGTTGTTCTCCGAGTTGTGAAGACAGGCCTGAACCAGAGTGGGTTCTATAGGGAATTGAGGGCCAAAACCCAGAGTGGGTTGCATAGTTGAGCAGTGGCTCCAACCCAATGTGTGGGTTGTATTGTGGGAGATCCAGCCGTGGATAGTAGCTGGATTACCTGCCTTGTGAATGTGATGAGAAGCAGGCCGTGAGAAGGCATTGATGTGTGCTGGTTAAATTGTGAGGAGGATATTTATATTCTACGGATTATATTGTTTCTGGATGTATAAACATGTTCCGTTTGTCCGTCTTATTTCTGTAATAAAGGATTATGTGCGCCAACGGAATCTTGTTTAATGACTGGTGAATATGCACTGCAGGGGTGAGTTATATTGCAAGACAGTTAAATATCTCCATTGACACCCCCTGAGTATCGTTACCTAGACAACGACCATCACACGATAAGATCAAGCAAAGATCATCAAGAACATTGGACTGATGGTAAAGAAAAACGTGTGATATCCAGGATTCCACGCCATACAGTAGTGATGAATATACGTTCCATCTGACAATTCTCATTTTAATGCGTTGCTAATATCTCTAGGTGTTAATACTGATGTCACGCTACTGGAGAAAATTGTAGCACACAGACTTGCTTGGGACTTGGAACAGCTCGGCTGCTTCCCGCCCACACTTGGAGGATACAGACGCAACAAAGAGTCATGGCTGAATGCGGCGGTCTTTGCTCAAGATGTTTACGAAGGATTTCAGGTCAGAGAAGAGACATGTGCGGCCGCCATAGACTTAGAGGACGCATATAACAGAGTATCTTTCGAGCACTTGATGCAAACCCTCCTCAGACTGAAAGTGCACCCTCACCTTGTACGATGGATAGCTGCAGTTCTACTCCAAAGGAAGGTGGTGCTAAGATGCGGGAGTTGGTCTTCTGAGCCGATAACGATATGTCCAGGATTGCCGCAGGGTTCACCACTGTCACCAGTACTTTTCAACGTGTATACGGTGCCGATCACTGAACAACAGTTGGATGGGAGGGGTAGGACTCTATCATTCGTTGACGACATCCTCGTGTATCGACAGGGTCGAGATAGACAGGCGGTTGCCAACTATATGCAGGGCGAACTAGATCGAATTTCTTCATGGTGTGCTGATGCCGATGCCCTTGTCAACCCTGCAAAGGCAACGGTTACATGGTTCTCACTAAACAACCATATTGTGAAAACAGACCTGCCGGCAGTAAGAATGGATGGGAGCATTCTGAGTAGAACCCAGTCAATGACATATCTTGGCGTGAGGCTTGATCGTAGCCTGTCCTTGAGAGATCGTGTCGATTATGTCATAACGAAGGCTCGAAAAGGTTTGGCAGCAATGAGAGTCATGGCGAGTGCCAATATCGAGCAAAGACTGCTATTACTTCTGTTCCAAGGACTTGTGCTTTCACGCATCGAGTATGCCCTGGCCATCCTCACTGTCAGCCCTACACAGATTGGAAGACTTGAAAAGGTACAAAACGAAGCCATGCGCATCATTTTGGGCTGCACGAGAGACACCAGCTGTGTAGCAATGAGATACCTCCTTGACTTCCCGACAATGGAACACAGGATCAAGATCTGGAGAGCTCGTGCATACTTAAAAATAAGTGCAGATGAGCAGCACCCTCTGCATGACGCTGTATTCAGAGAAAAGGGTGACAGGCTAAAGAGGGGCAAATCATGGATGGGTCGGGCGGAAGATGTCGTCGGACAGGTCTGCAGTCTTACCAGTATCAACCCCGGCAAGGAATGGGTGCCGGTGCCTCCAGCTTTTAAGTGTACCTTCTCCTGCATTATCACACTCGACAGACGGTGCAGAGAGCAGAACCCTGCCGCTGTCAATGCAGAGGTTAACGCGCTCATCTATGATCACTCAGATAGCCCCGAAGTGTTCATCTATACAGATGGATCTGTTGTAAAGCAGCAGAGAAGTGCGTGGGCATTTACAGCCCGCTCAGCGGGCCGAACCGTTCAAGAATCCAGTGGTGCCCACTCCATGACCACGAGCAGCATGACGATGGAGGTGATGGCAGTTACACAGGCTTTCATATGGCTGGAATCACAGCATTATACCAACGTGTGTGTACTAAGTGATTCAATGAGCATGATTCAGAAGGTCGAAGCTAGATCTGTACGTAGACAGTGGACTGAGTCGCTGCGGAAGTCTGTTGTCCGCAAAGTCACATTCATCTTCGTCCCGGGACATGCGGGAGTCGAGGGAAATGAACGAGCTGATAAATTGGCTGGCTCTGCACCCCCTGTAGATGGCCAGCCCATGGATCGTGCCGATGTTATTAACGCCCTTAAAGATATGGCGAGAACAGAGGATTTTGACGCTAGTGATTCCACATCGCTTTCCAGGATGAAAGACCTGGGAGTAAGAATTGGCACAGCCAGACGCGAGAGGTACATCGGGAAAACAAAGCGCCTCGTCAACCAACACAGAACTGGCACTATTAGCCACCGGACGCTGATGCATATGCTGGGGGGAGGATCTGAGCACCTATGGACATGTCCGGAGTGCAACGAAGATACCCCAACTGATAACTAACTAACTAACTAACTAACTGATGTCACGATGTTGAAGGTATGTTTGGCCATTCCTATTCTCTTTTTGATTTCTGTTTCACTTCTGCCATCATACGTTATCACATGTCCAAGAAAGGAGCCACTTGTTACTTGTTTCAGTATGTCGCCACTTCTTTACGTCTAGTGAAACAGTCTAACGAAATATTCTTGTCAATGTATTTCACTGGATGAAAATGTAATTTACTAAAGGGAGACTTTCAAATACAGATCCATTATCTCAATGTTACAAGAGAAATAACTCACACTAGAGCACCAGAAGCGTTTGCTTGTGGGTTCTGACAAAAATCACTTAATGTTTGAATGGGACACCTATAATTTCTTTTTACATCGATGTATGAATGCAGTCCGTTCTCGGCCTTCTGAATCAGATCAAAGTGGTGTATCCGCACTTGAACTTGCCAGGACCACTAGCAGAGGCAGTCATCCGAATGACACACAGGGACGTGGGGACATGATGGGGTGGCTCTGGCCCCTGGGGGAACAGCGAGCCCTAGTTAGAAAAAAAGAAAAGAAAAAAGAATTCTCAATGAAATAATGTTTTTTTTTTTTTAAAGCACCACATTAAAAAGAAAACATGTTATTAAAATAATCGAAAGGGACATGACAACATAACATCTATTTTAAGGGACATTACTAAAAACAGCATAAATATATTTTGTGATTGAAACAATTATAGGATTTCTATCAATTTTTAATAAACATTTCCATGTAAATTAGAGAAACTTATATACAAGATAAAATGTGAGTAAAAATGTAAGTTACCTTTAAATTCTATGTAAAACTAATGGCCATGTTTTACAGGCATGAAAATTTATAACCCATTTTTCTATATCTCCTCGACATTACATTATGTGTGGTGTCTTTTAAATTGTGTATTTGTAAGTTGTGCTTTGTGTTGGCAAAATTTTTGTCCGGACACTGAAAGGCCAAACCCACACGCCCAATAAAGAAACAGTTCAGCATCTCCACCATACCCGAGAAACTAACCAGCGTCATCTTGAAGTTTTACGTTGGGTAGATGGAAACGACTCCAAGCAGTTGACGATCACTGATGCGTGTTTGATGTATGTGTTATTGACGCTATTCATCAATCAGGTGCCGTCTCCACAACGAAGGTTGGCTGCAATGGATCCCCAACACTGTCTGTCTCTCGCCCTGACTGTACATTCTGTCAGATTGATGTTCGTTCATATCTTGATGTTATCTTTCCACTTGTATCGTTATCTACCACTTGCTCGCTTGCCCTCAACCTTGCCCTCCTGTATGGTTTTTACAAGAGTCTTTTAACCTGGCCGAAATATTTCGCTTGCCTCATTTTTTTAAAAATTTCTTTCATCATCTCTCTTTTCATTCCCAGTTTTTCTAGAACATCTGTGTTTGATTGTTTTTGTTTAAATGAAATACGACATATTCTGTTGTATATCCACATCTTGTAGCGTAGATAGATTTCACATTCAAAGTCGCGACAAGAGGACTTTCAGAAATAGAAAGACTATTCACTGCTGAAGACAAGATCATATAGCTCGTGTATCTAGACCGTATGAAATTTTCGGCCCATGAAATAATCAGGTATTTAAACGGTGATCAGGCTAAGGAAGGTAAGGTTGACAGCAATACTCGAAATACAGTGTAACAGAACGCCTGTTATAGCGGTTGCACGCTGGACTGTCGGGGTTCAAAAACAAAGCATGGCCGGGTCTGAAAATAGACATAGTAAATGATTGCAGTGCAATTATTAAAAATTAACAAGCAAATACACGGTCAAGCACCATCGCTTGATGAAGCGATGGCTATGACGTATGTTAGCAACAAGAAACATACGACTCAGAAGCCATCGAACCAGCGATTGAGAAAGGCGCTTGGACTTTGTGGAAGAGATTGGGTCTCATCTGGCATTATGTGAATCTTTAATTATTTAATCAGCTAAGATGATGGAAGAAGGGACTAAGGAGGAATATAAGCAGAGATTATCAGAGAAATGAGGCTTGAGAACTAACATCAAAAGAAAAATGAAAACATGATCACTTTCTACTGTAACTAATTGTCATACCCAGATTTGATTGTCGTTGTTGATATGCTGACTAAGAACTGGTCAACTTGCATCATTGGTCAATAAACAAAGTCAAAACCCAAGAATCAGCGGAGACTGGCTTATGCATATTTCTACGTCCGCAAATGTTGAGAAAATTGCGTTGTTTTCACCTTGAGGTTGCTTCCATCGTTCGGCTCCTGTTTGTTTCCTGAGTTAAAAATGTTTTGCAGACAACTATACGAATCCGGCAGTCATAGACTCCCCTGAGGTGGATGGTCCTGATGGTGGCGGCATTGCCAAAACAGATTACAGACCTAGTTATCCTGCTACACGTGCCTGGGAAGTAAAGGATCCCTCAAGTCTTGCACTGTCTCACACCCCTGAGGTGGATGGTCCTAATGGTGCCGGCATTGCCAAAACAGATTAGAGACCTAGTTATCCTGCTACACGTGCCTGGGAAGTAAAGGATCCCTCAAGTCTTGCACTGTCTCACACCCCTGAGACAGACAGGCTATATAGATAACTATGGTACAATAGTCAATCCATAAACGTATGACAGAGCCGTGTGTTAGAAATTTAAAAACTATACACACGTGATTCATTTTCTATAATCTAGATTTTGCTTTTTCTATCCTATTCTTGAAAATAACTATGATTATTATTCTGAGCCAACATTCTCGGCCACTAATCACTGTAAGGTGCTAATGATGCAATGGTTGATGTAGGTCTCCTGGCATAGGAATTGGCTTGCCAGGCACTTAGCTGCTTCTCTCCTCGTCCCAAGATCGTCTGTACCAGCCGCTGCTTCGCGAGTTAGGGTTGTCTACTAGGATTTGTCCTTGAGGATGGCGCTGTGGCTAGTGCTGGATATATATATCCTTAATTATATTGTCTTTCCCATTATTATATCTAGTGCTGGATATATATATATCCTTAATTATATTGTCTTTCCCATTATTATATCTAGTGCAGGATATATATATCCTTAATTATATTGTCTTTCCCATTATTATATCTAGTGCTGGATATATATATATATCCTTAATTATATTGTCTTTCCCATTATTATATCTAGTGCTGGATATATATATATCCTTAATTATATTGTCTTTCCCATTATTATATCTAGTGCTGGATATATATATATCCTTAATTATATTGTCTTTCCCATTATTATATCTAGTGCTGGATATATATATATCCTTAATTATATTGTCTTTCCCATTATTATATCTAGTGCTGGATATATATCCTTACTTTTATTGTCTTTCCCATTATTATATCTAGTGCTGGATATATATATCCTTACTTTTATTGTCTTTCCTATCATTCAGCTCCGAATGTTTGTTGCTTTGTGTTCTCACAGAACATATTCAGTTCTACTGGCAACTCTAGACATTTGCGTTACAAAGCGAATCACGGGTATTGTTACTGCTCTCTGACAGATAAAGTTAGTCCTATGAATTTATAGAATATTGTTATAAGGTGCCTATTTATTGGTGGGGTGATTCTCGTGGTGAGTGTGGTAATGATGGCGTTGGTGGTGACACAACAATCTGTGGACGAGGTTTGACAAAACGAGATTGTGTGAGTGATTGCTCAGGTGGTAGATAGTCCATTTAAAAAATCTATCTTGGCATCATAACATCCTACTCATCTTAAGATTATCGTCCCTATCAGTATACCATTGATAGTACACCGAAGAATACCTATATATCACTCTCCTTCCATATCTGAGTACTCTTGTTAGGTCATATAAATATTAATAAAAAAGACATATAAGAATTTCTCTTTCAGTCCTATACGAATTTCTCAAAGGAAACTTAGCGTGGCTAGAGAATATCAAGCCTACAGAATAATTATAAAATATCGGGTTGGGCTAGGAATATTCTCTCGTGAGAGACTAGTAATTATACACACTCACAGGTGATGACAAGTCTAGAACGGTGCAGTATGCTGGCCTACGTGCTACGTGAATGACCTTGGGCCACCCACGCGGCATTGTTACTAACCGTTTAGATCGCTTTGTTATTAATATTATTTTACTCTAGCTTTAACCTGCTATACAACCATCATGTTAGTATTATAATAGAAATATATTTATATATAATTAACGAATCCCATTCAGGGTATACAAAACCCGCGTGACTGGTTTCACGCACGTGTGTCGGATTTTCTGTTTGCAGTCGACATCTATTTTCCGACACAGAATGTATACGAATATTCTTCAAGTTTCATGTTATTACGTCAGGGTTTGTTAGGGGTGTTATAATAATTTTCTTCTCGGTTTTCCTCTTGGTCTGTTCCCTTCGATCTTGCCAGTTGTCACTAAATTCTCCAATCAATTTCTTCTCATAACATGTCCAAAACATTTTGACTGTCTACGTCTCATCTCATCGCATCATGTTCCTCTTGTACCTTGCGGTGTCGAGGTGAAGTATAAACATCGTGAGAGTGCCCGATTATGGGCTTCATATATCGATATCCCCATGGACTCTGCTATTCCCTCCGTCCAACGTTTACGTGTTCGGCCTCTTCCTCTGTTTCCATCTGGTCTGTACATCATTGTCTGTTGTGGTATGCTGTTGACTGGTAACCTACTTGCATGGCCAAACCATTTGATTTGCTGCTTCTAATAAAATCTAGTGCTCCTTTAACCCCCACTTTAGTCCTGATTTCTTCATTTCTGATTTTATCTCTTCTTGATACGTTGAGTATTCTTCTCAGGAACCTCATTTCTGTTGTTGTGATTTTTCTTTTCTCTTTTTCTGTCATTGTCCAGGTTTGGCATTGGTAGCACAGAGTTGGTAGGAAGATTGTGTTGTAAAGTGCTTTCTTAGTAGTTATTGATACGTGTTTGTTCTTTAGTATTGGCTCCATTTGTCCAATGAGTTGATTTGCCTTATTGCAACTATTTTCGATCTCGTCTTCTGATCTGCTATTTGATGATATTATACTTCCTAGGTACTTGAAACTCTTCGCTTGTTTCAAGGGATGTTCGCTTAGGTGAATTGTTGTTTGTTCTTCTTTAGTTATAGTCATGTTATGTCCCCTACACATTTCGTTTAGACTATTCATGTGGTCTTGTAATTCAGCTTCTGATTTTGCTATTAGTGCTTGGTCGTCCGCAAACAGGAGTTCTCTAATGGTTAGATTTGCAGATGGTTCTTCTTCTGTGTTCTCGTCATGTGGTATTCTTGCTGTCTCTGCTTGTCTGGTCTCTTTACATTTGTTGTCTATATATGTTATAAACAAGAGAGGGGACAGGACACAACCTTGTCGTACTCCAGATCTTATGGTGAAGGGTTCTGAGTGTCCTCCAGTTGCTCTCACTATGCATTCACTGTTGTTGTATAAACTTATACATAGGTTTGTTAGATGTGTACTCACTCCATATTGTTTAAGGATTTCCCACAGCTTGTTTCTATCTACTCTATCGATTGCCTTTTCTTGGTCGACAAAGGCTAAGTAGAGTGTTTCATTGAATTCGATTGATTTTTCTATAAGTTGTCTAAGAGCAAAAAAGGCATCTGTGCATCCTTTGTTCCTTCTATACACTGTCAGAACAGAAACTTTAAAGGATTTTTGTGACTATGTCAACATTAACTATCAGCAACTACTCTATCACTCTAAAACTAGATAGCTCAGTTTGTTTCCAGCTGTTTAGAGGCTGTTGAGGCTGTTTACAGCTTTGAAAGAATATTTTCATTCTGTAAACCAACCATCTGCTATGATAAAAAATGTATTGGCAGCTATTGTAATAATATTGTACTGATTGTGGTTTACTCTGGAACGATTTAAATGAAACATTCAATATGTCCTCCTTTGTCCGCCTTTTTGTCTCATTATGTCCTCCTTTGTCCTCCATTTTGTCGTATTATGTCCTCCTCTTGATGTCCACGTATCTGGCAACCCTATGGACCATGCCCCAGAAACTAACCAGTGTTATCGTGAAGTTTTACCCTAACCATGCCCCAGAAACTAACCAGTGTTATCGTGAAGTTTTACCCTATGGACCATGCCCCAGAAACTAACCAGTGTTATCGTGAAGCTTTACCCTATGGACCATGCCCCAGAAACTAACCAGTGTTATCGTGAAGTTTTACCCTATGGACCATGCCCCAGAAACTAACCAGTGTTATCGTGAAGTTTTACCCTATGGACCATGCCCCAGAAACTAACCAGTGTTATCGTCAAGTTTTACCCTAACCATGCCCCAGAAACTAACCAGTGTTATCGTAAAGTTTTACCCTAACCATGCCCCAGCAACTAACCAGTGTTATCGTCAAGTTTTACCCTAACCATGCCCCAGCAACTAACCAGTGTTATCGTGAAGTTTTACGCTAACCATGCCCCAGCAACTAACCAGTGTTATGGTCAAGTTTTACCCTAACCATGCCCCAGAAACTAACCAGTGTTATGGTCAAGTTTTACCCTACCTATGCCCCAGAAACTAACCAGTGTTATGATCAAGTTTTACCCTAACCATGCCCCAGAAACTAACCAGTGTTATCGTGAAGGTTTACCCTAACCATGCCTCAGAAACTAACCTGTGTTATGGTCAAGTTTTACCCTAACCATGCCCCAGAAACTAACCTGTGTTATGGTCAAGTTTTACCCTAACCATGCCCCAGAAACTAACCAGTGTTATCGTCAAGTTTTACCCTAACCATGCCACAGAAACTAACCAGTGTTATGGTCAAGTTTTACCCTAACCATGCCCCAGAAACTAACCAGTGTTATGGTCAAGTTTTACCCTAACCATGCCACAGAAACTAACCAGTGTTATGGTCAAGTTTTTCCCTAACCATGCCCCAGAAACTAACCAGTGTTATGGTCAAGTTTTACCCTAACCATGCCCCAGAAACTAACCAGTGTTATGGTCAAGTTTTACCCTGACCATGCCCCAGAAACTAACCAGTGTTATCGTGAAGGTTTACCCTAACCATGCCCCAGAAACTAACCAGTGTTATCGTGAAGGTTTACCCAAACCATGCCCCAGAACCTAACCAGTGTTATGGTCAAGTTTTACCCTAACCATGCCACAGAATCTAACCAGTGTTATCGTCAAGTTTTACCCAGCACTCATATCTTTGTATGGAAATTAACGCAAGGCGGTCCGCTTCCAAATCGCACGCAGTTGTGTTTCGAACGCAGTATGCGGAATGACGAATTGCATTTGTAATTACGGATTGCATTCATAATTACGAATAGCATTCATAACCTGTTACCCATGTCCCTCGTCAACAGGCGAACCCACCCAAACTTCTGAGGGACTTGTAATTTACGTTACCAAGTCAAGAACGAGAAGTCAATATTTTAGTTCAACTCACCGGTGCAGGTGAACCCGCTACCTCGGCAACATCACACCGCAAGTTTAAACGCTATCAGTGTTATCCATTCCACCACACCTCCAGTTAAGGCGTGCCTGCTATCTTATTGTTATGACATTTGACAGGTTCCACTCCGTACCAGGCCTGGGTGCGAACACAGTTCTGGAGGAGATCAGGGCCAAGGAGCTACTTGTGTGTCCGCCTCATTCCTCGACCATTGTGTACGTAGACTTGTCATGTTGTAGACATTAGTGTAGACAGGATCAGGGCCAAGGAGCTACTTGTGTGTCCGCCTCATTCCTCGGCCATTGTGTACGTAGACCTCTCATGTTGTAGACACCGATGTAGACAAGATCATGAAAATCACATTGCGGATCTCTTACATGGGTGTGATAGTCAAGGGAAATCCAACACACTAACACCCTATGCATAAGTTTATATGCAGTAATAAAGGATATTAAGTAAAGAACCTTGTACCCGTATTCAGACTACTGTGAATATGGTGCTAACTCCATGTTTTAAAAGCACCCACTGACCCAGGCTTAGTGGTGTGGTAAGTATCACACCCACAGCCTTTCCTTTCAGGGATATTTCATGGTGTTCAGTTTAGGAATGCTCCTTCCGGGATCACAGGTCAATTTTAAAAATCCGCTGTGATGGGGATTCGAGCGTATGACCCCAGCCGGCAGGCAAGCCTTCTAACTGCTAAGTTACTACGGTTAAATATATGTTATTTAAATAGGATGGGGTTTCATCCCATATTGCTCAGTTTCTGTCCATAGGGCTGCCTGCAGAAAGGCGTTGCACAAAGCACGAACTCCGTAGCTCCAGCAAAGACCCCCAGGTAGTCTCCGAGAAAAATGCACTCGTGAACCGAACGTGCTAGCCCGGAATCGAATCCACAATCTTGGAAACAGAAGACAGGCGGCGTGACCACTTGGCCACGGAAGTTTCCCTACAATAAATGTGGTGAGACTTAGTAAAAAGTATTTGGAGGAAGGGCGCTAGTCACGGGTGATGGAACTGCAATAACCCCTCCCCACGGGGCATAACGGCATAGGCGTAAGACAACAATAACAACAACAACAAGTACAACAATATAACAGTGGCAGAAGTTTGTAGAAGCGAGAACATATGAGTAATATAAGCAAAGATATGGAAATTAATCACCAGGAAAACGAATTGAGAAAGTTTTTTAAAGAACTGAAGTCAATGAAACGAGGTTACCAACACAACACATATGGTTTAAAAGACAAAAATGGGAATATGATAAATACCAATGAGGAAATGTGCAACACATGGAAATAATATTTTGTTGAATTACTAAATTGTGAAGCTCCAAGTAATACTTTCCAACAGGAAGAGGTTCTATCGTGTGAAACACAAATTGAAGAACCTGCATTTGAAGATATCCTATATGTAATCACACGACTTAAAAACAATAAGGCAACTGCGGCTGATGGAATTGCTGCATAATTTATTAAAGGCAGGTGGCCATGCATTACATCTAAAGCTATACGAACTAATAATAAAAATCTGGAGGAAAGAAGAATTACCCCATGACTGGAAAGAGTCATTATTGATACCTATCTTTAAGAAGCCGGTCTCTCTGGCTGTGGGGTTACAACACTTTCTCCGTAATCCCGTTTGTCACGCAAAGTCTCGTTGCGGGAGCGAGCTGGGAGCGGTTCGTCCCCCGCTGGTGACTTGCGGGACACTGAACCGGCCGCTCAGAAAGCAATGGCAAACTACTGAGCGTAATCTTGCCAAGAAATCAACATACAGCTGAAAGATGCTGGTGTTGACAGCGAGGTCCTGTAAAGGATATGCTAAAAAAAAAAAAAAATCTTTAAGAAAGGAGACAAGTTCCAATGTGACAATAATAGAGGAATATCACTAATGTCCACAAGCTATAAGATACTATCCGCAGTTTTACTAAATAGACTAAAACCATATTCAGAAGACATATTAGGTGACTACCAGGCAGGTTTTAGACAAAACAGATCAACAATAGATCAGATATTTATCTTATGACAAATAGCCGAGAAAATTGTTAATATAAAAGAGATCTCTATAACATTTTTGTGGATTTTAAAAAGGATGGTGTCCATATGATGGTGTCCATAGGAATAGTCTATGGAACGCTATGCAGGAATTTGGAATACCAAGGAAGTTAATCAACATGACCAGACTATGCATGGAAGATACTTATAATATAGTAACATATAAAAGCAGGAAATCAGACCCTTTCCAAATAGCATCTGGCTTGAAACAGGGTGATGCACTATCGCCACTCTACTTCAATTTGGCTCTAGAGAAAGTTGTAAGGAAGGTAAAGGAGGAATGTGATATTGGAGGAAATCCAAGCTGCTTGGTTATGCAGATGATATAGACATTATAGGGGAAAATGAACAAAAGACATTGGAAATATGGACTCACTTAAAGGAAAAAGCCCAACAGATGGGGCTGCTTATCAAACAAGAAAAGACAGAATGTATGGTAATTTCAAGAGAATGAATGGCTAAAAACTCTGGCCACATACAAATAGATAATATGAGCATTAAAAGAACGGAAACTTACAAATACCTGGGTACAATCTTCAACTGCTCCAACATCATAAGGGAAGAAATACAAACTAGAATGAATTCTGGAAATAAGATATACTATGCACTACAACATCTACTAAAATCAAATGCGCTATCTCGTAACACCAAAATCACAATATACAAAACACTGATCAGACCAGTTGTGCTGTATGTCTCTGAAACCTTGAGTACAACGAAAGGAGACGAAGCCTTGTTACAAACCTTTGAGAACAAAGTTTTAAGACGCATTTTTGGACCCATTAGGGATACACAAATTGGAGAGTGGAAAAGAAGAAGTAACAAAGACATTCATGATCTCTTTAAGTCCCCGCTAATCACTGGTATCATGAAGGCTAATAGACTACAATGGCTGAGGCATATAGAAAGAATGGAAGATAATAGGGAAACAAAACTCGCTTACACTCAGGAAATAAATGACCGTAGACCCCGAGGTAGACCAAGAAGGCGGTGGAGAGATAATACATGCACAGACCTACAAGCACATGGAATCAACGACTGCAAAAGAGAAGGTCAACCAGAGAGACGAATGGAGACGGATTGTATCTGCAGCAAAGAACCTCAATGGCTCGGAACGCTGAAGAAGAAGAAGAAGAAGAAGAAGAAGAAGAAGAAGAAGAAGAAGAAGAAGAAGAAGAAGAAGAAGAAGAAGAAGAAGAAGAAGAAGAAGAAGAAGAAGAAGAAGAAGAAGAAGAAGAAGAGGAAGAAGAAGAAGAAGAAGAAGAAGAAGAAGAAGAAGAAGAAGAAGAAGAAGAAGAAGAAGAAGAAGAAGAACTTTGCACACGCGACACGTGATGGCGAATGGAATCGATGCCACGGAGATGGCGAATTGAATCGATGACTCGGAGATGGGAATGGAATCGATGACACAGAGATGGCGAATGGAATCGATGACTCGGAGATGGCGAATGGAATCGATGACACAGAGATGGCGAATGGAATCGATGACACAGAGATGGTGAAGGGAATCGATGACACAGAGATGGTGAAGGGAATCGATGACACAGAGATGGTGAAGAGAATCGATGACACAGAGATGGTGAAGGGAATCAAAAACACAAAGATCATATTAAGAAAATATTAAATACATACCTCTTCCTAAAGGAATTTAAAAAATCATGAAATATATTGTTCTCTCCAAACACATGTCACAGAAAATGAAAGTAAGACTCGTCATATGCTGTTTATATATGTGAATGAAGACATATGTAACGGCTTGAATGTAATTGAAGACTTGTCATATGCTGTTTATATATGTGAATGAAGACATATGTAGCAGCTTGGATGTCATTGAAGACTCGTCATATGCTGTTTATATATGTGAATGAAGACATATGTAACAGCTTGGATGTAATTGAAGACTCGTCATATGCTGTTTATATATGTGAATGAAGACATATGTAACGGCTTGAATGTAATTGAAGACTCGTCATATGCTGTTTATATATGTGAATGAAGACATATGTAGCAGCTTGGATGTAATTGAAGACTCGTCATATGCTGTTTATATATGTGAATGAAGACATATGTAACGGCTTGAATGTAATTGAAAACTTGTCATATGCTGTTTATATATGTGAATGAAGACATATGTAACAGCTTGGATGTAATTGAAGACTCGTCATATGCTGTTTATATATGTGAATGAAGACATATGTAACGGCTTGAATGTAATTGAAGACTCGTCATATGCTGTTTATATATGTGAATGAAGACATATGTAACAGCTTGGATGTAATTGAAGACTCGTCATATGCTGTTTATATATGTGAATGAAGACATATGTAACGGCTTGAAGGTAATTGAAGACTCGTCATATGCTGTTTATCTATGTGAATGAAGACATATGTAGCAGCTTGGATGTAATTGAAGACTTGTCATATGCTGTTTATATATGTGAATGAAGACATATGTAACGGCTTGAATGTAATTGAAGACTCGTCATATGCTGTTTATATATGTGAATGAAGACATATGTAGCAGCTTGGATGTAATTGAAGACTCGTCATATGATGTTTATATATGTGAATGAAGACATATGTAACAGCTTGGGTGTAATTGAAGACTCGTCATATGCTGTTTATATATGTGAATGAAGACATATGTAACGGCTTGGATGTAATTGAAGACTTGTCATATGCTGTTTATATATGTGAATGAAGACATATGTAACAGCTTGGATGTAATTGAAGACTCGTCATATGCTGTTTATATATGTGAATGAAGACATATGTAACAGCTTGGATGTAATTGAAGACTCGTCATATGCTGTTTATATATGTGAATGAAGACATATGTAGCAGCTTGGATGTAATTGTATTCCCTTTCAGAATGAATAAGTCAGAAGCTCCTTTGCGAGACTCAGTCTAACAATGTTTATTGACTCTGTTGCCTTTGGTTTATATTCAATGCTTGTATAACACAAGAGGAACATGCAACTGTTGTCTACAATGTTTATAATTGGTAGTCTCTGCTCGGCGTTGGTTATCCATGCTGTAATCCGGGGGTGTCCATAGGTTGTAAGTGAAATAGGTTCAAGGAAAGAGGATATACTTCATTGCACCAGGTTCTATCCCATATGACTCGGTTTCTTTTTGGGGGAAGCATCTCACAGAGCATGAACTGCGTAGCTCTAGCAACGACCATCTACAGCAGTGGTTCTCAACCTTTTTTGCCCCGTGCCTCCCTTCACCATATGTTCAAACTGTCATCCCCCCTCCTCCCCTCCCCCCACACCTTTCCAAAATTGTCAGCCTCAAAAGGCGCATTAAAAATAGCATGCCTATAATACTGAAAATCCATATTTTCTTCCATAGTTATACATAACCTTTACATGCAAAGATAAATTTTATAGTGTAGTTTTCTAAGAGACAACATTACAGTTATAGACATATTTCAAGTGAACAAAAGAAGAAGAAGAAGAATCAATTTATGAAACAAACTGTTAGATTAATACAAGAGACAACATTACAGTTATAGACATATTTCAAGCGAACGAAAGAAGAAGAAGAAGAATCAATTTATGAATGCAGTCCGTTCTCGGCCATCTGAATCAGGTCAAAGTGTAGTATCCGCACTTGATCAGGCCAGGGCCACAAGCAGAGGCGGTCATCCGAATGACACACAGGGACACGGGGACCTGATAGTGTGGCTCTGGCCCCGGGGAACAGCGAGCCCTAATTACAAAACACAAAAAGAATTCTCGATGAAAGGCAATTTTTTTTTTTTGTACATCACAGTAAAAGGAAAACATGTAATTAAATTAGACGAAAGGGACATGACAACATAACAATCATTTCAAGGGACATTACTAAAAGCAGCCTAAGTTTATTTTGTGATTGAAATAATTGTAGGATTTATATTACTACTTTAAAAAAGTTTTAATAAAAATTAGCGAGTATTACGTCAAGTATAAAAGAAACATAACAATTGAAGTCTTATTTAAACTGTGAGTAAAATTAATGGCCTATTTTTACATTAATAAAAATTTAATAACCATTTTTCTATTTCTCCTTGATATTACGTTTAATGTTTTGTAATTTCAATGGAATAACATGGCACTGTTTGTATTAGTAACATTTTTGCCCGGCCTCTGAAAGGCCAAAACAACACTTCCAACAAAGAAACAGTTCAATATCTAATCAGTTCCCGAGAAACTAACCAGCGGCATGGTGACGTTTTACCATGAGTAGATGCAAACGATTCGATGAAGTTGAAGATAATTGATGCGATTATTTTCATGTATGTGTTATTGACGGTAATCATCAATCAGGTGCCGTCGCCACAACGAAGGTTGGCACGATGGATCATCAACACTCTCTCTCTCTCTCTCTCTCTCTCTCTCTCTCTCTCTCTCTCTCTCTCTCTCTCTCTCTCTCTCTCTCTCTCTCTCTTTCCCTGACTGTACATTCTGTCAGATTGCTGTTCGTCCATCTCTTTATGTTTTCCTCCCACTTGTATCGTTGTCTGCTTCTTGCTCGCTTACCCTCAATCTTGCTCTCCTGTATGGTTTTTATAAGAGGATCGTGTCTTTTAACGTGGCCACTTGTCACTCTTTTATTTCTTTCATCAACTCTCTTTTCATTCCCAGTTTTTCTAGAACCCCTGTATTTATTTGTTTTTGTTCACATGAAATACAACATATTCATCTGTATATCCACATCTTCAGGGTCTCTATTCGAGTTTCCAGTTGCTTGTTCGCCGGTCTCTCTGGCTGAGGGGTTACACCTCTTTCTCCGTAATCCCGTTTATCCACGCAGGGTCTCGCAGCGAGGCGATAACTGGAAGCGGTTCGATCCGCGCTGGTGACTTGCGGGATAATGAGCCGGTCGCTCAGAAAGCAATGGCAAACTACTGAGCGTAATCTTGCCAAGAAATCAACATACAGCTGAAAGATGCTGATATTGACAGCGATGTCCTGTAAAGGATATACAAAACATTTAATTGCTTGTTCAATGTCCAGGCTTCCGTGCCATACAGTAATGGTGAAAATACGTATCATTTGACAATTCTCATTTTTAATGCATTATTAATCTCTTTAGTGTTAATACTGATTTCATGCTGCTTTAAGCATTTTTGGCCATTACTATTCTGTTTTTGATTTCTATTTCACTTCTGCCATCATCTGTTATTACATGTCCAAGATAGGAGAAACTTGTTACTTGTCTAGTATCTCCCGGTTTACCATGATGTTCATTGATGACCTTTTCTTTCCGCTGCTAATTATCATAGTTTTTGTTTCATTGTTGTTAATATCTAAGCCACATTCTACACTATGTCTGTTTACTTGTTCCACTAGGTTTTGTAATTCTTACTAGCTTTCGGTATTGTCAGCATGTCTAAGATTGTTTATAATTCTCCCATTGATGTTAAGTCCAGGAAAATCAACTTGTTTAAAAATTCTTTCTGTGTATTGGTTGAAGAGACTTTGGGACGGTAATCATACACTTCAGGTACTGTTATTTGTTTGACATCTACCCGATCAACTCTTTCCTCTGGGGTTTTATTTCTCAGTCGGATCTGTCATCCTGGGAGTGTGTTTAAGATTGCAGAGTAACCCCCGGAATAAAGTCGAGTATACCGGAATTAGTGAGGAGTAGAACGGAGCACTTATGGGTTATACCCGTGTGCCGTGATGTTGATCCGTCGACTACACTAAACTAAAATGGCCCTTTGGCTAAGATAAAAGTGTAGTAGTATCTGCGCTTGATCCATGGCCACATGCAAAGGCAGTCATCCGAATGACACACGAGGATGTGGGACCTTGATGGGACAGATCTGGACCCCTTGAGAACCGCGAGCCCTTAAAAAAAACACATACAAAAACATATTGCCAAGTCGTAGCGCAATCTATGACGCAAAAATAAGAGGGAGCAAAACTCCCGAACCAAAATCTACACATAACTAGGCGTCTGACGTATAACGGAGATCACGCCAGTTTTGTTTGTCAATAGTTACGGCATTCCGATCAGAGAGCTGGACTGGAGAAGCAGTATGTTTAAGCCATCTCCAATACATTGAGATATTTTCTAGAAGGAGAATTTTATTAATGGCTGAGATTTAGTAAAGGCAAATCTGAATCATGGCAGTTTAGAAATCAGGATAACGATGTGGGACAGATGCCGAATCTAGAAATGAAATTGAACATGTCCTACCAGAAGAAGGTTTTTGGCAACATTGTATGGACTGAAGAAAATGAAGAACTGCAATAATAATGATGTGATAGTTCTCAGTAGTGTGATCATTGATGTTTTGTCACGATCGGTCAGTCTGGCAGTTTACAGACACGATAGATATTTTTATTAAAATATATTAACTAATTGATTCAATACTGGTCAAGAATATAGGCTAATAAAAGTTGCCGCATCAAGTTATTTGCCAGCCTTCTTGTGAGTCATTTTTATTCAAGTTCCATTACTTCATTGCTGGACAGTTGTCGGCACCTCTGGACTATTTTTCTATTCGAGCTTACGTTACATAATATGCCAGAATTTAACCTCCCAGCACATATCCTTAAAAATGCTCCCTTTGGATTGTTTCAAGGTATTTTTATCTATCTTTCACCCTCTCTCTCTCTCTCTCTCTCTCTCTCTTCTCTCTCTCTCTCTCTCTCTCTCTCTCTCTCTCTCTCGCTCTCTCTCTCTCTCTCTCTCTCTCTCTCGCAGAAGATACACATACCTGTTTCAATCTAATTGGTAAAATGGGACGCCTATTGCCACTTGTATGAATGGTCAATGAGTGATACCGTTAATTTATTTCGTGCACAGAGGTTGAAACGAAAGCATATACAAGTAATCTGAATGTAATTGCACCATGCATTTAATGTATATTATACCATGTGTATATAAATGTATTTGTTGTATGTCCAACTCTAAATGTAAATGAACACACAATTAACAGTTGTAAATTTCAAACAAACAAAAAATAATAATAATTCAGTTCAGGAAACAAAATGGCTCTTAAGGAAAATCTCATGAAGGGCCCATAATATTGATATACAAATGGCCGCGTAACTATCGACTTGTATCATGGAAGAATAATGAGGGGTTATTGGTTCTGTTGTGGTCAGAGGGCGTGGAACCTTGTGAAATCTACTCAAGATTGATGGTTCAGTATGGAGCCATGTAGAATCTATGAATGGGTAGAGCGGTTTCAAAATGGAAGAGACAGCGTCATTGTGGACTATATACCACTGGAAAAATGAAAGCCAGCAGAAGTAGAAGACCTTGGGCCAACTCACTGTGGTATGGATTCCCTACAGAACTCCTAGGACAGGACACCCGGGCACAGCCGAATCAGACTGCTATTGGTAAATTAGTAATGGGACTCTTCGCTGGCTGCTGCAGATGAGAACAGCGCACGCATAGGAATGTCCCGAGTGTGGCGATTTGGGTTCTTCTCTTAACTCATCAACAAATAAGGTCCTGGGCCAGGTCTAAAGTCCAGGGATCGCCTTGACCTTTCCAGAAATGCCCCAGCACAGAGTGGGCACGTCATGCCAGCTTCAAGCTGGGGCAGAGGAAAGTGAGCTCTGTACCACTCTAACCTAGAGATGGGAGTCTGGTACAGGGTGTGAGTGAAGACTCCACACAATGTGGTGGAGATGGGAGTCTTGTACAGGGTGTGAGTGAAGATTCCACACAATGTGGTGGAGATGGGAGTCTTGTACAGGGTGTGAGTGAAGACTTCACACAATGTGGTGGAGATGGGAGTCGGGTACAGGGTGTGAGTGAAGATTCCACACAATGTGGTGGAGATGGGAGTCTGGTACAGGGTGTGAGTGAAGAATCCACACAATCTGGTGGAGATGGGAGTGTGGTACAGGGTGTGAGTGAAGACTCCACACAATGTGGTGGAGATGGGAGTCTTGTACAGGGTGTGAGTGAAGATTCCACACAATGTGGTGGAGATGGGAGTCTGGTACAGGGTGTGAGTGAAGACTCCACACAATGTGGTGGAGATGGGAGTCTTGTACAGGGTGTGAGTGAAGATTCCACACAATGTGGTGGAGATGGGAGTCTGGTACAGGGTGTGAGTGAAGAATCCACACAATCTGGTGAAGATGGGAGTGTGGTACAGGGTGTGAGTGAAGACTCCACACAATGTGGTGGAGATGGGAGTCTGGTACAGGGTGTGAGTGAAGAATCCACACAATCTGGTGGAGATGGGAGTGTGGTACAGGGTGTGAGTGAAGACTCCACACAATGTGGTAGAGATGGGATTGTGGTACAGGGTGTGAGTGAAGACTCCAATCAATGTGGTGGAGATGGGAGTGTGGTACAGGGTGTGAGTGAAGACTCCAATCAATGTGGCGGAGATGATAGTCTGGTACAGAAAAAAAAAATAATGATAATAATAAGATAATGCATACAGATAAAACTACTATGGAGAAAGAAATATATGTTAATGAGGAAAGATTGAAGGTGGTGGAACATTTCGAATATCTTGTGTCATTGATTACCAACAATGGTGACACAATGAAAGAAATTAAACGACGACTATTAATTGCTCTTCAGAGACTAAAACAACTAAATAAATTATGGAATGAGACAGACAGAACTACAAGAATTAGATGTTTAAGAGCATGCCACTTCCCCATTGCAATATACGCAATAACTCACACTAGAGCACTAGAAACATTTGCTTGTGGGATCTGACAAAATCACTTAATGTTTGAATGGGAGACTTATAATTTCCATTTACATCAATTTATGAACGCAATCCCTTATCGGCCTTTTGGCTAAGAGCAAATTGGTGTATCTACACCTGATCTTGCCAGGCCCACCAGAAGAGGCATTCATTTGAAGTACACAAAGAAACTTGAGGAACTGATGGAGGCTGCTGTAGCTGTGGGGCAACAGCGAGTCCTTATTTTTTTCTAAACGTCTCAATGAAAGAAAAGTTTTAAAAAACATCCACATTAAAAGGAAACAAGTAATAAAAGCATTTGAAAGGGACATAACAGTTATTTAAAGGGACATCACTAAAAGAAGCAGAAATGTATTTTGTGATTTAAATAATTACAGAATTTATATTAATTGCAGATAAAATTGTTCATAGAAATATTTGGCCATAAGATATATCATAAATACTGAGATAATTATGTAAGATATCTCAAATTTTGTGTGAAAATAATGAAATTGTTTTACATGCGTAAGAAATTAATAACCATTTGCCTATCTCTTCTCTGTATTACATTAATTTTGTTTGTCGTTTACATGGCACTGATCGAGTTAATTCTGTAATCGTAAAATTTTTATCCGGCCCCTAAAAGGCCAATTCAAGATATTAAGCAGTCTTGGACTGTACAAGATGATCCAGCAAATTCATTTTGTGCATTAAGTGTTAGTGAACACATTAAACATGTTTTACAATATAAAAAAAAAAAAACAACAACCACAGTTCAACATCTTCACCATGCCCGGGAAACTAACCAGCGTCGTGGTGAAGTGTTTCCATGAGTAGAGGTTAACGACTCCGAAGAAGTTGAATATCATTAATGCGTAATTGATGTATGTGTTATTGACGGTAATGATTAATCAGGTGCCGCCTCCACAATGAAGGTTGGCTGCAATGGATCTCCAACACTGTCTGTCTCTGGCCCTGACTGTACATTCTGTCAGATTGCTGTTCGTCCATCTCTTGATGTTATCTTCCCACTTGTATCATGTGTATCATCTATGCAGATGGATCTGTTGTAAAGCAGCAGAGAAGTGCGTTGGCATTTACAGCCCGTTCTGCTGGCCGAACCGTTCAAGAATCTAGTGGTGCCCACTCTATGACCACGAGCAGCTTGACGATGGAGGTGATGGCAGTTACACAGGCTTTTATATGGCTGGAATCACAGCATTAAACCAACGTGTGTGTACTAAGTGATTCAATGAGCATGATTCAGAAAGTCGAAGCTGGATCTGTACGTAGACAGTGGACTGAGTCGCTGCGGAAGTCTGTTGTCCGTAAAGTCACCTTCATCTTCGTCCCGGGACATGCGGGAGTCGAGGGAAATGAACGAGCTGATAAACTGGCTGGCTCTGCATCCCCTGTAGATGGCCAGCCCATGGATTGTGCCGATGTTAATAACGTCCTTAAAGATATGGCGAGAACAGAGGACTTTGACGTCAGTGAATCCACATCGCTGTCCAGGGTGAAAGACTTAGGAGTAAGAATCGGCAAGGCCAGACGCGAGAGGTACATCGGGAAAACAAGGCGCCTCGTCAACCACCACAGAACTGGCACTATTAGCCACCGGACGCTGATGCATATGCTGGGGGGGGGGGGGGGGGGGGTCTGAGCACCTATGGACATGTCCGAAGTGCAATGAAGATACCCCAACTGATAACTGATAACTGATTGTATCATTGTCTACCTCTTGCTAGCTTGCTCTCAACATTGCCCTCCTGTATGGTATTTATAAGAGTGTTATTCTTTTAACGTGGCCGAAATATTTAATTTGGCTCTTTTTTTTTTTATTTCTTTCATCAACTCTCTTTTCCTTCCCATTTTTCTACAACCGCTGTTTTTTTTTTTTTTTTATTTATTTATTTTTTTAATCATGAAATACGACATATTCTTTTGTATATCCAAAACTCCAGGGCCTCTATTCGATTTTCTAGTTGCTTGTTCAATGCCCAGGATTCCACGCCATACAGTAGTGTTGAATATACGTAACATCTGACAATTCTCATTTTCAATGCGTTGTTAATCTCTCTGGATATTAATACTGATTTCAAGCGACTGAAAGTATGTTTGGTCATTCCTATTCTTTTTTTTTTTCTGTTTCACTTCTGCCATCATATCTTGATCTTGTCAGAGCCACCAGCATAGGCAGTCATCCGAATGACACACAGGGACGTGGGGACCTGATAGGGCGGCTCTGGCCTCTGGAGGCACCGCGAGCCATAATTACAAAACAAAAAGAATTCTCGAAATGTTTTTTTGTTTTTTTGTTACACACAACATGAAAAGGAAAATACGGAAATAAAATAGTCAAAAGAGGCACGAGAACATAACTGTTATATGTCAAGGGACATTACTATATGCAGCTTAAATGTATGTTGCGATTTAAATAATTGTAGTATTTATATTTCTAATTTTATGAAATATTTATAGATATTAGCGATCGTTATTTGCAGCATAAAGATTGAGATAATAATTGAAGTTGTCTTCAAATTGTGTTTAAAATTAATGTCTGTTTTTACAATCATGAGAATTTACTAGCCATTTTTCTATGTAACCTTGAAAATATATTAAATGTTTGGTCTTTTCCGATGGCACCATTGGAAATTATTAGCAGAATTTTTGTCCGTCTGTATAAGGCCAAACCAACACGTCCAACAAAGAAACAGTTCAACATCTCCACCGTGCCCGAGAAACTAACCAGAGTCGTGGTGAAGTTAAAACATGAGTAGATGAAAACGGGGTTAGCGACTTTCTCCGTAATGCCATATGCTCTCGTGAGTAACATGACGACGGCGAGAATCGGTAGCGGTTGTAGTCGCGTTGGTAACTTGCGGGGTATGTGAGCCGGTCGCTCAGAAAACAATGGCAAACTACTGAGCGTAATCTTGCCAAGAAATCAACAATCAGCTGAAAGATGCTGATGTTGACAGTGATGTCCTGTAAGGATATTCAAAAATTTTAATGATGAAAACGACTCCGAAGAAGTTAAAGATCATTAATGCGTAATTTATGTATGTTATTGTCACAGCCTCACATTATACGGTAAACCAACATAAGTTAATAGCCACTAGCAAAGGGCTACAACTCCCGCCCAAGGGAAAGAAGTAAGACCCTCGAAGGCCAGAGTAATCCAGAGCCTTCTCGAAGGACTGGTCAGTGAGTCCACTGTCCCGTGGACACTGATGTGGCCCGCCTATTGCGGGGTCCACGAAGAACTCGGACAGAGTTACCACCCGTGTCGGATTGCGACACGTGTGAACCGGCAGAGACAGACGGGACATCGTAGAGGCAACAGGGCCTGCTTTAGAGGGACTTAATAGTTCAGACCCATGTGTTTTAGGGTCATAGACATATGCTAGATAGTTTGCTTAGAATGTTTGTTATAATCATGTGTGATGTTAAACCTCTGTGATATGCAACTCATTTGTGCGGGCTTGTTAAACCCACTGCGCCAACGCACTGTATACCTAAACACAATAAATATTGTTATATTATATTTAACGGAGTTATTGTTGCCTGTTTGAGCCCGAGACGAGATCCCCTAGAGATCCAACACGCTTACAGGCTTTTTGGGGGCTAATCTCCGGTTTTGGCACAAGCTTTACGTTCAGACGGCTATTGATTGCCAAGTAAAAAAATTAAATAAATGATATCAAATTGATTTCTGAACAAGTTTAACAAATTTGCATCTATCTAGTGATGAACTAGTATTAATATGAGTCCCTCTGCAGATAGTCTCTCAATGATGTTAACACTATAAATTTTGACATGACTGTGACATTTGACTGTTACTAATGTTTTCTCATTCTACGAGCAGATTGTTCCGCAAATTGTGGTGTGTGTAACCTATGTAACCGATCCAACAGTGGCGAGAGTACAAGACAACATTCGCAAGTTCTGGGATTATAAGATAAGTTTCATATCATGCCCATTGCAACCCTAAGCGGTACTTATCACCATCCATCCATGTAACATTTTTGCTTTGCATTGATTTGTATGTATATTCATAACTTTGTAACCAACGGAACTTTGCATTTTTATTTGCTCATGTAAACGGTAAAGGAGAGAACTAAATTTTCTCCTCCCCAACATTTTTCTAAGGGATTTAACTTCAGTAAAATTACCAACAAGTAAAAGACAAGATGTCTACGTTAGAAAAATGTATTGAGTTAGGTAAGACATTAGGTTATAAAGAGGAGAGGTAATGATTTCGACTTCGAAATCCGCCATATCAGAGGCACTGATAACATTATAGCTGATATTTTATCGCGACAGACGAATGCGCCAGCAGAATAACATTTGGCACATCGACCATTCGCCATACCAGAAACTGTGATATTTTAGTCTGTGTCATAGAACAGTGTAACTCTACACCTGCTAGAGAACTTCCATTTAAAAGTAATAACACCCCAGTGAATAGGTTACGTATAACACCCACGAACGTGAAACTTTGAGAACTATACTACCAATTACCAAAGCTCTAGGACCAATCCGAGCAAGAGATTTTCTGTGAAATGATTTCAACCAGTGAACTGACATTGATCATGAAAGCATTAAGAACACTTTATACTCGACATTGAGAACATTCCATACTTGCTGTTGCTTAGAGACTTTGCAAACAGCCGAAACAGAACTACGTCGACTACAACACTCAAGAGACAGCCATACTAACTGTTAATATTCATGGCACGACACGCTAACAACAGGAGGACAACGCGCACATCATCGTTGGATTTAGTTACTTAGTTAATTAATTAATTTAGTATTAAATATGTATTATATTTGTATTGAATTATGCATATAAAATGTGTTAACCTGTAATTTGTACATTTTCTACCATAATAGTACAGGTATTTCCATTCATAGGCTAAATAACCTTCCTATGCAATTTTCTCTATGTAAATTATAACCCATTTGTGAGTCATCGTACAAAAAGTACGTATTATCTTAAAGGGAACATATCGCCTATTCCGTTTTTTCTAAGGGCAATAACACTTACCTCAACTTTACTTATATATTTTAACCAAATACTATTTTGAATGAAAGATGTGTGAATGACAGTGTGAATGAATTAAATGAGAGAGCGATATACTGAGCGGACAAATTGTACGCAAAACGTATTTATTTTAATTTGTCTGCGTCTTTCATGTAAATTGTATTACTTGTCTAAATTGTTGATACATGTTTAGTAGTTAGTTTAATATTCTTAGTTTAGTATTTAGGATACGACATCTAAGCACCACTGCTTGGAATGCCTGATCATGCATTACACACATTGGAGTAATTCATGATTAAGGATATCCCAACTCGTGACGCTTGGAAATAAGCCACACATTCAGCACACACTTTACACAAAACTCAAAACTGAACACTATCAATTAAAATGCAGTCACTTTATTAGAAGCAGCAACTTATTAGTCAACACACTAACAAGCCAACAGGGACACATGTAGTCAGATGGGATAAAATAACAGCGTAACTACATATTCAGCATTATACAACATACGAGAGTAAAAGTGTATTGAAATGCACACACAGAACAAGATTTGAAGGTGTACTTAATTAGCCAAGACTTTTGTCTTGTTAATCCTCTTTAATACAGAGGTTAATTATCTTGGTATCAATAGGATACTTTGAGAAGGACGGGTTGTAGGAAGGAGTTTGTCCTCCTTCCAGCGGACTTCCTCCACCTCCATTCTCAGAATAGATGTTGTGGTATCATATGTCAGGCTCTCCTGCACTATAACACAGTGGATCTGTTATGGGGTTTGGTTAGGTGGCATGGCGTGCAAAGGGAAAGGGTCTAGTGGTGGATGGACGCGTGAGCACCCAGTAGTTAGGTAGTTAGGGACGCTCACGCGCTGACGTAGAGGTAGGGGGGCAGAAACCAAGTGAGTGACCACCAAGAACTCATGCCAGCAGGACGTGGTCTTGATTTGTATTCTATGTATTTATTTTGATACCAGATGACAACTCTTGCAATAAACTTGGACATTCTCAACTAACTACTACTTGGCCTCCATTCAGTTGCATGCAGTTGCTTTTGTGTCCTGTCGCACTGTTAAAGGACGCAAATTGGTGCCGCGACGTCAGATTCTGAAAACCTTGGGCTGTTGTGGAGAAAGAAATAACATTGGCACAGTTGAAGACTTTGGTTGAAGGCGCCTGAAAATGGATGCTGTTGCCACAACATTCTCGTTGTTTATTTTGAGAGACACAGCAGCTGAAAGCCCGGCTAGGGGTAGTTGTTGTGATTTCTCGGGCTGCTGAATCTGACCTGTGTGAAGGTCAAGAAGCTTGCTCAAGTCGCTGTCCAGTACTATCGTTAGTTTTAAGAAGTTGCTCAGTACTGTCGGTTGTCTGGAGAGCCTAACCAAGACCGATGTTCTGCATTCATGGCTGAATCATTGCTACACAGCAGCCTGATCGTTATCGTACAGTACTGTTCGCTGAATTCAAAGGGCCAACCAGGGTCGCTGATTGCTGCTGTCGTTTTTTGCTGAATTCAAAGGGCCAACCAGGGTCGCTGATTGCTGCTATCGTTTTTTGCTGAATTCAAAGGGCCAACCAGGGTCGATGATTGCTGCTGTCGTTTTTTGCTGAATTCAAAGGGCCAACCAGGGTCGCTGATTGCTCCTGTCGTTTTTTGCTGAATTCAAAGGGCCAACCAGTGTCGCTGATTGCTGCTGTCGTTTTACGCTAAATTCAGGGGGCCAACCAGGGTCGCTGCTTTCTGTACCTACCAGTCCTGCCCAATAATCGGTCGAGCTGCTCTTTAATCGTTCGAGAACCAGCTGTCAAGAATGAGCTGCTCTTAAATCGTTGGAAGACGGACCGCTCTTTTGTCGTTTGTTTAAAACTTTTTGGAGAGGACAACATCTACGAGACAGAAACGAAACTGGACGGATAACGCAACGGAAGTAATGTATTGAACGATATTTAATTAATTAATGAAGAAAAATTGCAATTTGACCTATAAATTTGACATATAAATTATAATTTTGCATTATACTATTAACTTAGAATGGAACAAGAAGACATATCATTGGGGCAGGTTTTGAATGGGGTAGGGAGAGCCATATCTAAGTTGGACACTGCCTTGAAGCAGCAGAGCATATGTATCGATATTGAGAAATTCAGTGGGCAGGCCAGATGTTTCAAAAAATGGATTGTAGCTATAGAGAAACATGCATTTTTGGTAGGAGCGACAGATGAAGAGAAGAAAAAGTTTGCTTACCAGACAAGTGTAACGCCAGTATCGGACCATATTAGGAGAAAATTAGAAGCTGGGGTAGATGAGACTTGGGAACATTTTAAAGATGACTAGCTCATAAATACGCAGAGATCACAGATCCCCAACACGCATTTTCAGTGTTAAGACAGTCTAAACAAGACAATGGTGAAAGTGTTCAACTATATAGTGACAGGCTAATTAAACTAGCTGAGGAGGCATTTCTAGGACACAATGTGCAAGGGGAAGAGGTAGAAAGAATGCTGGTTGGAATATTTGTTGACGGAATATAGTCGGATGGACTTAAATTCAAGCTTATGAGGGAAAATCCCGCAAGATTATCACAGGCTATGGATATAGCCATACAAGAAGAAAGTTTGAGAAGGAGATTTAGACTAAGGGTAGGAAGGGAAATAGGAAGCAATAGAGAAGACAGAATAGAGGAACCTATGGAAATAGAACAAGCAAGGTATGGATGGAGAAGAAGGGGAGAAATACAGACACTGCAGGGAAATAATGAAAATACTCACGATAGAGGGAGACAAATGAGAAACCCTATAAGAGAGACAGTAGGTAGTACAAATATGGTCTGTTGGAATTGTGGTCAGAGAGGACACAGTTATAAATTTTGCATCAACAGGCGCGCTCATGCAAACACACAGAGTCATGTTAATGGGAGGCAAAATAGAAATAGCTGGAGACGGAATAGGATAAGTAAAATAGAAACACGGACATATAATAGAGGTCGACATGGTCGGAGTTTCAATCCAAATAACCAATATAAAACCACTACGCTAAGGCCAAGTCTTGCTTCAACATGCTATAACGGTGGGCAGGAAGTACACTTTTATAGACCGTGTCCAAATAATAGACAGCCGCTTTATAACAGTGAAAGAAAGTATCGCAGTCGTGATTTAAACTGTATAAATATTAAATCTGACGTGGCAAAGACACGGAGGTATGTGGAGAAACAACATAACAAACCAGAAGTCAATACTTATCAGAGAAAGAATTTTTATAAGAAACATTGGAACTTACCATCTAATAATGAAGAGGTGAGAACATTGCGAAATCAGTGGTTCGAGATCAGACGGTTGAGACATTCAGTTGCAAGGTTGAGTAAAAGAGAAGATCAGGTCAATAAAACCTCAGGTGGTCAGAAGGTGTTTGCAGTTTTTAGGGGCAGACAGGAAAGAGAGACACGGACGACGATGATTGAAGTGGTAGATAATAACACTCAGACACAAATTGATACCGTGGAAAAGAAAATTCATGTACAACCAGCCAGCAAGATAACGAAGGGAAGTCAAACCGAGTTACTGGAAATTGTAGAAACTCCTCATGTGAAATTAGAAAAAAAAGAGACTGTTGAAATTAAGAAAGATAGACAAACAAAGACCAAAGATGTCAAAAGACAGGTTAGAAAAAGTATTAAGGATAGAAATGCAACTAGTCTGGTAGTCAATGTAGGTACGACTGATGTGGCAGGTTCCTCAGATAGAGACATTGAAATTATCCCAAACCGGAGCATGAAAGATGGAAGTATAAATAAGAAGAAGGTCAGACGTTCTAGTTCCGACTATAGGGATATTATTGCCATGTCTGCAGTCAACTATAATAAGCCTGTTGAGGGAACCATCATTAACAAATCTTCTGAAGACGAGGAAGGAAGGTATAAGAGATATGTTACGTATACTGAAAATAGTGAGCAGACGGACGCAGTAACGGCACGAATAACAAATAGGAGTAAACGAATGAAAGTAATTAAACCGACCTATACAGAAGATGACGAGAGAAAGCTTAGGGATTATATGAGGTTAAGACCTCAATACTTTACAGCTACAGATATTGAAAACGAGTTTGATTGCTACTTCTCATGAAGACAGACACTATTATCAGAAGATACTTTGTTATAGTGAGAGTTGAAAAGTTGACTGATGAGTGACGTGACGGAATACGTTGAGAGAATCTGACTCGTTAATAGTGTAGGATGAAGTGATGAGGGGCTTGAGGAGAAGTGAGTGAGTAGTTGACTGTCGGAGTGATTTGATGTGGAGAATTCGATAGGACGGAGAGTAGTGTTTGGTTGTGATGGTTGGGAGAGTGGACGAATGGGAGTTTAAACGTCCCGTGTCCAGAATGGTCAGATGGATTGGGGTGTTCACGTTGAGTGATGTGTGCTGGAGTAGTGGACATAAGGTAAACTTGACACGGAGGTAAGCTTGTAATGACATTTATATTGCTAGAGCTAATGTCTTGTTTGAGTCGGGTAGGTTCTGAGCTTTTGAAAGGGAGTGAATGATTGAGAAAAGTGGAAATAAGAAAGTAGTTGGATTGTGAAAGTCCTGTGGCAGATACCGAATTAACGTTTTGGATGTCGTTTCATGAAACAGATTCAGTATCGTTGGCAGAAGTATGCTGAGATGGGATTGCCTGATGCAGAGGAATGAGAGAATATAGAGAGGAAGTGATTAGTAGGTATCATCGGAGTGAGGTTTGTTATGAGGGGCCGTTGATAAAGAGGATAATGATGGTTAGTGGATAAAAGAGTATGTGTGTTGAACTGGTTGTTGGCCAGATGCACTTCTGGTTATCGTTTGGTTCGAAAATGGCCCGAGAAATGTGAGTAGCATATGTGCCAGCAGCGTTTAGTGAAGACATATGAATGAACCAATCAATGTGTTGGATGAGAGATGAGAAGTTGATGAGGAATTGGGGAGTCAGTGTAAGCAAGAGAAGAGAGCTGAGTGACGTGACTAACCAACTGAGAGTGAGAATATTATGAATAGAAAATTGTGGAAGATGATGTTTGAAGAATGCGAATTATTGCTGATGGGAATGAAGTAATTGGTGATTGCAGAAATGACTGACTAGAAGAAAACTTGTTGTGTAAAGAAGGAAGAAGCATGTTGGAATGGAATGTTGGTCACGAGATTAGATTGAGGAAAGTCGTGGAGTGGTCAGATAGTGATGCGAGGGAATGAAACGTTTTTTATGACGGGTAGACAAGAGACTCGATTTACGAGATTGTCGTTGCGAGGCAGAAGTTGTGATAGTTGATGATACAAATAAGAAATAAACAGATTAGGTTGGTTATGGAACGAAAAAAAAAATTGGAAGCCAGCAATGTAAATACAGAAGAACAAGAAATGGATGAAAAATCAGAGACTGATGGAAATGATAGTATGAAGGATGACATTATAAGTTCTCGTCATGAAAATGAAGACTTTGATATAGGGATGGCACTTATAGAGAGAAATCTAGCTTGGTTGAAAAAATGGAAATATAGCAAATAGATTGATAGAAAATTCTGCTGATAGCAGGAGAAGAAGTTTTTATTTAAGGATGATTTAAAATGTGTGAGCTGTGTTAGAAGACAAATCGTTTTTTTTAAATACTGTGGTTGATGAAATACAGTAGCTGTAGATTACAGATGAATGTGATAATTAGAACAGGTTAGTAGATAGCCTGGTCCATTTTGTTGAGTTTTTCTTTGGTTTAAATTGAAATTTCAATGCATCATGTATAGGATGGTATATTATTTTGATTGACTTGGTTATGTAAAATGATTACCATTTAATTTTAGGATAGAACTTGTTGTGTTTTCCTTCTTTTACGTGTAAATTATCGGTCCGTAAAAATGAAACAAGCAAGAGGCATAACTATTGACAATGGCATATCTGCCAGCTGATGCGTGTAATCGAAGGCAACGTGTATTCTGGAACTCTCTGTGTTTGACTTGTTGCTCTCTCACTTCCTGTCTGTGATTTATTTTCTACTTCACTAATCCAGTGCCACACAAAAAGAGATTTGGACCAAGCATAGTGCACAATCAAATCAACAAGTATTATAATGTAAATGTTCGCTCACTGAACATTGAAATTGCTGAAGATACTACGAAACAAAACAAATAACACGATGACCTTAGCATGGCGATATATCCTCCTCCTGTCTATATGGGAGATCACATGTAACGATATATCGTCCTCCTGTCTATATGGGAGATAACATGTAGCGATATATCGTCCTACTGTCTATATGGGAGATCACATATCGCGATATATCGTCCTCCTGTCTATATGGGAGATCACATGTAGCGATATATGGTCCTACTGTCTATATGGGAGATCACACGTTGCGATATATCGTCCTCCTGTCTATATGGGAGATCACATGTAGCGATATATCGTCCTCCTGTCTATATGGGAGATCATATGTAGCGATATGTCGTCCTCCTGTCTATATGGGAGATCACATGTAGCGATACATTATCCTGAATCAGTTAATATTTGTTTAATTATGTTTAGACTGTGTTACGTACATTGTGTTACTTATATTTTGTTACACTATTACTAGTACACTAATTGTACACACTGTTGATTTATTTGTGGAAACAAAATTGTGTTAAATAAAAGACCAAACATCAACACATTTCTGAATTCGTTGCATCATATTCGGAATAATTTGTTTACATGACTACGTCAGCTGTTCATTCTGTCAATGTCTTATTTTGTAATGTAGTAAACCGGCAAGGCATTGGATGATGATGATGATGATGATGATGATGAGAGAAGGCATATGTAGGTGTGTCTATTTGGCAGTGTCAAAATGGTTTTGTTCCTTCATCGAGGTGGTGTCGCCATGTGGAGGGTGCAAGTTCAATTCCTATCTTGATCTCTAGAACTTTCAATGATTATTTCGTTCAGTGAGTAATCTAATATCTAATTCTGTGCTTCACTTATATGAGTGCTGATGAATATCTGAGACTCGAGTGGTCTTGCTGTTAAATAATGGTGCTCCCAGACAAGACCAAGAGAAATGTACAGAAATAAGTAACACATTGCTGAAACATCCAAATATACCCATGTCCGCAAAATGACAGATAATAAACAGCATATTCACACCAACCCTATGTTACCAATCTCAAACCTGGACTTTATCCAAATTACACCCTCGCAAAATCAACACCTGCGAAATGAGATGCTTGAGGAGAGCTGCCAACTTAACAATCCGAGACCGAGTAAGAAATGTTACTATCAGACAGACTGTGGGATCAACACCTTGTGCCACATTTATTGAAAGATCAAGTGGTTTGGCCATGTCGTTAGAATGCAACATCAGCAACTACCACCACTGGCCTTACATCAATGATCCTCTGCGACGAGACCACGAGGACGTCCAAGAAGAAAATGGATTGACGACATCAAAGACATTGTACAACCACACGGAATGACACTATCCAGTGCCGCCCACCGGGCGCTGGAACGCAAATTATTCCTCCCCATGACGCTTGACGGCAGAAGTGGAAGATGATGATTCTGATAATGATGATGGTGATGATGATGATGATGATGATGATGATGATGATGATGATTGCATATTGCTATACTCGTTCTTGTAATATATAAACATGTACTAAGGAAGCCACTGATAGATAAGTAATTTACTGTATAATACCGTGTGTTGCCGGGGCCCATAAGGGAAGCAAAGAATAGCAACACCGTAGCCTACCACGCATGTCGTAAGAGGCGACTAAGGAGGCTTGATGGTTCCGTCGCCCAGCTACTGAGTCAGTGCGTGGCGCGACACTAAGCGCTGTGAGTTTCGTGTGAAATGCTTTTGAATCTGCCTGAGGTTTTTTGGAACATGACTGCATGTTCGGAGCGATGGCAGGTGGCTATGTCCCAGAGTTGACCTGTTCTTGCCTTATGCAGAAATGCGTGGCTGCTGGGCTTCTGGTTGACTGCCACTGCCGTCGACGATGAACTGTATTTTCGTGGACTGTGTGGGCGAACACCTAGGAAACATCCAGATAGAAAAATGTTTGCTGATTCCATCAGAGATGAATTGGGTGTTTCGTGGGGGACTGGTGTGTTGAAATTCTAGCGGCGGCATTATGCACAGTGTATCTGTGCGGGCTGTTGTTTGTCGAGACTCCTGTCTTTTCCACTTTTCACATTGGGCAGCGGGCAGCATTTTGTGTGATATTCACTGGCACAGGAACGGATCATAATGGGGACGACCCGTTGCTGTGAAGTTGGAACTGCGACTAACTAACTAACTAACATAATGCTGATACATATGTTCATCTATATATATAATTCATTGATGACATATATGTGTGTCAGTCACATAATTCATTAATGACATATATCTCAGTCATACACATGCACACACACACACACACACACACACACACACACACACACACACACACACACACACACGGGAAGAATGCTAAGATCCCCTTGTAGACCCAACATAAGTGACCTAAATGTTAAGGGACTGACTAGGACGCAAAGACAAGGTATCGCAAAATAATAAATAGGCAGTCTACATTCAAATGTCACTTTGTGAGAATAGAACAACTGGAACATGCTGTAGCAACTAGAGTGATTTGTGGACACAAAGGTAAAATAAGGCAGCCAGAGAATAGAACAACTGGAACATGCTGTAGCAACTAGAGTGATTTGTGGACACAAAGGTAAAGTAAGGCAGCGAGAGAATATTCCAGACAGTTTAATATCGTTGCAGGAATGGTGTCATCACACGAAATGAAGCATGCATTTGGAGATCGTGATATGCGAAGAAACATGATCGCCCATGCGCGGACGTCATGGCACTTAACGATGATGATGATATCACCATAATTGACGCAATCATCATTATCAGTATCATCGCAATCACCATCATCATCATCATCACCATCATCATCATCACCACAATCATCAGCACAACCATTTCGATTATAATCACCATCATCACCATCATCACTATCAAAGTCATCATCATCATCACCATTACCATCATCATCATCATCATCATCATCATCATCATCATCATCATCATCATCATCATCATCATCATCATCATCATCATAACCATCATCATCATCATCATCATCATCATCACCATCATCATCATCACCATCATCATCATCATCATCATCATCATCATCATCATAATCATCATCATCATGACACGGCCATGATCATCAACATCAGCGTCGTCATCATTATACTATACTCTGCTGAATTGCGAAGGAGTCGTGGTGGTGTAGTGGTAGACGCCCTCCTGTCGAGCCGGGGCAATCGGTTGCATCTCCATTGGGGCAGCTTCACATTTCAAATAAAACATTACTCGGGCTCTCAGTGTTACCCGGGCTATAATGTGTACCAGGAAATGACTCGGGCTCTCAGTGTTACCCAGGCTATAATGTGTACCAGGAAATGACTCGGGCTCTCAGTGTTACCCAGGCTATAATGTGTACCAGGAAATGGCTCGGGCTCTCAGTGTTACCCAGGCTATAATGTGTACCAGGAAATGACTCAGGCTCTCAGTGTTACCCAGGCTATAATGTGTACCAGGAAATGACTCGGGCTCTCAGTGTTTCCCAGTCTATAATGTGTACCAGGAAATGACTCAGCTCTCAGTGTTACCCAGGCTATAATGTGTACCAGGAAATGACTCGGGCTCTCAGTGTTACCCAGGCTATAATGTGTACCAGGAAATGACTCAGGCTCTCAGTGTTACCCAGGCTATAATGTGTACCAAGAAATGACTCAGGCTCTCAGTGTTACCCAGTCTATAATGTGTACCAAGAAATGACTCAGGCTCTCAGTGTTACCCAGGCTATAATGTGTACCAGGAAATGACACGGGCTCTCAGTGTTACCCAGTCTATAATGTGTACCAGGAAATGACTCAGTTCTCAGTGTTACCCAGGCTATAATGTGTACCAGGAAATGACTCGGGCTCTCAGTGTTACCCAGGCTATAATGTGTACCAGGAAATGACTCGGGCTGTCAGTGTTACCCAGTCTATAATGTGTACCAGGAAATGACTCAGCTCTCAGTGTTACCCAGGCTATAATTTGTACCAGGAAATGACTCGGGCTCTCAGTGTTACCCAGGCTATAATGTGTACCAGGAAATGACTCAGGCTCTCAGTGTTACCCAGTCTATAATGTGTACCAGGAAATGACTCAGCTCTCAGTGTTACCCAGGCTATAATGTGTACCAGTAAATGACTCGGGCTCTCAGTGTTACCCAGGCTATAATGTGTACCAGGAAATGACTCAGGCTCTCAGTGTTACCCAGGCTATAATGTGTACCAAGAAATGACTCAGGCTCTCAGTGTTACCCAGTCTATAATGTGTACCAGGAAATGAATCGTGCTCTCAGTGTTACCCAGGCTATAATGTGTACCAGGAAATGACTCGGGCTCTCAGTGTTACCCAGGCTATAATGTGTACCAGGAAATGACTCAAGCTCTCAGTGTTACCCAGTCTATAATGTGTACCAGGAAATGACCCAGGCTCTCAATGTTACCAAGGCTATAATGTGTACCAGGAAATGACTCGGGCTCTTAGTGTTAACCAGTCTATAATGTGTACCAGGAATTGACTCAGGCTCTCAGTGTTACCCAGGCTATAATGTGTACTAGGAAATGACTCGGGCTCTTAGTGTTAACCAGTCTATAATGTGTACCAGGAATTGACTCAGGCTCTCAGTGTTACCCAGGCTATAATGTGTACGAGGAAATGACTCGGGCTTTCAGTGTTACACAGGCTATAATGTGTACCAGGAAATGACTCGGGCTCTCAGTGTTACCAAGGCTATAATGTGTACAAGGAAATGACTCAGGCTCTCAGTGTTACCCAGGCTATAATGTGTACCAAGAAATTACTCGGGCTCTCAGTGTTACCCAGGCTTTAATGTGTACCAGGAAACGACTCGCACTCAGTGTTACCAGGCTATAATGTGTACCAGGAAATGACTCGGTCTCTCAGTGTTACACAGGCTATAATGTGTACCAGGAAATGACTCGGGCTCTCAGTGTTACCCAGGCTATAATGTGTACCAAGAAATGACTCAGGCTCTCAGTGTTACCCAGGCTATAATGTGTACCAGGAAATGACTCGGGCTCTCAGTGTTACCCAGGCTATAATGTGTACCAAGAAATGACTCAGGCTCTCAGTGTTACCCAGGCTATAATGTGTATCAGGAAATGACTCAGGCTCTCAGTGTTACCCAGGCTATAATGTGTACCAAGAAATGACTCAGGCTCTAAGTGTTACCCAGGCTATAATGTGTACCAGGAAATGACTCGGGATCTCAATGTTACCCAGGCTATAATGTGTACCAGGAAATGACTCGCGCTCTCAGTGTTACTCAGGCTATAATGTGTACCAGCAAATGACTTGGGCTCTCAGTGTTACCCAGGCTATAATGTGTACCAGGAAATGACTCGGGCTCTCAGTGTTACCCAGGCTATAATGTGTACCAGGAAATGACTCGGGCTCTCGGTGTTACCCAGGCTATAATGCGTACCAAGAAATGACTCAGGCTCTCAGTGTTACCCAGGCTATAATGTGTACCAGGAAATGACTCGGGCTCTCAGTGTTACCCAGGCTATAATCTGTACCAAGAAATGACTGAGGCTCTCAGTGTTACCCAGGCTATAATCTGTACCAAGAAATGACTGAGGCTCTCAGTGTTACCCAGGCTATAATCTGTACCAAGAAATGACTCGGGCTCTCAGTGTTACCCAGGCTATAATCTGTACCAAGAAATGACTGAGGCTCTCAGTGTTACCCAGGCTATAATGTGTACCAAGAAATGACTCGGGCTCTCAGTGTTACCCAGGCTATAATGTGTACCAAGAAATGACTCGGGCTCTCAGTGTTACCCAGGCTATAATGTGTATCAGGAAATGACTCGGGCTCTCAGTGTTACCCAGGCTATAATGTGTACCAGGAAATGACTCAGTGTTACCCAGGCTATAATGTGTATCAGGAAATGACTCGGGCTCTCAGTGTTACCCAGGCTATAATGTGTACCAGGAAATGACTCGGGCTCTCAGTGTTACCCAGGCTATAATTTGTGCCAGGAAATGGCTCAGGAAGTAAAACCGGCCGACTTAACACTGGCTACATCAGCCACCGAGTGCCGCGTGGTGCATGCAAAGATGGATGTAGGACCACATGTCTAACACGTCATAAGGCACGTTAAAGGATTCTCTACCATCGCTTCAGTTTCCAAATCATGGCGTTGGATATGATCATCGCTGGTGCCTGCGTGATAACCCATATCGTACATAGTAAAGTCCCGCACACTGGAAGTCGTCCTATTGAAGGCTTCCTACAACCAGATGGTTGGGGTTGGCGTTAGAAACGCCAAACGACTAATAATTTACACGGCTGGATCTGTGCTAACAGCTAAAATATTTGCCTCGGGGTTCATGGTGAAGATTGGTGGACGGTGTTTGGTACTGGAGAGCCTGGCATATTATACCACATCATCTAGTCTGAGAATGGAGGTGGGGGAGGTCACGGCAGCGTTCCTCTAGCTAGAAGACAAACGGCACACGCATGTCGTGATTGTTAGCGACTCACAAATTGTGATGAGAAAGGTAAAGACATGCCTGCTTCCTGCAGAGTGTCAGGAATAGAAAGAATCTGTTGGATTTATCGCCAGGACACGTTGGTGTGTAGGGAAATGAGCAGGCAGACACGTTGGTGTGTAGGGAAATGAGCAGGCGGGTAGGTTGGTGTGTAGGGAAATGAGCAGGCGGAAAAATTGGCTTGGTCTGTACCACTTAGTGGGGTATTGCTGTTGATAAAGCATGCGAGATTATGGCCCTTTTGAGTCGTATGTATGCAGTGTTGCCATTTTAGTGCTTTTCGCACTAAATCTAGTGCTTTCTCAAGTCATTTAGTGCGAAAACTTTACTTTTAGCGCGGCCGCGCTAATTTGGTGCTTCATAAAATTTATTTAGTGCTTTTTGGTGCTTTTTTGTCGTGGGTAAATATTACTTTAAAAATCATTTTGGGAACACTAAAAAGCCGAATTTGAACTGAAACGAGGGAGAAAAACAGTCTTAGTACGTCAACTAATTTAACTCCTTTTAATGCGATTTAGCTGAAAGCGAACGCCATCTTGCACACAAGTCGAAACGTCAATATATTATCCTGTAATCGAGTTCATAATTTTGTGGTGTCTACATTATCCTTTCATTTAAGCTTATTTGTGTTTCACCATGAGCAAGAAATATGGTCAACATTTCAGAGAACAGTGGCTCAGTGACACGAGTTTTCACAAATGTTTGTTAAAAGTAGAAGGGGATAAGTGTTTTTGCAAATATTGCAAATGTTCAATTGCAGCCAGGTTAAATGATATTGAGAGGCACAAGAATACAACGAACATCAGAAAGCCGAACAACCATTCAGTACACAAAGGCAAACAACAATTGCATTTGACAAACTGAAAGATGATGTCAAAGAAACAGAAGGATGCATGTCTTTGTTCATAGCTGGTCATTGTTCGCTTCGCGTGGTTGACCATTTAAGTGAACTCTGCAACGTACACTTTGGTGACAGCAAAGGTTGCAAGAACTTTAAGCTTAGGAGAACTAAGTGCAGAGCAGTTATTTCAAATGTACTTGCACCATATTTCACAACAGACTTGACAACTGATATTGGCAAAAGTAAATACAGCTTATTGATTGATGAGAGCAATGATATTTCTGAAACTAAGCTACTTGGAGTAGCTATTAGGTAATATTCAGAGACAAGAAAGCAGTTTGTGGTTACTTACTGAGATTTAATTGAACTGAGTGACTGCAACCCACAGGCAATATCATTCAAACAATCAAGCATGTGCCATGCCAGAAAGCGTGGGCGGTCATGACTCGCCATTTCACTAGATCACCAGTGTCGTGGATCAGCTCAGTGTTCCTGTCTCGTCCATGCCATGTGGCCAAGCCATCCAGGTATTTTCCTCTCGGTCTTCCTCTTGGTCTGTTCCCCTCGATCTCGCCAGTTGTCACTAAGTTCTCCAATCCATTTCTTCTCATAACATGTCCAAAAAATTTTGACTGTCTACGTCTAATTTCTCTAATCAGTTCACGATGTTCATTTGTCTCCTGTAGTACTTGGTCATTGGTTTTTCTGTCTGTCCATGGTATTCTTTGCATTTTCCTCAGAAACCACATTTCTGCAGCCATCAGATGCTTTTCAGCTTGACTGCTCATTGTCCAAGTTTCACATCCATACAAAAGAACAGGCTCTATGTATCCCCTCAACACTCTTTTTCTCGTTTCAATTGACATCTTTTTATTGGTCAGAATGTTTTTCATCTTGCTAAAGGCTACTTTCGCCATGGCGATTCTTGTTCTAATTTCTTCAAGGCATCTCCCATCAGATGCTATGACTGTTCCAAGATAATTGTACCGATTCACTTGGTGAAGAATATTTCCATTTACTTGTATATTACATTGTGGCACTTCTTCCTTCCTAGTGACGACCATAACCTGAGTCTTTTTACAATTTAATTCTAACCCCAGTTGCTCACTGTGTACAACAACCGCATCTACTAATTGTTGCAGGTCCTGCGCATTGTCTGCAATTAATACTGTATCATCTGCATATCTAATGTTATTGATGTTTCGTCCTCCAATGCTGATTCCATTTATATCCTCTACATTTCTGAAAATATTTTCACTGTATAGTGAAAAAAAAATCTGGAGACATCACACATCCCTGCCTAACACCTCTCTTAATTGGCTGATACTGTCCCACTTCATTATTAATCCTTATTGCAGTTTGTAGTTTCCAATATATGTTTTTATAAGTCTAATGTCTTTCCCATCAATTTGTAGATCTGCAAGCATATCCACCATGTTGACATGTCTAACTCTATCACAAGCCTTTGTATAGTCAATAAAGCTAAGATGCATATCCTTGTTTACTTTTATAGCACGTTCAATAACTGTTCACAGCATATACACAGCATTTACTGTACCCTTTCCTTCTACAAACCCGCATTGTTCTTCCCCTATTTCAGGTTGTATCTTCTTCCTCACTCTTTGCATGATAATTCTTAGCAAAATCTTTGTGATGTGACTCATTATACTAATTGTTCTATGTTGATCACATTCCAAGGTTCCTGATTTCATTGGGATTGCAATAAATATAGAGTTACATAATTCAGGAGGTATATCTCCAGTATCATATAATGTGTTCAGCAGTCTGGTGACTTGATCTAGTCCAAATTCTTCTAAAGCTTTATTCATTTCTGTTGTGATGTTATCTGCACCGGGGGCCTTGCCAGCTTTCATATGCTTAAGAACATTTCGAACCTCCATCTCCAAAATTGGCGGTCCTTCATTATTAAATCTAATATCATACTGTTCATCTCTGTTATTCATCATTGGCACCTTGCCGTCTTGACAGACGATAGTTTGTGCTCTAAAAAGGCATAATAACTTTTAACTATGGCGGTAGCGAGTGTGACTGATAAGGCCAATTTGCGCTGTAAATGTCCGTTCACAGTGGGTGCATGTGAACACGTGGTCATTTCCACCATCATGCACCATCTTACGTCTCAAACGCTTAGTGTGTGACTTTTCTGCAATAATTTTCTCCTTTGACTTTATTCCATTTCTGATATTTGCCCTCCATGCAACACGTTCAGCGGCGACTTGCTCCCAATGTGCATTATCAATGCCTGTATCAATCATGTCCCGCTTACACACATCTTTGTATCGTAGTAGAGGCCGACCCTGAGATCTCTTACCCATCTGTAATTCACCAAAAAAGATATCCTTTGGTATTCTACCATCATCCATCCTCCTAAGATGTCCTATCCATCTAAGTCTACGAAGACTGAGCATGGAATAAACTGTTACACAACCTGATCTTTCCAATACTTCAGTATTTGTGATTTTGTCTTGCCACTTAATACCAAGAATTCTTCGCAGACACCGCATATGAAAGCTGTTTAAATTGTTCTCTTGGTGTGAGTAAGTTGTCCAGGTTTCACTGCCATAGAGAAGAGTACTAAGGACACAGGCTTGATAGACAAGGACTTTTGTTTTGGAAGTAAGCTTCCTGTTCTCCCAGACTCTTTTTCTTAACCTGTTCATTGTTGTTGCTGCCTTACCAATCCGGATGTTGATTTCCTGATCTAGGGATAATTTGCTATTTACCACTGATCCTAGATATGTAAAATGGTCTACTATCTCTAGTTCGGCGTCGTCAATAAAGATTGATGGTACCCCATGTGCACCTTGTGACATAATCTGTGTCTTCTTTTTGCTAATTGTTAAACCAAATTCAGAACAAGCATTGGAGAATGCAGATAGTAGACAATGCAATTCTTCCTCAGAGTTGGTCGTAACTGCAGCATCATCTGCAAAAAGCAACTCTCTGATCAGTACCCTCCTAATTTTGGACTTAGCCTTCAATCTCTGAGCATTGTAGAGGCCGCCATCTGAGCGTGAGTGAATGTATATACCACCATCTGTCACAGTGTTGGATCTCTAGGGGATCTGAACTCGGGCTCAAACAGGCAACAATAACTCCGTTAGATACAATATCGCAACATTTATTAAACTTATGTATACAGTGCGCTGGCGCAGTGGGTTTTAACAAGCCCGCACTGACGAGTTGCATATCACAGAGGTTTAACATCACACATGGTTATAACAAACATTCTAAGCAAACTATCTAGCAAATGTCTATGACCCTAAATACACATGGGTCTGAACTCTCAAGTCCCCCTAAGGTAAACCCTGTTGCTTCTCCGATGTCCCGTCTGTCTCTGCCGGTTCACACGTGTCGCAATCCGACACGGGTGGTAACTCTGTTCGAGTTCCTCGTGGACCCCGCAATAGGCGGGCCACATCTGTGTCCACGGGACAGTGGACTCACTGACCAGTCCTTCGAGAAGGCTCTGGATTACTCAAGCCTTCGAGTGACTTACTTCTTTCCCTTGGGCGGGAGTTGTAGCCCTTCGCCAGTGTCTCTTAACTTTTGTTGGTTACCGTACAATGTGAGGCTGTGACACCATCCTGATCACGAAATGCATATTTCAGTAGAAGTGAAAAGTATATTTCAAAGAGGGTGGGAGCTAGTACACAACCTTGCTTAACTCCACTCTTGATTTCAAATTCTTCAGAAGTTGCACCATCAAACTTGATTATACCCTTCATGCCTGTGTGGAACGATTCCATAATGGAAAGAAGAGTTGGTGGGCAGCCAATCTTCTTTAGTGCCTTGAACAGACCCTCACGACTGACCAAATCAAATGCCTTTGTGAGGTCGATGAAGGCAATGAACAGTGGTTGATTCTGTTCACGGCATTTTTCTTGCATTTGTCGCAATGAGAATATCATATCAGTGGTAGACCGGTTCTGTCGAAAGCCACACTGTGATTCGGGGTAGACTTGATCTCCTAGGACTTGAAGTCTGCGCAGAACAATTCTGGCAAATACTTTTCCAACAATACACAGAAGTGAGATACCCCTATAGTTGTTGCAGTCGCTCCGATCGCCCTTGTTCTTGTACAGTGTTATGATGCTTGAATCTTTGAAATCCTTTGGGACTTGTCCTTCATGCCAGCATAGCTCTATTAGCTGGTGGATTTGTATAGTGAGTGTGTCTTGCCCACTCCTGATAACCTCTATTGGAATCCCATCCTTACCTGGATCCTTGCCAGATGCAAGTTCATTCATAGCACGCTTAACTTCTGTTATGGTGGGAAGTGTGTCCAGGTGGTCAAGAGTTGGTAGAGCCTCTATGGCGTTAAGGGCATCATCCGCTAGTTTGATCTCACTTGAGTAAAGCTCCAAATAGTGCTCTACCCATCTGTCCATCTGCTGTTTCTTATCAGTGATGACTTCTCCAGTCAAGGTTTTCAATGGTGAACTTCTTTTGATCACTGGACCACAGGCTTTCTTTATTCCTTCATACATGCTTCTTATGTCTCCCTTATCACTTGCGATTTGAATGGACTCACATAACTTGATCCAATAATCATTTGCACACTGCCTTGCAGCCTTTTGCACATCCTTCCTAGCTTGCCTTAGCTCACTCAGAGTGTTACGCGTTGGTCTTTCCTTGTTTCTTAAGAGAGCTTTCTTCTTCTTATCAATCAAGGGCTGCAGAGTCTCGCTGTTGGCCGCAAACCAGTCCTGCCTCTTATGATCCACAGTGCCGTAAACCCCTACGGCAGTTTTATAAAGAGTTTCCTTAATTTGACCCCACTTTTCATTTATTGTACAATTTTCTTGTGTATCAGTGAAAGCGTCTTCAAGTTGCTGTTGAAACTGAAAGCACTTTTCAGGATCATGAGTGTTAATAATATTACTCCTGGGGCTAGATTTGTGTTTAGCTGTGTAGATTCTCTTTGGTCTCAGTCTATCTCTTGCAACAACCAAAGAATGATCTGTATCACAGTCAGCACTGTGGTAACTACGAGTCAATGATATATGGTTCAGATGTTGTCTCCGTGTGATGATGAAGTCCAGCTGGTGCCAATGGCCGGATCTTGGATGTTTCCATGTGACCTTATGCATCTCTTTTGTTTAAAAAAAAAGAGTTTGTAATACATAGGTCATTACTGGTGCAATGCTCCAGCAGCCTTTGCCCATTTCCATTCATGCGACCGATGTTGTATTTTCCAAGGGACACTGGCCATGACCTCGAGTCCTTGCCCACACGAGCATTGAAATCGCCGAGCATATAAATGTAGTCAGATTTTGGAACTGCCTTGATCACGGAGTCTAACTCCCCATAGAACAAATCCTTCACATCATCAGAGGAATCGAGTGTCGGTGCATATGCAGTAATAATGGTGGCAAACCCACAAGAGGTTGCCAAGCGCAGGGATAATAGTCTTTCATTTCCTCCTGCTGGAATTTCAATCATTCCCAGTAGAGAATTCTTCACTGCAAAGCCCACACCGTGTTGCCTTTTTTTCTGCCTGCCCTCTACCCTTCCAGAAAAAGGTGTAGTTGTTTTCCCTGAGTGACCCTTCCTCAGCGAGGCGAGTCTCCTGCAGGCCAGCAATATCAATGTTAAGACGATTGAGTTCGGCATCAATCACAGCCGTTTTTCTCACATCGTCAATATTGGTCAAGTCAGTGGAAAATCCTGGACACATGGTTCTCACATTCCAGGTTGCAAGCCGTAGCTTGAGGTTTCTATTTTTATTTTTGTTTGTACCTGGTGCATTGGTTTTACAGCCTGCGATTCAGATTTTGTCCTAGCCCCAAGCACCCATTGAAGCAGGCAGGCTGTGGCGGATCAGCACCCAATTGGCTGGGGGCTGCCCAGCTTGAGGCGGGCGGTAGCTGATCAGTGACACCTATAGGTGTCTCCCACCGTCAGAGGCAACGCGTGGCGCCCCATGTCTACGCCAACTGACAAGGACTTATAACGCGTAACAGTTGCCTCTCGCTTTGATTCCCAGACCAGTTAAGACCAGGGATGGAGTTATTGCCTCTCCATAACACAAAACCTGGGCTAAAATATAGAGATCATGTGTTGCCCATGCAGCATGATCCCTCTCTCGGCCTGCCTAGTTCACTCCAGAGGAAAGGAACACCCCTACATCTGGAACAAGAAAAGCTGCAGAAGCTGCCGGATCAGCAAAGCAATGCTCTAACTGTCCGCCTGTCGAAGCTTCGATCCTAGACCAGTCGCCAACCAAGGCTTAGGGCCTGGTCTGCCCTGCAATGACAATTTTGTCTTTAGCTTGCATTTCCTCGCACCAGGGTAAGGCTTGCACCCTCCCAATTGCGCTCTTCCGCCCGAAGCCGTTGGCACAATGTGGGGTGTCGGGTTTGGTAAGCGCCGCCCAACGTTCGGCGCTAACAGAAACCAGGTAGTACCGTCTACTGTTATACGGTAGCTCAGTCATATCTGACTAAGACCTGAATGACATCTCTGTTATTACTAGTTACTATTATTATTATTACTATTACTAATTACTAGCCACACCAGTTATTACTATTACTGAGTCGTGTAGTATTTATTTTTAATTTTTCCACATGCTTTTATAATGCATATCTTTTATATTGTTGCTGTTTTCAGTTAGCCTTGAATGATGTGTGAATGGTATAATGTATGAAAGAGAGTGATAAAAGGGCAGAATGTTAGACGGGCCTGCGTGCCCAATTCTTAACCCTTTCAAAATAAAGTTTTTGTTGTTGTTATCATAATAAAGGTGTTTCACATAATCTGTCCATACCTGTAGAATCTGGTCTTTTTCAATTATGATTTTGCCATCTTCAGTTTTTAGACACCCTGTAGATGTACTTGTTCTTTTATTAGTAAGTTCCTGAATTCTTTTGTGCACTAATTTGGTATTTTGACTGTTGTGTTGGTTTTCCATTTCTAAGCACTTTTCCTCAAGCCATGCTTCTTTTGCCTCCTTACATAATGTTCTGTCTTGTCTGTGAATTTCTTTATATTTGACAGAATAATTTTTGTTGAGTCTTCTTGTTTCCATGAGGTGTAACATTTCTTTAGTCATCCATTTCTTACGACCCACCTTCTTTAATTTTGGAATAGTTGTTTCTGCAGCCACATAGATTGAATTCTTCAACGTTTCCCATTGATCATCCACATCCTGGAATAGGATCTCTAGATCAGACAAAATTTCAAATCTGTTCTGTACTTCTATGTTGAATTTGTTTTGTATTTCCTTGTCATTACTCAATGTACACAAATCATATTTAGAGTTTCCTGTTATATACTTGACTTTCTTCAACTTTATCCTCAATGTTCCTGTGAGTAATCTGTGGTCACTATAACAATCAGCACTGGGAACTGATTTTGCTATTGTTAATGCGTTTATAAATCTTCTGCTAATCAGAATGTAGTCAATCTGGTTTATAATCCTGCTATCGGGACTTCTCCATGTCCATAATTTTCTAGGGTGTTGTTTGAACCAGATGTTTCCTACAATCATTTCCTGTTCTTTTGCCCACTCTACGAGTCTGTATCCTCTTTTATTTCTCTCTCCTAAATCATAGTTTCCTACTGTGTATCTATCCCCTTGATTTCCTACTTTTGCATTGATGTCCCCTATTATGATGTTTATTTCAGAATTTTTACATTTCTTTAAGGCAGACTCTATGTCATTATAAAATTCTTCTACACTATCTTCACTGGATTCTCCTGTTGGGGCATATACTTGAATAATATTTATGCTTAAAGGTCTGCCACTTAATTTAACTAGTAGAACTCTGTCCGACACGGCCCAATATCCTTGAATAGATTTTGATGTTTTCCGGTCCAGAATAATTGCCACTCCCCTATGATGATCTTCACCTCCAGAATAAATAATCTTGAAATCTTCTCCTATCTTGATGCCTGCTCCTGTCCATCTCGTTTCGCACATACTTAAAATATTAATTTTTTCCCTTTCAATTTCTTGTTTTATGTTCTCTAATTTTTCGTCGTCGTTTAACGACCTAACGTTCCAAGTTGCTAATTTTAACGTCTCTGTCCTTGTCTTGCGATGATCATTCTTTAAGCGAATCATGATATACTAGGCACATTTAAAGAGGTAGTTTGCCGTTGCTTTCCTCTATGGCAGTGACCTTACTGGTCGGAGACCGCAGCAATTGACTCAAGAAGAGTTCGTCTGCCTGCCGTCGTGTAACTCGAGGCCAAGACCCACAAATATATGTCGGCTGCCCTCAAAATTACATCCACCACCTGCCTTCCGTGGCTTCTTTTGAAAACTTCTAATAAAAGAAACACAATATAACATCACATAATCCGCAGGGAAACACTATTCACAGGGAATCCATAGGAAATCACACGAAATCCAATGAAAAACACTAAATAGCGTCCCTCCGAAAAGTAACGCTTCATTTTGTCGCCATTGTACCGGAAGACAATACAGGCAATATGCAATGCGTTAAAAGATTGTTTAAACAAGAATGGACTTGAGTTGCAAAGACTAGTTGCACTCGGCACTGACAATGCATCTGTCATGACAGGTGTAAACAATGGAGTATATACACAATTAAAATCCGAAGTTCCTCATCTGGTACTAATTAGGTATGTATGTCATTCCCTTCAGCTGGCAGTGTCACAGGCTGCAGCTGCTTGTCTGCCCAGGAACATAGAGTTCATGATTAGAGAAACATATAACTGGTTTTCTCACTCAAGTCTTCGTCAAGCAAAGTACAGGGAGCTTTTTGCTTCAGTAAATGATGGACAACATCCGCTGAAGATTGTTCAATTAAGCCAGACACGATGGATGTCCATTCAATCTGCCATTGTCAGAATATTGCAGCAATGGGTCGAGCTCAGAACTCATTTTGATGTAGCAAGACTCAACGAGCGCTGTTATACAGCAGAACTTCTACATTCTATGTTTAGCGACATGGAAAACTATGTGTATCTCATATCATCCTCCTCATCCTCATCATCGCAGGAGCATACACAGCAGGAAATAGCTGCAGAAACTGAAGAGGAGTTGTTTGATTGGGATTGAGCAGATCTGGAATAAACTTTATTCTAATCATTCTAATATTCAGTTATAATAATAAATTATAATGTGCTACGTTATAACATTTTGAATGAATACCACCAGTGTTTGTTTTAGTGATTTCCCAAAAAATAGTATTGCAATTTGGTGCTTATTTGGCTCGAAAGTAGTTCTGATTGGGATATGGTGGATCTGGAATAAACTGCATTGTAATATGAAGTGATAATAATAAATTATAATGTGCTACTTTGTTACATTTGTAATAAATACAGTTGGTGTTTTTTTTTTTTTTGTGTGTGCTTTACACAGAATTTTGGCGCTTTTTAGTGATTTTTGGGGTCGATTTTGGTGCTTTTTAATCAAAGGGAGATGGCAACACTGTATGTATGGTACAGATGAACAGATAGATCATCACGGCCTGGAGACAATGGTGCTACAGGAAGGGACCAGAGGGTCTGGTCGACATTCACAACTCCGAGGACAGGCCAGACGGACATATAATCAAACCGCTACTCGTACCATTTGCACTGGGACTCCTCCCTGGCTGTTGCAGATAAGGACGGATCACTTATGGAAATGTTCTGACTGGTATGAGTCTTGGCTCAACTCAGCTCAACCACTCCGCCATGTTTATCAGAAGGCAAGTACCACAAGAAAGCTGAGGTTTCTGACCGCCCGTATGTTGGTGAACCAAACCCTCGTGTCTGTGTATGTTTCCTTCTATGGCATGTTTCTGTTACCTTGTTGCCCATTCGATGGATGTCTCCTGAGTCTTTGTTCTACAACCAGTTCACGGAAAAGTCTGATGTTTGGTCCTATGGAGTTATTCTTTGGGAACTAATCACTTTAGGTAACATGTGTTTGTGTGCGAAGGATTTAACCATCGGGAACTAATCACCTTAGGTAACATATGTTTGTGTGCGAAGGATATAACCATTGGGAACTAATTACGTTAGGAAACATGTGTTTGTGTGCGAAGGCCATAACCATTGGGAACTAATTACGTTGGATAATTGGTAATGTGTGTGTGTCTGTGTGTGTGTTTTGTACAAGGGACACAATAATTAGGAAACTAATAACGTTAAATAATTAGTTTTTGTAAGGTGCAAGAGAGACAATAACTGGAAACTAATAAGGTTAGATAATTATTGTTTGTACGCTATTGGCCGTGATTCTTGGAATGTAAATGAACAAATTAGGATAAAACTTGAAAGCAACAGTGATGTGGTTCTTGAGACGAATGTTGTGAATTCCTTGGACTGCCAAAGTAACTAACAACGACTGCCTGAAAGAGGCTAATAAAACAAGAACATTATATACAAAAATAAGGAAGAGGCAAACAGCTCTGTTTTGGTCATGTGTTGAGAAGAGATTCATTGGAGAACGTTGTGACAAACAGAAAGATCGAGGGTAAGAGAGGCAGAGGCAGACCAAGAGAAATGAGGCTGGATGGATTTCGACGATGGCATGGAGGAATATCAACAGCGGAGTGTAGCCAGAAAAGCAAAGACCGAGATCTGTGAAGAGTCATGAACGCCTACGCCAGGTGGCATGGCACTTGATGATGATTATGACCTTAGTTGTTGTTCGTGATTCCTGGGCAAGTTTACATTCAGTAGTTTGCCAGAGACATTAGATTGGTTTGACATAAAATAAGGAGTCCGTCAGGGCTGTATGCTGTCGCCCTATTTGTCCATCAATTGCTCTTCAGAGATTTAAAACAACTGAATAAATTATGGAGTGAGACAGATAGAACTACAAGAATTAGATGTTTAAGAGTTTGCATCTTTCCCAATACAACATACGCCAGTGAGACGTGGACACTTACTAAACAAGCCGATCAGCGCATACATGCCTTTGAATATAAATGTTATAGACCGGTTCTGAGAATATCTTGGATAAAGAAAAGAATAAATATAAATGCATCCGTACTTCAAGAGCTGAATATTGAAGAAGGATGGCTATTAAAGACGATAAAACAATGAACATTGATATAGTTTGGTCACTTGAAACGTTATGAAAATTTGCGAGAACAATAATGGAGGGATATATGCCCGGGAAGAGAGGTAGAGGAAGGCCAGAGAGAAGATGGGTGCAGTATGTGGCGGATGATCTCCAGATGGCTGTATCGGAGGCCGGACATCTTACTTATGACCGAGAAGGTTTCCGGGAGCGAGGTTCTGCAAATGAATGAATGAATGAATGAATGAATGAATGAATGAATGAATGAATGACGCCTTCTTTTTGCAATTTCATTTATATTCATTTCATGACCTAACTGCATGGATCGTATCAATCAATCAGGTACCGTCTCCACAATGAAGGTTGCTTCAATGGATCTCCAACACTGTCTTTATCTCTCCCTGACTGTACATTGTGTCAGACGGCTGTTCGTCCATCTCTTTATGACTTCTTGTGTGTACAGTGAAACAGTATAACGAAATATTATTGTCAATGTATTTCAGTGTATTTCAGTGAAAATGTAATTTATTGAAGGGAGACGATCAAATAAGGATGTATTATTTCAATGTCACAAGAGAAATAACTCACACTAGAGCACTAGAAACATTTGCGTGCGGGATGTGACAAAATCACTTAATGATTGAATGGGACACCTATAATTTCTGTTTACATCAATTTATGAATGCAATCCCTTCTCGGCCTTTTGGCTAACAGCAAATTGCAGTGTCTTCACTTGATCTTGTCAGGGCCACCAGAAGAGGCAGTCATTCGAAATACGCAGAGGGACGTGGAGACCTGATGGGGCGGCTCTGGATTTTGGGGCACGCAGCGAGTCCTTATGAAAAATTAAAGAAAAGTTAGAAAACAAAACCACATAAAACGTAAACACTTAATTAAAATAGTCAAAAGGGACATGACAACATGGCATTTATTTCAAGGGAGATTACCTCAAGCCGCATAAATGTATTATATGATTTAATAATTATAGCTTTTATATTAATTGTTTATAAAAATTGTTTACAGAGAATATTACAATTTATATATTTTATAACAGAAAAGATAAAATTTAAAGTCATTTTTAAAGTATTTGTAAAAGTAATGGTGTTGTTTTATATGCATGAGAATTTAATACTGCATTTTTGTATTTCTTCGCAACATTACATTAGACGTTTTGTCATTTCGATGGCATGAATTCGCCTGATGTTTATCAATAAAATTTTTGTCCGGCCTCTAAAAGGCCAAACCAACAAGTCCTATAAAGAAAGAGTTCAACATTTCCACCATGCCCAAGAAACTATCCTGCGGCATAGTGAAGTTTTACCATGAGTAGATGTAAACGCCGGTTAGCGGCGTAGGGGTATCCCCTATCAAAGGAGATGTAAGACGCCTCCTTTCCTCCGTTAGTCTACGGGACACCCTTGGGCAAGGTGGAGTACCCGTTTAGCCCCCCGATCAGGGTTATGTGAAGCCATGGAAGCAGGTGGTGGATGGAATGTGAGAGCAGCCGACAGATTGTTGTTGGTTATGGTCTTGCACTCTGCGGCGATAGGCAGATGATCTCATCAGTAGAGACAATGGCTATGGCCACCGACTAGTACAGTCACTGCCCAGAAGGAAAGCAATGGCAAACTACCTTCTGCAAAACTTGCCAAGAAACCATAATAACCATGAAAGAAAACATAATAAGAAAGAGATCTGGTGGCGAGACCCCCAGGCCAAGCAGATCAGATAACACTGGGGAAGAGTGTGACGCAGTGACCAGTACTAGTAATCGTGATGACGGAGTTAATCCTGACTGTGTTACCAAGGAAATCCCCTGTGTCAGACTAAGAAACAGAGTGAGAATGGCAACGTGGAATGTGAGAAGTTTGTATGAGGGAAAGCTTAAAGTAGTGTGTGATGAGATTGAGAGGTTAAACATTCAAATTTTAGGAATTAGTGAACATCGCTGGAGCGGCAAGGGACATTTTACGACAGAAAATAGAAGTATTTTCATTTATTCTGGTAGAGATGTCGGAGGCCAGAGTGGAGTGGCATTTTGTTTAGATAAGACAACTGCAAAAACTTTAATGGGATATAATCCAGTTAGTGATAGAATCCTCACTATTAGACTTAAAGGTCATCCAAAAAACACAACTCTCATACAGATATATGCACCTACTTCAACAGCAGAGGAGGACGAAATTGAAGATTTTTACAACAAACTACAAGACACATTAAATAAGATTGGTCATAATGATATAGCAATAATAATGGGAGATTTTAATGCAAAAGTAGGTGCAGGAAGAGCTGAAAATGAGAGACACGTTTTAGGAAAATTTGGATTAGGAAATAGAAATGATGCAGGTGACAAATTAATTGAATTTTGCACAGAAAATGAGTTAACGATAGTCAACACACTTTTTAAACAACATCCAAGGAGACTCTTCACATGGAAGTCTCCAGACAGTTTTACCAAAAATCAGATAGATTATATTTTAATACATAGAAGATGGAGATCAAGCATAACATCTGCAAAAACCCTACGAAGTGCAGACTGTGATACAGATCATCAGTTATTAGAAGCAGATCTGAAATTAAAACTCAAGAAGCTTACCCGAGGACCAAGGCCACTTCGTTTTGATCTCACAAACATACCAGATGCATACAACATAGAAGTTAGGAATCGCTTTGGGGTCTTGATGTCTGTACAAGAAGAAATGACACCTGATGAACTGGCAGTACAAGCTAGAGATATCTAATAGCCAAAGATCTAATTCCGACCAAGAAAAAGCAACTTAAGCCATGGATTACATTAGACACGTTAGAATTAATAAAACAACGATGGGAGCTGAAACAGAAAGGAGATGAATCAATTAACCACAGGATGAAGTATAAATCTTTAACTCGAGAAAATAAGAAAGAACACAAGAAAGGACAAAAACCAACATATACAAGATTGCTGTACCAGAATAGAGCAATATCATAAGGCTGGAAGAGATTATGAAATGTTCAAAGAAATGAAGTTATTGACAAGAAATGGTCAACCTCAACTGAATGTTATCTGTGACAAGATGGGAAATACCTTAACAGAATCTAGACAAATTCTAGAAAGATGGCAGGAGTACTGCAGTGGAATGTATGATATGAGTGACAGTGAGGATATGAATGAGATACATGAGCCAACGACAGCAGAGACAGAACCTGAACACTCATTAGATGAAATTGCTTGGGCTATAAAGCACCTGAAGAATGGTAAATCTCCTGGATGTGATGAGATACCAGCTGAACTAATTAAAGCGGGAGGAGAAGAAAGCATACACATATATCATGCATTATGTACAAAGATTTGGAAATATGGTATATGGCCAAAAGATTGGAAGAGAACTATCTTCATTCCAATACCAAAAAAGGGCAACCTGAAATTATGCACCAACTATAGAACTGTTGCCCTGATCAGTCATGCAAGTAAAATTCTACTAAAAGTCATAATGGCAAGACTTCATAAGAAAATGGAAGAAGAGATTAACGTAGTTCAAGCTGGATTTAGACAAGGAAGAGGAACAAGAGATCACATATTCAACATGCGTTTAATAATAGAGAAGTGCAGAGAATTTAATGTAAACCTATTCTCATGTTTTGTGGATTATTCAAAGGCATTTGACTGTATACAATATCAGAAACTTTGGGAAATCATGAGGAATATGGGCTTTCCATCACATGTAGTACAACTCATAAAAATGCTCTATCTAGACCAACAAGCAGCAGTTAGAATAGATGGCGAGGCATCAGATTGGTTTGACATCAAGCAAGGAGACCGTCAGGGCTGCGTGCTGTCACCCTATTTGTTTAACCTGTACGCCGAAAATATAATGAGAAATGTCAGAGATGATATAAACAGGGAGCTATATGATGCCCTAAATATCGGCGGTCATGACATACGAGAGATTCGATATGCTGATGATACAGTATTACTATCCACAACACAGAATGACATAGAAAACCTAATAGCCTCAACACAATTGAATAGTGAAAATCACAACTTATATCTTAACATAGCAAAAACAAAGATAATGCATACAGATAAAACTACTATGGAGAAAGAAATATACATTAATGGGGGAAAATTGGAGGTGGTGGAAAATTTTGAATATCTTGGGTCATTGATTACCAATAACGGTAACACAATGAAAGAAATTAAACGGCGACTATCCATTGCTCTTCAAAGACTAAAACAGATGAATAAATTATGGAGTGGGACACACAGAACTACAAAAATTAGATTTTTAAGAGCATGCATCTTTCCCATTGCAATATACGCCTGTGAGACATGGACACTTACTAAACAAGCTGAACAGCGCATAAACGCCTTTGAATATAAATGTTATAGACGAGTTCTAAGAATATCTTGGGTAAAGAAAAGAACAAATGCATCCATACTTCAAGAGTTGAATATTGAGGAGGAATGGCTATTAAAGACGATAAAACAAAGAAAATTGAAGTATTTTGGTCACTTGAAACGTCACGATGGTTTGGAGAGAACAATAAATGAAGGGTATATGCCTGGGAATAGAGGAAGAGGAAGGCCAAAGAGAAGATGGGTGCAGGATGTGGCGGATGATCTCCAGATGGGTGTATCAGACGCGGGACATCTTGCTTGTGATCGACAAGCTTTCCGGAAGGTTGTTATGGGAGCGAGCTTCTGCAAAGGACATGCTACTGAATGAATGAATGAGATATAAACGACTTCGAAGAAGCTTGGATCATCAATGCGATGTTTTGATGTATATGTGTTATTGATGGCAAGCAATGAAGGTTGGCTGCAATGGATCTCCAACACTGTCTGTCTCTCGCCTTGAATGTACATTCTGTCAGACTGATGTTCGTCCATCTCTTGATGTTATCTTTCCACTTGTATTGTTGTCTACCTCTTGCTCACTTGCCCTCAACCTTGCCCTCCTGTATGGTTTCTATAAGAGTGTTGTCTTTTCACGTGGCCGAAATATTTCACTTCCCTGTTTTTATTTCGTTCTTCTTCTTCTTCTTCTTCTTCTTCTTCTTCTTCTTCTTCTTCTTCTTCTTCTTCTTCTTCTTCTTCTTCTTCTTCTTCTTCTTCTTCTTCTTCTTCTTCTTCTTCTTCTTCTTCTTCTTCTTCTTCTTCTTCTTCTTCTTCTTCTTCTTTTTCTTCTTCTTCTTCTTCTTCTTCTTCTTCTTTCGTTCGCCTGAAATATGGCTATAACTGCTGTCACAGTCTCACATAAGGGCGGTACCAACATAGAATTAGGAGAGAATGGAGAAGGGATAGAACTCCAGCTAAAGGGAAAGAACCGAGTCACTCGAAGGCTCGAATAATCCAGAGCCTTCTCGAAGGACCGGTCAGTGTGTCCACAGCCCCGTGGACACCGATGGGGCCCGCCGATTGCGGGGTCCACGAGAAACTCGGAGAGAGTTACCACCCGTGTCGGATTGCGACACGTGTGGAAAGGCAGACACGGACTGGACATCGAGGAAGCAACAGGGCTTACCTTAAGGGGGACTTGATAGCTTAAAACCCAAGTGTATTTAGGGGTCTTATGCATATGTTAGGTAGCTGATAGAGTTGTTGTAATAATCATGTTTATTGTAAACTCCTGTGATACGCAACTTGCAGATTGCTGGCTTGCGAAAACTCTCTTCGCCAGCTTACTGTAATATAATCTAAATAAATGATGTTATATTGCATATGAACGGAGTTTGTTGCCTGTATGAGCACGAGTTTCATTCCCCTAGATATCTAGGACGGTGACAATTGCATTGTTGTCTCTTGTATGAATCTAACAGTCTTTTTTAGTTCACTCAGCGGTCCATAAAGTTTATCTTCCACTGCTGTCTCTCTAGGCCAGAAGTTTCGTCTGGATATGTTGTAGTTTGTTCGTTCGTTCTTTCGTTCTCTCTCTCTCACACATAAACAACATGCACAGTGTTCTCTATCTCACATAAACAACATGCACAGTGTCTCTCTCTCTCTCTCTCTCTCTCTCTCTCTCTCTCTCTCTCTCTCTCTCTATCTCTCTCTTATGTTTATGTCTGTAAGTGGGCTGGGGGAGATGGGAGATTATGTGGGTGGGTGCGGAATTTGTGTGTGTGTCGGTGCAGGATATGTGAGTTGACGGGGAGATGTGTGTGTGCGTGGGGGGGGGGGGTGTGGCTGAGGAATGTGTGTTTGGCTGTATGGTTGGAGGTGTGCAGGTGGAGGAGGATATGTGGGTGAGTGGTTGTTGGTGGGTAATGGGACGGGTAGAGGATATATGAGTGGGTGGGGAGATGTGTGTAGGTGGGTGGATGTGTGTGTTTGGAGGATGTGGTGGATGGGTGGGGGAATGTATGTGTGTGTGGATTATGTGTGTTGTTGGGTTGGGGAGTTGGAGTGAATGGGGGATGTGTGGGTGGGTGGTGGATGTGTCTCATAAAATAGTATTATGCATTGTTTATGTTTACAAAATTCATGTGACAATGTCTTTTCCTATGCACTGTTGATGAAAGAAAGATGAGTGATTGGAAGGGCCGAATGTAAGATGGGCCTGCGTGCCCAATTTGTTACCCTTAGAAAATAAAGTCTGTTCGTTTTGTTCGTACGTTCTTCTTCTTCTTCTTCGTCTTCTTTGTTGCTTGTCGTCCCGGGGGTGAAAGTGGAATCAACAAGCACACCTTTAAGATCCTTATACTTTGGGACTATAGTCAGACCTGTCTCTACACTCCCCCCATTCTGTCTTCTACTCATTCTCTCTCTCTCTCTCTCTCTCTCTCTCTCTCTCTCTCTCTCTCTCTCTCTCTCTCTTATTCCTTCATAACATACCCCGACAACAGTTTCCTCCAACAATTAATAAAATATTTAATGCTGAAAACTATGTCAGTTGTATGTATTGAATGTGTATATGTAATTGGTAGTGTCCTCTATTGTGAGTGCGAGATAGGACTCTGGAAGGCTATGTCCGTATCATATCTCTCATCCGTATACGGCCATGCAATAATACATCACACGTATATGGACAGCTCTCACCCGGTATGCTCCTCTCCGACTGAGTCTGGACGTAATTCGACAAATTTCCCTTTTTGGAAGTTAGTAAAATCCATCTCTGAAAACACTTCACCAATGTCTACAGTTAGTTAATGAAAACTTTTTGTGTAGGCATGGAAACTGTTCTTGAGTTCTCCCTGGTGTCTTTTATAAGAGTACACCACTCAACTCTATTTAGCGTATGCCACTCTGCCTTTATAGAATTAACGTCTTTTATATCGCTTTCTTAATCTGGATACTTTTGAATTACAGAGTTCTCTTATTTGTGATTATTTATCTCGTGTCTCTGCACAAGTGAAATAACTTTCTAATCTTCTCTGAGTATGTCAAGAGTTTTCCGTAGAACCTGTGGGTGACATATAACCAGGTGATATTAGTCTGCTTCAGACTATTTCTTATGTGAGAGTATGTCTCCGGCCGTACTCAGACGCTACCGAACGATACTCTGACATAAGACAGATGAGTCTATTCAATTCTAGATGATTAGTTAAAAGAAGGAAATGGTAACAGCAAAGCACAGACACCTAGTTCACTATGCTAGATTACTAAGCTACAGCTTCATTACCTTATACTATCTATGTTAGTCCATGAATCGAAATACACAAGCACATAAGCACCAATGTCCCATCGCCTCTAAACAATTAGGGACCTATATTTCTATTCTTATTAAGGACGCATAGATCCATTCTCCCTCCAGTTGGTCGCACACTAAACACAAAACCAAGTTTCTTAAGAGAGTTGACCGCGTCGACTGTTTTTCACTTGAGTTTTGATTCCTATGATCACCAACCTATGCATTAAGCTTATGTTCAGTTTCTGGGAGATGGATCCGCACACCCAATGTTGATGGTCTGCTGGTATCCTCAAATGTATCACCTCCGCATCACGTAAGCGATCTCCCTGACAGCTATTATACTACTCATTACCGACATTATGGTTGGTCCCTCGCTCCTGTACGTTTTTTCTGCCAACTTCCGACTTGTGTAAGCGACGGCTCACAATACAGAAGGATCGTCCCATCCTGACTGTAACATTGTCTCCATACCCGCTTAGGTTCCCCAGACTCTTCATCCTGAGATTTGTGGTATAGTCCTCTTTCCCAGAACGCCTGGATTTTTGCTTCCAGGACCATCTCAGGCAATATTGGATCTGGTCAGCCAATCTTCGGTTGGAGTCCTGGGTATCTCTCGTCTTTCCCGACGATACCCACCCCTTTCTGAACTGGGTTACTAGCAAATGTTTCCCTATTGTCTTTTCCCTGACGTGTGATTTCCCTCCTCTCTTCGGCTGGAAAATCTGACCTACCTCGTACGTTCCCATAGGTCCTCCTATGTAGTACTTGGGATCTCTGGTCTTCGTCTGGACCTGTAACCTTTTTCTTAATGGCTGCCATCACCATAAGGTGCGAAGATTTGCTCTCTGGTCTCTCCTCATATTTCCGAAGGAGATACCTAGGGAGACTTTTCAGTTCCCCCCTGATCCGGATTTCATAGATGTTCTTGGACACAACCTTTACCACAGGATAAAGTCCTTTCCATCCTACTTGGAGTATATTGGTCTCTGCTGGACCCCACACTTCCACTTTATCTTCCACCTGAAGAGCTATTTTACTCTTCGTCCTATTTGTGGGTGGTATCTTCTGGCACTCTGTGCAAGACTTCGCTAACAGGCGGACATCTCCGGTTATTCCTGGCCAGCAATAATGGCCGGAAATTTGCTGCAACGTCTCTCTGACACCCATATGTCGATTCTCGGCTATGGTGTGTCCACTCTGAAGAATATGAGGACGGTGGGTTTCTAAAACCACCCACTGCTCGTGCAGGTTGTCTCCTCTTCAAGCTCTCCTGTAAAGCAGCCGATTCCTCAGAAAGTACTGTCCTCGTTTAGGTGGCTCAGCACTTCTTTGCAGCTTCCTGTGGCAAGGACGCAACGTAGTATCCTTCCTCTGGGCAGTATGCAATTCTCTTAGCACTGAGTTGTCGCATAGTGTCTCTGCCTCTTCTTTCTTCCCTTGAGATCCATTGGCTAATGCTCCCCTATGGGCGGGTTGTTTAAGCACCCCCAAGAACACGTATTTTGTAACAATGATCATGGGAAATAGGGAGTCAGATAATACAGCTGCTGGAATAATGCCCGTGACGTACCTGGACTTAATCTCCACCTTGGCGATTGACAGCGTCATGGTAACAGCACTCCTCATTGCCGGCTGTATCTCAATGGTCTCCCCTGTAAGTTGGTCTGGGCGTACCAGGCTGGCATCTATCACAGCTTCCCCGTCCAAACCTGTATCGTAGAGACAAGTAACCTGCTGGCCATTGACTTCAATCAGTTCGACCACAGGTCGCCTCTCTTGGTCCAGAATTCCTTCCACGACCTGGACCTTTTCGGTGGCACTTGCCCTTGGAGCCACACGGCAGGCCGCGAAGTGAGAGCTTTCTCGTTTTCGATCTGCAGTCTTTTGTAATTAGTTAAAAGAAGGAAATGGTAACAGCAAAGCACAGACACCTAGTTCACTATGCTAGATTACTAAGCTACAGCTTCATTACCTTATACTATCTATGTTAGTCCATGAATCGAAATACACAAGCACATAAGCACCAATGTCCCATCGCCTCTAAACAATTAGGGACCTATATTTCTATTCTTATTAAGAACGCATAGATCCATTCTCCCTCCAGTTGGTCGCACACTAAACACAAAACCAAGTTTCCAACTATTTATACCTGGGTCCAATTCTCCGTTCCCTTTTGATGTCTCTACATCAACAATCGAATTTGCCGTCATCTCCCATCAAAGGTCTGTGAAGTCTTGTATTCGTTCTTGGTCGCTCCGTCTCGTTTTCTCCGCTGATTCCCGCTTTCCCAAACTCTCGTACATCAAACAATTTTAACTCTTTGATCAATGTCTTCGTGTTTTTCACAACCCGATGTCTCTGTGTTGTTTGTCCGGTAAAATCGGCAGTCAATGACCCCCGATAACAACTGTATCTGACTTCTATACCATTCGGTCAATAACCGTCAATTTGTCCTCGCTCAAGACTGAAGCGATTGATAATTTCCCATCCTCATACATTGCAAGCAATTTTATATTTTAGTCCATCGGGGAATCAATAAACTCGCAGTATCCTGTGACATTCTTCTTCTTCTTCTTCTTCTTCTTCTTCTTCTTCTTCTTCTTCTTCTTCTTCTTCTTCTTCTTCTTCTTCTTCTTCTTCTTCTTCTTTCTTCTTCTTCTTCTTCTTCTTCTTCTTCTTCTTCTTCTTCTTCTTCTTCTTCTTCTTCTTCTTCTTCTTCTTCTTCTTCTTCTTCTTCTTCTTCTTCTTCTTCTTCTTCTTCTTCTTCTTCTTCTTCTTCTTCTTCTTCTTCTTCTTCTTCTTCTTCTTCTTCTTCTTCTTCTTCTTCTTCTTCTTCTTCTTCTTCTTCTTCTTCTTCTTCTTCTTCTTCTTCTTCTTCTTCTTCTTCTTCTTCTTCTTCTTCTTCTTCTTCTTCTTCTTCTTCTTCTTCTTCTTCTTCTTCTTCTTCTTCTTCTTCTTCTTCTTCTTCTTCTTCTTCTTCTTCTTCTTCTTCTTCTTCTTCTTCTTCTTCTTCTTCTTCTTCTTCTTCTTCTTCTTCTTCTTCTTCTTCTTCTTCTTCTTCTTCTTCTTCTTCTTCTTCTTCTTCTTCTTCTTCTTCTTCTTCTCTTCTTCTTCTTCCTCCTCTTCTTCTTTCGTTCGCCTGAAATATGCCTATAACTGCAATGTTGTCTCTTGTATGAATCTAACAGTCTTTTTTAGTTCACTCAGCGGTCCATAGAATTTGTCTTCCACTGTAGTCTCTCTAGGCCAGACGGTTCGCCTGGATATGTTGTAGTTTGGGCAATCCTGGAGTATGTACTCTGCTGTCTGTGACGCCAAACCACATGTGTACATGGCTGAGTCACCAATTTTCAATTTTGTATACATTTCTTTCATCAACTCTCTCTTCATTCCCAGTTTGTCTAGAACCTGTGCATTTGATTGTGTGTTTTTTTTTTAAAAAGAAATACGACATATTCGTCTGTATATCCACATCTCCAGTGCCTATATTCGACTTTCTAGCTGCTTGTTCAATGTCCAGTCTTCCGCACCATACAGTAGCGTTGAATATACGTAACATTTGACAACTCTCATTTTAATGCGCTGTTAATCTCTTAGGATATTAATATTGATTTCATACTGCTGAAAGCATTTTTGGCCATTCCTATAAACTTTGTGATTTATCTTTCACTTTTGCCATCATAGTTATTACATGTCCAAAATAGGAGACACTTGTTACATGTTTCAGTATCTCCCCACTTCTTTGTGACAAGTGAAACAGTCTAACGATATGTTCTTGTCAATGTATTTATGTGGACGAAAATGTAATTTATTAACAGGAGACAATCAAATACAGATGTATTATCTCAATGTTACAACAGAATTAACTCACACTAGAGCACCAGAAAAGATTGCTTGTTGGTTTTTTATGTTTTTTATTTTTCGCTCACTCGCTATGACATCAATCGTATCCAATTTAATCCAATTTTTGGTACGAATATGCCATAAGTCAGCCCAATCGAAAAATCGACGGACAAAAATTCAGGAACTAGTCGGTATTAGTGACGAATAGTCACAGTCATTTTGAAAAAAAGGACTCGAACAAATAGACGGCTAAATTTAAGAACCCATCAGATAGCGAGCTCAGGCCAAGGGATGGAAGGGTCAAGCGCAGAAAGCCGCAGAGAGAAAGTGAACCGTCATCGCGGCCACTTCACATAAAACGGTGATCCAGAGCTAGAAAGTTGAAATGAGAGCCAAGATATGGACCATCAGGAAAGTTCGACCACACGCGGACGAGATAGTTTATTCAGCAACAAACAATAAATGACGGCTAGCAGATACACCACAGCAACTAGGCGACTGAGTACACTGCATCAAAGCGAGCGAGTCCAGCTGTGTAGTTTGGGCGGGTCGACAGCCCTGTGATGATCGGAGGTTAAGTTGAGCTGTAAGATCGTAAGTAGTCAAGGTACTATCACTTGTGTCAGAGAATTAAAGTAGCTACTGGTCATGACGAGATGCCGTCGAGTGTAGGCAGGTCAGGGGCTAGCGGGAACGTATAACGGCTTAAAGGGACGGCGTAGTTATAGCTGACTGTTGCTGTTGAGGAAATAAAGATATTTGTGTTTTCACTCCACAACTGTGACGCAGCTGTTGTTTACTGTATTCTAGAACACATTGTACTATGACTGTCACTCCACAACTGTGACGCAGCTGTTGTTTACTGTATTCTAGAACACATTGTACTATGACTGTCACTCCACAACTGTGACGCAGCTGTTGTTTACTGTATTCTAGAACACATTGTACTATGACACTCCACAACTGTGACGCAGCTGTTGTTTACTGTATTCTAAAACACATTGTACTATGACTGTCATCGCAGCTTCCACATACCCCTTACAGGACGTTGACAAATACCCCCTATCAGCCATCGAGTGATCAACTTGGCTGTAATTGAGGTATTTATGGTGTAGCTTGTAGTTTGTCTGTCGTATATTGGACTGCTTGCTGTCAGCTTCCTGGCTTCTGATTGGTTGATTGTGTTTGTTACTTCCTTGTTGAAGTTCTTCATGTCTTGACAGAGTCACGCACTTGTTAGGGCCTGGAGTAATTGTGACGCCACCCCGTCATATGGTGCTGTTTCCTTCAGGGAGTTTCTGTAGCGAAGTGGTCAAGCCGTTTGACTCGTGCTCCGAAGGTTGTGGGTTCGATTCCGGGCCGCGTCCTTCGGTTTATGAGTTAAAATGTTTCGGAGACTCCTGTGGGTCGTGGCTAAAAGCTACGGAGTTCGTGCTTTGTGCGACGCTTTCCGTGCTGCGGAAAGAGACCGAGCCATATGGGATGAAACCCGGTACAATGAAGTCGACCCAGCGACTTTTATTTTCCTTCAGCGAGCTTTACCAGTTGTCGTCTCTCCTGGTGTTCCTCCTATTTCCCAGTCTTGGGTTGCCTTCGAATCGGTGTTCGACTGTTCGATCTTGGTAGGAACGATATCGTTCCTTGGCCTCCCTATCTACTCGGTCTTGGTCTGGGTAGACTTCTTCATCTGTTGCTTCTTCTTCTGTCTGTGAGCTTGCCTCTTCTAGTTCGGGTGTTTCTGGCTCGGTCTTGAGCAGGTCTATTATCGTTTCTAGAGTTCCTTCTGTCTTGTCTCTCGGTTGATGTATTTTTTATAGCGTTCCTTCTGTCTCAGCCTGTATAGCAGCCATCCAGCGACATCCTGCTAGATCTTCTGCTTAACTTGCTTCAGTTCGTCCAGGATGCACTGAGCGGCTGTTATTTGTGTCTCTTGCGTCTTGTCCTTTTCTTCCTCCATGCTTTTGAACTTTGATCTCAGGTCCTTCAGTTGGCCTTCCAGTTGCGCTTTGTCGCTTTTTGTGAGTCGATTGATGGCCTCGTACTGCCTCCTAGCCTCTTTATAGGTTTGGACGGCGATCTTCATAGCTTCCTTGCTGTCTTGGTGGCAGGGGCAGCCGAGATGCATGGTACCGTGGTTGCCAAGGTAGTTGGAGCATTTTCTGTTAGTGTTAGGACTCCTGAAGTCCTTGTCGATCATTGGATGCTGCACTGACTGTATGGATGAGGTTCAGAGAAGTATTTGCATACCTCCACCTTACTCTTGCAGGTTGCACGGGTGTGCCAAAACTTCTGGCACATAGAGGACTGCAGCACTCTCAGTATGTAGTGCTCTGGAACTTGCTCTCTCTTGTCCCATCTAATGAATTGAGGGATCACTTGGTCCTCCGATGTTACGATGACGACTGTGGAGGGGATGTTATTCTTGCTGACGATCCTCTCTGCAATGGTGATCTTGAGTTTCTTGTTCTCTCTCGTCAGTATCTCTCTGATCTGGTCGTTGGTGAGATGGATCTTGACTCGTTTAATGACCCATCGTTTACTTGTGCGGTGTCGGGTGGCTTCCAATAAGATGCCGTGGAGAAGCTTGATGTTGGCCTTTTCTTGTTGTGCAACCTTCTGCATAAGCGTTGTAGTCTTTAGGCTTTTGTTGATGGAGACCACTACTCCATCAGGTGTCTTGCGCAGCTGGTAGATGTTATTTCTTCCCAGCTCGTTCTCCAACAAACTGATTATCTTGTCTGTTGGTAGCTCCGACAGTTTGCCTTGTCCCACGCTTGTCTGTTTTAGCAGTAATTTGCCGGTGAAGTCCTCAGTTCTTGTGGTTTCCTCCGATGTGGAGGTCTTTGGTAAACTGGGCTCCTTGGTCTTGGTGCTGTTGAGAACTTCACGGCTGCTGCTGGCTTCAGTTGTAGTTGTCGTCTCCGGGGTCAGAACAGCGACAGTAGCAGCTTCATCTGGTGTAGGAGTGGTAGCCTCCTTTAATGTTGTTTCAGGCTCAGGCGTTTTGCTGCGGCTCGCAGGCAACATTTCTTCTTGCATCTTCTTGATTGTGTTGGCAGTTTCCACGCTGCCCATTTTCAAATTCGGGTGTCTTCTATAGTTACTCTTGCCACGTGCCATTTTGTAGCGTATGTCCGGCTTCAGATTAGGCGACCCGTTCTTTATAGTTGTGCTGGACATAATTTTGCGTGTGGATCAGATTTTCCTATTAACAGTGTCCCTTGTCATCAGGCGAACTCACTCCGTCTTCAGAGGTACTTGTAATTTACATCCACAAGTCAAGGACGAGAGGTCAACATTTTAGTCCTGCTGTCCGGTGTAGGGGCTGAACCGCTTACCTCGGCATCAGTGCAACGGATGTTTAAGAATATGCGTTCTTACCCATTCGGTCACGCTGACTTGATCTTGCTTGTGGATTCTGACAAAAATAATGTAATGTTTGAATGGGGCAACTATAATTTCTATTCAAATCTATTAATGAATGTAATCCTTTCCCGGTCTTTAGGCTAAGATCAATTTGTAGTATCTGCACTTGACCGTGCCAGGGCCACCAGAAGAGGCGGTAATTCGAAATACACACAGGGACGTGGGGACCTTAAGGCGAGGCTCTGGCCCTTGGGGGAACAGCGAGCCCTTATTTAACCCCCCCCCCCCCCCCCAAAAAAAAAAAAAAATTCTCAGTTAAAGAAGAGTGTAAAAAAATAACAACCACGTTAAAAGGAAACACGTAATTAAAATAGTGGTAAGGAACATGACAACATAAAAGTTTTTTCAAGGGACATTACTCAAACAGAATAAATGTATTTTGTCATTTAAATAATTGTACTCTTTATATTTAATTTTTCATAAAAGTTTTATAGAAATTATCGACAGCTTTATAAAATATAAATGAGGAGTAAGAATTTAAGTAATCTTCAGAGTTCCTTTAAACGTAATACCTTTGCTTTATATGCAGGGAAAAATTAATAAATCATTTTTGTATTTCATCTCGATTTTACATTAAATGTTGGGTATTTGCGATGACATTCGTGTTTAAGTTATTTTGTGTAAAATTGTTGAAAATCATCCTAGCAAATGGAATCACATGCTGTAAAAATGTTATCATTTTTATAACTATTATTATAATTGCTGTTTTTTCAAATTGCTGTTATTACCCTCAGTATGTCTCTTCTTGTCATTATTATTATTGTCATCATTAGTAAAAAAAACAAAAACCCTTTTCCCCATGTGCCCTCCTCCCCTCGCTCATGTTTGTTGTTGCCTTTGCTGATACCCACACCGGTTTGGTTCAAATATTTATCCTGCCTTTACCATCATTGCGCAGATAGTGGTGATGAAAGGCATTGGTAGAATGGAACAAATTGGTGAGAGGATGGCAAGGGAAACTAAAATGTTAAGATTTCCCCCTTTCCTTGTTTAACCCCCATCCACATGTAAATGTGTTCAAAAATGGAATATGCAAATGGTTAAATTTCCTATGTTGTAAACACAAAATATCACAGATATCTCCAGAGTAAACACAAGTACTCTTCTTTCTGATTTTAAAATTTAGTGCACATGAGTGCGAAGAAGAAACAAGAAGATGTGAGTGAATAATGAATGAATGAATAAAAAACCACATATGTTTACCAAATCAATTAGATTGAAAAAATGTGTGCAAATACAGATGCTTGTTTTAATTCCCCCCCCCCCCCACCTCAAAAAAAGGAAGGGAAAAAATGAAGAAACCCTTACAAATAAGACAAAAAAATAAGCAAGGAGTAAAAGATAACCAACTCCTTTTACTTCTAGAACATTGCTTGCTGCAATTTATATGTACCTGCTATGCTATGCTAACATCATTCCTAGGAAAATCATTCTAGCAAATGGAATCATTGCTGTTTATTACCATTGCTGTTATCACCCTTAGTGGGTTTGCTTTTTGTCATTATTATTATTGATGTATTTAGTGTTTATTTGCATTATTATTACTATTATCATTATTAATATATAACCATCATCTCCCATGTTACCCCCCTTTTCACATATAAATGTTTTCAAGAAATGAAACATGAAAATGGGTATTTTCCTATGCTATAAACACAAAATATCACAGATATCTCCAGAGTAAACACAAGTACTCTTTTTTAAGATATCAAATTCAGTATACATGAGTGCGAGAAAGAAACAGGAAAAAGTGAGTGAATGTTGAATGAATAAACACAAAATCACAGATGGTTACCAAACCAATGAGATTGTAAATATTTATGTTGATACAAATGCTGGTTTTATTTTCTCCCCCCTTTTTTTTTTAAAGAAAGGGAAAAAATGAATGAACCCTCACAATTAAGACCAAAAATAAGCTAGGAGAAAAAAGATAACCAACTCCTTTTACACCTACTTTATTATTGATCAGTGCAGGTTGCAATTGTATGTACCTGCCATGTTTTAACACCATCTTCAAGAAAATCGTTTTAGCAAATAAAATCACATGTTTTGGAAAATGTGATCAGTATCAATGATACTATCAAAACTACTATTATCAATTGCTGTTATTAGCATTGCTGTTATCACCCTTAGTAGTTTTTCATTCTTTGTCATTATTATTATAGATGTATTTCATGTAAACACCATTCCTAAGAAAATCATGTAGCAAATGGAATCACATGTTTAACTATTATTATCATTGCTGTTATTATCATTACTGTTATTGTTATCACCCTTAGCAGTTTTTATTCTGTGTCATTATTATTTATATATTGTGTTATTTGCATTATTATCATTGTAATCATTATTAATATATATGGATTTGTAAACCCGTAAACTGTCACATCCCCCTTTCCCACCTTTTTGATACTGTGATTGTTGTTTTCTGCTGCCGCCCTGTCACAGGATAAATTAACTTGTCAGTCGATCGATGACAACAAGGCCCGACATTATTTTGCTAACACAATTGACTCTTTTATGGTGAACAAACTGAGGGAAATACGTCGGTACAGAATCTCGACACCTGGTCAACAGTGTGTATGAGATCAAAGGGAGTCACGTAGAGTTGTCTACACACAGTCGAGAGTTTGATGACAGGATGTTGTTCGAGAGGTGTGTATTGGCAACATTTGTCTACAAAACGGAAGTTGGCCGTTGCAAGTGATAGACAGAATGCCTGCTAGAGGTCAGAAGGATTCTGTAATGGGAGAAAGGTCTCTGGCTTACAGACAACCCGGATATTTGTTGGATGAGACAAAGAACTCCCCAGATGAAAAGGAAACTTGACAGCTAATTGACTCTGGTTAGTCTGGAAACAGGAGGACAAAGCCAGATTCTGGACTGATTGGCGTCTGGACTTTCTGGTGACTCACTCAAGCACCCATATAAAACCCAGTGCAGTAAACAGGTGGAGGGAGTCGAAGAAAACATTCTGAAGTGTTAGGATTGGGGATAATTCCGATTTGTGTTATATTAGAGGGACTAGCATATCTTAGTAGTGATAGTTATCCGCGGACATAGATCCAATCGGATTGCCTAGTTTCTCGAGTAACAACAGGAATAGACATATGGTAGGCAATTAATTATATCTAACTTAAGAGTATGATTAGGAATAGAGTGCAGTACTGTGCAGTGACATCATGTATTATGATTAGTGATAGAATGGTCTATAAGTGCGGTGCTAGAAAGTATCATAGGAGCGTCGGCACTAGTATTCTTTTTTGTGGCTTCAAGTAGCTTGTGTTATATATCATTTTACTCAGGAAGTTGAGGACAATGTAGTGGAATAATAATTAGAGATATTAAGGATGGCTGAGAGGGAGGAGGGGAATGTGTAATGGTAGGATCTTCCAGTAGGGCATCTGCTGGGTTTCTACCCGTTCCTTTATTCTTTCCTGGTGTTGCCATGTATAAGACCATTGTGATGCGCGATTTGGCCGTATGACAGAGATCGGATCTCTGTTATAGATCTGAGTGCTGTTATTGGCCTACAATCGCCTATTTACGGTCAGGACTGAGTTGCCATCACCATGATGTTATCTGCTCTACAGGTTCCATGTACAGTTCCCCTTGAGTGTTCCACCTGAGTGTGAGAGGGTTTACTACGAAGAAGCAGTTTCAAAGTTTGACACAATGATGGCTCAGCATCTGAAGACAGAGGTTGCTGAGAGGCCGCTACATAGGGCTTATACCCAAGTTGGTTTGCGGGAACCTGGCTTCTGCTGAGTGGAATTGTATGAACAGAAGTGTTGTGTTTAATGAGTGATAAGCTTCATCACCGAAGATTAATAACTCGCATACTAAGGACATATATATATATATATATATATATATATATATATATATATATATATATATATATATATATATATATATATATACACACACACATCTACCTAACAAACATTAATAGGTTGTGTTCTAAAAGAGGGGAAAATGTTATAACCAGAAACTAATAAACAGTAGAGTTTCCCCAAGTGACATTTCAGTTAATTAGAAGACTTTCAGTTCAAACAAATATTAGGAAACAGAGTAACTTCACCGTGTGGTAAAGTGAAGACCAAGATCAACAGTGTCTATCGGATTACCAGCATCCTGTTTGTTCGAGTGATTGGAGAAAGTCGTCATCTTCTGGGTGAGGTTCACTGTCCGGGAAAAATGGTGCTGTTGTGTGCTAAGCACTATGATGTTACAGACTTTGCTTCTAAATCACTGGTCTACCATTAGAATACACGTCACACATTCTACACCTTATACACACACACACTTCCCCTACATATACTCTTTGCTTTAATAAATTTCTTGTTTTTATTTGTTGAAGCGAGAGTTGTCAAGTGTGTTATGTTGGGGAAGTATGAGAGGGGGCATAATCCAGGGGTGAGTAAGAGTGAGAAGAAGGTGTCTTCAGATTGAAGGAGTGTGTGGATGGAGTCTGCTGGATATCTCCAGAATAGAGATATTGAATTAAAACAAATGTGGGTGTCGATTCTCTTCACTCCAGGGACGACACTAAAGTGGTAAAGAAGAACAAGTAACTAATACGACATTCATTCTTTACACACACGACATTTATTGGGGGCTCGTCCCGGGATCTTTGGACAGCGGGATCTTTAGACAACGGGATCTTTTAACACGGGATTTTTAGTTAGAGGATGGAGATATCCTATTAGTGAGAATCCAGCTAGAGTGAATGTGGATAGGTGTTAGGACTTATCTTACCTGTTCACACTTCACACGTCTGCATAGGTCTGTGGTCCTGATTCTACTCTTGTCACTGAGTGATTGTGTTGTGTTGTATGGTGTGTTATAAATATATAGATTAATAGTATTTTGTCTTTAGCTATATATTGGTTTAGAGATAATCTATACTCTATCTGCTGAGTTACCTCTCTGTAAAATGGCCACTCCTAGATTAACTACGGCGGAACCTAGGGCAAAGGGGGAAGACATGGGATTGTCGGGTTCTGCTCTAACGGATTACATACAGGAAGTGGAGAGGGAGTATCGTCAAGCAGAAAGGGAAGATCGAAAGGCCGAGTTGGAATTGAGAAGGATGGAGGCAGAGCAAGCAGCTAAGAAATTGGAAGTAGAACAAGCTGCTAGGCAACTTGAGGCTGAGCAAGCCATGAGAAGGCTGGAAATAGAAGCTAAAAAAGTGGAAGCAGAGCAAGCTGCTAAGATACTTGAGGTTGAGCAAGCTGCTAAGCAACGGGAAGCGGAGCAAGGGGCTCAGAAAAGGGAGCATGAGTACTGGATGCGGGAACTCGAGCTTAAGAGGCAATCTAGTGGGGAAACTGAGGGAGCAGTGGGAGGTTCCTCTCTCCCTGGCTCAACACCAGTAAGTGGACATAGCTACCATGCTATGAAGTTCCCTCTAGCGATCTACGAGGAAGACAAAGAGAAGGTTGACCAGTACCTTCAACGCTTCGAGGCTATGTCAGTTGCTATGGGTCTGGAGAGTAACAAATGGAATCTCAAGCCATCCCAGGGTTTACGCGGGACCGGTTACGAGGTTTATTCTCGCCTGCCACCAGGACATGAGAACAATTATGACGAAATGAAGACGGCTTTGCTGAAACGTTTTGAAGTTACGTCCCATACCTACCGGAAAAAATTTCGAAGAGCGAAACGAGAACCGGAGGAGTTGTTCGCCGCCTATAGTCTGCGTCTGAAATCATATCTCCATAAGTGGATGGATTTGGCTGGGTTTGCGCATGACTATGAGAGTCTGGAAGAGCTCACGGTAGTCGACCAGATGCGGAAGCAAATGTCGAAACCTCTCAGGACATTCTTGGGAGAACAAGGGGCGGAACGAATCGACATGGTGACGAAATTGGCAGAACGGTTCGTCGAGGTCCATGGGGAGGCAGCAGAAAATATTTCTACAAACACCAAAAGTCGGGAAAAACATAACCTGAAGAAAGCCAAGAGCACAGGAACTAAAAAGGTGGAACCATATGTCAAAACTTCAGAGGAGAGTTCGGAGAAGACGAAGGGGGAAAGCAAGAAAACTTCGAGCTCTACACATAAACGACCATGGTCGGAGAAGTGGTGTTCGATTTGTAAGTCACCTTCTCACAATACGAGGGATTGCAAATCGAAGGCTAAGAACCCTCACTTCGCGGCATGTCAAGTGACTTCAACGCAGGTGGACACTGACAATGCCAAGGTCGACAAGGAAGCTCACCACCAGGAGAGCTCACTCAAGTCCGGCACAAGAAAATCTAGGACAGGGAAATGGTGCAAACACTTCAGGTCGAATACACACAATGCTATTGACTTCAGAGGAAAGTCAGGAGACACTCAATTCATCGTGTGCCCCGGAAAACCTAAGGTGGAGCCCACCGAACAGGTCGAGGCCGAAGAAGAGACTCCAGACCAGGAAAAACCACCTGTAGTGGAATTGGTAGAAGTTAACGGTCATCAAGTGGAGTGTTTATACGACACAGGACTGGACGGGGAGGCCGTGATTTCTGCGGATCTGGTACATCCAGAACAACACACAGGTGAAACCATGGAGATACAGCCTGCACAGAAGAGTGCTGTAGCCATGAAATTGCCCATTGCCAGAGTGGAGATTCGGTCAAGATATGTCACCGGCACCATCAAGGCCGCGGTGTTGACTGATCCCATTTTTCCCGTAAACCTCGGTTGCCGGTATGTCTTTCTGGGAATGCCCAGGGAGCCAGTCCATATGGGAGCAATTCAGACTCGCTCTCAGACGAAAACGGATGAGGCAGAAGCAAATGTGACTAACCCACTGCCAGGGGAGTTGCGAACTGCCCAGAGTGAGGATGCTACTCTACGTCCTTGCTACAAAAAGCTGCAGAAAAGGGCTGATCCACCCAAACGGGGGCAGTACTATATGAAGAATAGGATACTCTACAGGAGAGCCGGAAGGGGAGACAACCTACATGGTCAGTTGGTGGTCCCAAAGGCCCATCGTTCCCAGATTCTTCATATGGGGCATACCATCTCATTCAGTGGGCACATGGGTATTGCCGCCACCATGCAGCGAATTTCCTGCCATTACTATTGGCCGGGAATGACAGGTGATGTGCGTCAGTATGTGAAGTCATGCCCTGAGTGCCAGAGGGTGGCACCGAAACACTGGACAGCGCCGGTGGTCTTGGGTGAAATGCCCATCATGAACTCTCCTTTCGAGAGGGTAGCCATCGATATTGTGGGTCCACTTCCTAAGACTAGGAAGAGGAACATGTACATACTCACCATGGTGGATTGCTGTACAATGTGGGGTGAAGCCATACCGTTGACCAAGATTGACTCGAAAAGAGTGGCGGACGCTTTGATGGAGGCCTTTACTAGATTAGGCTTTCCTGATCAAATACTGACGGACAATGGGTCCCAGTTTTGTAGAAAACTTATGGAGGAGGTATTTAGAGTGTTTCACTCTAACCACATACATACCAGCCCTTACCACCCACAAGTCAATGGACAAGTAGAGCGTTTCAACGGCACGTTGATGACAATGCTCAGGAAACTAGCGCAGGAAAAACCTGATAGGTGGTATGAATATATCCTAGCAGTACTTTTTGCCTATCGGGAAGTTCCTCATGGCTCAACAGGACTACCACCCGCTACGTTGCTGTTTGGTCGTCCAATCAAGGGACCGTTGGAAGCCATGTTGAGGAGTTGGACTGAAGAGGGGACATCAGAAGAAGTGATCTCTTCTTACAGATATGTGGAGGAACTGAAAGAATAACTTCACAAGGGATGGACTCTGGCGAATCAAAACTTGAAAAAGGCCAGAAAAAGGCATGCGGCTTACTACAACCGTAGGTCGAAAGACAGATCTCTAGAGGTGGGAGACAAAGTATTGTTGCTACTCCCAACGGGAAACAACAAACTGGAGATAGGTTGGCAAGGACCATTTCCCGTGGAAAGGGTGATATCCAGAACGAACTATCAAATCCGGATCCGGGGAAAGTCGAAGATTTTCCATATCAATCTCTTGCGGAAATACGAAGATAGACCAGGAAAAAAAGCAGCTCACCTCATGGCAATGGCAGTTGCAGTGGAGACAGAAGTGGGAACCAACGAGGGAAGGGAATATCCCCTGGTACACCAGGAAACCTACAAGGATGTACAGGTGAACCCTGATCTGACTTCCCAGGAGAGGGAAAAGATAATCCAGGTTCTCAAGTCTCATAAGGAGATACTGACTGATAAACCAGGACGAACGAGGTTGGTGGAGTTCGAGATGACTTTGACCACTCAAGAGCCTGTTCGCCAAAAGGTTTACCCAGTGCCATTCTCTAAAGAAAAGGCCCTGGAGGAGGAAATACAGAAACTGTTGGAGGATGACGTGATTGCACCTTCCACATCCCCATACAATGCGGGGGTAGTTTTGTTACGAAAACCAAGTGGAGAACACCGGTTGTGTATAGACTACCGACTTCTGAACAGCCATACACAATTAAGTGGACATTATGAATTCAAGGTCATGCCCTTTGGACTCAGCAATGCACCTAGTGTGTTTACTCGCATGATGAGGACTTTACTAGATCCTTTAAAGGATCCGTCCATCATCTCATTCATGGATGATATTCTGAATTCCAGTGACAGTTTGGATGACCATTTACAATTCTTGGAAAATGTTTTCAATAGGCTCAAGGAAGCAGGGCTTACAGCTCGCCTAACCAAGTGCATGATCGGTTACCAGAATCTGGAATTTCTAGGTCACACCATCACTCCAGGACACATTGTCCCAGAGGAAAAGAACCTAGAGAAAATCAGAACTGCTCCAAGGCCAAAAACGAAGAAGGATGTGCGATGTTTTCTCTCGTTGTGTGGGTTTTACCATAAATTTATCCCACATTTCACTGAACTGGGAGCTCCATTAACAGAAACCCTGAAAAAGGGATTCCCAGACCAAATAGTTTGGACACCGGAATGTGAGAGTGCCTACAGTCAGTTGAAGGAGGGCTTGGTCAGCAAACCTGTGTTACAGCTCCCGGACCTTTCCAAACCATTTGTGTTGAGAACGGATGCAAGTGGGATTGGGATTGGGGCAATTTTGTTACAAAAAAAGAAAAGACGATGCTTCAGTTTTGAAACCAGTGGCATACGCAAGCAAGAAACTTCTCCCAGCTGAGAGGAATTATTCGACCGTTGAGAGAGAGTGTTTGGCTCTCGTATGGGCTGTACAAAAATTCCAGCCTTATTTGTATGGAGTTCAGTTTCGAGTTCAGTCGGATCATCAACCTTTGATATTCCTGGCCACTTCTCAGAAGCTCAACGCCCGTTTGATGCGGTGGTCGTTGCTACTTCAGCCATACCAATTTACAGTGGAGTATATACCTGGGAAGGAAAATGTTGGAGCTGATTTCCTGTCTAGACATCCAGCTCCTGAAGAAGAGGAATAGGTCATCTGGATCGAACCTCCAAGAAGAAAGAGTTGTTGCGGACTACTCTCTTAGGAGGGGGCCTATGTCACAGGATAAATTAACTTGGCAGTCGATCGATGACAACCAGGCCCGACATTATTTTGCTAACACAATTGACTCTGTTATGGTGAACAAACTGAGGGAAATACGTCGGTACAGATTCTCGACACCTGGTGTATGAGATCAAAGGGAGTCACGTAGAGTTGTCTACACACAGTCGACAGTTTGATGACAGGATGTTGTTCGAGAGGTGTGTATTGGCAACATTTGTCTACAAAACGGAAGTTGGCCGTTGCAAGTGATAGACAGAATGCCTGCTAAAGGTCAGAAGGATTCTGTAATGGGAGAAAGGTCTCTGGCTTACAGACAACCCGGATATTTGTTGGATGAGACAAAGAACTCCCCAGATGAAAAGGAAACTTGACAGCTAATTGACTCTGGTTAGTCTGGAAACAGGAGGACAAAGCCAGATTCTTCTGGACTGATTGGCGTCTGGACTTTCTGGTGACTCACTCAAGCACCAATATAAAACCCAGTGCAGTAAACAGGTGGAGGGAGTCGAAGAAAACATTCTGAAGTGTTAGGATTGGGGATAATTCCGAGTTGTGTTATATTAGAGGGACTAGCCTATCTTAGGAGTGATAATTATCCGCGGACATAGATCCAATCGGATTGCCTAGTTTCTCGAGTAACAACAGGAATAGACATATGGTAGGCAATTAATTATATCTAACTTAAGAGTATGATTAGGAATAGAGTGCAGTACTGTGCAGTGACATCATGTATTATGATTAGTGATAGAATGTTCTATAAGTGCGGTGCTAGAAAGTATCATAGGAGCGTCGGCACTAGTATTCTATTTTGTGGCTTCAAGTAGCCTGTGTTATATATCCTTTTACTCAGGAAGTTGAGGACAATGTAGTGGAATAATAATTAGAGAGATTAAGGATTGAGAGGGAGGAGGGGAATGTGTAATGGTAGGATCTTCCAGTAGGGCATCTGCTGGGTTTCTACCCGTTCCTTTATTCTTTCCTGGTATTGCCATGTATAAGACCATTGTGATGCGCGATTTGGCCGTATGACAGAGATAGGATCTCTGTTATAGATCTGATTGCTGTTATTGGCCTACAATCACCTAATTACGGTCAGGACTGAGTTGCCCTCACCATGATGTTATCTGCTCTACAGGTTCCATGTACAGTTCCCCTTGAGTGTTCTACGTGAGTGTGAGAGGGTTTACTACGAAGAAGCAATTTCAAAGTTTGACACAATGATGGCTCAGCATCTGAAGACAGAGGTTACTGAGAGGCCGCTACATAGGGCTTATACCCAAGTTGGTTTGCGGGAACCTGGCTTCTGCTGAGTGGAATTGTATGAACAGAAGTGTTGTGTTCAATGAATGATAAGCTTCATCACCGAAGATTAATAACTCGCATACTAAGGACATATATATATATATATATATATATATATATATATATATATATATATATATATATATACACACATCTACCTAACAAACATTAATAGGTTGTGTTCTAAAAGAGGGGAAAATGTTATAACCAGAAACTAATAAACAGTAGAGTTTCCCCAAGTGACATTTCAGTTAATTGGAAGACTATCAGTTCAAACAAATATTAGGAAACAGAGTAACTTCACCGTGTGGTAAAGTGAAGACCAAGATCAACAGTGTCTATCGGATTACCAGCATCCTGTTTGTTCGAGTGATTGGAGAAAGTCGTCATCTTCTGGGTGAGGTTCACTGTCCGGGAAAAATGGTGCTGTTGTGTGCTAAGCACTATGATGTTACAGACTTTGCTTCTAAATCACTGGTCTACCATTAGAATACACGTCACACATTCTACACCTTATACACACACACACACACACTTCCCCTACATATACTCTTTGCTTTAATAAATTTCTTGTTTTTATTTGTTGAAGCGAGAGTTGTCAAGTGTGTTATGTTGGAGAAGAATGAGAGGGGGCATAATCCAGGGGTGAGTAAGAGTGAGAAGAAGGTGTCTTCAGATTGAAGGAGTGTGTTGATGGAGTCTGCTGGATATCTCCAGAATAGAGATATTGAATTAAAACAAATGTGGGTGTCGATTCTCTTCACTCCAGGGACGACACTAAAGTGGTAAAGAAGAACAAGTAACTAATACGACATTCATTCTTTACACACACGACACGCTCTCACCGGTTGGTTCTAAACAGTTTTGCTCCGCCATGTTTCATCAACACCGAAGGGTGGTGAGGGTATTTGGTAGGAGTTTTGGAGCTGACAGGAGAGCGAGGCGGCAGGGAAAATAATAACGACGCACTACCATCACGCGTTTGTTTTAAAATATTTCCTTACTAAAATGTCAATGAAGAAATGTTCAAATGTATAAAATGTTGGAAATTTTGCGCATATGTGACCTACACGTCCACATGCAACGCTCTGTAAAAACACGAACAATACAATTTGCAACGATTTTAACATACAATAAAAGTTAAAATATATATATATATATATATATATATAAGGCCAAAACAACACGTCCAACAAAGAAATAGTTCAATATCTCCACCATGCACGAGAAACTAACCAGCGTCATCGGGAAGTTTCACCATGAGTAGATGCCATCGACTCCGAAGAAGATGAAGATCAATGATGCATATTTGATGTATGTGTTACTGACTGTAATCATCAATTAGGTGCCGTCTCCGCCATGGACCTAAAACACTGTCTGTCTCTCGCCCTGACTGTACACTCTGTCAGACTGATGTTCGTCCATCTCTTGATGTTATCATCCCACTTGTATCGCTGTCTACCTCTTGGTCGCTTGCCCTAAACCTTGCCCTCTAGTATGGTTTTTATGAGAGTGTTATGTCTGTTAACGTGGCCGAAATATTTCACTTGCGTCTTTTTAATTTCCTTCATCAACTCTCTTTTCATTCCCAGTGTTTGTAGAATCTATGGGTTGGATTGTCGGTCTCCCTGGCCGAGAGATTATCAGCTTTAGCAGCAGTGACTTATGAGAGTATGGAGCCGGTTGCTCAGAAAGTGATGGCGTGCTGATGAGCGTAATCTAGCCTAGGAATCAACATACAGCTGAAAGATGCTGATGTTGACCGCAATATCCTGAAACAGGATGGGAACGCTGAAGAAAAATGTGTTTGATTGTTTTTGTTTCCATGAAATGCGACATATTCTTCTGTATATGCACATCTCCAGGGCCTCTATGCGACTTTCTACTTGCTTGTTGAATGTCCGGGCTTATTCGTCAAACAGCAGTGTTAATTACACATAACATCTGACAAAGTTTTTTTAATGCGTTGGTGATCTCTCTAGATGTTAATACTGATTTCATGCTGCTGAAAATATTTGTGGCCATTCCTATTTTTTGTGTATTTCTGTATCACTTCCGTCATCATCTGTTATTACATGTCCAAGATGGGAGAAACTTGTTCCTTGTTTCAGTATCTCCCCACTTCGTGTGGCAAGTGAAACAGTCTAAGGAAATATTCTTGTCAATGTATTTCAGTGGAAGAAAATGTAATTTATTAAAGGCAGACGTTCATATACAGATGTATTATCTCAATGTTACAAGAGAAATAACTCCCACTAGAGCACTAGTATGAAAACAGAAGTGTTTGCTTGTGGGTTCTGACAAAAATCACTTCATGTTTGAATGGGACACCTATAATTTCTATTTACATCAATTTATGAGTGTAATCCTTTCTCGGCCGTTTGGCTAATATCAAATTGTTTTATCTGCACTTGACCTTGCCAGGGCCACCAGCAGAGGCGGTCATTCCAAATACACACAGGGAAGTGGGGACCTGATGGCGCGGCTCTGGCCATTGTGGGAACAGCGAGTCCTTATTAAAAACAAACACATCGATTACAGAAAACAACTTTTTAATACAAGAAAACCACATTTCGAGGATACAGTAATTAAAATAGTCGAAAGGGACATGGCAACATAACAGTTATTTCAAGGGACTTTACTAAAAGCAGCATAAATGTATTTTTGTGATTGAAATAATTGTAGTATTTGTATTAATTTTTTATTTAATTTTTTATAGAAATTAGCGGCAGTTCTATACAAGATAATAATGTAAGTCATCTTTAAAGTTTGTGTAAAAGTAATGGCAATGTTTTACATGCGTGAGAATTTAATGACTTATTTTTCTATTTCTCGTCGACATTGCATCTAAAGTGGTGAATTTTTAATGGCATGTTATTCGAATGTAAACTTGTATTAGTAAAATGTGTGTCTGGCCTCTAAAAGGCCAAAACCACACGTCCAACAAAGAAACAGTTTAACATCTATACCGTGCCCGAGAAACTAAGCAGCGCATCGTGAAGTTGTACGTTGGGTAGATGCAAACGACTCTGAAGAAGTTGAAGATCACTGATTTGATGTATGTGTTATTGACGCTATTCATCAACCAGGTACCGTCTCAACAACGAAGGTTGGCTGCAATGGATCCCCAAGATGTTTACGAAGGATTTCAGGTCATAGAAGAGACATGTGCGGCCGCCATAGACTTAGAGGACGCATATAACAGAGTATCGTTCGAGCACTTGATGCAAACCCTCCTCAGACTGAAAGTGCACCCTCACCTTGTACGATGGATAGCTGCAGTTCTGCTCCAAAGGAAGGTGGTGCTAAGATGCGGGGTTGGTCTTCTGAGCCGATAACGATATGTCCAGGATTGCCGCAGGGTTTACCACTGTCACCAGTACTATTCAACGTGTATACGGTGCCGATCACTGAACAACAATTGAACGGGAGGGGTAGGACTCTGTCATTCGTTGACGACATCCTCGTGTATCGACAGGGTCGAGATAGACAGGCGGTTGCCAATGATATGCAGGGCGAACTAGATCGAATTTCCTCATGGTGTGCTGATGCCGTTGCCCTTGTCAACCCTGCAAAGGCAACGGTTACATGGTTCTCACTAAACAACCATATTGTGAAAACAGACCTGCCGGCAGTAAGAATGGATGGGAGCAGTTTGAGTAGACCCCAGTCAATGACATATCTTTTCGTGAGGCTTGATTGTAGCCTGTCCTTCAGAGATCATGTCGATTATGTCATAACGAAGGCTCGAAAAGGTTTGTCAGCAATGAGAGTCATGGCGACTGCCAATATCGAGCAAAGACTGCTAATACTTCTGTTCCAAGGACTTGTGCTTTCACGCATCGAGTATGCCCTGGCCATCCTCACTGTCAGCCCTACACAGATTGGAAGACTTGAAAAGGTACAAAACGAAGCCATGAGCATCATTTTGGGCTGCACGAGAGACACCAGCTGTGTAGCAATGAGATACCTCCTTGACTTCCCGACAATGGAACACAGGATCAAGATCTGGAGAGCTCGTGCATACTTAAAAATAGGTGCAGATGAGCAGCACCCTCTGCATGACGCTATATTCAGAGAAAAGGGTGACAGGCTAAAGAGGGGCAAATCATGGATGGGTCGGGCGGAAGATGTCGTCAGACAGGTCTGCAGTCTTACCAGTATCAACCCCGGCAAGGAATGGGTGCCGGTGCCTCCAGCTTTTAAGTGCACTTTCTCCTGCATTATCACACTCGACACACGGTGCAGAGACGAGAACCCTGCCGCTGTCAATGCAGAGGTTAATGCGCTCATCTAAGAACACTCAGATAGCCCCGAAGTGCTCATCTATACAGATGGATCTGTGGTAAAGCAGCAAAGAAGTGCGTGGGCATTTACAGCCCGTTCAGCGGGCCGAACCGTTCAAGAATCCAGTGAGCAGCATGACGATGGAGGTGATGGCAGTTACACAGGCTTTCATATGGCTGGAGTCACAGCATTATACCAACGTATGTGTACTAAGTGATTCAATAAGCATGATTCAGAAGGTCGAAGCTGGATCTGTACGTAGACAGTGGACTGAATCGCTGCGGAAGTAGTTGTCCGTAAAGTCACCTTCATCTTCGTCCCGGGACATGCGGGAGTCGAGGGAAATGAACGAGCTGACAAACTGGCTGGCTCTGCACCCCCTGTAGATGGCCAGCCCATGGATCGTGCCGATGTTATTAACGTCCTTAAAGATATGGCGAGAACAGAGGACTTTGACGTCAATGATTCCACATCGCTGTCCAGGATGAAAGACCTGGGAGTAAGAATCGGCACAGCCAGACGCGAGAGGTACATCGGGAAAACAAAGCGCCTCGTCAACCAACACAGAACTGGCACTATTAGCCACCGGACGCTGGTGCATATGCTGGGGGGAGGATCTGAGCACCTATGGACATGTCCGGAGTGCAACGAAGATACCCCAACTGATAACTGATAACTGAACTGATAACTGATAACTGATAACTGATAACCGGATCCCCAACACTGACCATCTCTCGCCTTGACTGTCCGTTATGTCAGGCTGATGTTCGGCCATCTCTTTATGTTAAATTCCCACTTGTATCGTTGTCTAGAAGTAAACAAAGATCTACACCTTTGCTTTATTGACTACACGAAGGCTTTCTATAAAGTGAGACAAATGAACATTGCCATGCCGTAAGTCCGCCTTAACTGCTTCTCCTTGTATATAAAACTGAACTGTAACTGAGTCAATATAACAGTCAAATCCATCAATGGCGAACTTTGAACAATTGGAGGAACGTATGAGTTTAGCAAGCGAATACTGCTTTAATGTGGCAGTTAACAGAGTTATGATAATATCTACTGTACAATTAGAGGTCCTGTTGTTGCCAGGATCGGCATCTAAATATGCGTACACAAAGATACAATATTCTAACCTGTTCCGAGTTCACTATGGCGTTACTCGTCCGTACATCTCCTTCTTCCGTTCATCCCGACCGTCTTTGCTGTCATATTCATCGGATCGTGTCTAGGTTCAGCTTGTCGTTCTTGGATCCATGGCGATCCTAATATATATCTCCAGCTGTTATTACTTGATAGCCACTGCTAGACTTCCAATCATCAAATAGCCACACCAATTCGTTCTCGAATTCCAACGCACGACCTTTCTTCTTTATCGCCCCACAACGTATGTTTTTGTTGTCACGATTGCGTTGGTGTGACGTTTTTCGTTGTCAACTTGTATCCCTTAGCTCTTTTTGCACTTTTGACTCTAGGTTTCTTCCCATCTTTTCTATGGCGTAAACTGGGCACCTGCTCTGTGGCAAACATGATAAGGATGCTTGAAGATATACAGATTGATGGAAAAGACCTTAGACTTGTAAAAAACATATATTGGAAACAATAAGCTGCCATAAGAGTTGATATTGAAGTAAGCCAATATCAGCCTATTAAGAGAGGTGTGAGACAGGGATGAGTAATGTCTCCAGATCTGTTTTCCCTGTACAGTGAAAGTATTTTCAGAAATATTGAAGATATGGAAGGAATCAACATTGGGGGTTGATGCATCAGTAACATTAGATATCCAGATGATACAGTCTTGATTGAAGACAATGAACAGGACCTGCAAAATTTAGTAGATGCGGTTGTTACACACAGTGAACAACGAGGGTTAGAATTAAATTGTAAAAAGACACAGATTATGGTCGTCACTAGGAAGAACGAAATACCACAATGTAATATACAAGTAAATGGGAATATTCTTCAACAAGTGAATAGGTACAATTATCTCGGAACAGTAATAACATCTGATGGGAGATGCCTTGAAGAGATTAGAACAAGAATCGCCATGGCAAAAGTAGCCTTTAGCAAGATGAAAAACATACTGACCAATAAAAAGATGTCAATTGAAACGAGAAAAATAGTGATGAGATGCTACATAGAACCTGTACTCTTATATGGATGTGAAGCTTGGACAATGCGCAGTCAGGCTGCAAAACATCAGATGGCTGTAGAAATGTGGTTTCTGAGGAAAATGCAAAGAATACCATGGACAGCCTGAAAGACCAATGCACAAGTCCTTCAAGATTAGAGACATTAGACGTAGACAGTCACAATTTTTTGGGCATGTTATGAGAAGAAATGATTTGGAGAACTTGGTGACAACTGGCAAGATCGAGGGGAACCGACCAAGGGGAAGACCTAGAAGCAAGTACCTGGATGGCTTGGCCTTGTGGCATGGTCGAGACAGAAACACGGAGTTTATCCACGACACTGGTGATCGAGTGAGATGACAGAACATGATTGCCCAGGCTTACCGGCATGGCACATGATGGATGGATGGATCGTTGTCTACCTCTAGCTCGCTTACCCTCAACCTTGCCCTCCTATATGGTTTTTATAAGAGTCTTTAATGTAGCCGAACTATTTCACTTGCCTCTTTTTAATTTCTTTCATCAACTCTCTTTTCATTCCCAGTTTTTCTGGAACCTCTGTATGCAATTGTTTATGTTTCCATGAAATGCGACATATTCGTCTGTATATCCACATATCCAGTGCCTAAATTCGACTTTCTAGTTGCTTGTTCAATGTCCATGCTTCCACGTCATACAGTAGTGTCGTATATACGTAACATGTGACAATTATCATGGTTAATGCGTTGTTAATCTCTCTAGATGTTAACACTGATTTTATGCTGCTGAAAGCATTTTTGGATATTCATATTTTCTTTTTGATTTCTGTTTAAATTCTGCCATCATATTTATTACATGTCCAAGGTAGGAGACACTTGTTTCAGTTTCTTTGTGTAAAGTGAAACAGTCTAATGAAATATTCTTGTCAATGTATTTCAGTGAACGAAAATGTCATTTATTAAAGGAAGACAATCAAATACAGATGTATTATCTCAATGTTACAAGATAAATAACTCACAATAGAGCACCAGAAAAGTTTGCTTGTGGGTTTATCTTTTATTTTTCGCTGGCTCGCTTTGAAATCAAGCGTATCCAATCCAATTTTTGGTACGAATCCCCCATTTCAGTCGTCAAGTTTTCGACTTGGCTATAAATGGGGTATTTATGGTGTAGCTTGTAGTTTGTCTTTCGTATATTGGACTGCTTGTTTGTCAGCTTCCTGGTTTCTGATTGTGTCACAGAATGATGATAGTTTAGTGATTCCCCGATAAAATTAAATGTAACATTAATGGCAATATATGAGAAGGGTTAACAATCGTGTACTTCAATCTGAGAGAAGGATAAATGGAAGGTTATTGACCGAATATCAGATACAGGTGTTTGCCAGGGTCAATGACTGCCGATCTTATCGGCCGACAAGACGGGGACACGAATACATCGGAACGGGGAAAACGCAGAAGACGGCGATCAAAGGGTTCGGACGCTTGGATATACTAGCGGATGAACGGAGGACGAGACGAATGAGACACGACACGGGGCGCCAATACCGCATACGTGACTTCACAGACTTTTGATGTGAAGGATACGGCAAAATACGATGGTTGATGTAGTGACATCAAAAGTCAACGGAGACTTGGACACTCGGTATAAATTGGTGGAAAAGTGGTTTTGTATTTAGTGTGCTACCAAACTGGACGGAAAGCTGGATTTAAGTGTCCTGAAATAGAAAAGAAATATCATCCCTTGCAATGGGATAGAGTGCTTATGTGCTGATAGATTTCAATTCTGGGATTTACATAAATTCTATATATAAGGTAATCTAACCTTAGAGGAATAGTTAGCATAGGGAAATATGTGTTTGTGCTTAGGGTTTACTATTGCTTTCTATTAGTGAATAGTTTAGACTTTAGTGAATTCTGCTGTTTATGTCAGAGTATTCTTTCGGGAGCTTTTTCATTACGGCTGGAGAAAGACACTCACATAAACAGTAATATGAAGCAGACTTAAATCACCTGATTTAATATTTATTACCCAGGTTTCAATACACCTCCTGACATATCAAAGAAGATAGAACAGTACGTCTCTTGTACAGAGAAAGCAGTGTTGATAATAAAGGAATTAACTTTCATTTTAATCAGGCACTTCACAAGGGCAGAGAAAGTTTAGAAAATACTGGAAATAACGATCATTATAAAAAGGTTGGATGACCCCGAACTGAAAAATAATGACACTGTAAATTAATATAAAGACACAAATGAATCATTCATGAAGAGTTGCCATGCGTACAAAAGGTGTTCATAAAAGAACGGAATACCGTGTGTAGAACGTTTGCAGGACCAATAGACAGTGCTAGATATTAGCTATGTGTTTTCCCATGGTGGATTTATTAATTAACGAATAATCAAAGAAAACCCAGTCTAAGCATAAGACTTACCGTCATCACATTACTTTACGGTGATACAGTGGTGAACAGTTGTTTTTTTTTCAATAACGGATTTACCTCCAGACTCAAGCTGAACGGAGCATCCAGGGTGAGAACGTTCTAATTATATGTGTGACGTCTTGTTGAATGGCCGTAGGAAGCAGGAGAAAGTCACGGCACATAAGAAGTCAAAAGTCCTATATTGCACTCACATTAGCAGACACTACCAACTACATATACACATTCAATACATACAACTGACATAGTTTTCAACAATAAACATGTTATTAATTGTTGGAGGAAACTCTTGTCAGGGTATGTTATGAAGGCTTGTGAGAGAGTTAGAGAGAGAGATATATATATAGTGTATGGAAGACCGAAGGGAGGAGTGTAGACAAAAGTCATTCAATAGTTCCAATAGTAGAAGGATATTAAAGGTGTGCTTGTCAAGTCCACTTTCCTCCAGGGACGACAAGTGACAGATTGGTTGGATGTGTTCGTTGCTTTCTTGTTGAGGTTCTTCATGTCTGGACAGAGTCACGCACTTGTTAGGGCCTGGAGTAATTGTGATCCCACCCCGTCATATGGTGCTGTTTCCTTCAGGGAGCTTTACCAGTTGTCGTCTCTCCTGGTGTTCCTCCTATTTCCCCGTCTTGGGTTGTCTTCGAATCTTCTCGGTGTTTGCCAGTTCGATCTTGATGTGGAGCGATATCATTCCATGGCCTACCCACCCAGTCGGTCTCGGTCTGGGTAGACTTCTTCATCTGTTGCTTCCTCTTCTGTCTGTGCCCTTGCTTCTTCTAGTTCGGGTGTTTCTGGCTCGGTCATGAGCAGGTCTATTATCGTTTCTAGAGTTCCTTCTGTCTTGTCTCTCGCTTGTTGTATTTTGGATAGTATTTCTTCAGTTTCAGCCTTGATAGCGGCCATCTGAGCGACATCCTGCTCAATCTTCTGCTGAGCTTGCTTCAGTTCGTCCAGGATGCACTGAGCGGCTGTTATTTGTGTCTCTTGCGTCTTGTTTTTTTCTTCCTCCATGCTTTTGAATTTTGATCTCAGGTCCTTCAGTTGGCCTTCCAGTTGCGCTTTGTCGCTTTTTGTGAGTCGATTGATGGCCTCGTACTGCCTCCTAGCCACTTTATAGGTTTGGATTGCGATCTTCATAGCTTCCTTACTGTCTTGGTGGCAGGGGCAGCCGGGGTACATGGCACCGTGGTTGCCGAGGTAGTTGGCGCATTTTCTGTTAGTGTTAGGCCTCCTGAAGTCCTTGTCGATCTTTGCATACTGGCACTGACTGTATAGATGAGGTTCAGGGCAGTATCTGCATACCTCCACCTCACTCTTGTAGGTGGCACGGGTGTGCCAAAACTTCTGGTACATAGAGGACTGCAGCACTCTCAGAATGTAGTGCTCTGGAACGTGGTGTCTCTTGTCCCATCTAATGATTTGAGGGATCACTTGGTCCTTCGATGTTACGATGACGACTGTGGAGGGGATGTTATTCTAGCTGATGATCCTGTCTGCAATGGTGATTTTGAGTTTCTTGTTCTCCCTCGTCAGTATCTCCCTGATCTGGTCGTTGGTGAGATGGGTCTTGAATCGTTTAATGACCTATCGTTTACTTGTGCGGTGTCGGGTGGCTTCCAATAACATGCCGTGATGAAGCTTGATGTCGGCCTTTCTTCTTGTCCAATCTTCTGTATATGTGCTGTATTCTTTGGGTTTTTGTTGGTGGAGACCACTACTTCATCAGGTATGTGGGTAGCTGGTAGATGCTATTTCTTCCCAGCTCGTTGTCCAACAGACTAATTATCTTGTTTGTTGGTAGCGCCGACAGTTTGGCTTCTCCCAGGCTTGTCTGTTTTAGCAGTAATTTGCAGGTGAAGTCCTCAGTTCTTATGGTTTCCTCCGATGTGGAGGTCTTTGGTAAACTGGGCTCCTTCGTCTTGGTGCTGTTGAGAACTTCACGGCTGCTGCTGGCTTCAGTGGTAGTTGTTGTCTCCGAGGTCGCAACAGCGACAGTAGCGGCTTCATCTGGTGTAGGAGTGGTAGCCTCCTTTAATGTTGTTTCAGGTTCAGGCGTTTTGCTGCGGCTCGCAGGCAACATTTCTTCCTGCATCTTCTTGATTGTGTTGTCAGCTTCCACGCTGCTCATTTTGAAATGCGGATGTCTTCTAGAGTTACTCTTGCCACGTGCCATTTTGTAGCGCGTCCGGTTTCACATTAGGCGACTCGTTCTTTATAGTAGTGCTGGACAGAATTTTGCGTGTGGATCAGATTTTCCTATTAACACTGTCCCTTGTCATCAGGTGAATACACTCCTTCTTCAGAGGTACTTGTAATTTACATTTACAAATCAAGGACGAGAGGTCAACATTCTAGTCCTGCTGTCCGGTGTAGGGGCTGAACCGCTTACCTCGGCATCAGCACAACGAAAGTTTAAGAAATGCGTTCTTACCCATTCGGTCATGCGGACCTGACCTTGCTTGCCGGTTCTGCCAAAAATAATGTAATGTTTGAATAAATAAAACAACTATAATTTCTATTCAACTTAATTTATGAATGCAAATCATTTCTCGCCGGCTCCCTGGCCGAGGAGTTTGCAGCTTTCTCCGTTAACCCCGAATACTCTCGTGGTTCACGTGAGCGCACGAGAATTAGAAGTATTTCGAGTCGCGCCAGTGACTTATGAGAGTATGGAGCCGGTCGCTCACGAAGTCGTGGCGTGCTGATGAGCGTAATCTAGCCTAGGAATCAACATACAGCTGAAAGATGCTGGTGTTGGCTGCAATATCCTGAAACAGGATGGTAATGTGAAAAAAAAAATCTTTTCTCGGTCTTTAGGCCAACATCAAATTGTAGTGTCTCCATTTGACCGTGCCAGGGCCACCAGAAGAGGCGGTCATTCGAAATACACACAGGGACGTGGGGAGCTGATGGCGCGTCTCTGGCCCTTGGGGGAAAAGCGAGCCCTTATTTAACACCCCCCCCCCCCTCCCCGAAAAAAAAAATAATTCTCAATTAAAGAAAATGTGTAAACAAAATAACATTAAACATTAAAAGGAAACTAGTAATTAAAATAGTGGAATGGGACATAACAACATAATAACAGTAATTTCAAGGGACATTACTCATACATCATAAATGTATTTTGTCATTTAAATAATTGTACTCTTTATATTTAAATTTTCAAAAAAGTTTTTTAGAAATTAGCGAAAGATTTACAGTACATAAAACATAAGATAGAAATTTAAGTCGTCTTCAGAGTTCCTTTATATGTAATACCTTTGTTTTATATGCGGGAAAATTAATAAATCAATTTTATATTTCACCTCGTTAATACATTTAATCTGGTGTATTTTGGATGGCATGAATTTTATTGTATATTAAATTGTATAACATTTTTGTCTGGCCTATAAAAGGCCAAAACAACACGTCCAACAAAGAAATAGTTCAATGTCTCCACCATGCACGAGAAACTAACCGGCGTCATCGTGAAGTTTCACCATGAGTAGATGCCATCGACTCCGACGAAGATGAAGATCATTGATGCGTAGTTGATGTATATGTTACTGACTGTAATCATCAATCAGGTGCCGTCTCCGCAATGGACCTGCAACACTGTCTGTCTCTCGCCCTCACTGTACACTCTGTCAGACTGATGTTCGTCCATCTCTTGATGTTATCATCCCACTTGTATCGCTGTCTACCTCTTGGTCGCTTGCCCTAAACCTTGCCCTCTAGTATGGTTTTTATAAGAGTGCTATGTCTGTTAACGTGGCCGAAATATTTCACTTGCGTCTTTTTAATTTCCTTCATCAACTCTCTTTTCATTCCCAGTTTTTCTAGAACCTATGTGTTTGATTGCCGTCCTCCCTGGCCGATTGTTAGCAGCTTTCTCCGTAACCCCGAATACTCTCGTGGTTGACGTGAGCGCACGAGAACTGGAAGCGGTTCGAGTCGCGCCAGTGACTTATGAGAGTATGGAGCTGGTCGCTCAGAAAGTCGTGGCGTGCTGATGAGCGTAATCTAGCCTAGGAATCAACATACAGCTGAAAGATGCTGATGTTGACCGCAATATCCTGAAACAGGATGGAAACGCTGAAAAAAAAATGTGTTTGATTGTTTTTGCTTCCATGAAATGCGACATATTCGTCTGTATATCCACATCTCCATGGCCTCTATGCGACTTTCTAGTTGCTTGTTCAATGCCCATGCTTCCACGGCATACAGCAGTGTTGAATATACGTAACATCTGACAATTCTCATGTTTAATACGTTGTTAATCTCTCTAGATGTTAATACTGATTTCTTGCTGCTGAAAGCATTTTTGGCCATTCCTGTTCTCTTTTTGATTTCTGTTTCACTTCTGCTATCATCTGTTATTGCATGTCCAAGATGGAGAAACATGTTACCTATAATTTCTATTTACATCAGTTTATGAATGCAATCCCTTCTCGGCCTATTGACTAAGAGCAAATTGTATTATATGCACCTGATCTTGTCAGGGCCACCAGCAGAGGCAGTCATTCGAAATACACACAGGGACGTGGGGACAAGATGTGGCTACTCTGACCCTTTGGGGATCAGCGAGCCCTTATTAACACAAACAATTATCGATTAAAGAAAAGTGTCCCCCCCCCCCCCACACACACACACACAAACGCATTACAAGGAAAACATGTAATTAAAATTGTCGAAAGGGACATGACAACATAAGATTTATTTCAAGGGACATTACTAAGAGCAGCATAAATGTATTTTTTGTGATTTTAATAATTGTAGTGTGTATATTGGTTTTGTATACAATTTTTATAGAAACTATCCACAGGTATGTGCAACATAAAAGATGAGATAATAATTTAAGTTATCTTTAAACTTTGTGTAATATTAATTTCTTTGTTTTACATACGTGAAAATTTAATAACTAATTTTTTATTTCTCCTCGGCATTACATTTAATATGGTGTCATTTCTTTGACATGTTAACTAGGATGTAATTATATATTAGCAAAATGTTAGTCCGGCCTGTGTAAGGCCAAACCAACACGTCCAACAAAGACACGGTTCAACATCTCCACCATGTGCGTGAAACTAACCAGAGTCGTGGTGAAGTTTTACAATGAGTAGAAACCGACTCGGAAGAAGTCGAGGATCACTGATGCGAATTTGATGTATGTGTTATTGACGGTAATCATCAATCAGTTGCCGTCTCCACAATGAAGGTTGGCTGCAATGGATTCCCAACACTGTCTGTCTCTCGCGCTGACTGTACATTCTGTCTGATTGATGTTACAAGAGCAATAACTCACACTAGAGCATTAGAAACATTTGCTTGTGGGATCTGACAAAATTATTTAATGGTTGAATGGGACACCCATAATTTCTATTTACATCACTTTATGAATGCAATCCCTTATGGATCTTCTGGCTAAGAGCAAATTGTAGTATCTGCACCTGATCTTGCCAGGGTCACCAACAAAGGCTGTCATTCGAAATACACAGAGTGACGTAGGGATCTGATGGGGCGGCTCTTGATTGTGGGGCACACAGCCAGTCCTTATTAAGAAATTATCCCGATGAAAGAAAATGTTAAAAACAAAACCACATAAAACGTAAACAAGTAATTAAGATAGTTCGAAAGGGACGTGACAACATGGCAGTTATTTCAAGGGACATTACTAAAAGCACAGTAAATGTACTTTGTGATTTAAATAATTATAGTGTTTGTATTAATTGTTTATAAACGTTTCTATAGAAATTATTGACAGTCATATACATCATAAGATATGAGATAGACATTTTAAGTCTTCTTAAAATGTAATAGTTTTGTTTTAAATGGATGAGAATTTAATACTGCATTTTTATTTTTCTTCGCGCCATTACATTAGATATTTTGTCATTTCGATGTCACGCATTGGGCCAATATATCTTAGTAAACTTTTTGTCCGGCCTCTGAAAGGCCAAACGAAAACATCCAACATAGAAACAGTTCAACATTTCCACCAGGTTCAATCAGGTGCCGTCTCCAAAAAGAAGTTTGGCTGCAATGGATCTCCAACACTGTCTGTCTCTCGACTTGTCTGTATAGTCTGTCAGACTGATGTTCGTCCATCTCTTGATGTTACCTTCTCACTTGTATTATTTTCTACCTCTTGCTCGCTTGCCCTCAGCCTTTCCCTCCTGTATGGTTTTTATACGAGAGTTATGTCAGTTAACGTGGCCGAAATATTTCACTTGCCTCTTTTGTATTTCTTTCATCGCCTCTCTTTTCATTCCCAGTTGATCTAGAACAGTGGTTCTCAACCTTTTTTGGCCCGTTCCCCCTTCATCATATTTTCAGAACGTCATTCTTTTTTGGCCCGTCCCCCCCCCCCTTTCCCCCCCCCCCCCCTCCAACTTTCCAAAATTGCCAGCCTCAAAAGGTGCATTAACAATAACATACCTATAATAGTGAAAATACTTATTTTCTTATTTCTTATATATCTTATTTTATTTCTTATTTTATTTCTCATATATCTTATTTTTCTTATTTCTCATCCGGATTGGTAAGGCAGCAACAACAATGAACAGGTTAAGAAAAAGAGTCTGGGAGAACAGGAAGCTTACTGCCAAAACAAAAGTCCTTGTCTATCAAGCCTGTGTTCTTAGTACTCTTCTCTATGGCAGTGAAACCTGGACAACTTACTCACACCAAGAGAACAATTTAAACAGCTTTTATATGCGGTGTCTGCGAAGAATTCTTGGTATTAAGTGGCAAGACAAAATCACAAATACTGAAGTATTGGAAAGATCAGGTTGTGTGACAGTTTATTCCATGCTCAGTCTTCGTAGACTTAGATGGATAGGACATCTTAGGAGGATGGATGATGGTAGAATACCAAAGGATATCTTTTTTGGTGAATTACAGATGGGTAGGAGATCTCAGGGTCGGCCTCTACTACGATACAAAGATGTGTGTAAGCGGGACATGATTGATACAGGCATTGATAATGCACATTGGGAGCAAGTCGCCGCTGAACGTGTTGCATGGAGGGCAAATATCAGAAATGGAATAAAGTCAAAGGAGAAAATTATTGCAGAAAAGTCACACACCAAGCGTTTGAGACGTAAGATGGTGCATGATGGTGGAAATGACCACGTGTTCACATGCACCCACTGTGAACGGACATTTACAGCACAAATTGGCCTTATCAGTCACACTCGCTACCGCCATAGTTAAAAGTTATTATGCCTTTTTAAAGCACAAACTATCGTCTGTCAAGACGGCAAGGTGCCAATGGACTTATTTTCTTCCACAGTTGTACACAACCTTCACATGTAAAGATACATTTTATAGTGTAGTTTTCTACAGTTAATCAATCAATCAATCATGTGCCATGCCGGAAAGCGTGGGCGGTCATGACTCGCCATTTCACTCGATCACCAGTGTCGTGGATCAGCTCATTGTTCCTGTCTCGTCCATGCCATGTGGCCAAGCCATCCAGGTATTTTCCTCTCGGTCTTCCTCTTGGTCTGTTCCCCTCGATCTTGCCAGTTGTCACTAAGTTCTCCAATCCATTTCTTCTCATAACATGTCCAAAATTTTGACTGTCTACGTCTAATTTCTCTAATCAGTTTACGATGTTCATTTGTCTCCTGTAATACAGTTAATAGCAAATGAATATGCTGATGGATATTAAAACTTAAATAGACGCATTTTTACATTCACAATATTTTATTAAAACACCACATTAATCATACTACAATAAACAAACAGTTAAAACGTCAAAGAATTGTAGCTTAATATGCTACACCAGGATGCCAGAAAATTGTGCTTCATCAAACAAAACGCTCATTACAAAACCTGGATAATGTAGATTCGTAATTTAATTGAAAATTGTAATCAATGGGAACACTGTGATTGTTTTTCCCGCAGCAATTCTGAAATACGCGGAGGAGTGCTTGAAAGGGCACAACGGAGATCGTTTTCAACATCTAATCTGTTGCGTCGTTTCGTTTTAATTTCTAGCAGAGCTGAAAAGCCTGACTCACAAAGATATGTTGACGCAAATTGAAGCAATGCACGGATTGCTTTTTCTGCCACTTTTGGGTATGAACCGCACATTAAAGGCCAACATTCCGTGATTGTTTTTTCACTGAACACATCCCTTGCCCCCGAATCATTTTTCAGCTCCAGAAATTCATCTTGACAATCATCAGAAACTTTTTCAACTGATAATTTGAATGGGTTTCGCACCAAGTCCAGCTCATCATAACTAAGTTCAGGAAAATATCGCTCAAATTCATTTTCTAGCGCTGTCAAATGCTGCAAAATTTCATTTTTTGCAAATTGTGGAAGTACTTGGTCTTTACCATCAACAACGAGAACGGATGACAGCTTCTCAAACATTGCAACATTTGTCATATTGACCTTTCTTTTCCAGTTTTCCAGCTTGCTCATAAAAGCTCTCAAGGCATCCACAAATTGTATGATATATGTATTCCTTCCTTGCATCTGAAGATTGAGTTTATTCAACTGCTCAAAAATATCAACTAAATAGGCAAGGCGCATGATCCATTCCTCATCATCCAGCCAGGCAAAAAAGTCCATCTTACCCTGAACTTCACAAAATAATTTGAGCTCGTCTCTCAGCTCATATATTCGCGCAGTTACATTTCCTCTTGACAGCCATCGAAAATGTGTGTGGAAAAGAAGCAAATGGTGGCCTGCATCCATGTCAACGCATAACTGCTTAAAAAGCAGTGAGTTGAGAGCTCCTCCTTTGATAAAATTCACTATCTGAACGTTTTGGGGCACGTTTCTTCACACTAACTTGAAATCCTGATTTGGTCCCCAATATAGCTGGTGCTCCATCTGTACAGCACCCACACATATTACCCCATAAAAGATTTTCTGATTCAAGGAAAGATGAAACCTTTTCCAAAATATCAGAGGCCATGGTAGTTGTTTCAAGAGGAGAACAAAAAAGAAGTTCTTCTTTAAATGATCCTGAATGCACATACCTTGCAAACACTATCAACTGAGAACACGATGCCACATCAGTCGATTCATCAATTTGAATTGAATAGAGCCCAAATGCTGCAGACTTGATCTCTTGCACAACTTGATCCTTGATGTCATTGGCCATATCGCTGATCCTCCTTTGAACAGTGTCGTTTGATAGTGAAATCGCTGCAAGTTTTTTTCTTTTATTCATTTCCCAACACAATTTCCACCATCTTGAGACAACAAGGTTTGATCAAAGATTCCCCGATTGTATGTGGTTTTTTCTGCTTCGCTATCTCCAGTGTTACGACATAGGAAGCTTCAGTAACCATTTGGTTTGTTTCTTGGAATGCCCCTGTTAAATCCAGTCTCATCCTTTTGACAGCATTTGTAACAGTAATGGAGTACTGGGGTATTATTAGGATCTAGTGGGAAACAGATACAGCACGATTGAGCATTGAGACTGAAAGCGGGGAGAGATGCTCAATCGTGACGTATTGGGTTGGCAAGGGAGTTAACATCACACCCTTGAGAGGTAAAGAAGCAAGTTGTCATCATGAAGCAATAAACTATTTTAACTTAACCTCTGGCTTGTTAATCTCTGTACACACTGTTACAGGATTAATTATGGAGCATGTGACCAGGATCTGAACCTGATATAATCGCCGGAGAAAAACAAAAACAATGCGTAGTCAAGCCGAATAACATCGCGTTAGAGACCAATTAGTGAACGTGAGAACAGGCGCACCAAAAGATGGCCAGTAAATTTGTAAATCGTAGTTATCTGTGAATACAGAGGCCAAAAGCTCACCCAGGAGTGGTCCTCTGTAAGTCTTTTTCAAGACTTAAGATAACCAATAAAGTAGCGCCAAGAGCCTTGATATAACCGTCACTTTGCAGGGTCCGCAATTCAAGAAGTTTATTATAGCCGCCGTGCTGCAAGTTGATTGTCAGCAACAGGCTTAACATAGACGGTGCCTGAATTGTTGCGTTTCAAGAGCCATTACAGCCGCTGTGAGGGGACGAACCGGAATGATCATGTCCTGAGAGTTTGGGCAAACCAGCAATTCAGCCAGAACATTTTGTCGGTCAGAACAAGAACTCAAGAATTCTGTAGAGGAGCAATTCAGTCAGAACATTTTGTCGGGACAGCATGAAAGCCTCCTCGTTTCTTTCGTTGATCGGGCCATAGATTGTTGAAACAGTCAAATATCACTGGGCCTCGGCTGATAATGATATTTTTTTGGGCCTCGTTATTACTAAGACCCTATCAAATCGTCGAAGATGTACCCCACCCGGGGTGAACGCAAAGACTAATATCAGATGTGACCCGACCAGGGGTTGAAGATTATCCAGGCATCCCATGAGAAGTGACCTGAGGGGAAGAGATAGGCTACCTAAATTCCACTACCTAAATTCCGCGACTGATGGTCAGCTGATGCAGGCACCTGGTGTTCGAACTTAATTTGACGGCGAGGGTAAATTTCTGTATTTAGTTCTACAAAACAAGTGAATTGTGCTCTTTAAAAATTAAGAAATTGCAAATGTGTGATACTTAGACCCAGAAAATAACTGCGCATTGCTATATAATAAGTGAGTGCATTATTTAAATTTAGAAGTAAATTTGTGTGATACTTAGACCCAGAAAATAACTGCGCATTGCTATATAATAAGTGAGTGCATTACTTAAATTTAGAAGTAAATTTGTGTCTATAATAAGTGTATTCTTTAAATTTAGAGGTTGAAATTGTGTGTTTCTTTGCTTGCCTTGTTTCAGTATTATTTCAGCATGGCGGAACAGGACACCTTAGCACAGGTTTAGCTCTGTTTAGGAATATTTTAGCAGAGCAGATTCATCACGACACAAGTGAGAACTATTTCGGCTGAGATAGCATAAAGAGTAAAAATGTACTTGAACAGAGACTTAGGACACGTGACTGCATGGTTAGGAGAATTAAAGGTGGCAGTCAGCGAGGTAGAATGTTTTGTACACTGGTTACAGAGCAATGTAAGAGGTAATGAGATAAAAGGGAACAACAGAGTAAGAGGGAATAACAAGAGACAGCCAGTGCTTAATGAAGACAGAAGACGATATGGGTCTATGTGTGCGGCTGGTTATGACGAACCAAGTCCAAATGCTTATAGGGTAAGAGACAGTAAGAAGAACAGACATAATAGTGAAAGGTCAGACTGGTATAGTACTGGGCGTGAGAGAAACCTTGTAAAGAAATCGTGGAACTGGCCCTCTCATAGTGAAACCGCCAGAAAAAGACGTAACGACTGGTTTGAAAAGAGACAGAGACAGTATTTGAAGTCAGGGTCAAAGAACAAAGTAGAAAACGTAAGTGAAAATTCAACTATTCCCAAGGTGATTGCAAATATGACTGTTAAACAGGAAAAGAAGACGACGGTGTTAGTAAGGAAAATAAACCGAGAGACACAGACGCAGACAAATAATACAGTAGAAAGTAGTACGCAGACTCAGGTACAACCAGTCAGCAAAGTAACAAAGGGAACTCAAACTGACTTAATAGAGAATCAGTCAAAACCAAATCAATTGACTAAGAGAGACAAGGGTGAATTTAGGAAAGACAGACATACGAGAACCAAGGACGAAAGAAAGATAAAGAGGAGAAGTATTGAAGAAAGAAATAATATGGTTATGAAGTGTTGGAAACAGGGGACGAGCTTACTACACAAGTAAAGTGGTTATGGGAAAGTTTAGAGATACAATAAAGTCAGCATTAATTAGAAAAAAATATAGGATTGGAAGCCACATGGGAGAAGAAAAGATTAATGAATACAGAAGTAGAGTAAATGAGGGAAAGTTATAAACATAGTTTCCGAGAGGTCAGAAGAGTCATGATATACACGAGAATGCTGGGTTATAGAAGAATAAGAAAATTACCCCAGAGAGTAAACATGAATTGGATCCATGTTTAACTAGACACTGTGGATAACAGTACAAGAATAAAGGGGTGTAAGTGTGTAGTCGAGACATAGTGACTTGGGGTGTTTGTAGGTCCGTAAGAAAGGGACTGAGATAAAGTTGATTGCAAGCAGTCACAGATATGAGTGGTTATTTTTGCTGCTGTGGGTTACGGCACGAATTATGAATTGAGAGGTAGAAGATGTTAGAGAGGCATTGGCTTACATGGCCTGGGCAGGATGTAAATGTTTATCCCTTTGGGTGTATTAAGCTTCAGAGATAGAATAATAAGTGGGTTGCTGGAGTAGGGTATATAATGGTCAGATTACGATGTTGTGGTTAACATTCCGAAGTTACTGGTGTCTATAGACATTTAAGGGGAGATTTCGAGGTTACTAAGTTGCTGTAGATAACGGCATGAAGGGAGATTTGAGTAGTTGTGCCCATAATAAATGGACAGTAAGGGGGCAAGAGAGGTATATTATGTGAGGTGATCTGTATTGGAACAGGTCTTGATTTTTAATTGTGTCCTCGGGACGTATTTTGTGGTTGACATTACAATGAGAGCTTGAAGTAAGGTTCAGAGACATAAAAGTAGTAGTGTCTGTAATATATAGACAATTGGATGTGAATAATGGTTTTGATGCTGTAGATAGCAGCGTAAACGTTTACCATAATGGTTTGGTAAAGGGGGTGTGTGATTTAGGTGAGTGTGGTTTTAGACTTTATTACATAAAGTCTCAAATGACATAGGAGGGTAAAGGAGTATGGTTTGGTAAAGGGGGTGTGTGATTTTTAGCTGAGTGTGGTCTTTGTGTGGAAGAGTTCTACTGCTTCTTTTTAATACCGGTGGCCACCGATTCTTTATCTTTCTATCGTGTGAAAGTGATTTCAAGTTAGTCGAAAGTGGAGAATGGTATCAGAGTTTGAAATAGTAAGCGGAATGCTTATGAAGTGGAAAAGTAATATTTAAGAAGTTGTGTTATAATGTATTTTATAAAGTTGATATTGAATTGTTATTAAAGATATGTAAATATGTTATGGTTGTTTGAAGAGCCAGAAACGAAGAAGAAGTGGGTTGATATATATATATATATATAGCAGGGGAAGAGTTAAAGAAATAGAGTATTTACTTGAGATGATTTAGGGAAGATTAGAGGAAAAAGAGGGAATAGAGTAAGGGGATTAGGAGTAAAGATTTTTCCTTTATAAGGAAAATTCTTTAATAAACATGGGGAGGTGTAACAGTAATGGAGTACTGGGGTATTATTAGGATCTAGTGGGAAACAGATACAGCACGATTGAGCATTGAGACTGAAAGCGGGGAGAGATGCTCAATCGTGACGTATTGGGTTGGCAAGGGAGTTAACATCACACCCTTGAGAGGTAAAGAAGCAAGTTGTCATCATGAAGCAATAAACTATTTTAACTTAACCTCTGGCTTGTTAATCTCTGTACACACTGTTACACATTCCCAAGACGTCCAAAATAGGTTTTGTCCTTGTCCTTGTATTGAGGATGAACATTCAACAAATGATTCCTCAACTGTGTCAGTTTCATAGAATCATTTGACAAACTTTTACTACAAATAACACACAGAGGTCGTTCTTCTCCGTTGATGACGATATTTGTGAATCCATAATTCGAATAAGACAGGTCATACTTTCGTTTCTTGACACTCATCATGGGCTTCAGATTCTATAAATATAAAACGATAAAGTCAAGATCAACACACATAAACACCCACAGACGTGTATACACACCCACACGCACATATATACGTACACACACACACACACACACACACACACACAATTATATTGCATATCCTTTTTCAGTATGAACTGATTAAAATGTTGGAAGATATCAACATTGATGGAAAAGATTTAAGAATAATAAAGAATATTTACTGGAACCAAGTAGCAGCAATTAAAATGGGAAATAAAGAGGGTAGTTACAAACAGATAAAGCTAGGAGTACCACAGGGGTGTGTCTTGTGTAACAATACAGGTACAGAGGATCAACAAGTAAGTTCAGATGTATTCATTTTAAAACAGGTTTATTGGTTTATGATGGCCGATAAAAAAAATCCAGAGACCACTAATTATGATGTTGTCTTTCTTGTCTCGGCTTTAGCGGTAACTACCCAAAACAACCTACGTCACGTCTTGAGCATCCTTCTTACTGTTCTATCAGGATGCTCAAGCGTGCTCTAATCTTGCACACCTAAGCCAATAACAGATATGGTATTCATTCTGCTACACCTCCCTTTTTTTAAAAAGACTTTTCTTCTTCAAAAGTCTTAACTCCTAACCCCTTTTTTTCTAAACACCCGATATTCTTTCTCCAAGCCGTCCCAAACTAACTCTATCTTAAGTAACTACTTCCTTCTATTTGTAACGCTTCCCCGTGCCACATAGCAAACCACTATGAACTTCTTCTTCGTTCCTGAGCACACAAGATTTCATTACAAAAAAAAAACTCAGTTCACAAAGAAATTCACATATATTATTTAGATATCCTATCACAAAAACCCCTTCTTGTATAGGTATCTATTATACCTCATAATATTTAAATCTCAGTTTTATACAATACATCATAACACATATGGGTACCCTTTCGAAATACTTCTTCTTCTCTTCATAAGCGATCCGCTTAAACCTTTTCATCACGAGCATACATATCAATATCTGGTCTCAACTATAAAAACGCCGTACTCTTTTGATACTACCTCAAACTCTCTATCGTTATCATTAACCTCTACATTACTACTTCTCCACTTTCAACCAACCTGAAATCACTTGCACACGACAGGAAGACAAAGAATCGGTGCGCACCGGAGATTCAAAGAAGTAGAACTCTTCCACACAAAAACCACACTCACCTAAACCACACTCACCTTTACATAAAAACCACACTCACCTAAACCACACTCACCTTTAACCCCCTATGTCACCTGAGACTTTATGTAATAAAGTCTAAAACAATTATATATCTTCCACAGTTCACTTATACCACTTATTATGGCAACAGTTAACGCTGCTATCTACAGCATCAAATACCAACCATCAAAAATATTATTCACTCCCAAATGTCTATATATTACAGACAGTACACAATTAAAAGGTCCATCATCCCTCAAGACCTCTTCCAACATTATACACATCACGTCACATAACTAATCTTCTCCTATACCTCACTCAGAATTCTCTATTAATCTCGCCGAAAACTTCAGCAATCCACTAATGTCCATTTATTATGGGCATTTCACCTAAAAACCTTTACTTGTCAATTTATACCGTTATCAACAGCAACCAAATATCGCCACTGAACTCATGTCTGTGACCTTCTAACCCATCAATACTTGCAATCAACGTTATTCTATCTCAGTCCATATATCACGGACCCCCAAAACCCCATGCCATTTAATCTATGTTCTCTGTGACCACAGCACTCCACACTGACAATTGTTTATTTCTCACTAGCGTACTTACCCCCCTTTTCTATTGTACTGATATCCACAGTATATAGTTATTCTTCGAAGTAAAACGTGGCATTCAATTCATGTTTTACTATTTGTCTTCACACTGTCTGGCGTAGCACGTTACCCACTTCTTCTTCTATAAGCCAGCAATCTCGTGTCTCTTATGAAAGTACATCATGGCTCTAAATCCATGTTCACTTCCGACCCCATGGAAACCATGTTTTAAACTTTCCCCACATTTTCTGAACGTAATTCTGCATCCAAAACTCCCTTTTTAATATGGACCTGTTTAAATTTTCTAACTCCCCATTACTGAACGTCAAACGAAAACTAATTTAAACATAGTCAGGGTAACTCAATAAGCAACATCATTTTGTAAATGAAAACTGGCAAACAAAGTAACATGCTAATATTTAACCAAAATAAACTAATTAAACTCACAATTCACTAATAACAAGAGTCAAGACAAATCAAGAATACAACAACAATATCACCCCCCCCCCCCCCCTTTGATATTCAAATATGTTTTCATATATCCCAACAAAAATGAATCACGCATCAATTAAAAGAAAAATATCTAATATTATCTACTACCACTGGTCTCTTTTACGGAACAGTGGTTTGTACGCAAAAGACTGAAAAGACAACAATCCTATTCTCAAATCAAATGGCAATCATTTTACAAAACCAAGTCAATCAAAAAATAATATAACATACCATATATGATGCATTGAAAGCTCAAATTCAACAAAAAACAACTATCTTCTCACTAAAGAGAACCTTTTTCAAAAAAATAATTCATATAGAATTAACTACTTAAAGTAACCAAACGACATTGGACTCTTCTACGAACCAATGTAATACATATCTATTTACTACAAGCGCTACTCTTACAACCGTATATATATATCTGTTACCTACAGACTAATTCTTATCCTAACTTAGAACAATATCTGTTCTCTCAACAAAAGTCATTAATCAACAAATGACTGTACTTTTTCTGGAATTAAATCATTGATTATCTCCCCTTACAACATTCTATCTTTTACAAAACTAACTCCTAACACATCACAATATTTAGAATATAAATCTAAACAACCACTGTAAACTACAGGTCAAATCATTTTATCCAGTACTAGTGTGGCGACTATCTCAATGTACCACCAGTCATCTATCTACTAATAGAACCTGTGGCTCGGCACATTAGTTGTTTCCCCTATATTTGCACCAAAAATTACCACAATTTCTTAATATTACCGTTAACTACGGTATCTCCACCAGCAAACAATTTTTTATTTACTATAGACCTCACCAATACATCTATCTACTGTACCAAGAACTAATTCTACTTTTAAGTCTCTCGTCTAACCTACGTAACTAACATTTCATTCTCCTGTATCAGTACTTCCTAACATCTCACCCTACCAATTCTAAACTATCCTCAAGTCTCTCCTAGCATTCTTACACCGCGATGATAGTCAAACCAGTTACACTTATCGGAACACGTTCTCTAGTACTCTATTTATAATGCTCAGACGTTCATTTAGCTAATCATTTTTTCTTGCTTGCTTCACTCATCTTTCACTACTATTCCTATTTATCGGGACTCTATCAGAAACAATAAACAACACCGCACCTGACTAACGACAAATCTCACTTCGACTGGGCAAACCATATTCTCTCATTTCTCAGTATCAGGCATTCTTGCTTCGACATGTCTCTGACAACGATACTAAATCTGTTTTATGCAATATTATTCAAAATGTTAACCCTCTTTCTGTCAGCCTGTCATACAATTTTCATTAATTCTGTCTAACTTCAGACATTCTAAACAAAAGACATCACAAATTTCTAATCATGTTCTTTCCACCTCTCAATTTTCATATACTCATTTACTCTATGCTCCACGTTTTATCAACGTCACTTATCAGCCACTCTTCGCATATTCACACGGTATTCGTATTTTATGTTTGCTCAGACAGTGATACACAACCTTGCTCTCATCTCACGACTACTCTCGCATCGCGACAACCTGACGTGTCCATACCATTACTTAAAAAAAAACAATTTAGACGCCAATTCAACATTCCAGCAATCACTCACTACAGTCTAAGCGTGTCGATCTCCTCCACACACATTGACACACGATATATCAAACGCGCAACTATTACCAATCGCTTGACAACATTTTATCCATGTACTTCACTTAGACGGCGTCTCAAAACCTCACTCCTACTTCACTCAGCGCGACGAACACCTGTTTCTCTACAGTTATACTCACGTACGGACAACGCATAACCTGACAATATTACTCAACAGGACTTTCACAATTCAACTGCTTTCTTATTTCATTCAATCATCATTATCCCACTTATCTCCGTCCTACTTAATTCTCTACTCCGACAGTCAACTACTCATTCACCCTATCTTAATCTCCTCATCACATCATAAGAATAATTTACTTCTTCGTGTTATTTTCAGTCGTACTACCCTATCGGTGACAATTCTATGACTCCTTTATCTCTCAAAATAACCTATACAATACATCAATTCTCGACATCACACATTACTTATAGTGATTCTCCACTATTTTCCACAGCAACACCACATTTGAGTCGAAATTTGAGCCTCATCAAACTTGAGTTATTCCACCCAACAAAATATCCACTCTTCACGTATTAGTTAATTCTTATTTAAATATAACCATGGTCTTATCGACTTCATGAGACTTCTAGCCCCATCCAGCGACGCTCCATACTTCTGCTGTTCTCGTTTTCTACTTTCTACTAGGCAAACATCTTTCTTCTTGGAAGTATCTTTCTCTCTCTCTCTCTCTCTCTCTCTTGGTACTCGTCTCCTAGCCTTCACTACTTTTCTGTCATATATACTGGTATCTTGTTCTAAAGAGTCACCAACTAAAATTCTGTCTGTCTGTCTACTAGCAACCACACCGTATGAGGAAACATCACGCTTCGAGTCAGGATCTGCTCGTAGTGCAATCCTCTTATTCTCTGAATCATCAGTATCTATAGTTGTTTCACCAGCGCAGTATTTACTATAATATGCGGCAGTAGAGGTAGAAATATCTTCTCCATAACCTGAACTCTCACACCTAATATTTCTACACCATTTAGGGATTAATTTAATGTCTATACCTGAGGAACTTGACATAGCAGTCGTACCTCTATTAACTATCATACTATTCCTTTCCCTAATACTTTTCCTCACCTGTCTTTTAACATCTTTGGTACTTGTCTGCTTGTCTTCTGTCTTGGGTTGTTCAACTACTGTACCAGTGTCTCTCTTTGTCACTTTATCAATCGACGTCTGAGTACTCTTTTCCACACTACTGCCTGGTTGCGTCTGTGTCTCTCTTTCTTGTCTGACACAAAAGACTGAAGATACCTCCTGACTACCCAAAATCTTATCTGTGTTTCTTTCTCTGTTACTCAACCTCGCTACCGAATATCGCAACTGTCTGATCTGAAACCAATTCTCTCGCAAGGCTTTTGCGTTTTCACTATTTGAAGGCCACGACCATTGTTTTCTTTTCTGACCATTACTAATTCCTATATGTCTCTGTGTCTCACCCTTATCTGCTTTCATATGTATATGGTTGATAACTTTAGAATTGTAACCAGACTGGTTATCATTTCTATTGGACTTGTCTACCTCAAAACGTCTCATACCTGTCTTGTGCTCTGTTCGTTCAGGCGTCTGCCTCTTTATCAATTCTATCATAGACGAAATTCTATCTACGTCCATTTTTAAGCCATTCATCAACTCTGTCACACGTCCTAACTTCCTATAAAAGATTTCCATAGTAGCTCACCACGCCTTTATGATATAAAACCTTGTTGTTTTCAATACGTAGGCAGCTTTCCTATCGCTAGCACATACTCTGCAAAAGGTTACTCAAAGATGAATCTTTAAAAAACTTGTGTCAGTGAGCTTTGTTCTTCTGCCATTTTGAAATATTTCACTATACACTTATACAAGCAAACTCACATTTATAACAATTTATCTAAATGATCTTATTTAAATCACATTAAAAAAACATTCTCTTCTAAATAATGAATGTTTTAAATTATTCTATTAATTGTATCCAATAGTTACACGTCTCCTAGCAGTTATACTTTAACTAATTACCGTCAACTATGTCCTCCCTTGATCCAAGAGAAAGGTGAATTCACGTACGTCAGCTGAAAATTTTCCTTGTCACGGGTCACGTATAACACAAACGTCAGGAGTCCGTATTTCTGAAGCCATCCAAACGATTACGTAATTTCGGTGACATTCTTCCTCCAACGTCTCAAGTTTCGCTACTTTCAGCCCCTGGACGGGCCCCTACCAGTTTTGAGATTTCTTTTCACCCTAACAGGGCTCTTCAAGGCGTCGACTTGAAAGTGGCTCTAGCTCGATAAAGCGATTTAATTTGGGTCCCCTCTTCAGTAAGCCGGCAACCCAATTTGCCTAACCACTTCCGAGGGTTTCCTATTGAGGTTTTCGCTTTGGTTGTTCAAAAACATTCTGATATGCTAGAGTTCAGGATGAGCAAACACGACTGTACTTTCTCGTAATTTCCAAACGAAGGAGCAATAGGCTTGTCTCAATATAAGCTCCTCTCGTGTTTCTTCAGGTACTCAAGGTCAAGATTCAATGAGTATAACGGCTCTTGACTTCGTCCTAAGTGATCTTGATATACAGAAGATAACAGCTCCTTCAAAACGAGTTCTCCATTTACTTCGAGTTGTTTATAGCTGTCTTAAGATTTCTTTACTCCTGGACCTGGACAGTCCTAGTATGTAACTGGCTGACCTTCAAACGCAAGGTTAACCAACGGCTGTAATAATGGCAGGTCAAACTTCAAAGCATTTTGACAAAAATCACGTTACTTCAAGTAGTTATGATGAGAAACAGCTTAGTAGAACTCTACAGGCAACCATGTTATGAAGATGGCTCCATCCAAAAATCTTGATGCGTATAACTTTAATTTAGGTAGTCCGAAAAATGCTTCATTTTGACTTTGACTCAATTAAAAGTGGTCCGGTTTTGAACTTTTTGTTTAATGAATGTCTTAAAAATTTATTGATTCATACCTCAGCAAGTTGGTAACAAATTTTTCATGAAAGTCCGCTGTGGCATGTTGGTTCCCGTACTTCACGTTATACACGACATCCAAGTAAAAATCGAAACCTGGTCACGGCACCAAAAATCCATCCGTAACAATACAGGTACAGAGGATCAACAAGTAAGTTCTGATGTATTCATTTTAAAACAGGTTTATTGGTTCATGATGGCCGATAAAAAAATCCAGAGACCACTAATTATGATGTTGTCTTTCTTGTCTCGGCTTTAGCGGTAACTACCCAAAACAACCTACGTCACGTCTTGAGCATCCTTCTTACTGTTCTATCAGGATGCTCAAGCGTGCTCTAATCTTGCACACCTAAGCCAATAACAGATATGGTATTCATTCTGCTACACTTGTCATCAGATCTTTTCTCCCTATATAGCGAAGTAATAATGAGAGAGATCAAAGAGATGACAGGAATACTAGTTGGAGGTTATAATGTAAATAATATACGCTATGCAGATGACACAGTATTGGTGGCAGATAACTCAACAGACCTACAACAATTAGTATACGTTGTAGTAACAGAGAGTGCAAGGAAAGGACTCTCCTTGAATATCAAGAAAACAGTCACAATGGTAATATCAAAGAAAATGGTGACACCAAAATGTGACATAGAAATAGAAGGGAAAATCCTTAACCAAGTGGATAATTTTAGATACCTAGGGGCATTTATAACATCAGATGGAAGATGTACAACAGAGATTAAGAGCAGAATAGGGAAGGCAAAAGCCGCATTTCAGAAAATGAAGAGTATCTTATGCAATAAGTCACTATCACTGAATGTAAGAGAGTGAGTGCTGAAATGCAATGTAGAACCAGTTTTGCTGTATGGCAGTGAATCTTGGAATGTAAATGAACAAATTAAGAAGAATCTAGAAGCAACAGAGATGTGGTTCCTGAGACGAATGTTGCAGATTCCTTGGACTGCCAGAGTAACTAACGACGACTGCCTGAAACAGGCTAATGAAACTAGAACATTATATACAACAATAAGACAGAGAAAAACAGCTTTCTTCGGTCACGTGATGAGAAGAGAGGCATTGGAGAACATCGTGACAACTGGAAAGATCGAGGGGAAGAGAGACAGAGGCAGACCAAGAGAAATGATGCCGGATGGATTGAGACGGTGGCATGGAGGAATATCAGCAGCAGAGTTGATTCAGAAAACCAAACACCGAGATCTTTGGAGAGCCATGAACGCCTACGCCAGCCGGCACGGCACTTGATGATGATGATTTACAGTACATCGCTGTCAACACCAGCATTTTACTGCTGTTGTTGATGTCTGGGCAAGTTTTACGTTCAGTAGTTTGTCATTGATTTCTGAACGACCGGCTCTAATACCAACACTCTAAAACCCCAGCACGATGTGGTCTGTGTTAAATCGGTCACCGCTGGCAAGCCTTTAGGTCACGGAGACGGTGGTATATATATATATATATCCACGAGTTAACTTACGTCTTCTAAAAAAAAAGTCTCCTTACTTCCGCAAAAATAATAATTTGAAAAGCTGAGACGTGTAGATTCGTAAACAATGCAGGGATCTCGGTAATCGGTTTCTGTTGTAATGCAATCTTGAAATAATCGGGAAATTTAACATGATGAGTACTCTAAACCTCATTAAAACGGAGAAGCAATAACAAAAAAAACGTAAGTTACCGCAAATAAAATCTCTGGTAAAATACGGCATCCTAAATCATAGAGGCTAGGTAGAAGGAAAAGAACCGTATATTTTGGAGGGGAAACAATATCAAGTAATCGGTTCTTGTATTAACGCGATCTTGAAATAATCGGGGAATTTAACGTCACGAGTACGCTTAATATCCCGATCATGTTTTGTGTGGTCCTGAAGCCAATTTTACAATGTCTTCACCCCCCCCCCTGTAAACCGTCAAATTCCCCCCTGGGGGGGGGGGGGAATTCCCCACCGGTTGAGAACCACTGATCTAGAACATCTGTGTCTGAAGTTTTTTGTTGTTGCTGTTGTTGTTATTGTTGTTGTTGTTGTTGTTGTTGTTGTTGTTGATTACTTGAAATAAGACATTTTCTTCTCTATATCCACATTTCCAATGCATCTTTTCGATTTTCAAGTTTCTTGTTCAATGTACAGGCTTCCACGCCATTCAGTAGTGCTGAATATATGTATTCATTCATTCATTCATTAACAGTAGCATGTCCTTTGCAGAACCTCGCTCCCATAACAACCTTCCTGAAAACCTCTCGATCATAAGCAAAATGTCCCGCGTCTGATACACCCATCTGGAGATCATCCGCCACATCCTGCACCCATCTTCTCTTTGGCCTTCCTCTTCCTTTCTTCCCAGGCATATACCCTTCCATTATTGTTCTCTCCAAACTTTCGTGACGTTTCAAGTGACCAAAATATTTCAATTTTCTTTGTTTTATCGTCTATAATGGCCAACCGGGACGCAGAGGTGTTTCCAAAGCACCAGGGCCGGGTTATATAATGGCCAAGACCTATTGACGCGTCCTCGTCGAGCGTCCTGGGCAACAGGTCCCTTCGGGGTCCTGGCTAAAGTCAATAGGATCGCCGATTCCTCCGAAGTCGGAGAGTGTCTGCCTGAGGAACCACCAGTCTGCACACCAATAAGCCAGACATGGGACAACGGATACTCAAGCAAACCTCAGGTCCTGTATGATATCATACTGATGTTGGAGAACAGGATGCCTTCATCCGACATACAGGACTTCGCGTTGGAGCTCAAACCAACGAACACAAGCAAGCAAGCAATAGCCAACCTTCTTCAATATTCTTGAAGTATGGATACATTTGTTCTTTTCTTTACCCAAGACATTCTTAGAAATCGTCTATAACATTTATATTCAAAGGCGTTTATGCGCTGTTCAGCTTGTTTAGTAAGTGTCCATAACAACCATGAAAGAATATATGTAACATCTGACAATTCTCAGTTTTAATGCGTTGTTAATCTCTCTAGATATTAATGCTGATTTCTTGCTGCTGAAAGCATTTGTGGCCATTCCTATTATCATGTTGATTTCTGTTTCTCTTCTGACATCATATTTATTACATGTCCAAGAGAGGAGACACTTGTTAACTGTTTCATTATCTCCCATTCTTTGAATCAACTGAAACAGTCTAATGAAATATTCTTGTGAATATATTTCTGTGGACAAACATGGACAAATATTAACGGGAGACAATCAAATACAGATCTATTATCTCAATGTTACAAGAGAATTAGCTCACACTATAGTACCATAAAAGTTTGCTTGTGGATTCTGATAAAAATCACTTAATGTTTGAATCCATCTATCCTGTGCCATGCCGATAAGCTTAAGCGGTCATGTTCTGCCATCTTACTCGATCACCAGATTCGTGGATCAGCTCTGTGTTCCTTCTCGACCATGTCACGTGGCCAAGCCATACAGGTATTTACTTCTTGGTCTTCCCCATGGTCTCTTCTCTTCGATTTTGCCAGTTGTCACCAAGTTCTCCAAGTCATTTCTTCTCATAACATGCCCAAAAACATTTGACTGTCTACGTCTAATGTCTCTAATCAGTTTACGATTTTCGTTTGTTTCTTGAAGGACTTGTTCATTGGTTATTCTGTCTGTCCATGGTATTCTTTGTATTTTCCTCAGAAACCACATTCCCACAGCCATCAGCTGTTTTTCAGCTTGACTGCTCATTGACCACGCTTCACATCCATACAAAAGTATAGGTTTTATGTAGCACTTCAACACTCTTTTTCTCGTTTCAGTTGATATCATTTTATTGGTCAGTATGTTTTTCATCTTGCAAAAGGCTACCTTCGCCATGGCAATTCTTGTTCTAATCTCTTCAAGGCATTTCCCATCAGAAGTTATGACAGTGCCGAGATAACTGTATCGATTCACTTGCTTAAGAATATGCCCATTTACTCGTATATCACATTGTAGTGTTGTTTGCATATCACATTGTATATATTGCTTGAATGGGAGACCTATAATTCCTATTTACATTAGTTTATGAATGCAATCCCTTCTCGGCCTTTTGGCTAAGAGCGAGCGAAATGGAGTATCTGCACTTGATCTTGCCAGGGTCACCAACAGACTCAGTCATTCGAATTCTCTGAGGGACGTGAGGACCTGATGGGGCGTCTCTGACCATTGGGGTCACAGCGAGCCCTTATTTTTAAATACAATTCTCGATTTAAAAAAAGTTATTTAAAAAAAAAAAACACACACACAAACATTGAAAGGAAAAGACCTCAGACTTGTAAAACACATATATTGGAAACAACAAGCTGCCATAAGATTTGATAATGAATTAGGCCAATATCAGCCTATTAAGAGAGGTGTGATACAGGGATGTGTAATATCTCCAGATCTGTTTTCCCTGTACAGTGAAAGTATTTTCAGAAATATTGAAGATATGGAAGGAATCAACATTGGGGGACGATGCATCAATAACATTAGATATGCAGATGATACAGTCTTGATTGCAGACAATGAACAGGATCTGCAACATTTAGTAGATGCTGTTGTTACACACAGTGAACAACTAGGGTTAGGATTACATTGTAAGAAGACACAGATTATGGTCGTCACTAGGAAGAACGAAATACCACAATATAATATATGGGAATATTCTTCAACAAGTGAATAGGTACAATTATCTCGGAACAGTAATAACATTTGATGGGAGATGCCTTGAAGAGATTAGAACAAGAATCGCCATGGCAAAAGTAGCCTTTAGCAAGATGAAAATCACACTGACCAATAAAGAGATGTCAATTGAAACGAGAAAAAGAGTGTTGAGGTGTTACATAGAACCTGTACTTTTATATGGATGTGAAGCTTGGTCAATGAGCAGTCAAGCTGAAAAACATCTCATGGCTGTAGAAATGTAGTTTCTGTGGAAAATTCAAAGGAATACCATGGACAGCCAGAAAGACCAATGCACAAGTCCTTCAAGAAACAAATGAAGATCGTAAACTGATTAGAGACATTAGACGCAGATAGTCAAAATTTTTTGGGCATGTTATGAGAAAAAATGAATTGGAGAACTTGGTGACAACTGGCAAGATCGAGGGAACAGACAAAGGGGAAGACCTAGAAGTAAATACCTGAATGGCTTGGCCTCGTGGCATGGTCGAGACAGAAACACTGAGCTGATCCACGACTCTGGTGATCGAGTGAGATGGCAAAACATGACCGCTCACGCTTACCGGTATGGCACATGATGGATGGATGGATTGAAAGGAAACAAGTTATTAGAATAGTCGAAAGGGACATGTCATCATAATAGTTATTTCAAGGGACATTACTAAAAGAAGCATAAATGTGATTTGTGATTTAAATAATGGTAGTCTTTATATTAGATTTTCATTAAAATTGTTATAGATATATCGACAATTATATACAGCATAAATAATGAAATAATAATTGAAGTGATCTTAACAGTTTGTGTAAAATTAATGACTTTGTTTTACATGAATGAGAATTTAATAACCATTTGTCTATATCTCATCGATATCACATAACAATGTCTATCATTTAAATCACATGAATACTCGTTTATGCCATCGGAAAATTTTTGTCCGGCCCCTAAAAGGCCAATTCAAAATATTAAGGCAGTCTTGGACTATATAAGATGATGCAGCAAATTCATTGTGTGCATTATGTGTTAGTGAACATATTAAACATGTTTTATAATTTAAAAAAAAAAAAAAAACACAGTTCAACATCTCCACCATGCCCGGGAAACTAACCAGCGTCGTCGTGAAGTTCTTCGATGAGTAGAGGTTAACGACTCCGAAGAAGTTGAAGATCATTAATGTGTAATTGATGTTTGTGTTATTGACGGTAATGATTAATCAGGTGCCGTCTCCACAATGAAGGTTGGCTGCAATGGATCTCCAGCACTGTCTCTCACCCTGACTGTACATTCTGTCAGATTGCTGTTCGTCCATCTCTTGATGTTATCTTCCCACTTGTATCATTGTCTACCTCTAGCTCGCTTGCTCTCAACCTTGCCCTCCTGTATGGTTTTTATAAGAGTGTTATTTTTTTTTAACGTGGCCGAAATATTTCACTTGGCACTTTTTTGTTTTATTTCTTTCATCAACACTCTTTTCTTTCCCATTTTTTTCTACAACCGCTGTCTTTTTTTAAAAATTAATTTCTTTATCATGAAACACGACACATTGTTCTGTATATCCACATCTCCAGGGCCGCTATTCGATTTCCTTGTTGCTTGTTCAATACCTAGAATTCCGAGCCATACAGTAGCCGTGAATATACGTAACATTTGACAATTCTCATTTTAAATGCGTTGTTAATCTCTCTTGATATTGATACTGATTTCATGCGACTGAAAGTATGTTTGGTCATTCCTATTCTTTTTTTCTATTTCACTTCTGCCATAATATGTTATTACATGTCCAAGATAGGAGACACTTGTTACTTGTTTCAGTATTTCCCCACTTCTTTGTGTCAAGTGAAACAGTCTAACTAAATATTCTTGTTAATGTATTTCAGAAGACGAAAATGTAATTTATTAAAGATAGACAATCAAATAAACTACTCAGCGTAATCTTGCCATGACATCAACAATCAGCTGAAAGATGCTGATGTTGACAGCAATGACCTGTAAAGGATATACAAACATTTTTAAAAGACAATCAAATACAGATGTATTATCTCAATGTTACAAGAGAAATTATTCACACTAGAGCACGAGCAAAGTGTGCTTGTGGGTTCTGACAAAAATCACTTAATGGTTGAATGGGACACCTATAATTTCTATTTACATCGATTTGTGAATGCAGTCCGTTCTCCGCCTTCAGATCAAAGTGTAGTATTCGCGCTTGATCTGGCCTTGGCCACCAGCAGAGGCGGTTATCCGAATGACACACAGGGACGTCGGGACCTGATGGGGCGGCTCTGGCCCCCGGGGAAACAGCGAGCCGTAATTACAAAACACAAAACGAATTGTCGATGAAAGGCAAACAATTTTAAAAGGAAAAAATGTAATTAAAATAGTCGAAAAGGACACGACAATATAACAGTTATTTCAAGGGATATTACTAAAAGCAGCATAAATGTATTTTGTGAAGTAAATAATTGTAGTATTTATATTAATATTATTATTACAATTTGTATAGAAATTAGCGACTGTTGTATACTGCATAAAAACTGAGATAATAATTGAAGTCATCATCAAAGTGTGCGTACAATTAATGGCTTTTTGTTTACATTCATGATTGATTGATTGATTGATTGATTTAGGAACCGACATCACATTACATTCATGAGAATGTAGTAACCATTTTACTATATCTCCTCGATGTTACATTCAATGTTTTGTCATTTCAATGATATGAGTACGAGCTCGCTGTAGTAACATTTTTGTACGCCAAACCAACACGTCCAACAAAGAAACAGTTCACCATCTCCGCCATGCCCGAGAAACTAACCAGCGTTATAGTGGAGTTTTACAATGAGTAGATCCAACGACTCGGAAGAAGTTGAACATCATTGATGCGATGCTTTGATGGACACTCTTCCGAATAATGGTCATAAATTGGGACATAACTCTGTAGTATAAAAAGGATCCCTTACAGAGCCTCATTAGGTGATATATTAAAAAAAAAAAATATTAAACACTACGAACTAAAATATAGAACTCAGAAAATGGAATTACGTACCAATAATATTTCACAGTTATATGTGGAAATTCTGGCACACAAGTTGCAAATACTGTCCAAATGCATGTTCTTTGTGGGGGAAAAAATGTACGTATCGGAAAGAGCATTGAATGTGTTGTCGATCAGTTCCGGTTCAATGTGACGTGGACTGCTAGAAAGATCGATGGATGCAATAAATGCTTTTGGGTACGGAGGGGTCTCACAGTCGTCGGAGTGTATACCTATCAGTTATATGTGGAAATAGATATACACTCCGAAGTCAGTCTGGGCCCTCACAGTCGTCGGAGTGTATAATTATCAGTTATATGTGGAAATAGATATACACTCCAACGACAGTCAGGGCCTTAACAGTCGTCGGAGTGTATAATTATCAGTTATATGTGGAAATAGATATACACTCCAACGACAGTCAGGGCCTTAACAGTCGTCGGAGTGTATAATTATCAGTTATATGTGTAAATAGATATACACTCCGACGACAGTCAGGGCCTTAACAGTCGTCGGAGTGTATACCTGTCAGTTATATGTGGAAATAGATATACACTCCAACGACAGTCATGGCCTTAACAGTCGTCGGAATGTATACCTATCAGTTATATGTGGAAATAGATATACACTCCGACGATAGTCAGGGCCCTCACAGTCGTCGGAGTGTATACCTATCAGTTATATGTGTAAATAGATATACACTCCGACGATAGTCAGGCCCTCACAGTCGTCGGAGTGTATACCTATCAGTTATATGTGGAAATAAATATACTCTCCGACGACAGTCAGGGCGCTCCGGGCCCAGGAAACATTTATTGCATCCAACGATCGGTCTAGCAGTCCACGACACAATGAACCGGAAGTGACCGACAACATCAACTAATGAGGCCCTGTAAGGGATGCTTTTACACTACAGAGTTATGTCACCATTTAGGACTGTTATTAGGAAGAGTGCGCTCCAACAATCTGTCTCTCGCCCTGACTGTACATTCTGTCAGACTGATGTTCGTCCATCTCTTGATGTTATTATGACACTTGTATCGTTGTCAAACTCTAGCTCGCTTGCCCTCATCATTGTCCTCTTGTATGGTTTTTATAAGAGTGTATTGTCTTTTAACGAGGCCGAAATATTTCACTTGCCTCATTTTTATTTCTTTCATCAACTCGCTTTTCATTCTAATTTGTTCCAGACCCTCAGTGTTTGATTGTTTATGTTTCCATGACATACGACATATTCGTCTGTATATCCACATCTCCAGGGCGTCAATTTGACTTTCTAGTTGCTTGTTCGATGTCCAAGATTCCACGCCATACTGTAGTGTTGAATATACGTTGCATCAGACACTTCTCATTTTAATGGGTTGCTAATCTCTCTCGATATGAATACTGATTTAATGCTGTTGAAAGCATTTTTGGCCATTCCTATTTTCTTTTAGATTTCTTTTTCAATTTTGCCATCATACGTTATTATATGTCCAAGAAAGGAGACACTTAATACTTGTTTTAGTATGTCCTCACTTCTTTGTGTCAAGTGAAACAGTCTAACAAAATATATTTGTCAATGTATTGCAGTGGATGAAATTGTATTTTATTAAAAGGAGACTTTCAAATACAGATGTATTATCTCAATGTTACAAGAGAAATAACTTAAACTAGAGCACTAGAAAAGTTTGCTTGTGGGTTTCTTGTTTTTTCGCTCGCTCGCTTTGAACACAACCGTAGTCCATACACACTATTTATAGTAGTGATGGACTGAAGTTTGCGTATGGATTAGCTTTCCCTATTAACAGTGCCCATCGCCATCAGCCGAACCCTCTCCGATTTCAGAGGTACTTGTAATGACGTCCCCACGTCAAGAACGACAATTCAACATTTTAGTCCAGCTGTCCGGTGTAGAGGTTGAACCCTTACCTCGGCATCAGTACACCGAATGTTTATGAATACGCGTTCTTACCCATTTGGTCATGCGGACCTGACCTTCTGACAAAAGTAATGTAATGTTTGAATGGGACACCTATAATTTCTATTTACATCAATTTATGAATGCAATCCTTTCTCGGTTTTTAGGCTAATATCAAATTGTAGTATCTGCACTTGACCGTGCCACCAGCAGATGCGGTCATTCCAAATACACACAGGGAAGTGGGGACCTGATGGCACGGTTTTGGCCCTTGGGGGAACAGCATGACCTTAAAAAACAAAAAATTCTCGATTAAAGAAAAGTGTAAACAACAATAAAACCACATTAAAAGGAAAGAAGTAAGTAAATTAGTGAAAACGGACATAAAACATAACAATTATTTCCAGGGACATTACTATAAAAGCATAACTGTAATTTGTAATTTAAATAATTGTAGTCTTTGTATTTGTGTATCTTTGTATTGAGGAAGCGGTAAAAGACAAAAAGGAAAATTATAAAAAGTGGTTGAAGAGCAAACAGGAATGTGATTACATAGACTATAGAATAGCGAGAAGACATGTGAGTAGAATAGTAAAGAGGGAAAAACAAAAAGACTGGAAAGAGTATGGAGAAACCCTAAATAAAAACTACAAGGAGGCAACTAGAAACTTCTACAAAAAGATAGGTACAGTGCGAACCAGAGGAGAACCCTTTGACCTAACTGAAATAATTAACAGCGAAAATGGAGAACCAATAAGTGAACAAAAACAAATCCTAATAAGATGGGAGCAGTATTTCGAAGAACTTCTCAACATCCCATCAGATGTCACAGGAATTCAAGTAACCGACACAGATGTCACCGAAGAACTAGAACCAGACATACTAAAAGAATAAATTATAGAAGCCATCAGATTAGCCCCATTGAACAAATCACCGGGACAGGATGAAATACCAAATGAACTAATTAAAGCAGCAAGAGAAGTAGGAACAGGTTGGCTACATAGACTATTCAACCATGTTTGGGTAGAACAACAGACACCACGAGACTGGGGAAACGCCATAATTGTCCCAATTTGGATAAACAAAGGCAGTAAAAGAGACTTCACACAATACAGAGGCATTTCACTGTTGAGTCATACTGGGAAAATATTTTGCGAACTTCTAGAAAAAAGATTACGAACTACTTTAGAACCCAAGCTAAGCGAAACACAACTTGGATTTAGGAAAAACAAAGGATACACAGATGCCATTTTTGCTCGTAGACAACTTATAGAAAAATCAACCGAATTCAATGAAACACTCTACTTAGCCTTTGTCGACCAAGAAAAGGCATTCGATAGAGTAGATAGAAACAAGTTGTGGGAAATCCTTAAACAATATGGAGTGAGTACACATCTAACAAACCTATGTAGAAGTTTATACAACAACAGTGAATGCATAGTGAGAGCAACTGGAGGATACTCAGAACTCTTCACCATAAGATCTGGAGTACGACAAGGTTGTGGCCTGTCCTCTCTCTTGTTCATAACATATATAGACAACATATGTAAAGAAACCAGCCAAGCAGAGACGTCAAGAATACCGCATGACGAGAACACAGAAGAAGAACCATCTGCAAATCTAACCATTAGAGAACTCCTGTTTGCGGATGACCAAGCACTAATAGCAAAATCAGAAGCTGAATTACAAGACCACATGAATAGTCTAAACGAAATGTGTAAGGAACATAACATGAAAATTAGCACAAGCAAAACAGAGGTAATGACTATAACTAAAGAAGAATAAACAACAACAATTCACCTAAATGAACATCCCTTGAAACAAGTAAAGAGTTTAAAGTACCTAGAAAGTATAATATCATCAAATGCCAGATCAGAAGATGAGATCGAAAATAGGTGCAATAAGGCAAATCAACTCATTGGGCAAATGGCACCAATACTAAAGAACAAACATGTATCAGTAACTACTAAGAAAGCACTTTACAACACAATCTTCCTGCCAACTCTATGCTACCAATGCCAAACCTGGACAATGACAGAAAAAGAGAAAAGAAAAATAACATCAACAGAAATGTGGTTCCTGAGAAGAATACTCAACGTATCAAGAAGAGATAAGATCAGAAATGAAGAAATCAGGACTAAAGTGGGGATTAAAGCAGCACTAGATTTTATCAGAAAGCAGCAAGTCAAATGGTTTGGCCATGCAAGTAGGTTACCAGTCAACAGCATACCACAACAAGCAATGAGGTACAGACCAGACAGAAACAGAGGAAGAGGCCGACCACGTAAACGTTGGACGGAGGGAATAGCAGAGTCCATGGGAATATCGATATATGAAGCCCATAATCGGGCACTCTAACGAAGTTTATACATCACCTCGACACCGTAAGGTACAAGAGGAACATGATGAGAGAGAGAGTCTTTGTATTTATGTTTTTTTTTTAAATATACAATTTACTTAGAATTAGCGTCAGTTACATTCAACATAAATGATGGGATAATAATTTAAGTCATTGTCGGAGTTCTGGTAAATGTAATGGCTTTGTTTTACATGCATGAGAATTTAATAAATCATTTCTGTATTTCACCTCGACATTACATTGAATTTTTGTCTTTTCGTTGGCAAGGAGTGGAGTGTTATGTTACTTGAGTAACAATTTTGTCCGGCCTCTAAAAGGCCAAACCAACACGTTCAACAAAGAAATAGTTCAACATCTCCACCATACCCGAGAAACTAACCAGCGTCATCGTGATGTTTCGCCATGAGTAGATGCGATCGGCTCCAAAGAAGTTGAAGATCATTGATGCGTATTTGATGTATGTGTTATTGAGAGTAATCATCAATCAGGTGCCGTCTCCACAATTAAGGTTGACTGCAATGGATATCCAACACTGTCTATCTCTCGCCCTGACTGTACATTCTGTCAGATTGATGGTTGTCCATTTCTTGATGTTATCTTCCCACTTGTATCGTTGTCGACCTCTTGCTCGCTTGCCCTCAACCTTGCCCTCCAGTATAGTTTTATAAGAGTATAATGTTTTTAACGTGGTCGAACTATTTCACATTCTTCTTTTTAATTTCTTCCATCAACTCTCTTTTCATTCCCAGTTTTTCTGGAATCTCTATATTTGATTGTGTCTGTTTCAATGAAATACGACATATTCGTCTGTATATCCACGTCTCAAGAGCGTCTATTCGACTTTCTAGTTGCTTGTTCAATGGCCAGGCTTCCGCGCCATACAGTAGCGTTGAATAAACATAAAACATAAGAATAAACATCTGACAATTCTCAGTTTTAATGCGTTGTTGATCTCTCTAGATATTAATACTGACATAAGCCTGGGTCATTGACATTGAGTTGAGTGACCGGGCATGAGGAAGAATGGAGATGAAAGTGGGAGACAGTAAAGTGACTGACCTGGCTATGAGAAAACAGCCAGTCCTGAGAAATAAAATAGTGAGGGTAGAGGAAAAAACCCTAGGGGGGATGGGGCGAGATATAGTGTATTTTGTGTGTGAAGTCAAGGGACTTCAGGGAGTTGAGTGGGAGATACCGAACGAGTCGGTTGTCGAGAACGTGGGAGTTTTCAGACTGAGTGTGGGTCAGTTTTGGGGTTGTGTTGTGCTCCCTTGATGTGAATGCTGGCCTGAACCAGAGTGTGTTCTGTAGTGAGTGTAGGCCTGAACCCAGAGCGGGTGATATAGTTCGTGGAAAACTCAGACCCAGTGTGTGGGTGTATGGTGTGAGGTCCAGCTGTGGATAGGAGCTGGATTACCTGTCTTGCGGATTTGATATGAAGTTGGATTGAGACGGCAGTTATGTGTGCGTGTTGAATTGGGAGGAGGATATTCTATGGATTGCTATATTTCTGGATATATAAATATGTTCCGTGAGTCTGTGTTATTTCTATATTAAAGAACTATGTGCGCCAAGATCGAATCTTGTTTACTGACTGATGGATGTGTATTACGGGGGTGAGTTGTAATCTGAGAGAGTTAGATAGCTCAAGTGACACTCCAGGAGTATCGTTACCTAGACAGCGACCACATCACGAAACTTATCATTAAGAACAGCGACTTCTAATAAAGAACTTCGTGATAACTGGGGTCTCTCCGGTCCAGAACGACGGGGATATATTGTATAAATCTGGAGGCTACGTCTAATCAAGAACATTATAGACAGTGTTGTCATTCTGAGATATTTGTGGGGTCTTCGCTGAGAGAGGAGTTATCTGTGACGTCGTTCCATCAATTTAAACAATACTGCGTCAAGAGGGTAATGTGAACTCTTTTTGTGTGTGCGCCAGATAAACACAGACAGACAAAGTCTCAAGCGAGCAGACAGTTCACGTCAAGTTCACTACACGTGAATTGGATACCAACCATATCGCTGAAGCGAGTGGGGGTGGAGAATTAACGCAGCACAGGTAAAAGTCGGCGCCAAGATACTAACTAACTGGACAATACCCTGACAGGTGTGTGTGTGTGTGTGACAGGACAGGATTGAAGACAACGAGCAATTTCGTCTCAACATCCTGCGTGTGGTGGGATATTTGGTGTGTGTGTGCTGGAGGCAACGCACTGTGTTGGTCGCGGGTCGACAAGTGACGAATTTCGCCACAGGTAACACAACGGGGGAGGCCGGTGGAAGTGTGAGTCTCCACGGACAAATCGGGTCAGCGCTGTTTACGAGAACATTAAACTCCCGGGAAGGGGAGAGTTAATGAATGTGTAGAATACACAGAGAAAAGTGACAGTCGCTGATTCAACGGACAGGTGTCTTTGTGGATAACACAAAATTTCCGGACATTACTTTGTTCACAGCCGGGTCGGGGCTGAGAGGTTGTGGGGAAAGTGTTTTTGTAAAACAGGAAAAGTGTCCGGTCAGTTTACAGTGTGTATTATTGTGACAAAGAGTACTGAGGTACAGACTTGAGGTGTCCGGCAAGGTCAAGGCTGGGGACAGTGGAAAGTTACTGAGATGGTCCATAGTGGAACTGGATAAACAAGCTGTTTTTGTGTGAAACAAGACTTTATGTTCGGCTTTGTTAAAAGCCCTTTGTGTTCATTAAATTATAATCAGAAAACATTTTGTCAACGATTGATGACGTGGCATCTCCGCGAACATAGTTGCACACAGTAGAAAAAAAAAGAACTGACTGTACAAAATTAAAATGTTGAACATTTCCTGCCATCATTTTGGTCTTTTCTCTTGGTGAATCTACAACATATAGGATACAAATAGAACCATCTCAGCAACTAAGCTATACAGAACATTTTGGATTATTACTTTTGTGTTACCACGTACAGAGAAAGTAAATAACGTTACGGACTGTGTCAAAGCAGAACATGTTGGATAATCACTATCATCTTCAGCTTTGTCGACAGTTGGAACTTGTGATTTAAACGTGAAATTCAGTAACCAATCAACGAATCAATAAGTCGTTTTGGAATCTAGTGTCGTAGACATTCCCAACGGTTTGCGAATAACTATTAAAACTAACAAAAACTTTAGTGACTGAATAAAAAGAACTTGTGGCGACGGATTAATAGGCACATGTTTGTCGGCCAACGAGTTGGACATTTTGTTTGCTGCTCATTGTCTTATAAATATTGTTTTCGGTTGTTAAGCTATTACTTGTATGTGGTCCGGTGTTTGTCAGGTGTAGGGGATTTTTGGAGTGTTTCTCGAGAGTCGGGATACAGCACAAAAATTTATATTTCTTTCTGGTGCTTACGATATTTTTGTAAGGAAAACGTTAATGAGTTAACGTGTCGTGCAGTGGCATTGGAATAGTCCTAACCAATGCTTGCTTGCTTGTGTTCGTTGGCTTGAGCTCCAACGCGAAGCCCTGTATGTCGGATGAAGACATCCTGTTGTCCAACATCAGTGTGATGTCATACAGGACCTGAGGTTTGCATCAATATCTAGAGCCGAGTTGTCTGACGTCAGATTTCTGTATATTTTTATGCTATAATTTTTTTATCTTCTCTTTCTTCTTTTCGTTATTTTTACATATGATATTTGTTGTGGTCGGATATATGTTATTATTGCGATCTTTCGTCATGTCCGCTGTCTAGGGGTCTTTGTCAGTTTATATTTATATATTACTCGCACTGTGGATGTCCCTACACAAGCTTGTGGTTGTTACTGTGGTTTATTTCTTTGTGATCACCGTCTCCGCGTACTTGGCTTGTGAGTATAGCGTTTTTTTAAAAACACTTAGTGTTATCATTCATTCGTTTTGTATATGTGTTTATATGTATGTTTAACAATATTTCCATAAATGTTATACAACTATTTGTTATAGATATATGCGAGGGAGGATATTTTCCCTCACTATCTAGTGCTTATAGAGTGACTGGGTGAGTACAGAGTGATATTTTAGCACTATGAATTCACGTACACAGGGAGTGCTGGTGTACTTAGGGAAGTGACACAAAGACTAACAGCAGAGTCGTCACATTTATAGTTGGCTGATTGACAGCAACGTGTCCACAAGTACAAGATGCCTACTTTAATGGAATATATTGAAGCAGGTGAACGAATAAGCCTGAAAGGTAAAGAGTTACAGGAGTATGCAGAAGCAAAAGAACAAAAGCAGACGGAAAGAGAGGAGAGGCATAATGAACGCGAGGCAAAGCGTCTACAGGAAGAGAAAGAGACACAAGTAAAACTAGCTGAAATGGACAACAAGCGTCTACAGGAAGAGACACAAGTAAAACTAGCTGAAATGGAAAACAAGCGTCTACAGGAAGTAAAGTAGCTGAAATAGAAAACAAGCGTCTACAGGAAGAGACACAAGTAAAACTAGCTGAAATAGAAAACAAACGTCTACAGGAAGTAAAGTTAGCTGAAATGGAAATTGAGAAAGAGAAGATCAAGTGTCAGATGCAAACTGAAATCGAGTTAAGAAAACTAGAACTATCCTCGAAGGGTCAAAGTGAGGAAAGCAGAAGACCGTCGCAGTCGTCACAGAGATAAAAACTGCCATATTTTACAGACCGGGACCAACTTGAAAATTATTTGGCCAGGTTCGAGGCATCAGCCAAAGCGTTAGGTATTCCAGAGAAAGAGTATGCGATGCGACTTGGCGAATTTCTTACGGGTAAGGCACTAGACACCATGTTCAATTTACCTGTAGAAGAAAGAAACAACTACACTATCTTACGTCAAAGTTTGCTGACAAAGTTCCAACTAACTGAACATGGATATAGAACAAAGTTTAGACAGTTAGTGCCAGAGACAAATCAAGATTTCACAGATTTTGTTAACACTGTAAAGAATACATTTAAGAAATGGATGGAGCTTGCAGAGGTAGGGAAAGATTTTAATAAATTAGTAGATCTAATGTTAAGAGACAAGGTAGTATCTGCATGCAATTCTAACTTAGTAGCTTTCTTTGAGGAACGTAAGCCAAAGGACATAGACACAATGTCACAGTTAGGGCAAAACTACATGACTGCACATCCTAACGTATCTATTGGGAAACTAATGAGCGAGGAAATAGTCTGTGCAGCGTACACTAAACAAGACCAGAATCCAGTCATCAGACCAAGGGCGAAAAGTGTGGATTCAGCACAGAAAGGTGAGCAGCAAGAACTTCAAGATAATGGTTTCCGAGGAAACAATGATGGTAGAGTAGGACGGTATCAATATAGAAGAGGGAACTTCCAGAGACGTCCAAATTATGCCGGATGCTGGAATTGTGGGAGCTGGAGACACAAGACAGCGGAGTGTGACGTGCAGCCAGCCAGTGAGCCAACAAGTAACGCAAGGAAGGAGATCATCTGTTTCAAATGTGGAAAGAAGGGGCATATCAGCCATCAATGTAGGATGAGAGAAACAGAGCACTCAAATGCAGCGCAAGTAATTGAGACGCTGAACAATGAAGATTGTAGTGGGTGCAAACCTCTTTTTTAAAAAGACAGTCAGCCAGTCCTAATATGTGGTCATACAGTGAAAGCAGGGTCAACAGTGCATGAAGGAGGAAATCTGAAGCTGCATCAGGGATTCGTTAATGATAGACCAGCGTTAACAATTAGGGATTCCGGATGTACGTCTATCGGAGTGAGGAAAAGTTTAATAGATCCCTCGGATTATACAGGGAAAAAGATTAGATGCATAACATTCAACGGCACAGTAGAGTTCTACCCATTAGCCATAATAACAGTAAAAACACCATATATCACTGGAGGAGTGACAGCGTGTGTTTTGGACTCACCAGTGGCTGATTTGATCATCGGAAATGTTATAGGAGTTAAAGATTGTACAGAAGAGGAAATAATTTATTGGGACCAGAAATATAGTGTAAGCAGTAATGAGGTAATTACCACAAGAGAACCTAAATTAGAGAGTATAGCTGAGGTAGAAGAGGCACTTGAAGTAGACACAGGAACTCAGGACAAGGATAGTACAGCTGAGCAGGTGAGAATGGATCCCAAATATAGTGCTAGTGAATCCCAGAAACAAGATACTACTCTGAACAAATGTTCCCAAGGGTGTAGGAGAGTAGAACATAGGCAGTCAAAGAAAGGCAGATGGTGCTTCGAGAGGAAGAACAATGTTCTCACTCGCAGGTTTTCAGATAGCAGAACTGCACGGTGGCAAGTAGCAGTACCTTTAGCACACAGAGACCGATATACTAGAACAGCTCAGGATAGGGCATGTGCAGGGCACATAGGCATAAGACGTATGCATCAGAAAGCAAGGTGCCAGATATATGGGCCAAGATTAAATAAAGAGTTCAGACTAAACAGAGACTCAAGTGTAACGGTGCAATATACAGATAGGAAAGTTGAGTCAGGTCAAAAGAATGTTCGCGACATTACTGACCCAGGGCGAGGGATAGCAAACAGATGTGTAATTGTAGAGGTACCATGAGTCATGGGTACATGAAAGGTAGACACAGCATCGACAGGAATCAGAGGAGGGTTAATGCAAGAACAGAACCACCTGATATAGGGTCGATACACAAATAGTATTGTGGGGTCGTGAAGTAGTAAGAGACCTGTGGGTACATAAGTATAATGCTTTTCTATGATGTATTATTATTATGTGATGTATTAGTTCATGCATTGGTACACAGGATAGAAAGTTGTTTGAATTTATGTGTGGGGAATATGGGAGTGTTCTATGAGCATTTGGTGTATTATTTAGGGTGGTAGCTGGAGTAAGGTGCAGCCATACTTAGGGCTACCCAGGCTATATGTCTGGGTCACATGTTTAGTAAGTTTTAGTCTCCCAATATTTGAAAACGAAGTTTTCTTCTAAGAGGGGGGTGATGACATAAGCCTGGGTCATTGACATTGAGTTGAGTGACCGGGCATGAGGAAGAATGGAGATGAAAGTGGGAGACAGTAAAGTGACTGACCTGGCTATGAGAAAACAGCCAGTCCTGAGAAATAAAATAGTGAGGGTAGAGGAAAAAACCCTAGGGGGGATGGGGCGAGATATAGTGTATTTTGTGTGTGAAGTCAAGGGACTTCAGGGAGTTGAGTGGGAGATACCGAACGAGTCGGTTGTCGAGAACGTGGGAGTTTTCAGACTGACTGTGGGTCAGTTTTGGGGTTGTGTTGTGCTCCCTTGATGTGAATGCTGGCCTGAACCAGAGTGTGTTCTGTAGTGAGTGTAGGCCTGAACCCAGAGCGGGTGATATAGTTCGTGGAAAACTCAGACCCAGTGTGTGGGTGTATGGTGTGAGGTCCAGCTGTGGATAGGAGCTGGATTACCTGTCTTGCGGATTTGATATGAAGTTGGATTGAGACGGCAGTTATGTGTGCGTGTTGAATTGGGAGGAGGATATTCTATGGATTGCTATATTTCTGGATATATAAATATGTTCCGTGAGTCTGGGTTATTTCTATATTAAAGAACTATGTGCGCCAAGATCGAATCTTGTTTACTGACTGATGGATGTGTATTACGGGGGTGAGTTGTAATCTGACAGAGTTAGATAGCTCAATTGACACTCCAGGAGTATCGTTACCTAGACAGCGACCACATCACGAAACTTATCATCAAGAACAGCGACTTCTCATAAAGAACTTCGTGATAAATACTGATTTCATGCTGCTGAAAGTTTTTTTTTGGCCATTTCTATTCTCTTTTTTTATTTCTGATTCTCTTCTGCCATGATCTGTTGTTAAATATCCAAGATGGGAGAAATTTGTTACTTGTTTCAGTATCTCCCCACTTCGTGTGTCAAGTGAAACAGTCTAACGAAATATTCTTGTCAATGTATTTCAGTGATCGACAATATAATTTATTAAAGGTAGACATTCAAATATACATGTATTATCTCAATGTTACAAGAGAAATAACTCACACAAGAACACTAGAAAAGTCACCTTGTGGGTTCTGACAAAAATCGTTTAATGTTTGAATGGTACACCTATAATTTCTATTTGCATCATTTTATGAATGCAATCACTTCTCGGCCTTTTGACTAATATCAAATTGGAGTATCTGCACTTGACCTTGTCAAGGCCACCAGCAGAGGTGGTCATTAAATATACACACAGGGAAGTGGCGACCTAGTAGCGCGGCTCTGGTCATTGAGGGACAGCGAACCCATATGTTAAAAAAAAAATCGAAAGAAAAGTTTTAAAAAAAACATTACAAGGAAACAGTATTTAAAATAGTCGAAAGGGACATTACAAAATAACAAATACTTCAAGGGACATTACTTAATGCATAATACATGTATTTTTATGACTTAAATAATCGTAGAATTTATATAAATTTTTTTTATAAATTTATTATAGATAATAACAATAGTTATACTTTAAATCAATGATGGGATAAGAATTTACGTTTTCTTTAAATTTTATGTAAAAGTTGTAGCTTTATTTTACATGCATGAGAATTTAATAACACAGTTTTCTATTTCATTTTGACATTACATTAAATATTTTGTCTTCCGTTATCAGCCTCTCGCGCCTTTTTTCGAAATTTGCGTTTTGCGAGGTCGATCTGATACACCACGTTTGGTTGTTTTTCGGCGTTTTGATTCCACGTTTTTTTGAGGCAAGTTTTTGTTTCTGTCGCATTTAAGACGATTTCCCGTTTTGATTTAACGTTTTTTGAGACGGACTTTCGTTTCTGATTTGGCGTTTTTGAAACGGGTTTTTGTTTATTTCACATTCCGGGTTTTTCGACGTGGGTGTTTTGTTGCATTGCCACTGTGAAAGGATCAGCATACGTGAGTATAATATCTAACTAGATCATAAACCAAGAAACTAGATTAATAAACATATAAGGTCAAATAAGCAAAATATTCAACCTAGAGAAGTAAATAAAAATAAATTAATATAATTAATAAATACATAACTAACGGAGACACTGTAAAGGTACAACCAAACAAACACAATGATACAAACCCGAGCCAGATCTGCTGAGGCAGAAAAAAAATAAAGGAAAACAAACGGAGAAAAAGAAAGGAAAACAGGCTGACACGAAGAACAGGATTGTGGAGACTGACAGGGAAACTCAGGAAGGACATGGAAGTCAGGCGGCGAATGGGCAACCCGATCGGGAGGCCAGTGGTACAGGCTGGTATTTCAGGGTAACCTAGATTGAGGGACAGCAAGTATCACTGACAAACCTTGCCAGATACAAAGCCATCCAAATGATGGAACATATACTCGGCAGCAGAGCCATACATAACATAGCCAGGCGATGGACGGCACAATAAGCATCCACACATACGACACAGACAAAACGAGACAATTAGCGGAGGAAATCACGGGGGGCAAACAACCAGCGATCAGATCACTTCCAAACGACGTCAAAGTCAGCATCGAAATTGCACAGCCGTGCACTACCATTGTGGTCAAGGGGATGAGTCCAACGATAGATATCAAAAACATGAAGGAAGACATCAAGAATGAAAACAAGAATGTGGAAGGGACACACTGTGAGAGGATAACTACAAAAAGAGGCGAAGCTACATCAATTGTAAAGATGGTGATCACTGGCACAATGAAGCCAGAACGAATAAAATATCTAGGGAAAGACAGATACTTTGAGAAACATATACCACCGATCAAACAATGTTCGAAGTGCCAAAGGATAGGGCATACAGCATCATTTTGCAGGGAGAAAAAGCCCATCTGCAGATTCTGTAGTAAAAATCATTGGTACAGGGAATGTCAAGACGCCAAGAGAGACAGTAACTACAAAGAAATAAACCCGGCGAGACACTGTGCCAACTGTAAGGGAAACCACAGTGCACGATACAAGGGATGCCCAAAACTTAAAACGTCAGAAACAGCATGGAGAGAGGCTATACTTACTCAAACACCAATGAGAGTTGCCAGATGGCGTATAGAGAACGCGGACAAAGGAATTGATACAAATTCGGAAGTCAGAATTATGAGATCAGAAGTATCCAACATAAGGAATAAAATGGCTGAGAAGCAAGTGGAGAAGGGCGGACCACAAGAAGACAAGGAAAGGAGTGAAAACAAGGAATTAAAACAAGCAATTGAGGACATGCATAAAAATCTGGCAACCATAAGAAAAGAACTGGAAGCGGAGAGATTACACACAAGAGGAATGGCTAAGGAACTGGAGACCACCAAAAATGAATTGAAAAAACAGAAAGAAGAAAACAACACAATCAGGAAAAAGTTAAAAGAACTGGACCAGAAGATGGACACTACCAAACGAGAAGTGACTGACAACACAACAAACATAGAAAAAATGAACAAGATGCAAAAAAGACACACCGAGATAATAACAACGACAATATCTGATTTCGGGGAGTGGATGAGAGAGACGAAGAGGAACATAGATTTAATCAAAGAATCCATAGATTTACGACCGAGCAAAGACCAGATGACTGACATACTCAAGAATATATGCAAAAGAGCGACAGACGGCCGGTTATCGATGGAGGAACTCCCCGAAATACTGGCAGAAGCGATGAACGAGACAAGTGAGGAGGACAGTGATGACGAATAACCAAGGAAAGACCCTTAGGAAACGGAGAAGAGATTCAAAGGGTCATCAGAAGCGATGAACGAGACAAGCGAGGATGACAGTGATGATGAATAACCAAGGAAAGACCCTTAGGAAACGGAGAAGAGATGCAAAGGGTCATCAGAAGCGATGAACGAGACAAGCGAGGAGGACAGTGATGATGAATAACCAAGGAAAGACCCTTAGGAAACGGAGAAGAGATGCAAAGGTGTAACAAGCTACGTGGAGGGTCCCAAATAGCCCGGTCACAATATTTCAAATTTCTTCTATAGCCCTGGCTGGGATAGGTCTTTACCTGCCAACCCTCCTCCGTTTTCCCTGGACTCACTGTCACTCTTTCTTTCGACCTATGGACCTATTTCCTGCAGTGTTCTTCTGGCTGACGCATAAATAACATGGCAGTCGTCAGAACAACTTGGAAGTAATTTTATTAACCTAATCAAGAACAGCACAGGAACACATAAAGGCAGATAAACAGATAGATCTACACAGACACTACACTGGTAAAGTTCCAACACAGAGCCTCAAGTCGCCACAGTCACAGATCCAGCTTCAGATACTGTCTGATCTGTCCACACACTTCTCACCAAAGATGTCCGAATCACCTTCCTTCTCCAGCAACTGGGTGTAGGTTCAACCGGCTTTTGTAGAATCCAAGCGACTGGTGTGTTGAGGACTTCTGTTCATTGTCATCTGAATTAGTTCGGCACTAGGTCTTCACTGACCTATGAAAGGCTTTAGTGTTGCCGATAAGGTGAGGTGTTTGTGAAGGATAATGGATGGGTCCTTTTAATGTCCGGTATAAAATGGGTAGGCCCGAAAATCACTCTCAGGCTCCCTCCAGACAACAACTGCTCTCAGGCGTATGTTGTTAAAACAAAACCGGCAATGCACCAGTCATACAAACTGTCCTTGCCTCAAGACCTGCACCTTGCCTCTGTCTCAGAGTTAAGCACACCAAACCTTGAGTTGGCCTCGTTGGACATATTGGCGTTAGCCTAGAAGCACTGGTGATAATGTCCCTTAGAAGACATAGTCACTTCCCATAGAAGAGGACCCTGGAAATGATAAATAAAACCTGAGCGACTGGGCTGACTCATGTATCACACAAATACACTATATTTAATACCTGATTGACTAGGCCTGACCTGTCAGGTAGCCCCTGGATTGGCCACGTCCGGGTTTGAGTAGACCTCCAGCTGGACGAAGTCCGGTTGTCTTTTTGGCCACAAGACACACCCTCCACACTCATACCAAGCCTTTATTATGATTGGGCACATTCATTCCCATGCTTCCCTCTCACTTGCAAACCATGCCTTTCTCACCCGCAAGATCTTGTGGTGTGGTGCGCCCAGTAATCCGTGTGCTACATCTCATTACCTAATAGTATAGTAATGGGGTTGTATGGCACGCAGTGTAGTTCCCCACTCCCTGCAAGAATAGGAAAGAAGATACTACCCCCTCCCGGCTCTGCTCTTGTTTGAGCTGTCGCCGCAATGTACCAGCAGTGCCCCACAGAACACATAGATTTAGCGGAATGCAGGTTCTCTAAATGAGATAAAGAAGTCCATTATCTTCCCCACATCATCCCATCTAGTAACAGATGAAAGAGATAGTCCTGTGAATGGCCTCTTCTGGCTCAAGAAGATAGATCAGAGATTGGTGTACCCCATCCCCAAGAATACCATAGCCATCCACTGAGTATATACAACAGAAAGATGACAATCTGTCCAATTCAAGCCGTAGACAGAAAGATAGCAACCGCTCATCTGACGCCAAGAACAAATGAAATCCTCTTGGGAGATATATGGTTCAGATTCACTTCCCCGGCTATGCCAAGGACAAGACGCGCAGCCAGATCGGCTAACGGTCACCCAACTCGTCATTGGTTATGATTGGCCTTTCGCCAATTCATCTTTCCCTTCAACACATTGTATATTTATAACTCCATGTTTGGCTGGAGTACCCACAACCCAAGCCCTACCTTTCTGCACCACTTCAGTAGGATGTTGCATCTCTGTCCCAATCTTCAAATCGACTTGACAAGATGCCACTATCCAACGGTAGGTGTGTACACGGCCATGAATTGCTTAGCAGCCGCACCAGCGCACATTTGGCGCAAGGCGCTCCATCGGGTTTACCCGATGTGAAAGACATTGGCTACTTGCTCCATGTAAAGATTGTGATAGGAAGATAACCCAAAGAACCATCTTTCATGGAGATTTGAGAGAACAAGAGAACTGAGAGCTTCCGAAAGCCGTTCCCCCCTGTCTACCCAAAATAAAAGAATGCATAAGGACATGGACCACTGGCGTTTCGCTACATAGGCCCCCTCTTAAGAAAGTCGAACCCTACGAACTTTCTACTGTCAGTGGTTCTGTTCGAATGACCCCACCCTCACATTCAACCATAGGATGCCGTGATAAAAAATCTGCTCCCACATTCTCCCTTCCAGGGATGTATTCGACCGTGAACTGATACGGTTGTAGGAGCAATGACCATCTCATCAACCTCGCGTTCAGTTTCTTAGAAGTTGCCAAGAACGTCAGAGGTTGATGGTCGGACCGCACTTTGAACTGGACTCCATACAGATAAGGTTGAAATTTCTGTACCGCCCACACTAGAGCTAGACATTCCCGTTCGACGGTGGAATAATTCCGTTCGGCGGGTAACAGTTTTCTACTGGCATACGCCACCGGACACAACACCGAAGGATTATCTCGCCCTTCCTGCAACAGAGTTGCTCCAATCCCTATGTTACTCGCGTCTGTTCTCAGAACAAACGTTTTCTCCAAATTCGGGAGTTGCAGGACTGGCCTATCCACCAACGCCTGTTTCAGCTTCCCATAAGCCTCTTCACAGCTCGGGGTCCAGACTATAGGATCTGGCGATCCTTTCTTCAGGGTTTCGGTTAACGGCGCTCCAATTTCGTTGAACTTTGGAATGAATTTCTGGTAAAACCCACACAGAGACAAGAAAGACCTAACATCCTTTTTGGATTTAGGACGGGGTGCGAGACGGACCTTCTCAATATTCTTTTCTTCCGGTACCAGTCCCCCTGGGGTAATAGTGTGTCCCAGAAATTCCAAGGATTGATATCCAATCATGCATTTGGCTGGACGGGCGGTTAACCCCTCCTCTTTCAATCTTATGAAGATCTTTTCCAAGGATTTCAGGTGATCTTTCAGATTGTCAGACGCGATGAGAATATCATCCATAAACGAGACGACAGAGGGATCCCTTAAAGGGACTAATAACTTTCTCATCATGCGTGTGAACACACTGGGCGCATTGCTCAGCCCAAAAGGCATCACCTTAAATTCGTAATGGCCGCTCGGAGTACTGAAAGCGAGCATGGGCCGAACCTCAGGTTTCACAGGGATCTGATAATATCCCCGGCTTAAATCGATTTTTGAGAAGTACTTTGCCCTATTTAATCTGGCAAACAATTGATTTGTGTTTGGTAACGGCTCAACTTGGAATGTCGTACAACTATTTAAATGCCTGTAATCAATACATAAGCGGTGTTCCCCGCTTGGCTTCCTCAACAAGACAACCCCGGCATTATACGGAGAAGTCGAAGGAGTGATGATGTCGTCGTCCAGAAGCTTCTGGATTTCAGTTTCCAGGGCCTTCTCTTTCGAAAAGGGTACTGGATATATTTTCTGGCGAACTGGGTCTTGGGTAGTCAGAGTCATATCAAACTCGACCAACCCTGTTCGCCCTGGTCGATCGGTAAGAATCTGCTGATGGGACTCCAACAAACGGATGACACGGTCTGTTTCTTCAGCCGACAGATCAGGATTTATATGTACATCCCTATAGGTTTCCCCAGGGTGTAATGGATACCCCCTATCCGTTTCTTCGCCCGATTCAGTTTCCATCGCGACCGCCATAGTCATGAGTGGGAGAGAAGTACCATCAGATCGTTCTTCATACTTTTTGAGAAGGTTAATGTGGAAGATTTTGGATTTCCCCCTGATCCGGATGGCATAGTTGGTGCGGGAGATAACCCTTTCCACCGGGAAAGGCCCCTGCCAACCAATCTCGAGTTTATTGGAACCTACTGGAAGTAACAACAGAACCCGATCCCCCACCTTAAGAGACCTATCTTTCGTCCTGCTATTGTAGTAGGCCGCGTGTCTCTTTCTGGCCGCCCTCAGATTCTGAGCTGCCAAAGCCCAACCCGTCTGGAGTTTCTTCTTTAACTCTTCGACGTATTTATATGAGGATACAGCTTCTTCAGAAGTTTCCTCCTCTGTCCAACATCTCAATAAGGCTTCTAAGGGACCCTTGATTGGCCTCCCGAATAGTAGAGTGGCTGGAGGCAACCCGGTCGACCCATGGGGAACCTCCCGATAGGCGAACAAGGCGGCTGAGATATACTCATCCCATCTGTCTGGTTTCTCTTGTGCCAGCTTCCGAAGCATGGTCATCAAGGTACCATTAAACCTCTCTACTTGCCCATTAGACTGAGGGTGATACGGGCTTGTGTGAATGTGGTTGGTCTGGAAGATACGAAAGACTTCTTCCATCAGCTTACCACAGAACTGAGACCCATTGTCCGTTAGGATCTGGTTGGGAAATCCCAACCTAGTAAAGGTCTCCATCAGTGCATCAGCCACTCGCTTAGAGTCGATTGTGGCCAAAGGTATCGCCTCGCCCCACATGGAACAGCAATCCACCATCGTGAGAATGTACTTATTCCTCTTCCTAGTCCTAGGAAGAGGACCAACAAGATCGATGGCAACTCTCTCGAAAGGAGAGTTCATAATGGGCATGTCTCCCAGAACTACCGGAGCTGTCCAGTGTTTTGGTGCCACACGCTGGCACTCTGGGCACGACTTGACGTACCTACGCACGTCTCCAGTCATCCCTGGCCAGTAGTAATGGCAGGAAATGCGCTGGAGAGTTGCCCCGACACCCATATGTCCACTGAAAGAAATGGTGTGTCCCATATGAAGAAGCTGTTCCCGATAAGCCTTAGGAACCACCAGCTGTCCATGCTGGTGATCCTCCACTCCGGCTCTCCGGTACAGTAACCGATTCTTCATATAATACTGACCCCGTCTTGGTGGGTCAGAACCTTTTGGCAACTGGTTGAAGCAAGGTTGCAAAGTAGCATCCTGGCTTTGAGCAGCTCGTAACTCCCCAGGCAAGGGATTCACAATCAAGGCTGGCGTCTGCTCATCCTCCAATTGAGATCTGGTTTGCATTGCCCCTACGTACATGGGTTCGGTTGGAATCCCTAGAAAGACGTAGCGACAACCCAAGATCATTGGGAAGATAGGATCTAGCAGAACGGCTGCCTGTATAGTGCCGGTAACATATTTTGATTTGATGTCCACCTTCGCAATTGGAAGAGACATCGCTACCGCACTCTTTGTCGCCGTTTGAATCTCAATAGATTCCCCGGTTAGCTGCTCTGGGCTCACTAAATGTGATGAAATTACAGCCTCAAACTGCAGACCTGTGTCGTAGAGACACTCAACTGGTTGACCGTTCACAAGTACCGTTTCTACTACTGGTGGTTTTTCTAAATCTTTGTTCCCAAGATCCCTCCCTTCTACCTCCTTGTGAGACCCTTCCCCGGTTTCTACAAGACAAGCAGCATAGTGAGAGTCTTTCTGTTTACGCCGGCAATCTACCGTATTGTGTGTGGGAGATTTGCAATAGGCGCACCACTTTTCACTCCACTTTCTTTTAGGAGATCCAGGTGGACTCTTACCAGAGGGTTTCTTACTAGGAACTTTATCGAAAGGATCCTCCTTCCTGGTGTGAGCTGTTTTAGGGTTCTTCTTCTTTCCAGACCATGTGTCTGGTGGTCGGGGATTGGGTTGTGACAATTCCCCATTATCCCCATGAGCTAGCACATACCTTTCAGCCAACGTGTTGACTAGCTCTAACCTTTCTGCCCCATTTTCAAGCAAAAAGGTTTGCAATGGCTTAGGCATCATTCTCTTCATTTGGTCCACGACCACCAATTCTTCCAAACTTTCATAGTCGTTAGCAAATCCAGCTAAAGACATCCACTTCAAAAGGTAAGACTTCAATCTGACACTGTAGGCTGCGAACATCTCTCCTGGCTCTCTCTTCGACTTTCTGAACTGTTGTCGATAAGTATGAGCTGTCATCTGGAACCTTTTCAAAAGTGCTTTCTCCAGAGTTTCATAGTCATTCTCCATACCAGGTGGCAACCTAGAATAAACCTCGTACGCGGTCCCCCTCAGGCCCTGTGAGAGTTTCAAGTTCCATTTCCCTCGCTCCAATCCCATAGCCAAAGCCATCGACCGAAATCTGTGAAGATACTGGTCGATCTTATCTTTGTGTTCATCGAACGGGAGCAATGGGAACTTCATTGCCTGGTATGGACCGCCACCAGAAGTTGTTGAGTCAGGGAGAACTGCGTCTCCCACTGCACCGTCTCTTTCCTTGGCAGTTTGAGCTTTCAGCTCCAACTCTCTCATACGGAACTCATGGTCTCTGACTGCCTGCTCGGCCTCCATCTTCCTAGCCTCAGCCTCCATCCTCTTAGCCTCAGCCTCCGCCTCAATCCTCTTGGCTTCGCGCACAGCCTGTCTGTAGTCTCTTTCCACTTCCTGCACATATTTCTGTAACTCCGCTCCATCATATCCCATCTCACGCCCTGTAGCCTGTACGTCAGCGACATTAAACCCAGCTGATGCCATCTTAAACTCAGAGGGTAAGGGAAGAGGTAATTGTCTAATAAAATTTTTCTCACAATTACACAACAAGTTACATTACACGACCACAACACGTCGTATGTCGGTCAGTCTGTGTCAGGAAGAGTATAGACAATAGCCAGGCACGGTAGGCAGAACCTATTGATAGAAAACAAGGATATCTGTCCCTTATCACTAAATCAGCCAGAACTCCACCAGGATTACAAATATCCCGGGACGAGCCCCCAGACATTGTAACAAGCTACGTGGAGGGTCCCAAATAGCCCGGTCACAATATTTCAAATTTCTTCTATAGCCCTGGCTGGGATAGGTCTTTACCTGCCAACCCTCCTCCGTTTTCCCTGGACTCACTGTCACTCTTTCTTTCGACCTATGGACCTATTTCCTGCAGTGTTCTTCTGGCTGACGCATAAATAACATGGCAGTCGTCAGAACAACTTGGAAGTAATTTTATTAACCTAATCAAGAACAGCACAGGAACACATAAAGGCAGATAAACAGATAGATCTACACAGACACTACACTGGTAAAGTTCCAACACAGAGCCTCAAGTCGCCACAGTCACAGATCCAGCTTCAGATACTGTCTGATCTGTCCACACACTTCTCACCAAAGATGTCCGAATCACCTTCCTTCTCCAGCAACTGGGTGTAGGTTCAACCGGCTTTTGTAGAATCCAAGCGACTGGTGTGTTGAGGACTTCTGTTCATTGTCATCTGAATTAGTTCGGCACTAGGTCTTCACTGACCTATGAAAGGCTTTAGTGTTGCCGATAAGGTGAGGTGTTTGTGAAGGATAATGGATGGGTCCTTTTAATGTCCGGTATAAAATGGGTAGGCCCGAAAATCACTCTCAGGCTCCCTCCAGACAACAACTGCTCTCAGGCGTATGTTGTTAAAACAAAACCGGCAATGCACCAGTCATACAAACTGTCCTTGCCTCAAGACCTGCACCTTGCCTCTGTCTCAGAGTTAAGCACACCAAACCTTGAGTTGGCCTCGTTGGACATATTGGCGTTAGCCTAGAAGCACTGGTGATAATGTCCCTTAGAAGACATAGTCACTTCCCATAGAAGAGGACCCTGGAAATGATAAATAAAACCTGAGCGACTGGGCTGACTCATGTATCACACAAATACACTATATTTAATACCTGATTGACTAGGCCTGACCTGTCAGGTAGCCCCTGGATTGGCCACGTCCGGGTTTGAGTAGACCTCCAGCTGGACGAAGTCCTGTTGTCTTTTTGGCCACAAGACACACCCTCCACACTCATACCAAGCCTTTATTATGATTGGGCACATTCATTCCCATGCTTCCCTCTCACTTGCAAACCATGCCTTTCTCACCCGCAAGATCTTGTGGTGTGGTGCGCCCAGTAATCCGTGTGCTACATCTCATTACCTAATAGTGTAGTAATGGGGTTGTATGGCACGCAGTGTAGTTCCCCACTCCCTGCAAGAATAGGAAAGAAGATACTACCCCCTCCCGGCTCTGCTCTTGTTTGAGCTGTCGCCGCAATGTACCAGCAGTGCCCCACAGAACACATAGATTTAGCGGAATGCAGGTTCTCTAAATGAGATAAAGAAGTCCATTATCTTCCCCACATCATCCCATCTAGTAACAGATGAAAGAGATAGTCCTGTGAATGGCCTCTTCTGGCTCAAGAAGATAGATCAGAGATTGGTGTACCCCATCCCCAAGAATACCATAGCCATCCACTGAGTATATACAACAGAAAGATGACAATCTGTCCAATTCAAGCCGTAGACAGAAAGATAGCAACCGCTCATCTGACGCCAAGAACAAATGAAATCCTCTTGGGAGATATATGGTTCAGATTCACTTCCCCGGCTATGCCAAGGACAAGACGCGCAGCCAGATCGGCTAACGGTCACCCAACTCGTCATTGGTTATGATTGGCCTTTCGCCAATTCATCTTTCCCTTCAACACATTGTATATTTATAACTCCATGTTTGGCTGGAGTACCCACAACCCAAGCCCTACCTTTCTTCACCACTTCAGTAGGATGTTGCATCTCTGTCCCAATCTTCAAATCGACTTGACAAGATGCCACTATCCAACGGTAGGTGTGTACACGGCCATGAATTGCTTAGCAGCCGCACCAGCGCACATTTGGCGCAAGGCGCTCCATCGGGTTTACCCGATGTGAAAGACATTGGCTACTTGCTCCATGTAAAGATTGTGATAGGAAGATAACCCAAAGAACCATCTTTCATGGAGATTTGAGAGAACAAGAGAACTGAGAGCTTCCGAAAGCCGTTCCCCCCTGTCTACCCAAAATAAAAGAATGCATAAGGACATGGACCACTGGCGTTTCGCTACAAAAGGGTCATACACCAGGATGGGAATAGAAAAAGATACCAAATAATCCATAAAGGAAGAACATACACATATATTTACTACCAATTAAAACTCTTTAGACAAACAAACTAAACAGCTAGACACATAACCTCTACCCAAATAAAATAAATAAATAAATATGCCACATAAGAGATCTGATAAATAATTACCACAAACGAGTTAAATATATAAATAAATAAATAATCAACCCAGGCAGATAAATAAAGGAATATAGTCGCGGATAAAATAAAACACAGATAATAGATGTTCATAAACAAAAACAACAACGATGAGAATCAGGAAGGCAGCGAATATCTAGGCAGGCAATCAACAGACCACCATGAGTGGGAATAGAAAAAGATACTAAACACTGTCAGAGTCTAAAGTGTTGCAGAGATGCAGGGACATCGTTACGCCCGCCAGGCGAATAGTCCTTAGCCGGGATGCCGTAACTTCGTTACGCCCGCCAGGCGAGTATTAGTTACCTGCCTGCGAGGTTGCTGGCTGACGAGACAGCCAGCGGTCAGGCAAGGACAAAGCAGGACGCACGCAGGCCTTGTGAAGCCACTTGAGGTGGGAAGGCGCGTTGCGAGAAATAGCCAGACAGCTCTGGGACTCGGACTCGACAGGACGCAAGAGAGAGAGAAAGGCTTTGTGTAGTTCTGTGCCCGAAAGTCGAGTGCTTGTACATCTTGTGAGATAGACTGTGAGCTGTACTTTGTCTGTAAGTGTATTGAGGTATAACTTATGTATTGTAATGATCATCGTATTGCATGTGATCTGTAAATAAATCCATTGAACGTCGTATCGTTGAGTCTCAAGTCAAATCGCGTTGTACTTGTACTGTCTCACATGTGTTAGATATAACAAGCCAGGTGTAAGACCCTGACATGTGTGGACGTGGTGGCATTCGTCCGGCTTTAAAATGAACGTAGTTTAAGTAATTAACATTTAAACCTAGTGTTGTGAACTTAGAAATTTTTGTCCAACTTTAGTGTACATTTAAATGTGATCGTGAAGGCTCATTTTGGTATATATTATTAGATTGTTTGAACATGGAGACTAGATGTGAACGTAAAGTACATACATATTGTTTGATCTTGTAAACGTGTAAAACATCAGTGATTGTGGAACTTGTCACCGTTTTGACCTTGTCGACATTGTGAAGTTGTCGCCATTGTAACCTTGTCGCCATCTTGTAAACTTGATGTCTATGTCCTTACTAAATGTCATCTTAATGTAAGTGATGTGTCATCAATGTTGTAGAGTGTTGAAATATATTTAGATTGTCTTTGTGAAGTAGTTTTGGAAAGCAGAAAGTTTCGGAAAGAAAGTGACTTGTGGTTTTGAATAAAATTGTTGACTGACGACATTACGACCTACAATTACACTCAACGCCATACAAACCTAATCAAAACTTAGTGACAAGCATACACACCACATCAAATAGACGCTAATTTATTTCCTCCAAAAACAAAGCAGGTTTTCTGTGCCTTCTGAAACCCTTGCCGTAGAGGTCATTTGTGTTTCGAAGTAGCGACCCTACAGTTCCTAGCCCAAATTTCAACCGTTCTCCACCGCATCCAGGACACTTGAGTATATTTTTTCTTTCTATATACTTTCGGGTGCAAATTTAGGCACATATTGTAAGTAGAACACAATTGTAAATTGTTCACTTTACTAACAACTTGTAACAAATTGTGTGGCTGGTATTTCATTTGCATTTTTCATCATGTCTTCATTAAATGATTTCATCGATATGGGGTTAAAGTTAAAGTTAACAGGTGATGAGTTAACGAAGTGGAGTGAAAGGAAATACTCTGAATACCAGGAGCGTGAAGAAAGAGCAGCTGAAAGAGCATTTAGGCAGGCAGAGACTGAAAGAGCTGCCAAGCAAGCAGAGTTTGATATCGAACTGAAGAAGGCGGTGATAACAGCCCAGAGTAAGCGAGAAGAACTAGAAGTACAATTAAAAATCAAACAACTAGATACTGAGACTGCCATAAACAAAGAGTCTAAGAAATCTGAGAGACTGGAGAAAGAAAACCAGTACAAGAAATATCAAGGTATCGTGAGAAATTATACCTCAGGTGACTGCATTGCAGCCTTCACCCAAAATTTTGAGACTTTAATGGACCATTACCAGGTCCCACTGTCTGAATGGAATATTATTTATATGAGAAGTTTATCAGGGGAACCTTTGAAGGTCATAGAGACTATCCCCAAAGACCTCAGAAAAGATTACCATTATCTAAAATCAAAGATTATGGCACATTTTATGTTAGATGAGGCAGGTTACAGAGAACAATTCAGCAAGTTGAGCCCCAAACCGACTCAAACGTTCTCTGACTACCTCTGCTTAGTCCGAGACATATTTACCAAATGGACTTCAGCAGCTAAAATTGATAAAAACTATCAGAAGTTAGAAGATCTTATCATCAGAGATAAAGTCATTTCATCCATTCCATCAGCATTTTCAAAATTTTTGCAAGAGAATGAATGCACAAGTGTAGATGAGATTGAGAGACGTGGTTCGGCTTATTACACAGCCAACAAACATTGTTTTGCCAGTGAAGCTACTGATACAAACTTTGTAGCATCGGCTAACTATGACAAACCCTATAGTAGGCAAAAACCTTATAAGCCTACATCTGAGAAGTACAATAATTGTAGATATTGTAAAATTTCACACCATCAAGGTGAGATGTGCGATAAGAACCCCGCATATCTTACTTATCTACAGAACATCGTAAACAGACAAGGTAAGGAGCGTAAATCCTTTAGAAATTTGCATAAATGTTTCCTCTGTAAGGCGTACGGACATTATCGCCATGATTGTAAAGGTAGGCAAATGACCAAGAAAGCAAATGCCGCCTTATTTGTTAGTTCATCATCAGATGAAGAACAATCAGAGAAACACCCTGTGAACTCAGCACAGGCTTTTGATATGTTTAACGCAAATAAATGTACTGTTTGTAATACCTTTTATGAAGATGGCATTTTAACATGCGGCCACTCCATTCCTATTGCCAATGAAGAAGCTAATTTGGTAATAGATTCCAAAGGCAGAATAAACATCCATCAGGGATATGTGAATGGCAAGTCTGCTACAGTCTTTCGGGACACGGGAAGTTCACTTATTGGACTAAAGAGAACGTTCATAATGCCTACAGATTATACAGGCAGGCACGTAACATGCAGAACATTCTCTGGCAATATTGAAAAGTACCCACTAGCATGGGCATATATTCAAACACCTTTCCTCACTGGGAAAGTAAAATGCGCAGCATTAACAAACCCTGTGTGTGATATTATCATTGGAAATTTACCAGAGGTGAATGATATGCCTCATGACATAACATCTCTTTGCATTGATGAGATCATAACATCACCATCAAATGTTATCATTGATAATGTTGTACCACCTAATGAATGTATGGTAGCTAATGTAGCACTAAGATCTCATGACATCATTAATAATACTGTTTCATCACCATCTGATATCATTGAATGTGTGAACGCAGTAACCAGATCTACTGCTAGACTGCAAGATGAAATTAATCAAACTGAGGCTATAGAAAGGCTTAGCCCAGTATTACTATCTCCTAAAACCATGAAGGAGACTTTTGTAACAGCCCAAAAGGCTGATCCTTCATTGTCTAAATATTTTAATCTGATCGGCCAAAAGCCAAAGGTAACAAAAAATGCAAGATGGCATTTTGCTTTGAAAAATTTTATCCTCACCAGGTATTATACCAGAGGTGACAGCACAACAGAGCAAACTGTTTTGCCAATTGATTATCGTAAGCAAGCCTTACATCTTGCCCATGATATACCTCTTGCAGGGCATATGGCATACGCTAAGACCAGATCAAGATTATTAACACAGTTTTATTGGCCCAAATTCTGCAATGACATTAAGCAATATTGCAGAAGTTGTGACACCTGCCAAAAACTAGTAAAGAAAGGTAAACACCCACAGGCAAAGTTACAAATTACTGACTTAGCCAGTCGACCTTTTGAGAAAATATCTGTCGATATAGTGGGCCCTCTTAATCAGATAACAACCAGAGGGAATAAATATATTATAACCATCATTGATCAATGTAGCCGCTGGCATGAAGCAATTCCGCTAAAGAACATAACTGCCAATGATATAATGGAAGTTTTCTTCCATATATTTTCACGGATAGGATTTCCAGACACTATCCAATCAGATAGGGGAAGTCAGTTCATCGCCGCATCTACTCAAGCTTTCACCAAAATGTTAGGAGTGAAGCAATGTTTCAATTCTCCGTACCATCCTCACTCGAGTGGGATAATAGAAAAATTTAACGATGATCTAAAGCATATGCTTGCTAAAGTCACGCAAGAGCATCCCAATAACTGGGACGTATATTTACCTGCTACTCTCTTTGCTTATCGCGAGGTGCCACATTCTAGTACAGGTTTCTCTCCTTTTGAACTCATCTATGGTGCCAAACCACGTGGCCCATTAAGTATCTATCATAAAATGTTAACTGACTCCACTCCATTACTTAAACCCATATCATCATACGTATACGTTACATCATTGCGTGAAAGAATCATCAAATCTTGTATAATTGCAAAGGATGCACTAAAATTATCTGGTGCTACATATAGACAATATGCTGACAAAGGTAACAGGACAATAACGTTGACACCTGGACAGGACGTTCTTCTTCTCCTACCTAGTGACAGACACTTATTGACTGATTCTTGGCAAGGACCATTTAAAGTGACAAGACAGATTTCACCTGTAGACTATGAGATTCAAATAAAAGACAAACACAAAATATTCCACATCAATATGCTAAGACCATATTACAACAGAGACAACGAACAAGACGATACAACAGCCTGTACAGTGATAATAGACCATGAAGATGACGAGGCTAGTGACGAAATTCCAACACCTGCATTAGACACGACAAACTGATTGAAGGAAATTAAAATCAACCCAAAGTTAACTCAAGCAGAAACAGACAGTTGCAAACATCTCATACAACAGTACAACACCATCTTCTCCAACAACCCAGGACAAACAGAATTAGTACAACATCACATCACACTCACGTCAAATACACCCATAAAATGCAGACCATACACCATTCCATTGCATTACAAAGAAAACTTACATCAGGAGATCATTAGCTTAGAGAAAAACAACATCATTAGACGATCCCAATCACATGTCTCATCTCCAATGGTCATAGTACGCAAAAAGGACAACACGATAAGACTCTGTGTCGACTATAGGAAATTAAATAAAATAACTCTTCTAGATCTAGAGCCAATGGCCAACTCTGAAGATCTACTGACAGAACTGACAGACTCTTGGTTCTTTACGAAGGTAGACATGACTAAAGGTTACTGGCAAATAGCGGTAGACGAACAGAGCAGACATCTGACAGCATTTGCCACACCTTGGGGACTGTACGAATGGTGCAAACTTCCATTTGGGCTTGTCAATGCCCCAGCGACATTCGTACGGATGACACGACTTTTACTAGTAGACATACCGAACATTATCTGTTACATAGACGACATTTGTGTTCACACAAAGACGATGACAGACCACATAAAGACATTAGAACAGACATTTGAACGCATTAGACAGCACGGACTGACGGTAAAGCCTGCAAAAGTAGACATAGCCTATCATGAAATATCCTTCTTGGGGTACAACATATCTAATGGCTTTGTCACGACAGACGATAACATTGTGTCCAAAATACTAAAACTCTCACTTCCGACTACGAAAAAGCAAGTCAGAAGTTTGTTGGGACTTATAAATTATTATAGGCAGTTCATACCAGATTTTTCTGAACTGACTGAAGTATTTACTAACCTACTAACGAAAGATCAACCTGAGAAAATTGTAAACAATGAATGCCTAAAATTTGCATTCCAGAAAGTATTATCTTATTTTTCTGATAATAGCTTAAACAATCCCATTCTAAAATTGCCCAATTTACAAATCCCTTTCAGATTACGCACAGACGCGGGCTCCGTGGCGATTGGGGCAGTCTTGTTACAGGAGCATGATAACATCCTACATCCTGTGTAGTATGTCTCCAGAAAATTAAAACCGAGAGAACGTGCTTGGTCAACACCACAGTTGGAAGCCCTAGCTCTAGTGGTGGGTATAACTAAATTGTCCAGATTCCTCCTAGGACGGTCATTTTATTGTGAAGTCCGACAGTAGTCCATTGAGATTTATCAATTCAGGGGTACCTTCAAACCAAATGGTAGCGCGCTGGTCTCTTAAGCTCCAAGATTACAGTTTTGAAGTTCAACATATCCCAGGCAGAACCGACACAATTGCCGATCTGTTGTCCCGTTGTCCGACCGACCCAGTAAGCACTAATGTCTGAGTGCAGTGTGTCAAATAAACTCAGACCAACACAGCCATCCATCAGTGAAGTTTTTTTCACGAAAGCTGTGTATGTCTACTATGTGATGTGATAGGGTTTATTCCCAATATATATAGTTTTCTTATTTTATTATTAACGTAGTGATTGTCGTGAATAATTGTGTAGTGTGTGGTAGAAAGTGAACTTTATTAATTGTAAATATATTACAAAACAATAACAGTGCCACATTCGCTCTAAACTTACCGCAAGCGAACTATCAAATTTAACAGTGGTACCTGCTATTGGAACATATCCAGTGATATTTTAAAATCCGTGTGTGAAAGTGTGACCTGAACATTGACATCTACACCACTGCAGTTAATCAAAATCCAGAAGTGTTTCCAGTGAAACAACCGACGCATGAACGATCAGAACATTGTACATTCCGTATTCCTACATCAGACCGAAACAAGTGTGTTCTACAAATTTGCTACATCAGCTGTTCGTGTGTACTTCCGGATGACTTAGAAATTTAGTTTAAAATTAGCAGACGACAAACAAAAGTTTAAAAAGCTATGACGCTTCTAAAATATTTAGGAATTAACAATTTTGAATACACGAATTGTGTATTAATATTTTTCATTTAGTGTAATCTTAGAATCATATCTTGATTAATTTATTCATACTATCGACATTTTTTCGCTAGTATGGAAAAACATCAAGCTATGACGCTGAGAAATAGAAGAATTATTGTAAGATATTATATTTCATAATTTTTGAAGTTATGTCCTTTTCATTTAATTGTTATTACATTATTACACCAAGGGCGGTAAATTGAAATGTATACGATTATATGTTGTATATAAATAGACATGTTGTTGCCAGATTGTTAACACGCCAAGAAGCCATCTACTGGGCATGGTATAGTGTTACCGACATTGCAGACCGACACGAGAGCTCCTAGCCAAATGAGGTCAGGGTTTGAGCGTTGAATGCGGCTTATATAAAGCCGTATTACGGTCTTGCCAGATGTTTTTTGTTTCAAAAAGCATATTATTACTTTTTTTTAGAGGCTGCGAGGTAGTTGCTTGGGAAGCTGTTACTACCGATCTGACTGGGTCAATAATGCAATTAAGGTAATCAGCCATCGAGACGATGAAACTTGACAAGTGTTAAAGGTTGAACACCACATGTCTTGAAAATACAATTTCAATTTCTTATGTGTTTCTATGCCAAGATGTGTATTCTTATGTATTTCTATACCAATGTATATAACAACAGAAGGGTCGACTCTGACAAGGTTAAAATATTAACCCAGTATGTATATATAGTATACATGAAAGATGACATCTTTCATGAAGAAGCCCCGGGGGAGCATGTCAGAGTCTAAAGTGTTGCAGAGATGCAGGGACATCGTTACGCCCGCCAGGCGAATAGTCCCTAGCCGGGATGCCGTAACTTCGTTACGCCCGCCAGGCGAGTATTAGTTACCTGCCTGCGAGGTTGCTGGCTGACGAGACAGCCAGCGGTCAGGCAAGGACAAAGCAGGACGCACGCAGGCCTCGTGAAGCCACTTGAGGTGGGATGGCGCGTTGCGAGAAATAGCCAGACAGCTCTGGGACTCGGACTCGACAGGACTCAAGAGAGAGAGAAAGGCTTTGTGTAGTTCTGTGCCCGAAAGTCGAGTGCTTGTACATCTTGTGAGATAGACTGTGAGCTGTACTTTGTCTGTAAGTGTATTGAGGTATAACTTATGTATTGTAATGATCATCGTATTGCATGTGATCTGTAAATAAATCCATTGAACGTCGTGTCGTTGAGTCTCAAGTCAAATCACGTTGTACTTGTACTGTCTCACATGTGTTAGGTATAACGAGCCAGGTTTAAGACCCTGACACACTCCATAAAGGAAGAACATACAAATATATTTACTACCAAATTATACTTTTACAAACTAGACAGCTAGACACATAGCATCTACCCAAACAAAACAAATAAAATAAATAAATAAATATGCCACCTAATAGATCTGATAAATAATTTTCACAAAAGAGCTAAATATATAAACAAATAAATAATCATCCCAGGCAAATAAATAAAGGAATAAATTCGCGGATAAAATAGAAAATCACAGACAATAGATGCTCATAAACAAAAACAAAAACGATGAGAATCAGTAGAGCAGCGAAAATCTAGGCAGGAAATCAGCAGACCACCATGAATGTCTGCACCCGATGAATGTCAGTTTGTACCTTTACTGTCCACGTTTTGTGTACTTAAATTCCTTTTTTTTTTTTCGGACATCCACCTTTTTCCATTGTGGTGGATGTCCGGGGTGCCCTGAAAGGGACAGTGGACTGCGGCGTGGTCTGGACGGGATGTGTGTGGTTTGGCTCCACCCTGGAGGACCCGGAGGGAGGGAGACGAGATGAGCGATCCCTCATGGTGGCAATAGCACTATCACGGGCGGGAACGAGACAGACTAGGACAAAGATCGGCACCGGTATTTTGGGTTTGCATATGAGATAATCAACAGGAATGGGGTTGACGACGGCCTGGACAAACGAACCAGGGACGGGACTTAGGCCCAATATGTAAAAAAAAAAAAACGGACTTGCCGGAAAACCGGACCCCCCCCCCCCCCCCCCACCCAACGTCACAGACATCGTCTGCACACAACATAAGTCAGATTGTACTGGCACATAAATATAATAATAATTGTATGCACAACATAAGTCAGATTTTACTGGCACATAAATATAGTAATGTATTGTATGCACAACATAAGTCAGAATGTACTGGCACATAAATATAATAATAATTGTATGCACAACATAAGTCAGACTTTACTGGCACATAAATATAGTAATAATTGTATGCACAACATAAGTCAGATTGTACTGGCACATAAATATAGTAATAATTGTCTGCACACAACATAAGTCAGATTTTACTGGCACATAAATATAATAATAATTGTATGCACAACATAAGTCAGATTGTACTGGCACATAAATATAATAATAATTGTATGCACAACATAAGTCAGATTTTACTGGCACATAAATATAATAATAATCTACGCACCATGAACCACTGCTATTATAACCGATGCCGCACGGGCTGGTTGAAACAAGGTGGAAAGTTTGGTTTTTTTTTCCAAATTGAACGGGCGGATAACGTCATGAATTGTAATGTTCGGTGGCACTAATAAAATTTTTGTCCGGCCTGTAAAAGGCCAAAGCAACACTCCCAAGAAAGAAACAGTTCAACATCTCCACCGTCCCCGAGAAACTAACCTCCGTCTTCGTGAAGTGTTACGATGAATAGATGCAAAGGATCCCGGAGAAGTTGAAGATAATTAATGCGTAATTTATGTATGTGTTATTGATGGTAATCATTAATCATGTGCCGTCTCCAGAACAAATGTTGGCTGCAATGGATCTCCAACACTGTCTGTCTCTCGCACTGACTGTATATTCTGTTTGATTGATGTTCGTCCATCTCTTTAAGTTTTCTTCCCACTAGTATCGTTGTCTGCCTCTTGCTCGCATGCCCTCAACCATGCTCTCCTGTATGGATTTTATAAGAGTATCATGTCTTTTAACGTGGCCGAAATATTTCACTTGTCTCCTTTTTTATTTATTTCATCAACTCTCTTTTCATTCCCAGTTCTTCTAGAACCTCTGTATTTGATTGGTTTTGTTTCCATGAAATAAGAAATATTCTTCTGTATATCCACATCTCTAGAGCCTCTATTCGACTTTCTAGTTGCTTCAATGTCCAGGCTTCCGTGCCATACAGTAGTGTTGACTATAGGTAACATTTGACAATTCTCATGTCACATGCATTGTTAATCTATCTAGATATTACTTCTGATTTCATGCTGCTGAAGGCATTTTGTGGCCATTCCTAGTCTTTTGTTGATTTCTATTTCACTTCTGCCATCATCTGTTATTACATGTCCAAGATTGCAGAAACGTGTTACTTGTTCTAGTATATCCCCGTTTACTGTGATATTCATTGACGACCTTTCCTTTCCACTGCTAATTATTATAGTTTTTGTTTTTAGGATGTTAATATCTAAGGCACATTTTGCACTATGCCTGTTTACTTGTTCCACTAGGTTTTGTAATTCTTGCTCGCTTTCCGTATTGTCAGCACATCTAAGATTGTTTATGATTCTTCCATTGATGTTAAATCCAGGAAATTCGACTTGTTTAAAAATTCTTCCTGTGTGTAGGATGAAGAGGTTGGGGGAGGAGAATTATAAAGTTCGCGTAGTGTTGTTTGGTTGACATCTACCCGTTCGACTCTTTCCTCTCGGGTTTTATTTCTCAGGCGCAATGTTCATCTTGGGAGTTGTTTAGGATTACAGAATAACCCTCACAACAAAACCGAGTTTATCGGGGTTAACCCTGAGAGGTCATTTGCTGACTGCAGGCCTTTAAAATGGCCAAACATAGTTAATATCGCTTCTCGGCTCTTTGGCTAAGATCAAAGTGAGATATCTGCGCTTGATCCTGCCAGGGCCACATGCAGAAGCGGTTATCCGAATGACACACAAGGATGTGGGACCTTGATGGGGCGGCTGTTGCCCCCTTGAGAACCGCGAGGCCTTAAAACAAATTCTTAATATTCAGTCCTTTGGATTGTTTCACGGCATTTTGATCTCACTTTAAATCTCTCTCTCTCTCTCTCTCTCTCTCTCTCTCTCTCTCTCTCTCTCTCTCTCTCTCACTCTCTCTCTCTCTCTCTCTCTCTCTCTCTCTCTCTCTCTCTCCCCATTTCTCTCTGTCTCCAACTGTCTCGCAGAAGACACACATACCTGTTTCAATCTAATTGGTGAAATGGGACGACTGTTGCCACTTTTATATATGGTCAATGAGTGATACTGTTAACTTATTTCCTGCATAAAGATTGAGAGAAAGCATATACAAGTAATGTGCTTGTAATTCCATTATGCCTTTAATGTATATTATCACATGTCTATATGAATGTATTTGTTGTATGTCCAACTGTAAATGAACACAGAATGCACATTCTAAATACACACTGTTTTGTAAGAAATAAAAGTTTTAATTTAAAAAAAAAAGAAATTCTCAATTCCGGAAAAAAGGCTCTTTGGGAAAATCTCACGAAGGAGCCGTGATGTTGATATAACATATGGCCGCTTAACTATCGCCCTGCATCATGTAAGAACAACGAGGGGTTATTGGTTCTTATGTGTCAGATCGTGCTGAACCTTGTGAAATCTACATAAGAATGTCGGCTCAGTATGGAGACAGTTGCTTGATTCAGGGAAGAGTGTATGAATGGACAGAGAGACTTCAAAAAGGAAGAGAAAACATCATTGTGGAATTATGTACCACTGGAACATGAAAGTCAGCAGAAGTAGAGGAGCTTGGGGCAACTCAATAAGTTACAGCTTACCTACAGGACTCCGTGTAAAGGACAGCTTACCTACAGGACTCCGTGTAAAGGACAGCTTACCTACAGGACTCCGTGTAAGGGACAACTTACCTACAGGACTCTGTGTAAAGGACAGCTTACCTACAGGACTCCGTGTAAAGGACAGCTTACCTACAGAACTCCGTGTAAAGGACAGCTTAACTACAGGACTCCGTGTAAAGGACAGCTTACCTACAGGACTCCGTGTAAAGGACAGCTTACCTACAGGACTCCGTGTAAGGTACAGCCGGACACAGACGAAACAGACTCCTACTGGTACCATTAGTATTTGGGGTCTTCGCTGGCTGTAGAAGATGAGGACGGAGCACGTATGGGAATGTCCCGAGCGCTGTGATGTCGGTTCTTCTCTGAACTCATCAACAATAAGGTCCAGGGCCAGGTCAACGGTACAGGGATCGCCTTGTCTTTCCAGAAATGTTCCAGCACAGGGTGAGCACGTCGTGCTGGCTTCTAGCTTGGGCAGAGGGAAGTGAGCTCTGCGTCACTCTAACCTGGAGATGGGAGTCGGGTACAGGGTGTGAGTGAAGACTCCACACAATATGCTGGAGATGGGAGTCGGGTACAGGGTGTGAGTGAAGACTCCACACAATATGGTGGAGATGGGAGTCGGGTACAGGGTGTGAGTGAAGACTCCACACAATATGGTGGAGATGGGAGTCTGGTACAGGGTGTGAGTGAAGACTTCACACAATGTGGTGGAGATAGGAGACGGGTACAGGGTGTGAATAAGGACTCCACAAAATCTGGTGCAGATAATAGTCTGGCACAATACACAGTGTCCTTGGCATGGCTAATGACTTGAATGTTTAAACAGTCTAACAGGACTTCACAACCAACCAGTTAACCAACTAACCAACCAACTAATCATCCAACCAACTACCTTAACTCTAGAAAAAGTTATTTCAAGGGGCATAACTTTTAATAACATTGTTGTATAACTTATAGTCATATTGTTGTATCGTTTTCAAAGATTTATAAACTCTTTGTCTATAGTTATTTACCGGCATATGAGTTATAATAAATAATGATACAATCTTTAAGGCTTTTTCAAAGTTTACATAAAAATAATGCATAATGCATAACATTGTAACTCATCTTTCTATACTTAAGAAGTTATCTAAAAGATGTTGAACAATATCATCGCATCTTTAGTGTTTTCCGCCGTCATATCGACACGATTCGCTTGACAGCACTTCTCAGCGCTATCAAGCCAAGACGCCTTACACATTTCAAGCAGCCTGATACGGGGGGGGGGGGGGGGGAATGGCACGTCGTAATAGCACAAAGAAACAAGCAGCTTCCAAGATGCATAGTGAGAAAACCGACCAGACTAGCAGCCTGATACGGGGGGAAAATGGCACGTCGTAATAGCACAAAGAAACAAGCAGCTTCCAAGATGCATAGTGAGAAAACCGACCAGACTATCAAGAAGACGAACCTGCCTTTGGAGAGTCTGCATGCAAGCTGTAATAAAGTATCTGAACCTACAGTCAATGAAACTACCAATAAGAAGAGCAACGACTACCCACAGACGAACACAAAAACTTGTGAGAGGAAGGAGGACCAAGACACCAGAATCAGAAACACTGATTCAAACACAGTCAGATGGGTGGTCAAGCGGCTAAAAATGGAGCTTACTGATCAACAAATACAGAAGCAGCTGCAGGAAGAAAATCTTCACGTCAACATTTTGAAGGCAGAGCGGATTCTGACCTACTCAGAATTAAATGAGATGCTCCACACATGGGACTGGGCAAACCCGGGCCGGGACAGACAGACAGACAGACAGACAGACAGACAGACAGACAGACAACCAGACAGACAGACAGACAGACAGACAGACAGACAGACAGACAGACAGACAGACAGACAGACAGACAGACAGACAGACAGACAGACAGACAGACAGACAGACAGACAGACAGACAGACAGACAGACAGACAGACAGACAGACAGACAGACAGACAGACAGACAGACAGACAGACAGACAGACAGACAGACAGACAGACAGACAGACAGACAGACAGACAGACAGACAGACAGACAGACAGACAGACAGACAGACAGACAGACAGACAGACAGACAGACAGACAGACAGACAGACAGACAGACAGACAGACAGACAGACAGACAGACAGACAGACAGACAGACAGACAGACAGACAGACAGACAGACAGACAGACAGACAGACAGACAGACAGACAGACAGACAGACAGACAGACAGACAGACAGACAGACAGACAGACAGACAGACAGACAGACAGACAGACAGACAGACAGACAGACAGACAGACAGACAGACAGACAGACAGACAGACAGACAGACAGACAGACAGACAGACAGACAGACAGACAGACAGACAGACAGACAGACAGACAGACAGACAGACAGACAGACAGACAGACAGACAGACAGACAGACAGACAGACAGACAGACAGACAGACAGACAGACAGACAGACAGACAGACAGACAGACAGACAGACAGACAGACAGACAGACAGACAGACAGACAGACAGACAGACAGACAGACAGACAGACAGACAGACAGACAGACAGTCGGGAACGGGAACGGGAGCTTATATGACTACTTATATGACTACTTATATGAATTAAATGAGATGCTCCCCACCAGGGACTGGGCGAAGCCGGGCCGGGTCAGCTAGTATCAAATAAATCAGAAAACTAATCAGCCAATAGACCACCCAGCGATCCAACCATCTAGTCAGTCAGTCAACCATCTAGTCAGTCAGTCAACCAACCAACCAACCATCTAGTCAGTCAGCCAACCATCTAGTCAGTCAGTCAACCAACCATCTAGTCAGTCAGTCAACCATCTAGTCAGTCAGTCAACCAACCAACCAACCATCTAGTCAGTCAGCCAACCATCTAGTCAGTCAGTCAACCAACCATCTAGTCAGTCAGTCAACCAACCATCTAGTCAGTCAGTCAACCAACCATCTAGTCAGTCAGTCAGTCAGTCCAGCACTCGAGGCGGACACCATACCTCGAGACCACTTAGGCCCCGCCCGCCCCTTTTGGGGTGTGAAGTCAATAAGTAAGTCACAAATGTCTGTACAAAAATAACTAAATACGATAACAACTTGAAACGAGTTTATTTTTATACATACATTATCCCTTTAGTTCTCAACATAATTTCCACCAACATTGATACACTTATCCCATCGTTTTATCAGTTCTCCTAAACCGGCTGCATAGAACTGCGTGGTCTGTTTTCTAAACCACGTTTTCACTTCACATTCAACTTCGGCGTAATTCCAACTAAGGTGGGAAGTTCTGGAACATCCACGTTACAACCTCGACTTAGCCCCTAGCGATTTCCACCTTTCTGGTCCACTGAAAACCCACCTTGGCGGGAGACATTTCGTGAATGACGCCGAAGTTGAATGTGAAGTGAAAACGTGGTTTGTAGAATGCTGTGATGTCGGGTCTTGTCTCAGATCGACTCATTTGGTCTCTGTCCCTCAACAGGATAATGCCTCCCCCTCACCCACCCCTCCTACCTTTGTCTCTGTCCATCCCTTGCCATATTGCTCTGTTCTGTTTCTACTTCACTTGTCCATAACATGGTGTATAGAGCAAACCCTATATTTCTAGACCAGTCAACACACTTGTCCATAACATGGTGTATAGAGCAAACCCTATATTTCTAGACCAGTCAACACTCTTGTCCGTGACATGGTATGTAGAGCAAACCCTATATTTCTAGACCAGTCAACACTCTTGTCCATGACATGGTATATAGAACAAACCCTATATTTCTAGACCAGTCAACACTCTTGTCCGTGACATGGTATATAGAGCAAACCCTATATTTCTAGACCAGTCAACACTCGATGAGTGATCTGCTCACTATCACATAGGCCGCCTTTACTTCTGCTGGTGTATATGTTTGGCTGGGTGGACTTGGCAGTTCAAGTCAATGAAAACCATTCTCGCGTTGACAGGGTTTCGAACACATGACAACCGGACCGGTAGGTGAGCGGGTTGCCAGTGGGCTTGTTGTGACTTTCAGTTATACAATAACAATAACAGCAATAACAGTATCAACAACAACAACATGTGGTGTAGCAAGATCCACCTGTGGGTACGTGAAGTGCTAGGACCATCACGTTTACAAATACTGAGAGCTGAGACAAGAACCGACATGACAGCACTCAGGATGTTCCCTTTCCTGCTTCGTCCTAACTTTCAACAGTCAGCGAAGAGTCCCGATACTAATGGTACCAGTAGCAGTATACTTATGTGTCCATCTGGCCTTTCCCCAGAGTCCTGAGTGTCGGCCAGATCTCCTGGTCACTTCCTGCAGCACCAATCTCTCCAGGCCATGACTATCTATCTGGTCTTCTCGTTTCACGCCACACCAGCATCTCCTGGAAAATATCCAACAGATGATCTCTATCATTTACTGTTGAATAGAAGCCTGCCACTCTGCCCGAAGCGTGCCTGTCTTCACCTTTCTCATCATACTTTGTGAGTTCACCACAATCACGACATGCGTGTGTTGTTTGTCCTCCAGCCAGCGTAACGCCGCTGTGACTTCCTCCACCTCCATTCTGAGACTAGATGGTGTGGTATCATATGCCAGGCTCTCCTGCACCAAACATTCCACCAAATTTCTACACAATCCCTGCGAATTTCTTTCACCTCTTAGCGCAAAGCCAACCGTTACTATGCCTGACTGCATCGGGTAATAGGGGGTAAATCTTTTCCTCTCATAACGAACGTAGAGAACCGACATGAAATCCTAGATGTTTACCCTCTAAGGTGGTACAGTCTCATTCTCACTTCTGTAAACATTCCACATTGTCGTTCATTGTGTGGTTGTTGTATGCAACACTACAATAACACAAGAAAGGGGCATATTTTGACAATGGCATATTTGCCAGCTGATATATGTGATCGAAGGCAACGTATGTTCTGGAACTCTCTGTGTTTGATTTCTTTCTCCCACTTCCTGGTTGCGATTTCTTTTCTACTTCACTGATTCAGTGCCACACAAAAAGAGATTTGGACGAACCATTGTGCACAATCAAATCAACAAGTATTATAAGGTAAATGTTCGCTCACTGAGCATTGGAATTGTGGGAGATAATACGAAACAAAACAATTAACACGATGACCTTAGCATGGCGATATATCCTCCTCCTGTCTATATGGGAGATCACATGTGGCGATATATCGTCCTCCTGTCTATATGGGAGATCACATGTAGCGATATATCGACCTCCTGTCTATATGGGAGATCACATGTAGCGATATATCGTCCTCCTGTCTATATGGGAGATCACATGTAGCGATATATCGTCCTCCTGTCTGTATGGGAGATCACATGTTGAGATACATTATCCTGAATCAGTTAATTTTTGTTTAGTTATGTTTAGACTATGTTACGTACATTGTGTTACTTATATTTTGTTACACTATTACTAGTACATTCTCCCCCGATGGTGTTTCCACCTTGTCGTGGTGGGGGAGCTTGAGTTTCTCAATAACCCTGAGAGCTATGCCGGCGGTAGCGTAGCTACCAGCAGGGCCTCCCAAGCCGGACAGGTCAAAGGGTAGAGAACAGACAAAGAGAAACACCCTGGTCCTCCAGGTTGGGGGTTGAAGCGTGGGGTTAACATCCCCACCTTTGTAAAAACTATTTTTGTTATGAAACAAATACATGAGCCTCGATATCGGACTGACTTATCTGGACAACGACCTTGGATCATTAAGGGCCTTTTGAGATTTGGAACATGGAATGTACGGACACTATATCGAGCTGGATCGGCCGAAGAACTAACCCGGGAGCTGGTTGAATATCAAATGGATATAACAGCAATTCAAGAAATAAGATGGCCAGGAGAGGGTACTTTAGAGCAAAATGGAATTATTATAATATATGGAGGAAACACCCAAAATAAACATGAATTAGGAACAGGATTTGTCATCAAAAAAGAGTTATGGGGGAATGTTTTAAACTTTAAAGCTGTTAATGACAGGATTAGTAAATTACGAATAAAAGGTAAATGGAAAAATATAACGATAATTAATGTACATGCACCTACTGAATAGAAAGAAGATGATATTAAAGAAGACTTTTATAATGATCTGGAAGATGTCATAGAAGAAACCCCCAAACAGGACATCCTGATTGTGCTGGGAGACTTCAGTGCAAAAATAGGTAGAGAGCAAACTAATAAAAAAGTGGTCGGTATGGAAAGCTTACATACAACTTCAAATGATAATTTATGGAGAGTCATCAACCTGGCAGAAGCCAAAGGACTGCAGATAAGCAGTACCAGACTACAAAGAAAGGATATACACAAACAAACTTGGAAATCATGTGACAAGAGAACCTATAATCAAATAGATCACAATTTAATTAACAACAGAAATGCATCAAACATACAGCAAGTTAGAAGTTATAGAGGAGCTGAGTGCCACAGCGACCACTTCCTCGTTGGAGCAAAATTTAAAATAAAACTTAAGAGAGCTTTCTATACTAAATTACAAAGATTACACCCAACATATAACAGAGAAAAACTACAAGACATTACAGTCAAAGAGAAATTTACAGATGAAATAAAATGTAAACTTGAAACTCTGCAAAACCCTTTGGAGGAAAGCGTTGACCAAAACTTGGTTGAACATCAAGAATACAATTCAATCTACCGCAGAAGAATGTCTCGGTGTGTTAACCACGCATAGAAAGAACAGATGGTTCAATCAAAAATGTGAAGAAGCAGTCATTAGGAAAAAGAATGCCAGACATGTATGGTTAAATGACATCAACAACATCCAAAAGGAAGAGCATTATAGAAATGTATGTAAAGAGGCTACAAAAATACTCCGACAGCAGAAGCGAGAATATATGAGTAATATAATCAAAGATATGGAAACTAATCACCAGAAAAATGAATCCAGAAATTTTTTTAAAGAACTGAAGTCAATGATACGAGGGCACCAACAAAACACATATGGTTTAAAAGACAAAAATCGGAATATGATAAATACCAATGAGGAAATATGCAACACATGGAAAGAATATTTTGTTGAATTATTAAATTGTGAAGCTCCAAGTAACATTTTCCCACAGGAAGAGGTTCTAACATGCGAACCACAAATTGAAGAACCTACATGTGAAGAAATCCTATATGTAATTACACGACTTAAAAACAATAAGGCAACTGGGACTGATGGAATTGCTGCTGAATTTATAAAGGCAGGTGGCCATGCATTACATCTAAAGCTATACGAACTAATAATAAAAATCTGGAGGATAGAAAAATTACCCCATGACTGGAAAGAGTCATTATTGATACCTGTCTTTAAAAAAGGAGACAAGTTCCAATGTGGAAATTATAGAGGAATATCACTACTGTCCACAAGCTATAAGATACTATCTGCAGTATTACTAAATAGACTAAAACCATATTTAGAAACATATTAGGTGACTACCAGGCGGGTGTTAGACAAAACAGATCAACAATAGATCAGATATTTATCTTACGACAAATAACCGAGAAAAATTGGGAATATAAAAGAGATCTCCATAACATTTTTGTGGATTTTAAAAAGGCTTATGATAGTGTCCATAGGAATAGTCTATGGAATGCTATGCAGGAATTTGGAATACCAAGGAAGTTAATCAACATGACCAGACTATGCATGGAAGATACTTATAATATATCAGTTATCAGTTATAATCAGTTATTCACTTATAATATCTTCTTCTTCTTCTTCTTCTTCAGCGTTCCGAGCCATTGAGGTTCTTTGCTGCAAATACAATCCGTCTCCATTCGTCTCTCTGGTGGACCTTCTCTTGCCAGTCATTGATTCCAAGTGCTTGCAGGTCTGTACATGTATTATCTCTCCACCGCCTTCTTGGTCTACCTCGGGGTCTACGGTCATTTATTTCCTGAGTGTAAGTGTAATTCAATATAATATAAATAATATATAAATACTTATAATATAGTAACATATAAAGGCAGGAAATCAGACCCCTTCCAAATAACATCTGGCTTGAAACAGGGTGATGGACTATCGCCGCTACTCTTCAATCTGGCTCTAGAGAAAGTTGTAAGGAAGGTAAAGGAGGAATGTGATATTGGA
>OY992891.1:4531744-4636744 GCA_963921405.1 Cepaea hortensis | reverse complement strand
TGCAGATGTATTATTTCAATGATACAAGAGCAATAACTCACACTAGAGCATTAGAAACATTTGCTTGTGGGATCTGACAAAATCATTTGATATTTGAATGGGACAGCTGTAATTTATATTTACATCAATTTATGAATGTAATCCCTTCTCGGCCTTTTGGCTAAGAGCAAATTGTAGTATCTGCACCTGATCTTGCCAAGGTCACCAACAGAGGCAGTCATTCGAAATACGCAGAGGGAAGTAGGGACCTGATGGGGCGGCTCTGGATTTTGGAGCACACAGCGAGTCCTTATTAAGAAATAATCCCCATTAAAGAAAAGTAAAAAAAAAACAAAACCACATAAAACGTAAACAAGTAATTAAAATAGTCGAAATGGACGTGACAACATGGCATTTATTTCAAAGGGCATTACTAAAAGCAAATAAATGTACTTTGTGATTTAAATAATTATAGCATTTGTATTAATCGTTTATAAATATTTTTACGGAAATTATTGACAGTTATATACATCATAAGGGATGAGATAGAAATTTTAAGTCGTCTTAACTTTTGTAAAAGTAATAGATTTGTTTTAAACGGGTGAGAATTTAATACTGCATTTTTATATTTCTCCGCGCCATTACATTATATATCTTGTCTTTTCGATGCCATCCATTCGGCTGATATATCTTAGTAAACATTTTGTCCGGCCTCCAAAGGCCAAACCAAAACGTCTAACACAGAAACAGTTCAACATTTCCACCATGCCCGTGGAATTACCCAGCGTCATATTGAAGTTTTACGATGAGTAGATGTAAACGACTTCGAAGAAGCTGAAGATCATTAATGCGATGTTTTGAGGTATATGTGTTATTGATGGTAATCAACAATCAGGTACCGTCTCCACAACGAAGGTTGCCTGCAATGGATCTCCAACACTGTCTGTCTCTCGCCTTTACTGTACATTCTGTCAGATTGATGTTCGTCCATCTCTTGATGTTATCTTCCCACTTGTATTGTTGTCTACCTCTTGCTCGCTTGCCTTCAACCTTGCCCTACTGTATGGTTTTTATAAGAGTGTTATGTCTTTCCACATGGCCGAAATATTTCACTTGCCTGTTTTGTATGTCTTTCATCGGCTCTCTTTTCATTCCCAGTTTATCTAGAACATCTGTGTCTGAATTTTTTTTGTTTTTTTGTTTTTTGTTTTTTTGATTACTTGAAATAAGACATTTTCTTCTCTATATCCACATCTCCAATGCATCTTTTTGATTTTATAGTTGCTTGTTCAATATCCAGGCTTCCGCGCCATTCAGTAGTGCTGAATATACGTAACATCTGACAATTCTCAGTTTTGATGTGTTGTTAATCTCTCTAGATATTAATACTGATTTCATGTAGATGAAAGTATATTTGGTCATTCCTATTCTTTTTTTAAATGTTTTTCACTTCTGCCATCATATGTTATTACATATCCAAGACATGAGACACTTGTTACTTGTTTCAGTATCTCTCCACCTCTTTGTGTCAAGTGAAACAGTCTAACGAAATATTTATGTCAGTGTATTTCAGTGGATGAAAATATAATTTATTAAAGTGAGTCTTTCAAATACAGATGCATTATTTCAATGTTACAAGAGAAATAACTCAATCTAGAGCACTAGAAGCGTTTGCTTGTGGGTTCTGACAAAAATCACTTAATGTTTGAATTGGACACCTATAATTTCTATTTACATCGATGTATGAATGCAGTCCGTTCTCGGCCTTCTGAATCAGATTACAGTGTTGTATCCGCACTTGATCTTGCCAGGACCACCAGCAGAGGCAGTCATCAGAATGACACACAGGGACGTGGGGACCTAATGTGGCGGTTCTGGCGCCTGGGGGTACAGCGAGCCCTAAATACAAAAAAAAAAAAAAAAAAAGAATTCTCAATGAAATAAAAGTTTTTGTTGTTTTATTAAAACACCACATTAAAAAGAAAACATGTTATTAAAATAGTCGAAAGGAACATGACAACATAACATTTATTTTAAGGGACTTTACTGAAAGCAGTACAAATGTATTTTGTGATTGAAATAATTGTAGTACTTCTATTAATTTTTTTATAAACATTTTTATATAAATTAGCGATCCTTATATGCAAGATAAAGTATGAGTAATAATTTAAGTCCCCTTTAAAAGTTATGTACAATTAATGGCTAAGTTTTTTTATGCATGAGAATTTATAACCCAGTTTTCTATTTCTCCTTGACATTACAATTAAAGTGCTGTCTTTCCAATGGTGTGAATGGTATACTTCGGATTAATAGGACTGTGAGGGTAAAACCATATTCAGCTGCACAGGTGGCTGTCTAGTCACAAGACTATCATTCTGAGCAGGCGATGGACCTTACTATAACTTCTCCTTGAGGTTGAATGGGTTTGGGGTAACGGTGACATCGAAATAATGGTATGTTATATTGGGATGCAAACTAGTATTAGCAAAATTTGTGTCCGGCCTCTACAAGGCCAAAACAACACGTCCAACAAAGAAACAGTTCAGCATCCCCACCAAACCCGAGAAACTAACCAGCGGCATCGTGAAGTTGTGCGTTGACTAGATGCAAACGACGCCGAGAAGTTGAAGATCACTGATGCGTATTTTATGTATGTGTTATTGACGCTAATCATCAACCAGGTGCTGTCTACACAACGAAGGATGGCTGCAAAGGATCCCCAACACTGTCTGCCTCTCGCCCTGACTGTACATTCTATCAGGCTGATGTTCGTTCATCTCTTGATGTTATCTTTCCACTTGTTTCGTTCTCTACCACTTGCTCACTTGCCCTCAACCTGGCCCTCCTGTATGGTTTTTATAAGAGTCTTTTAACCTGGCCGAAATATTTCCCTTGCAACTTTTTGTTTTAATTTCTTTCATCATCTCTCTTTTCATTCCCAGTTTTGTCTTGACCCTCTGTGTTTGATTGTTTTTGTTTTCATGAAATACGACATATTCTTTTGTATATCCACATCTTGTAGCGTAGCGCTAGCTATTGGATAGATTTCACATTCAAAGTAGCGACAAGTAGACGTTCAGAAATAGAAAGACTATTCACTGCTGAAGACAAGATCAAATGGCTCGTGTATCTGGACCGTATGACATTTTTGGCCCATGAAATGATCAGGTGTTTTAACAGTGATCAGGCTTAGGAAGGTAAGGTTGACAGCAATATTTGAAATACAGATTACAGACCTAGTTATCCTGCTACACGTACCTGGGAAGTAAAGGATCCCTCAAGTCTTGCACTGTCTCACACCCCTGAAATAGACAGACTATATAGATAACAATGGTACAATCTTTCGCTCAGTCAATCCATAAACGTATGACAGAGCCGTTTGTTAGAAATTTAAAAACTACACACACGTGATTCATTTTCTATAATCTAGATTTTGCTTTTCTATCCTATTCTTGAAAACACCTATGATTATTATTCTGAGCCAACATGTTCGCTCTCTAATCACTGTAAGGTGCTAATAATGCAATGGTCCGATGTAGGTCTCCTGGCATAATACGTGGCTTGCCAGGCACTTAGCTGCTTCTCTCCTCGTCCCAAGATCGTCTGTACCAGCCGCTGCATCGCGGGTTAGGGTTGTCCACTACGATTTGTCCTTAGTGCTGGATATATATCCTTACTTTTATTGTCTTTCCCATTATTCAGCTCCGAAAGTTTGTTGCTTTTGTGTTCTCACAGAACATATGATAGAAACCTAACCTTTAATCCTCACGTTCAAACGTTCACTAAACAAACAGCGAAAAAACTCTGCCAACTCGCCAAAATTAAAAATTTCCTTGATGAGGACACAAGGAAAATATTCTATACGTCTCACATACAGACACATTTTGACTACTGCTCTACAATCTGGGACGGTTGTTCCAATTCAAGCACTAAGCGACTTTACTCACCCCAGAAACGGGCCATGAGTTTAATTTATAGCAACAATTTAACTGACAATCCCAGCCTGCATAAACGCCTTCAATTACTACCACTCCGCAACGTCTGCTTTTTAAATAAGGCCAAACTAATTCACAAAATCCTACATCGGAATGCCCTAAATTACCTTTGGCCATTGTTTGAATATAATGCTAGACACAGTAAACAATTAAATATATTACACATTCCGAAGCCTAGGATAGACTTATACAAAACAAGCTTAATGTACTCTGCAGCTCAACTGTGGAACAATCTTCAACATGAAATAAAAGACATCACCAATCCCTATACATATAATCGCAAATTATTTGAACACTATCTCAGTACGGATTACCTTCCCCCTTAATAATAGAAGTAATAATAATAATAAAACCCTAGTATGACAGCCAGTCCCCTTTTGATAGGCCAGTATATTCCACATAGCTAATAACAAGTACCACACCAGTTATTACTATTACTGAGTCGTATAGTATTGATTTTTAATTTTTCCACATGCCTTTATAATGCATATCTTTTATATTGTTGCTGTTTTCAGTTAGCCTTGAATGATGTGTGAATGGTATAATGTATGAAAGAGAGTGATAAAAGGGCAGAATGTTAGACGGGCCTGCGTGCCCAATTCTTAACCCTTTCAAAATAAAGTTTTGTTGTTGTTGTTATTCATTTCTGCTGGCAACTCTAGACATTTGCGTTACAAAGCGAATCACGGGTATTGTTGCTGCTCTCTGGCAGACAAACTTAGTCCTATAAATTTGTAGAATATTGTTATCAGGTGCCTATTTGTTGGTGGGGTGATTCTCGTGGTGAGTGTGGCAATGATGGCGTTGGTGGTGACACAACAATCTGTGGACGAGGTTTGACAAAACCAGATTGTGTGTGTGATTGCTCAGGTGGTAGATAGACCATTTACCCCCCAAAAAAATCTATCATGGCATCATAACATCCTACTCATCTTAAGATTATCGTCCCTATCAGTACACCAATGATAGTACACCGAAAAAGATCTATATATCACTCTCATTCCATATCTCAGTACTCTTATTAGGACTTTTACATATTAACAAAATAAAAGACATATAAGAATTTCTCTTTCAGCCCTATACGATTTCTCAAAAGAAACTTTGCGTGGCAAGAGAATATCAAGCCTACAGAATAATTATAAAATATCGGGTTGAGCTAGGAATATTCTCTCGTGAAAAATCTATAATGATAGACTAATAACTATACACACTCACAGATGATGACAAGTCTAGAACGCTGCAGATTGTTGGCCTACGTGCTACGTGACTGACCTTGGCCCACCCATGCGACATTGTTACTAACCGTTTAGATCGCTTTGTTATTAATATTATTTTACTCTAGCTTTAACCTGATATACAACCATCATGTTAGTATTATAATAGAAAGATATTTATATATAATAAACTAATCCCATTCAGGGTATACAAGACCCGCGTGACTGGTTTCACGCACATGTGTCGGATTTTCTGTTTGCAGTCGACATCTATTTTCCGACACAGAATGTATACGAATATTCTAGAACAGGTGTCTTGTTATTACGTCCAGTTTTGTTAGGGGTGTTATAAGAATATTATATATATATATATATATATATATATATATATATATATATATATATATATATATATATATATATATATATATATATAATAAGCATCCCTTCCTAGCGACTATATTTAGGTGTGTACATAATCTGTTTTATGATTTAGTCTGCTGGTTTGATCCCACCGATAAATTTCCGGCACATATATTTGTCGAACGTAAACACGCAAATACATTTGTTTATTATCTACACCTACCCAGTTTTATGAGCCCTCCGATCTCTATACCTCAACCGGCGCTTGGTATTAAACAGCTGTGATGAAATGCAACCACTGTTGATATTTTCAGTATGGGCTGCCCCACTTTAGGGCTAAGCTATCGAAATGTCGCCCGGAAGACTTTATCCTATGTGGCTCTTCGAGTAACTTGGCCATTTTGCTCGGTTGTCTCCGTTCGGCTAAACTAAATAAAACCCCGTAAGCTAAACTAATATTAAGTTACTTAAGTTATCAGTTATCAGTTGGGGTATCGTCATTGCACTCCTTGAAGGTCCATAGGTGCTCAGATCCTGCCCCCAATATATGCATTAGGGTCCGGTGGCTAATAGTGCCTGTTTTGTGTTGGTTAACGATGCCCCTCGTTTTCCCGGTGTACCTCTCGTGTCTGGACCTGCCAATTCTCACTCCCAAGTTTATCATCCAGGACAACGATGTGGATTCACTGATGTCAAAGTCCTCTGTTCTCGATATCTCTTTAAGGACGTTAATAACATCGGCGCGATCCATGGGCTGGTCATCTGCAGTGGATGCGGAGCCAGCCAGTTTATCAGCTCATTCATTTCCCTCGACTCCCGCATGTCCCGGGACGAAGATAAAGGTAACCTTATGGACAACGGACTTCCGCAGCGAATCAGTCCACTGTCTACGTACTGATCCTGCATCGACCTTCCGAATCATGCTCACTGAATCACTTAGTACACATACGCTGGTATATTGCTGTGATTCCAGCCATATGAAAACTTGTGTTACTTCCATCACTTTCATGTCATGCTGCTCGTGGTCATGGAGTGGGCACCACAGGATTCTTGAAAGGTTCGGCCCGCTGAACGGGCTTTAAATGCCCACGCACTTGTCTGCTGCTTTACGACAGATCCATCCGTATAGATGAGCATTGCGGGGTTGTCTGAGTATTCATTGATGAGCGCGTTGACCTCTGCATTGACAGTGGCAGGGTTATGTTCTCTACACCGTATGTCAAGTGTGATAATGCAATAGAAGGTGCACTTAAAAGCTGGATGCACAGGCACCCATTCCTTGCCGGGGTTGATATTGGTAGGACTGCAGACCCGTCTGATGACATCTTCCGCCCGACCCATCCAAGGTTTGCCCCTCTTTAGTCCCTTTGTCTGAATATATCTTCACGCAAAGGTTGCTGCACATCTGCACTTATTTTAAAGTATGCATGAGCTCTCCAGATCTTGATCCTGTGTTCCATTGTCGGGAAGTCAAGGAGGTATCTCATTACTACACAGCTGGTGTCTCTCGTGCAGCCCAAAATTATGCGCATGGCTTCGTTTTGTACCTTTCAAAGTCTTCCAATCTGTGTAGGGCTGACAGTGAGGATGGCCAGGACATACTCGAATGGTGAAAGTACCAGTCCTTGGAATAGAAGTACTAACAGCCTTTGCTCAATATTGGCAGTTGCCATGACTCTCATTACTGACAAACCTTTTCGGGCGTTCGTTATGACATAATCAACATGATCTCTGAATGAAAGGCAACGATCAAACCTCACGCCAAGATATGTCATCGACTGGGTTCTACTCAAAATACTCCCATCCATCCTCACTGCCTGCAGGTCTGTTTTCACAGTATGGTTGTTTAGGGAGAACCATGTAACCGATGCCTTTGCGTTGTTGACAAGGGCACTGGCATCAGCACACCATGAGAAATTCGATCTAGTTCGCCCTGCATACCATTGGCAACCGCCTATCTATCTGTCTATCTCGACCCTGTCAATACACAAGCACGTCGTCAGCAAATGACAGAGCCCTACTCCTCCCGTCCAACTGTTGTTCAGTGATCGGCACCGTGTACACGTTGAATAGTACTGGTGACAGTGGGGAACCCTGCTACAATCCTGGACATATCGTTGTTGTCTCAGAAGACCAACCCCCACATCTTAGCACCACCTTCCTCTGAAACAGGACTGCAGCTATCCATCGTAAGATGTGAGGGTACACTTTCAGTCTGAGAAGGGTTTGCATCAAGTGCTCGAAGGATACTTAATTATATGCGTCCTCTAAGTCTATGGCAGCCGCACATGTTTCTTCTCTCCTCTGAAACCCTTCATAAACGTCCTGAGCAAAGACCGACTCTTTGTTGCATTTGTATCCTCCAAGTGTGGGCGGGAAGCAGCCGAGTTGCTCCAAGTCACGAGCAAGTCTGTGTGCTATAGTTTTCTCCAGTAGCTTGCCAGCGGTGTTCTGCATCGTAATGATTCTGTAGCCGCATATCTTGGAATCGTCTTTATTAGGTATTGGAAATGGGAACAAGTAGCTGTGTACCCATTCCTCTTTGACCAGGCCCATTTGGATACTGGTGTTAAACTCTCTGGCCAGTTTTTCCATGTCATCATCTGACATCGTCTGTAGGTCCCCATATCGGACGCCGTCTGGGCCTGGTGCAGTGTTGGGTGAGTTCTTGAGCATTGCGCGTAATTCCTCAGCAGTGATTACATATTCTTCGCCCTTCCCGGCGTCCTCGCACACCTGCGAGAGTGTCGTTGTGGTCCTCTGTCTGGCAGGCTCGTCTTTCTGATCGGTCTGCTATATGTAGCGTGCAAGGAGGGCCTACCCGTTATCTGCGTCTGACTTTTTCCATGCGAGGTCTGTGCCTTGAAAGTCTGGAATACCCCTCCGTTGTGCAGCACCGTTCATGCTCTTATGGAGGCGCCAGAATGTCGTAAGAGATCGCTCGGAGCACACCTTCATGCAGAACTCATCCCATTTCTCGGCCTTGGCCTGTTTGGCGCAGGATTTGAATAAGGTCGACGTCCTAAGAACCTCAGTCTTCAGGTTCGCCAACTCACCCTGTGGCATGTTAGCCTTTCTGGCTTTTTGCCAGTCTTTGACAGCCTGCCTCTTTCCCAGGTATGCACTCTCGACCTCACCGTTCCACCATGGTGGTTGCAACCACCTTTCTTGTCTCCTGCGGGAGGAAGTTAGTTTTCTTCTTCTTTTCTTGCTTAAGGTTTCTTGAACAGTTTTGTCATACGGAAATACATTTGTCTTGTTTCCTTGACTCCTGGCCCTGTCTTTCTAAATCAAGATGACGCTAGGGTAGTGATCACTGTCGTGGTATCCCAGTGTGCCCTACCGGCACTTTGGTGCGATGGTGGGCGACACTAGGGCCAAGTCAATGACATTTGTCAGAATCACCTGGTCGGGTGGCCATTCTAGTGACCTTTCCATCATTCAGACAGACTAGGGCAGCAGATATCAGGGCAGCCTCCAGATCTTCTCCTTGTCTATTGGTGATGTTATTACCCCATTGACTGCCTCTGGCATTGAAGTCGCCAGGGTAGGTATGTCTTTCCTCTATAGCGAACAATCTCTGCCACTGTCGAATGTCGACTTTCCCGTTACATACATGAACGTTCACAATTACAAGCTGCACTGGAGTCATTATTCTTATTGCCAGTACTTGCAGAGCATCACTGTTCCAGATGGACATTTCGATCTCAGACACCAGTATGTTGTCGCGGACCATAATGGCCTAGCCGAGGTGCCACCTTTTATAGAAGCCCTGAAACCCCACGAAATTCGCTACACCGTCGAAAAGCTGTGTTTCTTGTAAAACCACAATGTCGTTTCCGTAGAGTAGTTTTTCAAGAATGGGCCGGCGTTGATTAAGTGATGCAAAGTTCCAGGACAGTACTCGTACGTGTCTGAAGCTCGACCTGTCAAATTGTAACCGCGTTCTGCGGGTGCCCGCTCGTTTACACGCTGTGTTCTTATCGGACGTCTTCTGGTCGTCATGTTAGGCTTAACTATCGCCACCGAACGCCGATGATACGCCGAAGGGAGTCCGGGCGCGCCTGGAAGAACTCCGTTGCACGGTCCCAACTCCATTTCACCTCGAAAAAACACTTAATCCACAAATATTTCGGAAAAAAATACGTTCCAAGGGAACTTACCATTTTAAAAATTAAATGTGCCATTACGTTGCTTGTAAATGGTTATGGTAACCTGCATACCACTATATAATGTATTATACTATCCTGTTTCCTTTTAGCAAGATTAGACGGGGCAGGCCATGGCTTTCGTCACACATCTCCAGGGCCTCTATGCGACTTTCTAGTTGCTTGTTCAATGCCCAGGCTTCCACGCCATACGCTGTTAATCTCTCTAGATGTTAATACGGAATTCATACCGTTGAAAGCATTTTTGGCCATTCCTATTCTCTTTTTGATTTCTGGTTCACTTCTCCACCACTTGTATGTGTCAAGTGAAACAGTCTAACGAAATATTCTTGTCAATGTATGTCAGTGGATGAAAATTTAATTTATTAAAGAGAGACTTTCAAATACAGATGTATTATCTTAATGTTACAAGAGCAATAACTCACACTAGAGGAATAGAAACGTCAGCTTGTGGGTTCTGACAAATATAACTTAATGGTTGAATGATACACGTATTATTTATATTTACATCAATTTATGGATGTATTCCTTTCTCGGCCTTTTAGCTAAGAGCAAATAATAGCATCTGCACTTGATCTTGCCAGGGCTACCATCAGAGGCAGTCATTCGAAGTACAGAGAGAGAGAGAGAGAGAGAGAGAGAGAGAGAGAGATAGAGAGAGAGAGAGAGAGAGAGAGAGAGAGAGAGAGAGAGTTGGGGAACTGATGGAGGCTGCTGTAGCTTTGGGGCAACAGGGAGTCCTCATTGTTTTTTAAAACGTCTCAATGAAAGAAAAGTTTTTAAAAAAAACCACATTAAAAGGAAACAAGTAATAAAAGTAGTTGAAAGGGACATAACAGTTAATTCAAGGGACATCACTAAAAGCAGCAGAAACATATATTGTGATTTAAATAATTGCAGAATTTGTATTAATAGCAGATAATAATTTTCATAGAAATTATTGGCAGTAATATACATCATCAATTATGAGATTACAATTTAAGCTGTGATCAACGTTTGTGTAAAAGTAATGGCTTTGTTTTACATGCGTAAGAATTTAATAGGTCATTTTTCTATTTATACTCTACATTACATTAAATGCTTTGTCTTTTCAATGACATGCATTTAACAAATAAATATAGTACAATTTTTGTCCGGCCTGGAAAAGGCCAAAACAACACACCCAACAAAGAAACAGTTCAGCCTCCCCACCATGCCCGAGAAACTAACCAGCGTCATCGGGAAGAATTACCATGAATAGATCCTAACGACTCCGAAGAAGTGACTCCGATCATTGATGCTATTTTTTGATGCATGAGCTATTGACTGCAATCATCAACCAGGTGCGGTCTCCACAATGAAGGTTCGCTGCAATGGATCTCTAACATCGTCTGTCTCTCGCATTGACTGTACATACTGTCAGACTGATGTTCGTCCATCTCTTTATCTTCCCACTAGTACCGTTGTCTACCTCTAGCTCGTTTGTCCTAAACCTTGCCCTCTAGTATGGTTTTTATAAGAGTGTTATGTCTGTTAACGTGGCCGAAATATTTCACTTGCCTCTTTTTTTATTTCTTCCATCAACCCTCTATTCATTCCCAGTTTTTCTAGAACCTCTGTATTTGATTGTTGTTGTTTCCATGAAATGCGACATATTCTATATATCCGCATCTCCAGGACCTCTATTCGACTTTCTAATTGCTTGTTCAATGTCCAGGCTTCCACTCCGTACAATAGTGTTTAATATACCTAATATTTAACAATTTTAATTTTTAATGCGTTGTTAATACTGATTTACGCTGCTGAAAATGTATTTGGGTTATTCCTATTCTCTTTTTGATTTCTGTTTCACTTCTGCTATCATCTGTTATTACATGTCCGAGATATGAGACGCGTGTTACTTGCTTCAGTATCTCCCCACTTCTTGTGTACAGTGAAACAGTCTAACGAAATATTCTTGTCAATGTATTTCAGTGGATGAAAATGTAATTTATGAACGGGAGACAATCAAATACAGATGTATTATCTCAATGTTACAAGAAATATAACTTACACTAGAGGGAGACAATCAAATACAGATGTATTATCTCATTGTTACAAGAGAAATAACTTACACTAGAGGGAGACAATCAAATACAGATGTATTATCTCAATGTTACAAGAGAAATAACTTACACTAGAGGGAGACAATCAAACACATATGTATTATCTCAATGTTACAAGAGAAATAACTTACACTAGGAGATAATCAAATACAGATGTATTATCTCAATGTTACAAGAGATATAACTTACACTAGAGGGAGACAATCAAATACATATGTATTATCTCAATGTTACAAGAGAAATAACTTACACTAGAGGGAGACAATCAAATACAGATGTATTATCTCAATGTTACAAGAGACATAACTTACACTAGAGGGAGACAATCAAATACAGATGTATTATCTCACTGTTTACTTACACTAGAGAGAGACAATCAAATACAGATGTATTATCTCATTGTTACAAGAGAAATACCTTACACTAGAGGGAGACAATCAAATACAGATTTATTATCTCAATGTTACAAGAGAAATAACTTACACTAGAGGGAGACAATCAAATGAAGATGTATTATCTTAATGTTACAAGGGAAATAACTTACACTAGAGGGAGACAATCAAATACAGATTATTATCTCAATGTTACAAGGGAAATAACTTCCACTAGGGGGAGACAATCAAATACAGATGTATTATCTCAATGTTACAAGAGAAATAACTTACACTAGAGGGAGACAATTAAATACAGATGTATTATCTCAATGTTACAAGAGAAATAACTTACACTAGAGGGAGACAATCAAATACAGATGTATTATCTCAATGTAACAAGAGAAATAACTTACACTAGAGGGAGACAATCAAATACAGATGTATTATCTCAATGTTACAAGAGAAATAACTTACACTAGACGGAGACAATCAAATACAGATGTATTATCTCAATGTTACAAGGGAAATAACTTACACTAGAGGGAGACAATCAAATACAGATGTATTATCTCAATGTTACAAGGGAAATAACTTACACTAGAGGGAGACAATCAAATACAGATATATTTTCTCAATGTAACAAGAGAAATAACTTTTACTAGAGGGAGACAATAACATACAGATGTATTATCTCAATGTTACAAGGGAAATAACTTACACTAGAGGGAGAAAATCAAATACATATGTATTATCTCAATGTTACCAGAGAAATAACTTACACTAGAGGGAGACAATCAAATACAGATGTATTATCTCAATGTTACAAGAGATATAACTTACACTAGAGGGAGACAATCAAATACATATGTATTATCTCAATGTTACAAGAGAAATAACTTACACTAGAGGGAGACAATCAAATACAGATGTATTATCTCAATGTTACAAGAGACATAACTTACACTAGAGGGAGACAATCAAATACAGATGTATTATCTCACTGTTTACTTACACTAGAGAGAGACAATCAAATACAGATGTATTATCTCATTGTTACAAGAGAAATACCTTACACTAGAGGGAGTCAATCAAATACAGATTTATTATCTCAATGTTACAAGAGAAATAACTTACACTAGAGGGAGACAATCAAATGCAGATGTATTATCTTAATGTTACAAGGGAAATAACTTACACTAGAGGGAGACAATCAAATACAGATTATTATCTCAATGTTACAAGGGAAATAACTTCCACTAGGGGGAGACAATCAAATACAGATGTATTATCTCAATGTTACAAGAGAAATAACTTACACTAGAGGGAGACAATTAAATACAGATGTATTATCTCAATGTTACAAGAGAAATAACTTACACTAGAGGGAGACAATCAAATACAGATGTATTATCTCAATGTAACAAGAGAAATAACTTACACTAGAGGGAGACAATCAAATACAGATGTATTATCTCAATGTTACAAGAGAAATAACTTACACTAGACGGAGACAATCAAATACAGATGTATTATCTCAATGTTACAAGGGAAATAACTTACACTAGAGGGAGACAATCAAATACAGATGTATTATCTCAATGTTACAAGGGAAATAACTTACACTAGAGGGAGACAATCAAATACAGATATATTTTCTCAATGTAACAAGAGAAATAACTTTTACTAGAGGGAGACAATAACATACAGATGTATTATCTCAATGTTACAAGGGAAATAACTTACACTAGAGGGAGAAAATCAAATACATATGTATTATCTCAATGTTACCAGAGAAATAACTTACACTAGAGGGAGACAATCAAATACAGATGTATTATCTGAATGTTACCAGAGAAATAACTTACACTAGAGGGAGACAATCAAATACAGATGTATTATCTCAATGTTACCAGAGACATAACTTACACTAGAGGGAGACAATCAAATACAGATGTATTATCACAATGTTACAAGAGAAATAACTTACACCAGAGGGAGACAATCAAATACAGATGTATTATCTCAATGTTACAAGGGAAATAACTTACACTAGAGGGAGACAATCAAATACAGATGTATTATCTCAATGTTACAAGGGAAATAACTTACACTAGAAGGAGACAATCAAATACAGATGTATTATCTTAATGTTACAAGGGAAATAACTTACACTAGAGGGAGACAATCAAATACAGATGTATTATCTCAATGTTACAAGGGAAATAACTTATACTAGAGGGAGACAATCAAATACAGATGTATTATTTCAATGTTGCAAGAGAAATAACTTACACTAGAGGGAGACAATCAAATACAGATGTATTATCTCAATGATAACAGAGAAATAACTTACACTAGAGGGAGACAATCAAATACAGATGTATTATCTCAATGTTACAAGGGAAATAACTTACACTAGAGGGAGACCATCAAATACAGATGTATTATCTTAATGTTACAAGAGAAATAACTTACACTAGAGGGAGACAATCAAATACAGATGTATTATCTCAATGATACCAGAGAAATAACTTACACTAGAGGGAGACAATCAAATACAGATGTATTATCTCAATGATACCAGAGAAATAACTTACACTAGAGGGAGACAATCAAATACAGATGTATTATCTCAATGTTACAAGAGAAATAACTTACAATAGAGGGAGACAATCAAATACAGATGTATTATCTCAATGTTACAAGGGAAATAACTTACACTAGAGTGAGACAATCAAATACAGATGTATTATCTTAATGTTACAAGGGAAATAACTTACACTAGAGGGAGACAATCAAATACAGATGTATTATCTCAATGTTACAAGGGAAATAACTTACACTAGAGCGAGACAATCAAATACAGATGTATTATCTCAATGTTACAAGGGAAATAACTTACACTAGAGGACCATCAATGTTTGCTTGTGGGGGTTGTTGTTTTTGCTCGCTCGCTTTGAAATCAAGCCTAGTCCACACACACCATTTATAGTAGTGATGGGCTGAATTTTGCGTGTGGAGCAGTTTCTTCCTATTAACAGTGTCTCTTGCCAGCAGGCGAACCCACTCTGACTTCAGAGGTATTTGTAATTTACGTCCCAAAGTCAAGGACGACAGGTCAACATTTTATTTCAGCTGTCCGGTGTAGGGGTTGAACCGCTTACCTTGACATCAGCACACGAGATGTTTAAGAATACGCGTTCTTTTACATTCGGTCAAGTGGACCTGAACTATCTTGTGGATTCCGATAAAAGTAATTTAATTTTTGAATGGGGTACCTATAATTTCTATTTACATCAATTTAAAACATACAATCCTTTCTCGGTCTTTAGGCTAAGATCAAAGTGTAGTATCTTTACTTGACCCTGCCAGGGCCACCAGTAGAGGCGGTCACTCGAAATACACACAGGGACGTGGGGACTTGATGGGGTGGCTCTTATCATTGGTGGAACAGCAAGCCCTTATTTCTTTTATTGTTTTTGTTTTTTAAATTATCTATTAAAAAAACAGTGTTAAAAAAAAAATAAACACCACATTAAAAGGAAACAAGTAATTAAACAAATGGCAAGGGACATAACAACATTACAGTTATTTCAAGGGACATTACTAAAATCAGCATACATTTGTTTTGTCATTTAAATAATTGTAGTCGTTATATTTAATTTTTATAAATAAACTTTCCATAGAAATTAGCGACAGTTATGTAGATCATACAGAATGAGATAATAATTTAAGACATCTTCAGAGTTCTTGTACATGTAATGGCTTTGTTTTACATGCGCGAGAATTTAATATATCATTTTTCTATTTCTCCTCGATATTACATTAAATGTTTTGTATTTACGACGGCATGAGTGGAACATCTATTGAGGAACGTTTTGTCCGGCCTATAAAAGGCCAAACTAACACACCCAGCAAAGAAATAGTTCAACATCTCCACCATACCTGAGAAACTAACCTGCGCCATCGCGAAGTTTCGCCATGACTAGATGCGTTCGGCTCCAAACAAGCTGAAGATCACTGATGCGTAGTTGATGTATGTGTTATTGACTGTAATGATCAATCAGGTGCCGTCTCCACAACTAAGGTTGGCTGCAATGGATCTCCAACACTGTCTACCTCTCGCCCTGACTTTACATTCTGTCAGATTGATGGTCGTCCATCTCTTGATGTTGTCTCCCCACTTGTATCGTTGTCTACCTCTTGCTCGCTTGCCCTCAACCTTGCCCTCCTGTATGATTTTTAAAAGAGTATTACGTCTGTTAACGTGGCCGAAATATTTCCCTTGCCTCTTTTTTATTTCTTTCATCAACTCTCTTTTCATTCACAGTTTTTTCGAGAACTTCTGTATTTAATTGTTTTTTTTGTTTTTTTTACTTGCCTTTTTTAAATTTTTTCCATCAACTCTCTTTTCATTCCCAGTATTTTTTTCTGGAACATCTGTATCTGATTGTTTCTGTTTCCATGAAATGCGACATATTCTTCTGTATATCCACATCTCCACTGCATCTGTGCGACTTTCTAGTTGCTTGTTCAATGTCCAGGCTTCCTCGCCATATAGTAGTGTTGAATAAACATAACATCTGACAATATTTGTTTAATGCGTTGTTGATCTCTCTAGATGTTAATACTGATTTCATGCTGCTGAAAATATTTTTGGTCATTCCTATTCTCGTTTTTATTTCTGTTTCACTTTTGCCATAATACGTTATTACATGTCCAAGAAATGAGACACTTATTACTTGTTTTAGTATCTCCTCACTTTTTGTTTTGTTTTGTTTAAATCACATTAAAAGGAAAACATGAAATTAAAATAGTCTAAAGCCACATGACAACATACCAGTTATTTCAAGGGACATTACTAAAATCATCATAATTGCGATTTGTGATTTAAATAATTGTAGTCTTTGTATTAAGTTTTTAATTAAAATTGTGTATAGAAATTAGCGACTGTTACAAACAACATAAATAATGAGATAATAAATGAAGTCATCTTCAAAGTTTGTGTAAAAGTAATGGCTTTGCTTTACGTGCTTGGTAATTTAATAACTCATGTTTCTATTTCTCCTCGACATTAATCAAAGGCGCTATCTCGTAACACCAAAATCACAAAATACAAAACACCGATCAGACCAGTTGTGCTGTATGGCTCTGAAACCTGGAGTACAACGAAAGGAGACGAAGCCTTGTTACAAACCTTTGAGAACAAAATTTTAAGACGCATCTTTGGACCCATTAGGGATACACAAAGTGGAGAGTGGAAAAGAAGAAGTAACAAAGACATTTATGATCTTATTTAAGTCCCCGCTAATCACTGGTATAATGAAGGCTAATAGACTACAATGGCTGGGGCATATACAAAGAATGGAAGATAATAGAGAAACAAAACTCGCTTACACTCAGGAAATAAATGACCACAGACCCCGAGGTAGACCAAGAAGACGGTGGAGAGATAATACATGTACAGACCTACAAGCACTTGGAATCAACGACTGGCAAGAGAAGGTCCACCAGAGAGACGAATGGAGACGGATTGTATTTGCAGCAAAGAACCTCAATGGCTCGGAAAGCTGAAGAAGAAGAAGAAGAAGAATTACATTAAATAGTTTGTCGTTTCGATGGCATGGATGATGTAGGTCAAAGTAGTAAACATTTGTGTCCAGCCTCTGAAAGGCCAAACAAGTGTTTCAGTCACAAGATTCTCTTTACTATTACTGACTGCGTAACCAAACAAGGCTGAAGGGCCCTTTAATACACACTGAGACCAACCGGGTATATGGTACCAGCCCTGTATTTGTAGAGACCAACCGGGTATATGGTACCAGCCCTGTATTTGTAGAGACCAACCGGGTATATGGTAGCAGCCCTGTATTTGTAGAGACCAACCGGGTATATGGTAGCAGCCCTGTATTTGTAGAGACCAACTGGCACTCAATGGGTGTTGTTGTCAGTAGCATGCTGGCTGCCTTTACTTCCTAGACCATTTACTGGTTCACTTTTAAGCTGGGTTGACCTGGGAGTCCTGGTCAATTGTAATTGTTAGCGGCTAAGGTGAATAGTTTGTAAGGCTTTTCCTGCACGTTTTACATAATATTCTGTCATGTCACCATCGTGCTTCTTAAATCTTATTCTACAGATACCTGGTTTGATGCGGACATTACCAATCACTCCACTCTATGATCTGCTATTTGAATTAAGCTGGTGTTGTTTATATTAGTTGTTTCAGGTTTCCACATACACATTTCCCTGTCTTCCTTTGCTTCTTTTGCCCAGCTTTCTCCCCCATAAGGCTAATTAGATTGCTATAGTTCACTGTTCTTATCAATATGCTCCATATATTTCATGTATCTTTTCCTAAAGATTTTGATATGTGGTATATGTGGTACCTGTAGTGTGATATAGTACACCTGTAGCTGTCAGTATATCAGCATGTGTTTTCTTCTCTCCCCATGATATTGTCATCTTTCATCATGGAGAACGGCCTATGCAGGATGTCACTGTCATCATGATCCACCAAAAGGATTCATAATCTTTTGTCAGTTCTCCTGAGTCATATATATTGATTCTCAAGGTGTCTTCATGTACTATGTCCATCCTGTTGCTTGTTGACCACAGCCTCTTCTTCCAGGAACCACACCTCCCATCACTGTTCCTTCCAAGCTACTGTGACATTTAATATGGCCAAAGTATTTCACTTTCCATGACATAGTACTTTTTGTGTGTCAGTTTTATTCTATGCTAGGATCTTGTAGAAAGTCACCATTTCTCTTCTTCTTGGTCCACAATATTCAAAGAACTTTTCTGTAAAATTTTAGTTATAAAACCCTCAACATTCTTTTCCAAAGCCACATCAAAATTTACTCCATTTTCTTCAGCATGTCATTAGCTACAAGGATAGCCTCTTATGCAAGACAGTCTGCTAGTATCCCTGGCTGATTTAGACTGCTATTGATTTGCAGAAGCATGCTCAAGTGTATGATATCATTTATAGCAACTCCCTATGCTACTTGGAAAATATTATATATGGGCTGTCTAATACCAAGAAGAAAGACGCAATAGATTGACAAATAGAAAGGCGCAGGCAGTTGACAAAATAAAGAGGTGTATGCAAAGCCTATATTTGCCGTTATCTTGTTTTGATAAGGGAAGAGGGGTTATAAGAATCATTTCAGTCTACAGACACATTTCTTACTTAGCTGTTCTTCTAAACCCTGAAGCATACAGGCCATCTGCACAGTCCTCTTAAGTTTAATAAGTTTTCTGACTGTCAGAGAATATAACAGATTGTAGGAACCTAAATGTATTATAACCATATTGAAACTGCTTCTAATTCAATTTTCCTGATGCAAATGATAAACAAGACTATGCATTGAAAAATGAAAATGTTTAATTAACTCATAAAGTCAGATCTCTTGAAATGTTAGTTAACCTTATAAGGCACTGTACATGTAAAATTACAGTTCCTAAATGTGAATAAAACAAATTAATAAAAAAAAAATAAAAATCTAAAATGCCAAACGAACACGTCCAACAAAGAACTAGTTCAACATGTTCACCTTGCCCGAGAACCTAACCAGCGTCATCGTGAAGCTTTACGATGAGTAGATGGAAACGACTCCGAAGAAGTTGGGGATCATTGATACGTATTTTGATGTATGTGTTATTGACGGTAATCATAAATCAGGTGCCGTCTCTACAATGAATGTTGGCATTAATGGGTCTCCAACACTGTCTGTCTCTCGCCCTGACTGTACATTCTGTCAGATTGATGTTCATTCATCTCTTCATGTTATCTTCCCACTTGTATCGTTGTCTACCTCTTGCTCGCTTGCCCTCAACCTTGCCCTCCTGTATGATGTTTAAAAGAGTATTACGCCTGTTAACGTGGCCGAAATATTTCACATGCCTCTTTTTTATTTCTTTCATCAACTCTCTTTTCATTCACAGTTTTTCGAGAACTTCTGTATTTAATTGTTTTTGTTTCCATGGAATATGATATATTCTTCTGTATTTCCACATATCCAGGGCATCTATTCGAATTCCTAGTTGTCTGTTCAATGTCCAGTCTTCCACTCTACACAGTCGTGTTGAATATACGTAATATCTCACCAATAAGCCAGACATGGGACAACGGATACTCACGCAAACCTCAGGTCCGGTATGATATCACACTGATGTTGGACAACAGGATGCTTTCATCCGACATACAGGACTTCGCGCTGGAGTTCACAGCCAGCGAACACAAGCAAGCAAACACGTAACATCTGACAATTCTCATTTTGAATGTGTTGTCAATCTCTCTAGATGTTAATACTGATTTCATACAGTTGAAGACATTTTTGGCCATTCCTATTCTCTTTTTGATTTCTATTTCACTTCTGCCATCATCTGTTATTACATTTCCAAGATAGGAGACACTTGCTACTTGTTTCAGTATCTGCCCACTTCTTTGTGTCAAATGAAACAGTCCAACGAAATATTCTTGTCAATGTAATTTAGAGGACGAAAATGTAATGTATTAAAGGTAGACAATCAAATACAGATGTATTATCTCAATGTTACAAGAGAAATAATTCACACTAGAGCACCAGAAAAGTTTGCTTGTGGGTTCTGACCCAGAAAAATAAACATCAGTTAATGTTTGAATGGAACATCTATAATTTCTATTTACATCGATTTACTAATACAGTCCGTTCTCGGCCTTCCGAATCAGATCACAGTGTACTTTCCGCACTTGATCTGACCAGGGCCACCAGCAGAGGCTGCCATCCGAATGACACACAGGGACGTGGGGACTTATGGGGCGGCCCTGGTCTCTGAAGGACCAGCGAGCCCTAATTACAAATATTCTCAATTAAATAACAGTGTTTGTTTTACACCACCTTAGAAGGAAAACATGTAATTAAATAGTTGAAAGGGACATGACAAAGTAACAGTTATTTCAAGGGATATTACTTAAAGCAGCATAAATGTATTTTGTAATTGAAATAATTGTAGTATTTTGAACAATTTTATATAAGAATTGTTTAGTTCAAATTAGTGACAGTTATACATGAGATAAAAGACTAGAATAATAATTTAAGTCATCTTTAAAGTTAATGTAAAAGTAAAGGCTTTGTTTTACATGCGTGAGAATTTAATAACTCATGTTTCTATTTTCACCGACATTACATTTAATGTGGTTTCTTTAGAATGGCATGTTATTAGAATGTAAATTTGTATTAGCAATATATTTTGACCGGCCTCTAAAAGTCCAATACAACACGTCAAACAAAGAAACCGTTCAGCATCTCCACCATACCAGAGAAACTAACCAGCGTAATCGAGAAGTTGTACGTTGAGTAGATGCAAATGACTCTGAAGAAGTTGAAGATCACTGATGCGTATTTGATGTATGTGTTTTGACGCTAATCGTCAACCAGGTACCGTCTCCACAACGAAGGTTGGCAGCAATGGATCTCCAACACTGTCTGTCTCTTGCCTTGACTATACATTCTGTCAGGCTGATGTTCGTCCATCTCTTGATGTTATCTTCCCACTTGTATCGTTGTCTGCCTCTTGCTCGCGTGCCCTCAGCCATGCTCTCCTGCATGGATTTTATAAGAGTGTCATGTCTTTTAACGTGACCGAAATATTTCACATGCCTCATTTTTTATTTATTTCATCAACTCTCTTTTCATTCTCAGTTTTTCTATAACCTCTGTATTTGACTGGTTTTTTCCCCCCATGAAATAAGAAATATTCTTCTGTATATCCACATCTCTAGAGCCTCTATTCGACTTTCTAGTTGCTTCAATGGCTAAGCTTCCTAGCAATACAGTAGTGTTTACTATAGGTAACATTTGACAATTCTCATGTCTAATACATTGTTAATCTATTTAGATGTTACTTCTGATTTCATGCTGCTGAAGGCATTTTGTGGTCATTCCTAATCTTTTGTTGATTTCTATTACACTGCTGCCATCATCTGTTATTACATGTCCAAGATAGCAGAAACTTGTTACTTGTTCTAGTATATCCCCGTTTACTGTGATGTTCATTGATGACCTTTCCTTTCCGCTGCTAATTATAATAGTTTTTGTTTTTAGGATGTTAATATCTAAGGCACATTCGGCACTATGCCTGTTTACTTGTTACACTAGGTTTTGTAATTCTTGCTCGCTTTCCGTATTGTCAACACATCTAAGATTGTTTATGATTCTTCCATTGACGTTAAATCCAGGAAATTCGACTTGTTTAAAAATTCTTTCTGTGTGTAGGTTAAAGAGGTTTGGGGAAGGAATCATACAATTCACGTACTGTTGTTTGGTTGGCATCTACCCGTTCGACGCTTTCCTCTCGGGTTTTATTTCTCAGTCGGAACGTTCCTCTTGGGAGTTGTTTAAGATTGCAGAATAACCCTTAAAACAAAACCGAGTTTATCGGGATTAGCTCTGAGATGTCATTTGCTGACGTCAGGCCTGTAAAATGGCCAAACATAGTTAATATCGTTTCTCGGCCCGTTGGCTAAGATCAAAATCTGCGCTTCTCCAGCTAGGGCCACATGCAGTGGCGGTCATCCGAATGACACACAAGGATGTGGGACCTTGATGGGGCGTCTATGGCCCCCTTGAGAACCGCGAGCCCTTAAAACAATGTCTTAATATTCAGTGCTTTGGATTGTTTCACGGCATTTTGTTCTCACTTTAACTCTCTCTCTCTCTCTCTCTCTCTCTCTCTCTCTCTCTCTCTCTCTCTCTCTCTCTCTCTCTCCCTCTCTCTACATCTGGAACAAGACAAGCTGCGGAAACTGCCGGATCAGCAAAGCAATGCTCTAACTGTCCGCCTGTCGGAGCTTCGATCCTAGACCGGCCGCCAAACAAGGCTTAGGGCCTGGTCTGCCCTGTCATGATATTTTGTCTTTAGGATGCACCCCCTCGCACCAGGGTGAGGCTTGTACCCTCCCAATTGCGCTCTTCCACCCGAAGCCGTTGGTACAATATGGGGTGTCGGATTTGGTTAGCGCTGCCGAACGTTCGGCGCTGACAGAAAGCAGGTAGTACCGTCTACTGTTATACGTAGCTCATTCATATCTGACTAAGACCTGACACCCGTTAATATAACAGGTTATTATTAAAACAGAGTACACTAACCTCAGTCAATTGAAAAAAAAAAAAAAAAAAACACACACACAAATTTTATCCCATAAGGAAAACACAGCTGGTTCCTAGAAATTAATTTTGTGGACTGCCCCTACAATTGTTAATCGTAATGCAAATCCATCCCAACTTTGTCTCATTTAAATACATCCACTCAATTCCGTTGGCTGCAATAATCACATTGTTTTCTTGAGCTGTTGTTTATCTGACAGGACTATCCGGTCAGCTCGCAGGTGTCAGCTAGCACAGTTCTGGGAATGCGTGGGGGGGGGGGGGGGAGAGAAGGCACATGTTGTTGACGACTTCGGTGTGTAAATTTCTAGAGAAGAAGGGAAAATGGTGATTTTATTTTAAATTAAAACAAAAAAATACAGGTGCGGGCTCCTCAAGTACCCTTTAACGTTGAAGCCATATTTCTCTCTGTATTCTTGCTGTGTTTCGGAATGTGTCAGGGGCTAGGCAATAAGAAATGTCACATGCACCATCAGGCAGATGTGGTCAGGGCCGTTTGGGATCACGTGTTTAGTGCAGACGAACAGATAGATCAACAGGACTGGAGACAATGATGCTGCACGGAATGACCAGAGGATCTGGCCGATACTCAAAACTCCAAGGAAAGTCTAGACAGACACATAATCAGTCTGATACTGGTACTATTTATACTGGGACTCCTCGCTGGCTGTTGCAGTTGAGGACGGAGCATTTATGGAAATGGCCTGAGTGGTATGATGCGGATTCTTGACTCAACTCAACTCAACCACTCCGCCATGATTATCGCAAGGCAAGTGCCATTAGAAAGCCACGGCTGCTGTCAGCCCGCTTGTGGACGGACCAAACCCGCGTGTCTGTGTATGTTTCCTTCTATGGCATGTTTCTGTGACCTTGTTCCAGGGCCTGCTGCCCATTGGATGGATGTTTCCTGAGCCGTTGTTCTACAACCAGTTCACGGAAATGTCTGATGATCGGTCCTACAGAGTTCTTCTTTGGGAACTAATCACCTTAGGTAACATGTGTTTGTGTGCAAAGGAGATAACCATTGGGAACTAATTACGTTGGATAATTGGTTGTGTATGTGTATGTGTGTATTTGTGCAAGGGACACAATAATTAGGAAACTAATAACGTTAGATAATTATTTTTTTTTCGTACGTGCAAGAGAGACAATAATTGGAAACTAATAAGGTTAGATAGTTATTGTTTGTACTTTAGTGGCAGTGAATCTTGGAATGTAAATGGACATATTAAGATAAAACTTGAAAGCAACAGAGATGTGGTTCTTGAGACGAATGTTGCGAATTCCTTGGACTGCTAAAATAATTAACAACGAATGCCTGAGAGAGGCTAATAATACAAGATGAATTGGAAACAAACATGTATATTAAGCTCCTGCGAGAAGAAATGCACTAAACATCAACACGTTGCACAAACCCAGAGGACGTCTTGTCCACAGCTTTCTGTCGCAAAACCCAAGTCTCGCGGGAAATGTCCCTCGTCTAACAAACGCGACGTCCTAACAATTAACCTAAGCGCATCCTCACCTTTCATCCACATGCCTATGCCATCAAGCACATTTTCCTGCGACACTGGTCTATCTTGGAATCCGATCCAACCACTCGTGAGGTATTCTCCAATAGCCCCAGGGTAATTTTCCGCCGTAACCAGAGCCTCAGAGACCACCTTGTGCATAGTTGCCTCCCCACGGTTACTTCATCTGTGGGCACATTCGAATGCCATCGTAAGAACTGTCTCACATGCCCATACGTTGTTCAGACACCGGAGATTGCATTCCCCCTAGGCACTTTCTCATTGAAAGATTCCTTTCACTTGTATATCACGCAATCTGATATATATCATCATTTACAAACGATGTGACATACAATACATTGGTCAAACGGGCAGACGCCTTGCTGACCGTTTCAGAGAACACCTCAGAGACATCAATCAGGGCGCTGACAAACTTGTCCCCAAACATTTCAATTCCCCCAACCATAATGGAGTCGATGATATATGTGTCACCGCATTGAAACCCTGCTACTCCAACAGCTCCGTTAAGAATAAAATTGAATGCCATTTAATCAACAATCTGGGATGCGTCCATCCAGGAGGTATCAACACTGTTGTGGACGCTACTGTATAACTGTGCCATCTTCCCCAACTATTTACACCGTCTAATACTATGATGCCCCCCCCCCCCAATATTCATACCTAACTGTCTCCACACCCCTATATTTTTCATATCAGGCTGTTTGCATATTTTTGGCGACGTAAATCCTATCTGGTAACCTACTATACTTAAACTCTGCAGCCAAAGAGAGCCTCCGCATCTGGCAAACCCGTCTTTTATGCTCCCACATGGATACGTAGTGGTTGGGCTTTATTGTTTTGTGTTTTTTTTTTTAATATTTCGTTTCCTATCTATCCGTGTTGTCCTGTCATTGACAAAGATTCTGAGAATCGAAACGTCGACCGTCCTGTGTGTCGTATGGTACGCGTTTGTTGTGTATTTTATTTTCTTATTTTATTATTCATTTTATATATTTATTGAGTGCTTCTGATTTCGGATTTTTACCTGTATTTCGGGACACGATGGATCTCCTTGTAAGGTATGTGCAACGTGTTGATGTTTAGTACGTTTCTTCTTGCAGGAGCTTAATATACATATTTGTTTCCAATTCATATTTTTATATCCTGCTGCAGCCGCTACTTTTTCTTTCTTTTCAATATCATTTAATTCCCTGGCTGCTACCCCTTTTCGTCGTCTGTTTTTCTATTATTCCTTTTTTCAGTTTATATATCCATTAGTTTATGTTTACCGGCCTATAGCCGATAATGCCTGCTGACAGACGGACTATGTCATCTCTCCACCGCACCGTCTCCGACATATTTGCCCTCATACCCCAGGACATGTCCCGTGCAGCTATCAGCCTCGCACGTACTATGTTTAACATCACTCGCTTTTCTTGCCATTTGAATTTCCTGAACAACTGTCTCCGGCTCACAATTACACCCACAGGCTTCCTGAGCAATATTTATCTCTCGTTAGGTAAACTGGTTCCTGCTGAGACACGACTCTTCAATCACCTGGCACAGGAGCAGTCTGTCAAGTACATGAAGCTGGCAGTGACTGTGCATCAACGACATATCTCCGAACTTAAGGACATCAAGCACAACCTGTACCGGACTCTGCATCTACTGACGTTCAACAAACAGCTTGCTTTCCATTTGATCACCTCCAACATTCAACATTATAATAGAGAGCTATACAAATGGCTAACCTCACGTAAGAAAGAAGAAATTAGCAATCTACGTCCCCATGTCCCTTCCCCCACTTCGACACCCATCAGCCACACCAAAGTGGTATGCATACCGCCTGACCTACCTATGTCTCCTGAAGAACATGCTGTTTTAGGTAAAAGTCTTAGTTTTGTCTCTCTACGCCCCCGTATGGACAGTCGCGCTATTTTGGAAGATGTTTCCAGCTTTCACAGACTACTCCGCCTCAAGTACCACCACAGAGACAAGCCTGTCAACAGTCCCAGCCCACAACCTCCTGACATTTTTCCATCTTCAACTAAATCCCGTTCCACATGGACCCCACCTTCCGGAGTTTCCAACACGCTTGATCTCTACATAGCTAACATACTCCATGAGATCAAGCAACTTTCTTTCCCTCGCTTGAAACACTCCAACCTATCCCCTCCCGAATGGCGTGCCCTATCCCAACTACAGCGCAGACAGGATATAGTCATCAAACCGGCGGATAAAGGGGGTGCAGTGGTTGTTTGGCGGAAAGATCTATATGTCGAGGAAATCATGTCCCAACTTAACAAACCTGATAATTATTCCCCCTTCGCCGAAGACCCCATTATCTCCTATAACCGGAAGATTCACAATACCATCAAACAGCTCATACGTGAGGATGCCTTACCGCCCAATGCCTCTTCACTTCACATCCATGACTCTAACTTGGGCAAACCCACCCTCTACATGCTGCCCAAAATACATAAACTCAAAAATCCTGGACGTCCGATAGGTTCCGCCTGCTCATGCCCGACTGAACTGATCTCAGCGTTTCTTTACAGGATTTTCCAACCTCTAGTTGCGAATCTCCTGTCATACATCAAGGATACAACACATGCGCTACTTGCATTCAACTCTCTCCAACTGACTCCTGGGAACACATGCAGACTCTTCCTAATGGATGTATGTTCCCTCTATACCTACATTTCTAACGCTGATGGCCTCAGGGCGCTACAGTTCTTTCTGGATCAACGCACAGATCAAGCCATCCCTACTCGCACACTTGTGAGACTCGCTGAATTGGTCCTCACCAATAATTCCTTTGAGTTCAATGGCCACTACTTTGAACAAATCAGCGGTGTCGCCATGGGCACTAAAATTGGACCCAGCTACGCATGTGTATTTATGGGACATCTGGAACACCAGACTGAACTCAGCTATGATGGTCTTCTCCCTTCCTTTTACCGACGCTACATCGATGACGGCACAGGTCTCACTGACATGTCAGAGGCGGAACTGAACCGCTTAATTAATTATGTCAATGACTTCCAGCCATCGATCAAATTCACCACATACATGTCTACCACCTCTGTTCAATTTCCTTGACACCACTATTAAATTAAACCCTACAGGCCTCGACCTCCGTGTACTAAAAACCTACTGATGCTCACGGTTTCCTACTGTACAGCTCCTCCCACCCCAAAAGCTGCAAAGATTCCATCCCATACTCCCAGCTACTCCGCCTTCGTCGTATCTATCGGGATGATAATGACTTCCTCGAGAAAGCCCATGAAATGCTTGACTTTTTCCGCAGACGGTCCTACCCAGAGGACGTCTTGTCCACAGCTTTCTGTCGCATAACCCAGTCTCGCAGGAAATGTCCCTCGTCAAACAAACGCGACCTCCTAACAATGAACCTAAGCTCATCCTCACCTTTCATCCAGATACCTATGCCATCAAGCACATTTTCCTGGGACACTGGTCTATCTTGGAATCCGATCCAACCACTCGTGAGGTATTCTCCAATGGCCCCAGGGTAATTTTCCGCGGTAACCAGAGCCTCAGAGACCACCTTGTGCATAGTCGCCTCCCCACGGTTACTTCATCTGTGGGCACATTAGAATGCCAACGTAAGAACTGTATGACATGCCCATATGTTGTTCAGACACCGGAGATTGCATTCCCCCTAGGCACCTTCTCCTTGAAAGATTCTTTCACTTGAACATCCCGCAATCTGTCATCATCTGCTAACGATGTGACATGAAATACATTGGTCAAATGGGCAGACGCCTTGCTGACCATTTCAGAGAACACCCCAGAGACATCAATCAGGGCGCTGACAAACCTGTCCCAACCATTTCAATTCCCCCAACCATAATGGAGTCGATGATATATGTGTCACCGCATTGAAACCCTGCTATTCCAACAGCTCCTTTAGACTCAAAATTGAATGCCATTTAATCAACAATCTGGGATGCGTCCATCCAGGAGGTATCAACACTTTTGTGGACGCTACTGTATAACTGTGCCATCTTCTCCAACTGTTTACGCCGTCTAATACTATGCTGTCCCCCCCCCCCCAATATTCATACCTAACTGTCTCCACACCCCTATATTTTTCATATCAGACTGTTCGCATATTTTTGGCGACGTAAATCCTATCTGGCAACCTACTATACTTAAATTCTGCAGCCATAGAGCGCCTTCGCTTCTGGCAAATCTGCCTTTTTGCTCCCACATGGATACGTAGTGGTTGGGCTTTATTGTTGTGTGTGTTTTTTTTTTTTTTATTATATTTCGTTGTCCTATCTATCCGTGTTGTCCAGTCATTGACAAAGATTCTGAGAATCGAAACGTCGGCCGTCCTGTGTGCCGTATTGTACGCGTTTGTGTGTATTTTATTTTATTATTTTATTATTCATTTTATATATTTATTGAGTGCTTTTGATTTAGGATTTTCACCTGTATTTCGGGACACTATGGATTTCCTTGTGAGTTATGTTCAACGTGTTGATGTTTAGTACTTTTCTTCTCGCAGGAGCTTAATATACCTATTTGTTTCCAATTCATATTGTTATATCCTGCTGCAGCCGCTACTGTTTCTTTTTATTCCATAATAAAATAAGAACATTATATACAACAATAAGAAAGAGGCAAACAGCTTTTGTTTTGGGTCATGTGATGAGAAAAGAGGAATTGGAGAACGTTGTGACAACTGGAAAGATCAAGGGGAAGAGAGGCAAAGGCAGAGGCAGACCAAGAGAAATGATGTTGGATGGATTGCGACGGTGGCATGGAGGAATATCAACAACGGAGTTGATCCAGAAAAGTAAAGACCAAGATCTGTGAAGAGTCATGAAAGCCCACGCCATGCGGCATGGCACTTGATGATGATGATGACCTTAGTTGCATATCTTTTACAGGACGTAGCTGTCAAACTCCAGCCTTTTTTGCTGTTCGTGATTCCTGGACAAGTTTACGTTCAGTAGTTTGCCATAGACATTAGATTGGATTGACATCAAATAAGGAGTCCGTCAGGGCTGTATGCTGTCGCCCTATTTGTTTATCATGTACACCGAAAATATAATGAGAAATGTCAGAGATGACATAACCAGGGAGCAATATGATGCCCTAAATATCGGTGGCCATGAAATACCAGATTCGATATGCTGATAAAACAGTATTACTATCAACACAACAGAATGTTATAGAAAACTATTAACCTCAACCCAAAGAAATAGTGAAAATCACAACATATATCGTAACATACTGTATGCGTGATAACATTGAAAATGCAGCAGATGGGGTAGGGGTGGGGGTGGGGTGGGGGGGGCTTAAGAATCTGAAAGAAAAGGTTAGAGTAAGGCAGAGGTGGGGCCATGAAGATTAATTAGAATCTCCAGCGAATGGGGGAGCCCCAAGACAGTGGGTTGGTATAGCACGCGCATGTCAAGAGTAAATCACCTGCAGGCCGGCAGAAACGTACTGGAGGACGGATTAAAAAAAACGGAAACACAAAAAGGTAATGTTCGTGGGACTCCGTAATCGGGATCAAGGGTGAAAAAGATTCTCATTGGGGGTCCAGAGAAGGCCAAATAAAGCGAGAACGAAGTGATGGGCCCGTGGAATCTGAGTTGGGTTTTTGGGCATGTTAGGGGAACTTATCCCGGGGAGTGAGACGTCGGTAAGTGAGGAAAACTTGGCCCAAAGATAGACTCTGTGGAGTTGAGTTGGTTACGGTCGGACACCGGGGATAGTCCGGGTTAACAAATTTATATACAAAGGCCTGTAGAAGGCATTATTGCTGTTCGCATGGAACTAATGTATCTATCTGTTTTATGACCATTCCTGGGATGGTGCATGTTCATCACGTATATTTATAATTAATAATGATTTTGTGTGTGTTCAAACCGGAGTTCTCAAGTGCCTAATAGTTGTACATGGATGGATAGGATTCATACAGGTATACCCCTGGACATAATCACATCAACCTCTATCTGTCAGCAGCATTGTGACACATCAATCAATCAATCGTAATGTGCCATGCCGGTAAGCGTGGGCGGTCATGACTCGCCATTTCACTCGATCACCAGAGTCGTAGATCAGCTCAGTGTTCCTGTCTCGTCCATGCCATGTGGCCAAGCCATCCAGGTATTTTCCTCTCGGTCTTCCTCTTGGTCTGTTCCCTTCGATCTTGCCTGTTGTCACTAAGTTCTCCAATCCATTTCTTCTCATAACATGGCCAAAAAATTGTGACTGTCTACGTCTAATTTCTCTAATCAATTTACGATTTTCATTTGTCTCCTGTAGTACTTGGTCATTGGTTTGTCTGTCTGTCCATGGTATTCTTTGCATTTTCCTCAGAAACCACATTTCTGCAGCCATCAGAGGTTTTTCAGCTGGACTGCACATTGTCCAAGTTTCAAATCCACACAAAAGAACAGTCTCTATTCTTGTGACACATAGCAAAATAATAATAATAATAATAATAATAATAATAATAATAATAACAATAATAACAATAATAAGATAATGCATACAGATAAAACTTCTATGGAGAAAAAAAAATATGTTAATGAGGAAAGATTGAAGGTGGTGGACAATTTCGAGTATCTTGGGTCATTGATTACCAACAACAAGTGACACAATGAAAGAAATTACACGACGACTATCAATTGATCTTCAGAGACTAAAACAATTAAATGAATTATGGAGTGAGACAGATAGAACTACAAGAATTAGATTTTTAAGAGTATGCATTTTCCCCATTGTAACATACGCCTGTGAGACCTGGACACTTACAAAACAAGCTGAACAGCGCATACATGCCTATGAATATAAATGTTATAGAAGGGTTCTAAGAATATCTTGGATAAAGAAAAGAATAAATGCATCCATACTTCAATAGCTGAATATCGAGAGGTTTTCTGGAAGGTTGTTATGGGAGCGAGGTTCTGCAAAGGACATGCTACTGAATGAATGAATGAATGAATGAATGAATGAATAAATGAATGAATGAATTAATTAATTAATTAATAATGACGCCTTGTTTTTTTTTTCAATTTCATTCATAGTCATTTTATGACCTCAACTGCATGGATGGCATCAATCAATCAGGTACCGTCTCCACAACGAAGGTTGGCTTCAATGGATCTCCAACACTGTCTGTCTCTCTACCTGACTGTACATTCTGTCAGGCTGATGTTCGTTCATCTCTTGATGTTATCTTCCCACTTGTATCGTTGTCTACCTCTTGCTCGCTTGCCTTCAACCTTGCCCTCCTGTATGGATATTATAAGAGTATTATGTCTTTTATAGTGGCCGAAATATTTCACTTGCCTTTTTTTTATTTCTTTCATCAGCTCTCTTTTCATTCCCAGTTTATCTAGAACCTCTGTGCCTTATTTATTTTTAAAGACATATTCTTCTCTATATCCACATCCCCAATGCATCTTTTCGACTTTCTAGATGCTCGTTCAATGTCCAGGCTTCTGCGCCATACAGTAGCGTTGAATATACGTAACATCTGACAATTCACAGTTTTAATGCGTTGTTAATCTCTCTAGATATTAATACTGATTTCATGCTGATGGAAGCATTTTTGGCTATTCCTATTCTTCTTTTGATTTCTGTTTCACTTCTGCCATCATATTTATTACATGCCCAAGATAGGAGACACTTGTTACTTGTTTCAGTATCTCCCCACTTCTTTGTGTCAAGTGAAACAGTCTAACGAAATATTCTTGTGAATGTATTTCTGTGGGCAAAAATATAATATAGTAACGGGAAACAATCAAATACAGATCTATTATCTCAAAGTTATAAGACAAATAGCTCACACTATAGTACCAGAAAAGTTTGCTTGTTAGTTAGTCTTTCCTCTTGGGCCTAAGGCGGCGCATAGGGCAGAAGTCCTGTCTCTCCATGCCTGGCGGTTCGCTGCTACCTGTTGTAGATCTTGGATATTTACTTGGCCATTGAATGAGCCTTCTCTAATGATGGTTCTACGCAGGGTCTCTCTTGGTCTTCCCCGTTTTCTTTTCCCTATTGGTGACCATATGCGGGCTTGGTAGGGGAGTCTTGACTTGTCCATTCTGAGTACATGGCCGATGTAGTTCCAACGGCGTCTTCTTATGAAATTGGATACTGTATCTTGCTTAGTCCCTTGTCTTATTTGCGAATTGGTTCTGAAGTCTGTCCAGTGGATGTTTAGAAGTCTTCTAAGACATTTGTTCTCAAAATTGTCTAATTTTTTATCTAAAGCTACCGTTGATTTCCAACTTTCACATCCATACGTTAACACTGGAATCACACAAGAGTTGAAGATTTTAAGTTTTGTGTGTTTGCTGAGTGTCTTTGACTTCCAGATGTTTGACAGTTTATTCAAGGCACTAGATGCCAGTGCGATTCTAGATGATATTTCTGGTGTTGAGTCCCCTGTAGATGTCATTTTGCTTCCTAAGTATGTGAAGCTGTTGACTTTTTCAAGAACGTAGCTGTTCAATTTGATGTCATCTGAACTGTTGGTAAGATCAATAGTCTTTGTTTTTGTGGTGTTAATTTGGAGACCAATTTGCCCTGAAACATTTTGGAGGTGGTTTATTTTCTCTTGGGCATCCGGGTGTGTTGAACTCAAAAGCAATATGTCGTCGGCAAAGTCCAGGTCTTCTAGAATTTTGTCAACTCAATGGATACCCATATTTGTGTTGTTTGTGCATTTGCGCATGACCCAATCAATAGCTATTCCAGAAAGCATCGGTGATAAGACACAACCCTGTTTCACTCCTGTTTCGACTGAGAACCAGTCAGAATTGCCTGTTTCTGTTCTTACGCAGCAATGTGTTTCTTTGTAGAAAGATTTTATGACGTTGGTATATTTGGTAGGAAAACCATAGATGTTAAGTAGATTCCAAAGTGAAGGACGGTGGATACTGTCGAAGGCTTTTTGAAAGTCGACAAAGTTAGCGATTAATTTCGACTGGAATTCTACGGAGACTTCAATGATTATTCTGAGGGTGAAAATGTGGTCTATGCATGACCGTTTTGGTCTGAAGCCTGCTTGTTCTTCTCTGAGCCTTTCATCTATCGCCTTTTTCAATCTCTCAAGTAACATGCTACAAAAATGTTTTCCTGGTACTGACAATAGAGTGATACCACGCCAATTATTGCAATCAGACATATCGCCCTTTTTGGGCAGTTTGAAAATTACACCATCTTTCCACTGTTGTGGTGGGGATTCGCTTTGCCAGATTTCATTGATCAGCTGTAACAAAATTTGTAAGGTGTTCTCATCTGCTGCTTTGAGCATTTCTCCTGAGATTTCATCTTCACCAACAGCTTTGTTGTTCTTCAATTTTTTGATGGCTGCTTTAATCTCTTCCATGGTGAGTGACTCGCAGGAGGCATCTAGTGGGGGCATAGTAATTTCTCCATCCAGGTTCGTAATAGTGTCAGGCTGCGGTCTATTTAATATTTCTTTGAAATTTTCTGCCCATCGTTGCTTTTGAAGGTCATCGGATAACAATTGATTGCCTTGTTTGTCTTTGATGGGTATATTTGGTGTAGGTGAGTGATTGCATAGTTGCTTCATGCTTGTGGGTTCTGACAAAAATCACTTAATTTTTGAATGGGACACCTATAATTTCTATTTACATCAATTTATGAATGCAATTTCTTCTCGGCCTTTTGCTTGTAGCGTCTGCACTGGACCTTGTCAGGGTCACCAGAAGAGGCATTCATTCGAAATACATAGAGATACGTGGGGACCTGATGGGGCGGCTCTGGCTCTTGGAGTCACAGCGAACACTTATGTTTATATACAATTCTCGATTAAAGAGAAGTTAAAATAAACAAACATTAAAGTGAAACAAGTAATTAGAACAGTCGATAGGGACATGTTAACATAACAGTTATTTCAAGGGACATTACTAAAAGCAGCATAATTTAAATAATTGTAGTATTTATATTAAATTTTCATGAACATTTTTATAGAAATTATCGACAGTTATATGCAACATAAACAATGAGATAATAATTGAAGTCATCTTCAAAGTTTGTGCAAAATTAATGACTTTGTTTCACTTGCATGAGAATTTAATAACCATTTGTCTTTATCTCCTCGGTATTACATTACTTGTTTTGTCATTTCAATGGCATGAAGACTAATTTGAGGTTGTAATAATAACATTTTTTGTCCGGCCCCGAAAAGGTTAATTAAAGAAGATCCAGCAAATTCATTTTTTTGCATTATGTGATAGTGAACATAGTAAACATGTTTTATCATTAACAAAAAAAAACAAACAAAAAAAAAACAAAAAAAAAAAAAAAAAAAAATCACAGTTCAACATCTCCACATTAGATGTTAACGACTCCGAACAAGTTGAACATCGTTAATGCGTAATTTCTGTATGTGTTATTGACGGTAATGATTAATCAGGTGCCGTCTCCACAATTAAGGTTGGCTGCAATGGATCTCCAACACTGTCTGTCTCTCGCCCTGACCGTACATTCTGTCAGACGGCTGTTCGTCCATCTCGTGATATTATCTTCCCACTTGTATCATTGTCTACCTCTAGCTCGCTTGCCCTCAACCTTGCCCTCCAGTATGGTTTTTATAAGAATTGTATGTCTTTTAACGCTGCCGAAATATTTCACTTGCCTCTTCTTTTTTTTTTTTTTTAATTTCCTTCATCAACTCTCCTTTCCTTGCCTTTTTTTTTCTAGAACAGCTGTGCTTTATTGTTTTTGTTACCATGAATTACGACGTATTTTTCTGTATATCCACACCTCCAGGTCCTCTATTCGATTTTCTGGTTGCTTGTTCAATGCCCAGGCTTCCGAGCCATACAGTAGTGTTGAAAATACTTAACATCTGACAATTCTCATTGTTAATCTCTCTAGATATTAATACTGATTTCATGCTGCTGAAAGTATGTTTGGTCATTCCTATTTGTGACTTCTGTTTCACTTCTGCCATCATATGTTATTACATGTTCAAGATTGGAGACACTTGTTACTTGTTCCAGCATCTCCCCACTTCTTTGTTTAAAGTGAAACAGCCTAACGAAATATTATTGTCAATGTAATTTAGAGGACGAAAATGTAATTTTTTAACGGGAGACAATCAAATTCTGATGTATTATCTCAATGTTACAAGAGAAATAATTCACACTAGAGCGCTCGTATGAAACCAGAAGCGTTTGCTTGTGGGTTCTGACAAAAATCACGTAATATTTGAATGGGACACCTGTAATGTCTATTGACATCGATTTGTGAATGCAGTCCGTTCTCGGCCTCCTGAATCAGATCAAAGTGTTGTATCCGCATCTGACCTGGTCAGGGCCACCAGCAGAGGCGATCATACGAATGAAACACGGGATATGGAGACTCATAGGGCGTCCCTTGTCCCTGGGGGATCAGAGAGCCCTAATTACACAACACAAAAAGAATTATCGATGAAAGAAAACATATTTGTTTTAAAATTTTAAAACCACATTAAAAGTAAAACATAAATAAAATTGTCGAAAGGGACATAACAACAACAAAAAAGTTATTTCAAAGTACATTACTGAAACGCAGCATAAATGTATTTTGTGATTGAAATAATTGTAGTATTTGTATTAATATTTTGTATTAAAACTCTTAAGGAAATTACCAACAGTTGTATTCTGCATAAATGATGAGATTATAATTGATGTCATCTTCAAATTCTATGTGAAATTAATGTCTTTTCTTATTTACTTTCATGAGAATTTAATTACCATTTTTATGGTATCTCCTCGATATTACATTACATGTTTTATCATTTCAATGGAATGGATCTAACTTGTAGTAGTAACATTTTTGTCCGCCTGTAAAAGACCAAACCAACACGTCCATCATGCCCCAGAAACTAACCAGAGTCGTGGTGAAGTTTAAACATGAGTAGATGAAAACGGCTCTGAATAAGTTGCAGATCATTAATGTGTTATTAAAGGTAATGATTAATCAAGTGCCGTCTCCACAACGAAGGTTGGCTGCAATGGATCTCCAACACAGTCTCTCGCCCTGACTGTACATTCTGTTAGATTGCTGTTCGTCCATCTCTTTATGTTTTCTTCCCACTTGAATCGTTGTCTGCCTCTTGCTCGATTGCCATCAACCATGCTCTCCTGTATGGTTTTTATTAGAGTATCATTTCTTTTAACGTGGTCGAAATATTTCATGTGCCCCTTTTTTATTTCTGTTATCAACTCTCTTTTCATTCGCGGTTTTTCTAGAACCTCTGTATTTGATTGTTTTTGTATACATTAGACACGACACATTCGTCTGTATATCCACATCTCCAGGGCCTCTATGCGACTTTCTAATTGCTTGTTCAATGTCCAGGCTTCCGTGCCATACAGTAGAGCGTTGAATATACGTAGCATTTGACATTTCTTATTTCTAATGCGTTGTTAATCTCTTTTGGTGTTAATACTGATTTCATGATGCTGTAAGCATTTTTGGCCATTCCTATTCTATTGTTGATTTCTATTTCACTTCTGCCATCATCTGTTTTTACATGTCCAAGATAGGAGAAACGTAATACTTGTTCTAGTATCTCCCCGTTTACTGTGATTTTCATTGATGACCTTTCCTTTTCACTGATAATTATACTAGTCTACTTTTCATGGATGTTAAAATCATATATAAAATATAATAATAATAAGATATACTATGCACTACAACATCTACTAAAATCAAATGCTCTATCTCGTAACACCAAAATCACAATATACAAAACATTGATCAGACCAGTTGTGATGTATGGCTCTGAAACTTTGAGTACAACGAAAGGAGACGAAGCCTTGTTACAAACCTTTGAGAACAAAGTTTTAAGACGCATCTTTGGACCCATTAGGGATACAAAAAGTGGAGAGTGGAAAACAAGAAGTAACAAAGACATTTATGATCTGTTTAAGTCCCCGCTAATCACTGGTATCATGAAGGCTAATAGACTACAATGGCTGGGGCATATAGAAAGAATGGAAGATAATAGGGAAACATAACTCGCTTACACTCAGGAAACAAATGACCGTAGACCCCGAGGTAGACCAAGAAGACGGTGGAGAGATAATACATGTACAGACCTACAAGCACTTGGAATCAACGACTGGCAAGAGAAGGTCAACCAGAGAGACGAATGGAGACGGATTGTAACTGCAGCAAAGAACCTCACTGGCTCGGAACGCTGAAGAAAAAGAATATATATATATATATAAGATACAAGATATGGAAGGAATCAACATTGGGGGACGATGCATCAATAACATTAGATATGCAGATGATACAGTCTTGATTGCAGATAATGAACAGGACCTGCAAAATTTAGTAGATGCGATTGTTACACACAGTGAACAACTAGGGTTAGAATTAAATTGTAAAAAGACACAGATTATGGTTGTCACTAGGAAGAACGAAATACCACAATGTAATATACAAGTAAATGGGAATATTCTTCAACAAGTGAATAGGTACAATTATCTCGGAACAGTAATAACATCTGATGGGAGATGCCTTGAAGAAATTAGAACAAGAGTCGCCATGGCAAAGGTAGCCTTTAGCAAGATGAAAAACATACTGACCAATAAAAAGATGTAAATTGAAACGAGAAAAAGAGTGTTGAGATGCTACATAGAACCTGTACTCTTATATGCATGTGAAGCGTGGACAATGAGCAGTCAGGCTAAAAAAACATCTGATGGCTGTGGAGATGTGGTTTCTGAGGAAAATGCAAAGAATACCATGGACAGCCAGAAAGACCAATGAACAAGTCCTTCAAGAAACAAATGAAGATGGTAAATTGATTAGAGAAATTAGACGTAGACAGTCAAAATTTTTTGGGCATGTTATGAGAAGAAATGGATTGGAGAACTTGGTGACAACTTGTAAGATCGAAGGGAACAGACCAAGGGGAAGACCTAGAAGCAAGTACCTGTCTATCTATCTATCTATCTATCTATCTATCTATCTATCTATCTATCTATCTATCTATCTATCTATCTATCTATCTATCTATCTATCTATCTATCTATCTATCTATCTATCTATCTATCTATCTATCTATCTATCTATCTATCTATCTATCTATCTATCTATCTATCTATCTATCTATCTATCTATCTATCTATCTATCTATCTATCTATCTATCTATCTATCTATCTATCTATCTATCTATCTATCTATCTATCTATCTATCTATCTATCTATCTATCTGTCTGTCTGTCTGTCTGTCTGTCTGTCTGTCTGTCTGTCTGTCTGATCCGGCCCGGCTTCGCCCAGCCCTTGATGGGGAGCATCTCATTTAATTCATATAAGTAGTCATATAAGTTCCCGTTCCCGACTGTCTGTCTGTCTGTCTGTCTGTCTGTCTGTCCGTCCCTCCCTCCCTCCCTCTCTGTCTGTCTGTCTGTCTGTCTGTCTGTCTGTCTGTCTGTCTGTCTGTCTGTGTAATCATTTATTGATTGCAGTTAGAACAACCTTAGATAAACGAAGACCAACTTACAAAAAGCATTAGAAAGAGCACTTGAAAAATCTTTACATCTTCCCCAACAATTAACTTGGGTAAATGGAGCGCCGGCAGCAGCAGCAGCAGAAGAAGAAAAAGGAGGAGTAGAAGCTGGGAGGAGGAAGAGGGAGGTGGAGGAGGGAGGAGGAGGGAGGAGGAGGGAGGAAGAGATAGGCGGAGAGAGGAGGAGGAAGGAAGAGGAGGGAGGAGTAGGAGTAGGGAGGAAGGAGGAGGGATTATGAGGAGGAGAGAAGAGGTGGAGGGAGGAGGAGGAAGGAGGTAGAGGGAGGAGGAGGAGGAGAGAGGAGGAGGAGAGAGGAGGAGGAGGAGAGAAGAGGAGGGAGGAGGAGGACGGAGGAGGAGGAGGGAGGATGGAGATAAGGGAGGAGGGAGGAGGAGGGGAGAAGGGAGGAGGAGGGTGAAGGAGGAGGTAGGAGGAGGAAGGAGGATGAGGGGGGAAGGACGGAGGAGGAGGAAGAAGAGAGGAGGAGAAGGTAGGAGGAGTGATTAGGAGGAGGAGGAGGAGAGCAAGGAGGAGAGGGAGGAGGAAGGAGGAGGAAGAGGGAGGAGGAGGGAGGAGGGGAGGAGGAGTAGGGAGGAGGAGTAGGGAGGAGGAGGAAGAGGGAGGAGGAAGAGGGAGGAGGAAGGAGAAGGAGGAGGGAGGAGGAGGGAGGAGGAGGGAGGAGAAGAACGCAGGAGGAGGAGAGGGAGGAGGAGAGGGAGATGGAGGAGGGAGGAGGCGGAGGAGGGAGGAGGAGGGAGGAGGAGGTAGGAGGAGAGTGGAGGTAGATGGAGGAGGAGGAGGGAGGTAGAGGGAGGAGGTAGAGGGAGAAGGAGGAGAGAGGATGAGGAGGGAGGAGGAGAAGGGATAAAGAGGGAGGAGGAGGAGGGAGGAGTAAGGGGAGGAGGAGGGAGAAGAAGGGAGGAGAAGGAGGAGGAGGGAGGAGGAGGGATGAGAGGGGGGACGTAGGAGGAGGAGGGAGGAGGAGGGAGTAGGAGGAGAGAGGAGGAGAAGGGAGGAGGAAAGAAGAGGAGTGATTAGGAGGAGGGAGGAGGGCCAGGAAGTACGAGGAGGAGGGAGGAGGGAGGAGGAGGAGAAAGAGGGAGGAGGAGGAAGGAGAGGGGGAGGGGAAGAGGAAGAGGGTAGGAGGAGGAGGAGGAGGGAGTAGGAGGAGAGAGGAGGAGAAGGGAGGAGGAAAGAAGAGGAGTGATTAGGAGGTGGGAGGAGGGCGAGGAAGTACGAGGAGGAGGGAGGAGGGAGGAGGAGGAGAAAGAGGGAGGAGGAGGAAGGAGAGGGGAGGGGAAGAGGAAGAGGGTAGGAGGAGGAGGAGGAGGAGGAGGAGGAGGAGGAGGAGGAGGAGGAGAAGGATTATAACGCATATGCCTGTAGATAACTGCAGCGAAAAGGTGGGTCTGTCTATCTATCTGACCCGGCGTGGCTTCGCCCAGCTCCTGGCGGGTAGCGTCTCATTAAATTCATACAACAAAATAAAGTAACTTAAAAGAATGTCCTTCCACACACCATCCATTATTTCTAATGAAAACCGTTTCTAATCATCTGCATGACTGTAGGTAACTACGTAAGCATAAAAAGATGAGTTACAATGTTATGCATTATGCATTATTTTTATGAAAACTTTGAAAATGCCATAAAGATTGTAGCATTATTTATTATAACTCATATGCCGGTATATAACTATAGATAAATAGTTTATAAATCTTTGAAAACGATGCAACAATATGACTATAAGGTATACAGAAAATTTATTGAAAGTTATGCCCCTTGAAATAACTTTTATAGAGTTAAGTCCCCTCGCTGTATAGAAATTATAATGAAAAATGAAAAATTAAATAATATTAAGTAAGCAGCCGAAGAAGAATATATATATATATATAATTCATTGATGACATATATATGTGTCAGTCACATAATTCATTAATGACATATCTCTCAGTCATACACATGCGTGCGCGCGCGCACACACACACACACACACACACACACACACACACACACACACACACACACACACACACACACACAGACACAGACACAGACACACACACACACACACACACACACACACACACACACACACACACACACACACACACACACTCACACACGAGAAGAATGCTGAGATTCCCTTGTATACCCAACATAAGTGACCTAAATGTTAAGGGACAGACTAGGACGCAAAGACAAGGTATCACAAAATAATAAATAGGCAGTCTACATTCAAATGTCACTTTATGAGAATAGAAGAACTGAAGCATGCTGTAGCAACTAGAGATATTTGTGGACAGAAAAGTAAAATAAGGCAGCGAGAGAAGATTCCATACAGTTTAGTGTCGTTGCAGGAAAGGTGTCATCACACGAAATTATGCATGCGTTTGGAGATCGTGAGATGCGAAGCAACATGATCGCCCATGTCCGGACGTCATGGCACTTAACGATGATGATGATATCATCATCATCATCATCATCATGATCACTATCATAACAATCACCATCATCATCATTATCACCATCATAACAATCACCATCATCATGATCACCATCATAACAATCACCATCATCATCATTATCACCATCATCACAAACACCATAATCCTCATCGCCATCATTGCCGCCATCATCATTATCAGCATCATCGCAATCACAACCATTATCATCACCATCATCATCATCATCATCATCACCACAACCATCAGCATCACCATCTTGATAATCATCACCATCATCACTATCACGGCCATCATCATCATCACCATCATCACTATCACGGTCATCATCATCATCATCATCACCATCATCATCATCATCATCATCATCATCATCAACATCATCATCATCATCATCATCATCATCATCATCATCATCATCATCATCATCATCACTATTATCATCATCAGCGTCATCATTATCATCATCATCATCATCATCATCACCATTATCATCATCATCATCATCATCATCATCATCATCATCATCATCATCATCACTATCATCATCATCATCATCATCACTATCATGATCATCATCATCATCATCATCATCACCACAACCATCAGCATCACCATCTTGATAATCATCACCATCATCACTATCACGGTCATCATCATCATCACCATCATCATCACCATCATCACTATCACGGTCATCATCATCATCATCATCATCATCATCATCATCATCATCATCATCATCATCATCATCATCATCATCATCATCATCATCATCATCATCATCACTATTATCATCGTCAGCGTCATCATTATCATCATCATCATCATCACCATTATCATCATCATCATCATCATCATCATCACTATCATCATCATCATCATCATCATCATCACTATCATCATCATCATCATCATCATCATCATCATCATCACCATCATCATCATCATCACCATCATCATCATCATCATCATCATCATCATCATCATAATCATCATCATCGTCATCATCATCACCATCATCATCATCATCACCATTATCATCATCATCATCATCATCATCATAATCATCATCATCATCATCATCATCATCACCATCATCATCATCACCATCATCATCATCATCATCATCATCATCATTATCATGACACGACCATGATGATCATCATCAGCGTCATCATCATCATCACCATCATCATCATCACCATCATCATCATCATCATCACCATCATCATCATCATCATCATCATCATCATCATCATCATCATCATAATCATCATCATCATCATCATCATCACCATCACCATCATCATCATCATCATCATCATCATCATCACCATCATCATCATCATCATCATGATGATCATCATCAGCGTCATCATCATTATACTAAACACTGCTGACTTGCGAGGGAGTCGTGGTGGTGTAGTGGCTAGACGCCCGCCTGTCGACCCCGGGGCAATCGGTTGCATCTCCATTGGGGCATCTTCAAATTGTAAATAAAAATCGACTCGGACTCTCAGTGTTACCCAGGCTATAATGTGTACCAGGAAACGACTCGGACTCTCAGTGTTACCCAGGCTATAATGTGTACCAGGAAATGACTCAGACTCTCAGTGTTACCCAGGCTATAATGTGTACCAGGAAATGACTCGGGAAGTAAATCCGGCCGACCTAACACTGGCTACATCAGCCAGCGAGTGCCGCGTGGTGCATGGAAAGATGGATGTAGGACCACATGTCTAACATGTCGTAAGGCACGTGAAAGGATTCTCTACCTTCGCTTCAGTTTCGGAGTCATGGCATTTATATGATCATCGCTGGTCACTGCGTGATAACCCATATTGTACATAGCAATGTCCCGCACCCTGCAAGTTGTCCTATTGAAGGCTTCCTACAACCAGATCGTAGGGGTTGGCATTAGAAACGCCTAACGACTATTAATTTGCACGGCTGGATCTGTGCTAACAGCTAAAATATTTGCCTTGGGGTTCGTAGTGAAGGTTGGTGGACTGTGTATGGTACTGGAGAGCCTGGCATATAATACCAGATCATCTAGTCTGAGAATGGAGGTGGGGGAGGTCACGGCAGCGTTCCTCTAGCTAGAAGACAAACGGCACACGCATGTCGTGATTGTTAGCGACTCACAAATTGTGATGAGAAAGGTAAAGACAGGCATGCTTCCTGCAGAGTGTCAGGAATAGAAAGAATCTGTTGGATTTATAGACAGGACACGTTGATGTGTAGGGAAATGAGCAGGCGGACAGGTTGGTGTGTAGGGAAATGAGAAGACGGACAGGTTGGTGTGTAGGGAAATGAGCAGACGGACAGGTTGGTGTGTAGGGAAATGAGCAGACGGACAGGTTGGTGTGTAGGGAAATGAGCAGACGGACAGGTTGGTGTGTAGGGAAACGAGCAGGCGTACAGTTTGGTGTGTAGAGAAATGAGCAGGCAGACAGGTTGGTGTGTAGGGAAATGAGCAGGCGGACAGGTTGGTGTGTAGGGAAATGAGCAGGCGGACAGGTTGGTGTGTAGGGAAATGAGCAGGCGGACAGGTTGATGTGTAGGGAAATGAGCTGGTGGACAGGTTGGTGTGTAGGGAAATGAGCAGGCGGACAGGTTGGTGTGTAGGGAAATGAGCAGGCGGACAGGTTGGTGTGTAGGGAAATGAGCAGGCGGACAGGTTGATGTGTAGGGAAATGAGCAGGCGGACAGGTTGATGTGTAGGGAAATGAGCAGGCGGACAGGTTGGTGTGTAGGGAAATGAGCTGGTGGACAGGTTGGTGTGTAGGGAAATGAGCAGGCAGACAGGTTGGTGTGTAGGGAAATGAGCAGGCGGACAGGTTGGCTGGGTCTGTACCACTTGGTGGGGTGTTTCTGCTTGATAAGGCAGGCGTGATTATGGCCCTTTGAGTCGTGTGTATGGTACAGATGAACAGACAGATCATCACGACCTGGAGACAATTGTGCTACAGGAAGGGACCAGAGGGTCTGGTCGACACTCACAACTCCGAGGCCAGGCCAGGCGGACATATAATCAAACCGCTACACGTACCATTTGCACTGGGACTACTCCCTGGCTGTTGCAGATAAGGGCGGATCACGTATGGAAATGTTCTGACTGGTATGAGTCTTGGCTCAACTCAGCTCAACCACTGCGCCATGTTTATCAGAAGCAAGTACCACAAGAAAGCTAATGTTTCTGACCGCCCGCATATGGGTGAACCAAACCCGCGTGTCTGTGTATGTTTCGTTCTTCGGCATGTTTCTGTTACCTTGTTCCAGGGCCTGCTGCCCATTCGATGGATGTTTCCTGAGTCTTTGTTCTACAACCAGTTCACGGAAAAGTCTGATGTTTGGTCTGATGGAGTTCTTCTTTGGGAACTAATCACCTTAAGTAACATGTGTTTGTGTGCAAAGGAGATAACCATTGGGACCAATTACGTTGGATAATTGGTTGTGTGTGAGTGTGTGTGTGTGTATGTGTGTGTGTGTGTGTAACAGTATACCTGTTATAGCGAATACATGGCAGGTGGTCGAGGATTGCAATACTTGCAGTGCGGTGCAAAACAGTAAAGTGATTAGCACCAAGAAGCACTAAAGCAATGTCTGCTGATGAGGTGTGGTCACAAACGTAGCATAACAACAACAACAACAACAACAACAACAACAACAACAACAACAACAACAACAACAACAACGGGGTCTTGGTAGAGAAGCATCTAGCAGTAATCAAAGCAAGACGTGCTTGTAATAATGAGACTGATACCATCAAGCCTGTAGTATAAGTTGTTCTTTTTATTAATCAAAGGATGTCGATAGAAGTGAGCTTGATCTAAATTTGATATAATTAAAGAACAATATGGAAGAAAAGTATGCAACATCTACAATTAATATTTTTTATATTTTAACGGGAGGATACTGGACGCTTATAAATTGTGTATGTACGACATGTCGGCCCCGAATCATCCTATGTGAGTTACGAATAAAGGAACTATTAAACCCGAAACTGAGGAGCAGTCTTATTTTATATCACATTCCTGAGAAGTTGAAGATTTTGTATTCACCTGTTTGCGTTGATGTTTTGCGACCACCAATCGTGACCACCCGATCCTTGACAACGGGAATTGCCTTGAAGTACCACTATTCGGCCGCCATGGGTCCCTATGAGGCGGTTGGCCACGATGGGTGGCGACACTGCTAAATGAGTGTGTGTGTGTGTGTGTGTGTGTGTGTGTGTGTGTCTGTGTCTGTGGTCTGTGTGTATGTGTATTTGTGCAAGGGACACAATAATTAGGAAACTAATAACATTAGATAATTCGTTTTTGTACGTGCAAGGGAGATAATAATTGGAAATTAATAAGGTTAGATAATTATTATTTGTACGCTAGTGGCCGTGATTCTTGGAATGTAAATGAACAAATTAGATAAAACTTGAAAGCAACAGAGATATGGTTCTAGAGACGAATGTTGCGAATTTCTTGGACTGCCAAAGTAACTAACAATGACTGCCTGAAAGAGGCTAATAAAACTAGAACATTATATACAACAATAAGGAAGAGGCAAACAGCTCTGTTTTGGTCATGTGATGAGAAGAGAGGCATTGCAGAACGTTGTGACAACTGGAAAGATCGAGAGGAAGAGAGGCAGAGGCAGACCAAGAGAAATGATGCTGGATGAATTGCGACGGTGGCATGGAGGAATATCAACAGCGGAGTTGATCCAGAAAAACCAAAGACCGAGATCTGTGAAGAGTCATGAACGCCTAAGCCAGGCGGCATGGCACTTGATGATGATGATGACCTCAGTAGCATATCCTTTACAGGACGTTGCAATCAACCCCAGCATTTGTTGTTGTTCGTGATTCCTGGGCAAGTTTACATTCAGTAGTTTGCCAGAGACATTAGATTGGTTTGACATCAAATAAGGAGTGCATAAGAAGAGGCAGTCATTCGAAATACTCAGAGGGACGTGGGGAACTGATGGAGGGACTCTGGATTTTGGGGCGAGTCCTTATTAAAAAATAATCCCAATGAAAGACAAGTTAAAGAACAAAACCACACAAAACGTAAACAAGTAATGAAAATAGTTGAAAGGGACCTGACAGCATTGCAGATATTTCAAGGGACATTACTAAAAGCAAAGTAAATGTACTTTGTAATTTAAAGAATTATAGTACTTGTATTAATTATTTATAAAAGTTTCTACAGAAATTATTGACAGCTACAAACTTCATTAGTGATGAGACACAAAGTGTAAGCGGTCTTAACTTGTATAAAAGTAATCGTTTTGTTTTACATTGATGAGAATTTAATACTGCATTTTTATATTTCACCGCGCCACTACATAAATTATTTTGTCGTTTCGTTGGCATGTAATCGATCGAATTGTGATAAAATTTTTGTCCGGCCTCTAAAAGGCCAAACCAAAACGTCCAACAAAGATACAGTTCAACATTTCCACCATGCCCGAGAAACTATCCTGTTGCATAGTGAAGTTTTACGATGAGTAGATGTAAACGACTTCGAAGAAGCTGAAGATCATTAATGAGATGTTTTGATGTGTATGTGTTATTGATGGTAATCAACAATCAGGTGCCGTCTCCACAACGAAGGTTGGCTTCAATGGATCTCCAACACTGTCTGTCTCTCGACCTGACTGTGCATTCTGTCAGGCTGATGTTCGTCCATCTCTTGATGTTATCTTCCCACTTGTATCGCTGTCTACCTCATGCTCGCTTGCCTTCAACCTTGCCCTCCTGTGTGGATTTTATAAGAGTGTTATGTCTTTTATAGTGGCCGAAATATTTCACTTGTCTCTTTTTTATTTCTTTCATCAGCTCTCTTTTCATTCCCAGTTTATCTAGAACCTCTGTGCCTTATTTATTTTTAAAGACATATTCTTCTCTGTATCCACATCCCCAATGCATCTTTTCGACTTTCTAGTTGCTCGTTCAATGTCCAGGCTTCCGCGCCATACAGTAGCGTTGAATATACGTAACATCTGACAATTCACAGTTTTAATGCGTTGTTAATCTCTCTAGATATTAATACTGATTTCATGCTGATGGAAGCATCTTTGGCCATTTCTATTCTTCTTTTGATTTCTGTTTCACTTCTGCCGTCATATTTATTACATGTCCAAGATAGGAGACACTTGTTACTTGTTTCAGTATCTCCCCACTTCTTTGTGCCAAGTGAAAAAGTCTAACGAAATATTCTTGAGAATATATTTCTGTGGACAAACATGGACAAATATTAACGGGAGACAATCAAATACAGATGTATTATCTCAATGTTATAAGAAAAATAGCTCACACTATAGTACCAGAAAAGTTTGCTTGTGGGTTCTGACAAAAATCACTTAATTTTTGAATGGGACACCTATAATTTCTATTTACATCAATTTATGAATGCAATTCCTTCTCGGCCTTTTGGCTAAGAGCAAATTGTAGCGTCTGCACTTGATCTTGCCAGGGCCACTAGCAGAGGCGGTCATTCGAAATGCACAGAGGGACGTGGGAACCTGATGGGGCGGCCCTAGCTATTGGGGGATCAGCGACCACTTATTTTAAATACAATTCTCGATTAAATAGAAGTTTAAAACGAAAAACAAAAAACAAAAGAAAACACACATTAAAAAGATTAGAATAGTCGAAAGGGACACGTCAACATATCAGTTATTGCAAGGGACATTACTAAAAGTAGCATTCATGTGATTTGTGATTTACATAATTATAGTCTTTATATTACATTTTCATAAAAATTTTTATAGAAATTATCGACAGTTATATACAACATACATAATGAGGTAATAATTGAAGTCGTCTTCAAAGTTCGTGTAAAATTAATGACTTTGCTTTACATGCATGGGAATTTAATAACCATTTGTCTATATCTCCTCGATATTACATTACTTATTTTGTCATTTCATTGGCATGAATTAGTTTAGTTTAGTTTATGGATCAACATCACGGCACACGGGTGCAACCCATAAGTGCTCCGTTCTCCTCCAGACTCAAACCTGAGTCTGGAGAAACTCAGCTCAGTGCACGAACTCCGCAGCACCGCCGAGGATCCTGAAATACTTGGGTATATTTTTAACTCGAAATTTTGAAATTTTGCCCGGGCAGCGCCGTTAGGCTACTCTTTTTCGATTTCCAACTGCCAAGGGATTTTTTACGTGCGCAACAATACACACGGGTGTCCGATCTCACTACCCAGAGACCAGGGGAAATTACTGGAAAGCCCGGTGGATTTTTTAAATAAATCCTGGTCCTCACCGGGGCCTGAACCCGGGACCTCCAGCACTCGAGGCGGACACCATACCTCGAGACCACGCAGCCCCCCTATTTTTTACCCCCCCCCCCCTATTGGCATGAATACTAATTTGAAATAGTAAGCGTAAAATGTTTGTCCGGCCCCTGAAAGGCCAATTCAAGATATTAAGCAGTCTTGGAATATATAAGATGATGCAGCAAATTCATTTTGTGCATTATGTGTTAGTGAACACATTAAACATGTTCTATAATTTAAAAAGACAAAAAAATCACAGTTCAACTTCTCCACCGTGATTTAAAAACTAACCAGAGTCATGGTGAAGTTTTTCCATGAGTAGATCTTAACGACTCCGAAGATGTTGAACATTGTTAATGTGTAATTTCTGTATGTGTTATTGACGGTAATGATTAATCAGGTGCCGTCTCCACAATGAAGGTTGACTGCAATGGATTTCCAACACTGTCTGTCTCTCACCTTTGCTGTACATTCTGTCAGATTGCTGTTCTCCCATCTCTTGATGTGTTCTTCCCACTTGCATCATTGTCTGCTTCTAGCTCGCTTGCTTTCAACATTGCCCTCCTGTATGGTTTTTATAAGAAAATATTTATACTAATATATTTTATTATATGTCTTTTAATGTGGCCGGAATATTTAAATTGGCTCTTTTTTTTTTTATTTCTTTCATCAATTCTCTTTTCCTTCCCATTTTGTCTACAACCGCTGTGTTTTATTGTTTTTGTTACCATGAAATACGGCGTATTCTTCTGTATATCCACATCTCCAGGGCCTCTATTCGATTTTCTGGTTGCTTGTTCAATGTCCTGGATTCCACGCCATACAGTAGTGTTGAAATCTGACAATTCCCATTTTTAATGGGTTGTTAATCTCTCTAGATATTAATACTGATTTCATGCTGCTGTAAGCAATTTTGGCCATTCCTTGTCACTTTGTGACTTCTGTTTCACTAATGCCTTCATATGTTATTACATGTCCAAGATGGGAGACACTTGTTACTTGTTTCAATATCTCCCCATTTCTTTGTGTCAAGTGAAACCGTCTAACGAAATATTCTTGTCAATGTATTTGAGAGGACGCAAATGTTATTTTTTGAAGGGAGACAATCAAATAAATTTTTTTAAATCTCAATATTACGGGAGAAATAATTCATACTAAGGTGCTAGAAAAGTTTGCTTGCGGTTGTTCACAAAAATCACTTAATGTTTGAATGGGACACCAATAATTTCTATTTACATCGATTTATGAATGCAGTCCGTTCTTGGCCTTCTAAATCAGATTACAGTGTTGTATCCGCACTTGATCTTGTCAGGGCCACCAGCAGAGGTAGTCATCCGAATGCCACATAAAGACGTGGGGACCTGATAGGGCGGTTCTGGCCCCTGGGGGAACAGCGAGCACTAATAACAAAACACTAAAAGAATTCTCGACGAAAGAATTTTTTTTTTTTTTTACACCACATGAAAGGGAAAAACATGTAACTAAAATAATCGAAAGGGACATGACAACATAACAGTTATTTCAAGTGACTTTACTAAATGCAGCTTAAATGTATGTTGTGATTGAAATAATGGTAGTATTTATATTAGTAATTTTATTAAATATTTATTAGCGAGATATATATGCAGCATTAAGGATGAGATAATTATTGAAGTTGTCTTCAAGTTGTTTGTAAAATTAATGTTTGTTTTTACATTCATGAGAATTTTCTTGCCATTTTTCTACGTAACCTCGAAATTACATTAAATGTTTTGTCTTTTATCTTTGGAATTATAGTTGTAACATTTTTTTACGCCTGTAAAAGGCCAAACCAACACGTCCAACAAAGAAACAGTTCAACATCTCCATCATGCCCCAGAAACTAACCAGAGTCGTAGTGAAGTTTAAACATGAGTAGATGAAAACGACTCCGAAGAATATGAAGCGTAATTTCTGCGTATGATTTGATGCGTAATTTCTGTATGTGTTATTGCAGGTAATGATTAATCAAGTGACGTCTCTACAATGAAGGTTGGCTGTAATGGATCTCGCCCTGACTACACATTCTGTCAGATTGCTGTCCGTCCATCTCTTAGTGAAAGTAAGCTTAAAGAAAACATTTCAGATGAGGACATCTCTATTAAAGGGTACAAAGTTTTTAGAAGGGATCCCTGTAGGAAACAAGAGACAGGCATAGTAACCTATTTTTCTAATTTACTAAATGCTCACCGTAGGCTAGACTTTGAAACTTGCGAAATAGAATGTATTTGGTTAGAGCTAAAACTTCAAAACCGCACACCCCTGATAATTGGCTACCTCTATCGAAATCCCAGTGATGGACACGTCTGGTACGAAAACTTCACTACCATGATGGATGTGGCTTTCGCTTCCAAGAAGGAAATTATACTACTCGGAGACTTTAACATTGACACCAACAAATCCAACATAATATGGGGAAATATAATTGCATCATACAATTTCCAACAAATAGTATAACAAGCTACTAGAGTAACAAAGTCATCTTCAACAGTCATAGATCACATTTATGTAACTTGCTCAGACAAAATCATAGAATGCACCGTACCCAATTGTACAATGAGCGATCACTACCCAATAAGTTGCACGTGGTCTAAAAAAAGGAATTAAAACTCCTAAACATAAACACATAAGTGTAAAATATAGAAGTTACAAACATTTCAACCAAAACGCATTTTACAGGACTTGCTCAGTTGTCGCGAAACGCAAGTGCGTCTCAGACGGGATGGTACAGTACCAACTCTACCCCACACCATCTAGGTGGCTAGGCCACATTTTAAGGCGAGTGAGAGGGGGATTTCCTAGTAAAGAGTTGGGACCGTCTTCTGGGTCCTAGATGTTATGAATCAGGATTGTCATGAACTTCACGGGTCCCGAGAATCATAACTCAATTCTTTGAGTGTGCTTTGATCTTTTCTGTTGTAAATGGCACACTCTGCTAAACCTCGGGGAATGCTGAGTTGCCTTCACTTTCGTCAGGTAATGCTCGGAAGTTTTCGGCAGACTCCGGAGAGTGTGTTCTTCGGGAGTTGACACGAAGAGGCCATTCGGTATCCAGTCATCAAGAAAGGAGGCCGCTTCTAGGGCCAGCTGTATAACAGACATCACTGGGAGACGGAGAATGTTCCACAGCTAATGGTGTTGTTGTAGCTATCCTTTCACGGCCAGGTCCGCCAACTGTAATCTGTGCAACTCTTATAGAGATTGATCTGCAGTGGTGGCATTGTTGTCCTTGAGACGAGGGGCCGTGTCTTTGACCAGCTGTATCATGATATACCTTTTGGGGCTGCAGAGGGAACCTACAGCCCAGAGGTTGATGAATCTACCGGGTCGATGTCTGTTGCATAGTTGTTCCTAGGTCTTAAAGGTAAAACACTTGTATACTTGGCGTCGCTTAACTAAAGGTTGTATTACAGTTGTGGGTTAATTATCAACCAGGCCGGTTCATGTGCCATGCAAGGCCATCCAGGTACTTGCTTCTAGGTCTTCCCCTTGGTCTGTTCCCCTCGATCTTACCAGTTGTCACCAAGTTCTCCAAATCATTTCTTCTCATAATATGCCCAAAAAATTTTGACTGTCTACGTCTAATGTCTCTAATCAGTTTACGATCTTCATTTGTTTCTTGAAGAACGTGTTCATTGGTCTTTCTGGCTGTCCATGGTATTCTTTGCATTTTCCTCATAAACCACATTTCTACAGCCATCAGATGTTTTTCAGCCTGACTGCTCATTGTCCAAGCTTCACATCCATATAAGAGTACAGGTTCCATGCAGTATCTCAACACTCTTTTTCTCGTTTCAATAGATATCTTTTTATTGGTTAGTATGTTTTTCTTCTTGCTAAAGGCTACTTTTGCCATGGCGATTCTTGTTCTAATCTCGTCAAGGCATCTCCCATCAGATGTTATTACTTTTCCGAGATAATTGTACCTATTCACTTGTTGAAGAATATTCCCATTTACTTGTATATTACATTGTGGTATTTCGTTCTTCCTAGTGACGACCATAATCTGTGTCTTTTTACAATTTAATTCTAACCCTAGTTGTTCACTTTGTGTAACAACCACATCTACTAAATTTTGCATGTCCTGTTCATTGTCTGCAATCAATAGTGTATCATCTGCATATCTAATGTTATTGATGCATCGTCCCCCAATGTTGATTCCTTCCATATTTTCAATATTTCTGAAAATACTTTCACTGTACAGGGAAAACAGATCTGGAGACATTACACATCCCTGTCTCACACCTCTCTTAATAGGCTGATATTGGCTTACTTCATTATCAACTCTTATGGCAGCTTGTTGTTTCCAATATATGCTTTTTACAAGTCTAAGGTCTTTTCCATCAATCTGTAGATCATCAAGCATCCTTATCATGTTGACATGTCTCACTTTATCGAAAGCCTTTGTGTAGTCAATAAAGCAAAGATGTAGATCATTGTTTACTTCTATAGAACGTTCGATTACGGTTCTCAGTATATACACAGCATTTACTGTACCCTTGCCTTCTACAAACCCACATTGTTCTTCTCCTACTTCAGGTTGTATTTTCCTCCTAACTCTTTGCATGATAATTCTTAGCAAAATCTTCGTGATGTGACTCATTATATTAATTGTTCGATATTGATCACATTCCAAGTATCCTGATTTCTTTGCGATTGCAATAAATACAGAATTACATAACTCCTGAGGTATATTTCCAGTATCATATATTGTATTAAGCAGACTGATAACTTTATCTATTCCATATTCTTCTAAAGCATTAATCATTTCTGTTGTGACGCTGTCTGAACCGGGGGTCTTGCCAGATTTCATATGGTTAAGAGCATTCTGAACCTCCATCTTCAAAATTGCTGGTCCTTCATTATTATTTTGAACATCATACTGTTCGTCTCTGTTATCGTCATAAAGGTATTTCACGTAATCTGAAAATACATGTAAGATCTGATCTTTTTCTATTATGACTCTTCCATCTTTTGTCTTTAGGCAGCCTGCTGATGTACGTGTTCTTTGATTAGTAAGCTCCTGAATTCTTTTGTACATTAGTTTCGTATTTTTACTGTTGTGTTGTTCTTCAATTTCTCTGCAATTTTTCTCAAGCCATGTTTTTTTTTTTTTTTTGCCTCCTTACATAAGGTTCTGACTTTTCTGTGAATTTCTTCATATTTGGCAGGATTATTTTTGTTCTGTCTTCTTGTTTCCATTAGTTGTAAAATTGCTTCAGTCATCCATGGCTTATGGCCCACTTTCTTTACTTTTGGAATAGTTTTTTCTGCTGCACAACTGATTGAATTCTTCAGCATTTCCCATTGACCATCTACATCTTGAAATATGATCTCTAGACCAGACAATAAATCAAATTTGTTCTTTACTTCTATGTTAAAATTATCTTGTATTTCTTTGTCAGTTTTCAATTTTCAGAAGTCATATTTAGGGTTTCCTGCTGTATAATTGACTTTCTTTAACTTTACCCTCAATGTGCCTATAATTAATCTGTGATCACTGTAACAGTCTGCATTTGGAACTGTTTTTACGACTGTTAACGCATTTCGAAACCTTTTGCTAATCAGGATATAATCTATCTGGTTTTTAATCCTGCTGTCTGGACTCCTCCATGTCCATAATCTTCTAGGATGCTGTTTAAACCACGTGTTTCCTACAACCATTTATTGTCTTTTTCCCATTCTACAAGTCTGTATCCTCTTTCATTTCTCTCTCCCAAACCATGGTTGCCCACACTGCATCCATCGCTTGGCTTTCCTATTTTTGCGTTGAAATCACCCATTATGATATTTATTTCTGAATGTTTACAGTTCTTCAAAGCAGACTCCATGTCATTATAAAATTCCTCTATTGTTTCTTCGCTGCATTCACTTGTAGGGGCATATACTTGAATGACATTTATTTTAAAAGGTCTTCCGGTTAATTTTACTAATAGAACTCTGTCTGACACAGCCCGAAATCCTTTTACAGAATTTGATGTTTGCTTATCTAATATAATGGCTACACCTCTTTGCTGTTCTTCTCCCCCAGAGTAAATAATCTTACAATCCTCTACTGTCCTTATCCCTGCTCCTTTCCATCTCGTTTCCGATATTCCTAATATGTTAATCTTCTCTCTCTCTCCATTTCGTTTTTGATGTTTTCTAATTTTCCATCTGCATTCATTGTTCTAGCATTCCAAGTTCCTACTTTCAGTGATATTAATCTTTTTGCACCTAGTAGCCTGTTGACGGTTTGGAGTCACCTGGTGCGCATGACTATCCATACTGGGCGAGGCTGCTCCTATGGAGCACCCATTTACGCCTGCCTAGTTTAATCCAGAGGAAAGGCAACATCAATACATCTGGGACAAGACAAGCTGCAGAAGCTGTCGGATCAGAAAAGCAATGCTGTAACTATCCGCCTGTCGGAACTTGCATCCTAGACCAGCTGCCGACCAAGGCTAAGAGCCCGGTCTGCTCTGCCATGATATTTCATGTAATAGAGTCATCGCATTTTAAAGAGAAACCTGGTTCCTATATTCAACTGTCTGATACACCTATTCAAACTCAAGCTCGCCGATGTCAACAATTTATATAGGTTATGATTTATTTCACACACAATACAAATCAGAAACAGTGGGTGGTAGATGCACCAAGTAACAATGCAATGCATTTAATATTTTGTTTAATTGATTATGTGGCAAACAACAAGTAGGTACGGACCAAACATGGTACACAATCAAATGCACAACTGCTTGTCCGCATGGCCGAATGGGTAAGAACGCGTGTTCTTAGCCATCTTTTGTGCTATGCAGAGGTTAGCGGTTCAACCCCTACACCGGACATCTGGACTAAAAATGTTGACCTGTTGTACTTGACTTGGCGACGTAAATTACAAGTTCCTCTGAAATCGCAGTGGGTTCGCCTGATGGCGAGGCGCACTGTTAACAGGGAAAGCTAATCCACACGCAAAAGTCAGTTCATCAATGCTGTAAATAGAGTGTATGGACTAGGAGTTCAAAGCGAGCCAGCGCAAATGAACAACAAAAACAAGAACAAGTACTGTAATTTAAATGTCCTTTCACTGGGCATTGACATTGCGGAGAATACCACGAAATAAAATAAAAAAAAAAAAAAAGAACAAGTACTGAAATTTAAATGTTCTTTCACTGGGCATTGACATTGCGGAGAATAGCACGAAACAAAATAAACACAAGAACAAGTACTGTAATTTAAATGTCCTTTCACTGGGCATTGACATTGCGGAGAATACCACGAAATAAAATTAAAAAAAAAAAAAGAACAAGTACTGAAATTTAAATGTTCTTTCACTGGACATTGACATTGCGGAGAATAGCACGAAACAAAATAAACAAAAACAAGAACAAGTACTGTAATTTAAATGTCCTTTCACTGGGCATTAACAGTGCGGAGAATACCACGAAACAAAATAAACAAAAACAAGAACAAGTACTGTAATTTAAATGTCCTTTCACTGGGCATTGACATTGCGGAGAATACCACGAAATAAAATAAACAAAAACAAGAACAAGTACTGTAATTTAAATGTCCTTTCACTGGGCATTGACATTGCGGAGAATACTAAGAAACAAAATAAACAAAAACAAGAACAAGTACTGTAATTTAAATGTCCTTTCACTGGGCATTGACATTGTGGAGAATACCACGAAACAAAATAAACAAAAACAAGAACAAGTACTGTAATTTAAATCTCCTTTCACTAGGCATTGACATTACGGAGAATACCAAGAAACAAAATAAACAAAAACAAGAACAAGTACTGTAATTTAAATGTCCTTTCACTGGGCATTGACATTGCGGAGAATACCACGAAACAAAATAAACAAGAACAAGTACTGTAATTTAAATGTCCTTTCACTGGGCATTGACAATGTGGAGAATACCACGAAACAAAATAAACAAAAACAAGAACAAGTACTGTAATTTAAATGTCCTTTCACTGGGCATTGACATTGCGGAGAATACCACGAAACAAAATAAACAAAAACAAGAACAAGTACTGTAATTTAAATGTCCTTTCACTGGGCATTGACATTGCGGAGAATACCACGAAACAAAATAAACAAAAACAAGAACAAGTACTGTAATTTAAATACCCTTTCACTGGCCATTGACATTGCGGAGAATACCACGAAACAAAATACAAAATCACGATGATTATAGTATGGTGATATATCATCATTCTATCCAAATGGGAGGTTATATTTTCGATATATTATCTTCAACACTGAATCAGTTTATTTACGTGACATAATAATTCATAATATTTAAAGTATTCAGTTGTCCATATGAGGTACTACTTTTAATAGATCAAGGCACTAGTCTATATAAAGTACTAGTTGAAGACATAGAAAGTACTGCATGCTTAGGTGTGTATGTATACATGGAAACTGGCGAATATATTTGTTTTTTGAAGGATCTAAGGTCGTGCTTGCTGCATCGATCCGTTAGTAGAAAGTGATTGCTCTAGCTGTAGAAATGACAGTGGATGTGGTTCCCCTCGTCAATACCGTAGCCTCCGAGGTAGCTGCAGGGGAGAAAGGGAGAACAGGAGTGAGATTTACACAGTTTGATGGTCAACCGCTGTCTTCCGCGCTTTCAAGGATTTAATCTATATCTATAAAACAGAGTGTATGTGGCTTTGTGTGTTTGTGGTCAGCTATGTATTGGATGCGTTCGATAACGGTACATCCGATTGCGATGAAATTTTCTACACGTCTTCCTTTCATTCCTGTGCAACCGACAATAATAGTTTCTTATTGTAAAATCTTCTACTTATTCAATAACATTTACTTTTTCATTTTTCATTATATAATTTCTATATAGCAGGGGGACTTCACTCTAGAAAAGTTAATTCAAGGGGCATAAATTTTAATAACATTTCTATATACTTTATAGTCATATTGTTGGACTTACTTGCACTATTGTTAAACTCTTTGTCTATAGTTATTTTCAGGCATATGAGTTATAATAAATAATGATATAATCTTTAAGGCATTTTCAAAGTTTTCATAAAAATAATGCATAATGCATAACCTTGTAACCCATCTTTTTCTGCTTAAAGAAGTTATCAACTGTCATGTCGGTGATTAAAAACAGTTTTCATTAAAAATAATGGATGGTGTGTGGAAGGACATTCTTTTAAGTTACTGGGCGCCAGGAGCTGGGCAAAATCACGCCAGGTCAATTAGATAGACAGACAGACAGATAGTCGGGAACGGGAGCTTATTTGACTACTTATATGAATTAAACGACATGCTCCCCACCAGGGACTGGGTGAAGCCGGGCGGGATCAGATAGACAGACAGACAGACAGATAGTCGGGAACGGGAGCTTATATGACTAAGTATATGAATTAAATGAGATGCTCCCCACCAGGGACTGGGTGAAGCCGGGCCGGGTCAGACAGACAGACAGATAGACAGACAGACAGTCGGGAACGGGAGAGCTTATATGACTACCTATATGAATTAAATGAGATGCTCCCCACCAGTTACTGGGTGAAGCCGGGCCGGGTCAGACAGACAGACAGATAGACAGACAGACAGATAGTCGGGAACGGGAGAGCTTATATGACTACTTATATGAATTAAATGAGATGCTCCCCACCAGGGACTGGGTGAAGCCGGGCCGGGTCAGCCAGACAGACAGACAGACAGACAAACAAGCAGACAGACAGACTGATAGATAGCTAGATCCCCTCCAGGGCCTGGGCGAAGCCGGGCCGGGTCAGCTAGTTGAAGCTATAAATAAATGCAGAGAGAGAGAGAGAGAGAGAGAGAGAGAGAGAGAGAGAGAGAGAGAGAGAGAGAGAGAGAACGAACGAACGAACGAACGAACTTTATTTTCAAAGGGTAACAAATTGGGCACGCAGGCCCGTCTTACAGTCAGCCCTTCCAATCACTCATCTTTCGTTCATCAGTGCATAGTGCATTCACATATGGGGGGAAAAAACGTTGTCAAATGAATGTTGTAAATATCAACAATGCATGTTACCATGTTATGAGACCAATCCCCCATCCACCCACCCACCCATCCCCTATCCATCCGCGTGTCCCCCACACACACATCAACCACCCAACCACACACATACCCACAGGTACATACATTCCCCCATCCATCCACCCATCCCCCAACACATACATCCCACACACACCCCCACATACACCATCTCCCCACCCACACACAAACACACACATCTCCCACCCACCACACATCCCTTCACATACATTCCCACCCACCCACACACAAATCCAGGCACACCTGCATGTATCCACCTATCCATCACCCACCCACACATCCCCTACCTTCACATATCTCCCCACCTACACACACACATCCTCCAACCATACCATAACCTCCCAACACTCACCCACCTACATATCCTCCACCACACACACATACCCCAACCACTCAGCCAAACACATATCCCCCAACCACATATCCAACACCCACACACACATATTCCCGCCAACTCCCATATCCCGCACCTACCCACACACAAAACCCGCACCCACCCATGTGTTCCCCACTTACACACAACCCCCACCCAAACAATCTCCTTCACCTACACATCCCGCACCCACACACACACATTCCCACCCATCCCCAACCTACACACCCTCCCCCTCCCACACATCCTCCACCCACCCACTCGCCAACACCCCCCCTCCCGGCCCCACGATCTCCAATCCACAATTACACATCCCTTAACTAACATCTCACCACCCATACACTCAAACACACATATCCCCACCCACCAACACATTCCTCATAAAAAAGCACATACCCCACCACACACATATACCCCACCCACACACATTCGCCGCTCACACGCATCTTCCCACCCCACGCACATCCCCCACCCATACACTCATCTCTGACACACATCCACCCACTCACGTAATCATCCATCAACCACTCACACCCACACATCACCCACTCACCCATCAACATATGCATTTCTCATCTACCCTCCCACCCACACACACCCCAACCACCCAGCCAAACACACATCCCCCACCCTCACAAACATCCATCATCCACCCGCACATCCCACACCTCAATCACCCCTCACACATCTCCTCTCCCACACAACACCCCACCCTTAAACACATCCCCCCACACACAGACCCCACATGCATTCCCCATAAGCATCCCCGCCCACACATCTCTCCACCCACCCACACATCCCCAACCTAAAAACATCCTCACCACCCACACATACATCCTCCACCCACTCACATTTACCCCATCCAAACTCACACACTCCCACCCACAGACATATCCCATTCACAGACACATCCCCACACCCAACCACCACATCCACCCCCACCACACACCCATCCTCCAACCAACACATATCTCCCACACATCCATTTGCCCACCCAAATACACATTCCCTACCCACATCCCCAACCCACCAACACCCACATACTTCCAACCATCCTCCCAAATATCCCCACCCACACACACATCCCTCACACACACACACACCCGACCGACCACAGATCCCTTCACCCATCACCCATCAACCCACACACATCCCCCACACACAACCCCTCCACACATACATTCCCCACACCCACACACACACATCCCTCACATACACTCCCACACACATCTTCACATCTAGACACATACATGATTCCTCACATATTTCATCACTGAAACTAATAAGAACAAACTCCCACACTTTACACACAGTTGAGACACTGACGATTGTCGTGAGAATTCTCTCAAAAATTGTAAGAAATAGAGAAAAATGTGTACATATACATTGTGTAGCGTAAACATTAGTTATGCAATTCAACTCTCTCTCTTTTCTCTATCACACACACACACACACACACACACACACACACACACACACACGCACACACACACTATATATCTCTCTCTCTCTCTCTCTCTCTCTCTCTCTTTCTCTCTCTCTCCCACTCACTAACTTTCTCACTCACATTACAGTAATGTTATATTATACATGATAAAATCAAGTGCCATACAAGAATACAAGATATGAAAGATGAGAAAACACAAAAAATATGGAATGTCATGTTACCACTCAATTCTCTCTCTCTCTCTCTCTCTCTCTCTCTCTCTCTCTCTCTCTCTCTCTCTCTCTCTCTCTCTCTCTTTCTTACACAGGCACACACACACACTCTCTCTCACACTCATTAACTCTCTCTCTCTCTCTCATACTCCCTAACTCTCTCACTCACTCTACATTGATGTACATGTGTCCATATTATAAATGATAATATCAATTGGCATTCAAAATTATAATATGAACATGAGAATACACACACAATATGGAATAGCATGTTACATGATATGCATGCGCTCAAATCCCCCTCTCTCTCTCTCTCTCTCTCTCTCTCTCTCTCTCTCTCTCTCTCTCTCTCTCTCTCTCTCTCTCTCTCTCTCTCTCTTCTCACCAACACACACAAACAGAAACTCATAAACAATGCACACACACACACACTAACACATCCATTCTTCCACTGTCTATCTCCCTCGCTCGTTCGCTCACTCGCGCTCTCTCTCTCTCTCTCTCACTCGCAATCACTATTTCACCCATTAAGTCATTCTCTCCATCTTTCATTCACTCTATATCACACTCTCTTTCACTCTCAATCACACACAGACAGACACACACCCTCACGCTATCAAATACACACTCCCTTGCATAACCACGAAAGCATATACGCATACGCACACGAGCATACACACAACATACACACGCAAACACACACATATACCCACGCACACATACACACATACACACATCCAAACCCATACGCACATACTTACACACACGTACACACAAATACACACTCCCTCGCATACACTGCATGCATGCACACATACACACAAACATATGCACATACATACACGAACATACACATATATACACGCACATACACACATATACACCCGCACATACATATAAACACACACATATACGCACACATAAACACACATATAAACATACTCACACACAAGCATACACACACACACATTTACACACACACACACACACACACACATACACACCCATACGCACATTCAGACATGCACACACATACACCCACATAGACACATGTAAACACACACATACACACATGTGGACACACGTACATACACCCACCCATCCACCCACATACTTACTCACACATACACGCTGCCACACATAATCTCACCCTCTCACTCACACTCACTCATTTACTCTCTAAACCACACTAACTCACTCTCTTACTCGCACACACAGACAAGTACACAGACTCACACTCACCCACTCTCTCTCACTCATTCACTTCTCATGCACTCTCTCATTCATCCACTGTCTCTCTCTTACACACTCACTCGCTCTCACACTCACTCACACACGCACATACACATATACTCACAAATTCTCCCCCTCACGCACTAACTCACTCTCCCTTACTCACTCACTCGCTGGCTCTCTAACTCACACTCACTCACTCACTTTCTCTCTCTCTCTCTCTCTCTCTCTCTCTCTCTCTCTCTCTCACAGACAGGCAGACACACAACACAACCTCTCTCTCACACTAACTCATTCTCTCACTCACTCACTCATACAGACATTCACTTACTCTTTCACTCACGCAGGCACACGGGCATACATACTCTCTCACTTTCTCTGTCTCATACTCACTCTCTCACTCACACTCTTTCTCATTCACTCTCTCATCCACTCTCTCGCTCTCTCTCACACACACACAGACAGACAGAGAGAGAGAGAGAGAGAGAGAGAGAGAGAGAGAGAGAGAGAGAGAGAGAGTTCAACAGTTTTAATCATAGAGTTTGAGCGAATGTGCGATAGAGGGAGAAATAGATATACATCGAGTGGGCGATATACACTTATGGGGTAGAAAAAGAGGGAGAGTTAGAGTAGAGAGAGTCGGGGAGTTAGAGAGAGTCGGATAATTAGAGAGAGAGAGAGAGTTAAAGAGAGTGGGAAAAATTAGAAAGAGGGAGAGAGTTAGAGTGAGACAGTTTGAGGGATAGAGAGAGTGAGTGAGAGAGAGAGAAAGAGAGAAACATGGAGAGACACATGGAGTGTGAAAACTTTAGAGAGAATAAGCGAGCATAAGGGAGTAGAACAGTTAGATAGAATGAGAGAGAATCAGGGAGTAGAACAAATAGAGAGAGTGAGAGAGAACAGGGAGTAGAACTGCTAGAGACAATGAGAAAGAAATAGGGAGAAGAATAGTTAGAGAGAATGAGAGAGGAACATGGATGATGGCAACGATGATGATTGTTATTGTGTTAATGATGAGTGTTGCTCTGATGATAGTATTCATGTTGATGGTGGTGATGATAATGATGATGATGTTGTTGTTGATGATGATGATCCTGATGATGATGATATCGAAGGTGATAACGATGATGATGTTGATAATGATGATTTTCATGTTGATGGTGGTGATGACAATCATGATGATATTGATGATGATGATTGCGATGACAATGTTGGTGATGACGATGATGATGGTTAAGAATGTAAATAAAAAAAGACACTTACTTGCAGGTATTGACGAACTCCTGATCCCTAGGGCAGTTGTCTAGGTCGATGGCCAGACCCTGGTAGTGTTTGGAGTGGCAGCTGTGGCAGGCACCTGTTATTTCGTTGACCTGTTTAGATGAAAACATCACAGGTGACTAAATGTGACAATAGTCCTGGCTGATGAACATCACAATTGACTAAGTGGGACCACACTCCTCTCTCATGAACATCACAATTGACCATGTGTGACGATAGTAATGTCTCATGAACATCAAAATTGACTAAGTGGGACCACGCTCCTCTCTCATGAACATCACAATTGACTATGTGTGACGACAGTACTGTCTCATGAACATCACAATTGACTAAGTGGGACCACGCTCCTCTCTCATGAACATCACAATTGACTATGTGTGATGACAGTACTGTCTCATGAACATCACAATTGACTAAGTGGGACCAAGCTCCTCTCTCATGAACATCACAATTGACTATGTGTGACGACAGTACTGTCTCATGAACATCACAATTGACTAAGTGGGACCAAGCTCCTCTCTCATGAACATCACAATTGACTATGTGTGATGACAGTACTGTCTCATGAACATCACAATTGACTAAGTGGGACCAAGCTCCTCTCTCATGAACATCACAATTGACTATGTGTGACGACAGTACTGTCTCATGAACATCACAATTGACTAAGTGAGACCACACTCCTCTCTCATGAACATCGCAATTGACTATGAGTGACCACACTCTTCTCTCATGGACATCACAGCTGACTAAGTAGGACCACAGTACTCTCTCACAATTGACTAAAAGGGACCTCAGTACTCTCTCACAACTGATTTGACGGGTTTCCGGTAACGAGCGGACGAGTTTACACATGCCCTCTCGATTTTTGAATATTTTAACAGGTGTTACTAAATTCAATCGCGATGCTGTGTATATCATTGTTTTCGTTCTAAAAGTGGATTACATACTACTCAACATGTAAAGTTTATGTGACTGTTTACTTAGTGAAATGAGGAATATTCTTTGTGATATGATATTGTAAGAGCACCAATGTTTGAATTTTACCAATTATCGATTCACGACAACGTGAGAATTAGCCATGCGCAGCTAACAAGTGATAATCACCAAGCACGCCCTACAGGAGGGCCGGCGCTTTTATTTGCTCCATCATTGTGGTCGTTTTAAAACTGAATTTACATACTCTCAACTGTCAAGGTTATGTGACTGTTTATTTAGTGAAATGAGGATTTCATTGTGACACGTGAGGGCAAGAGCATCCATATTTGAATTTTACCAATTATCGATTCACGACAACGGGAGACTTAAGCATGCGCGACTAGCAAGAGATAAGCGCCACGCACGATCTACAGAAAGGCTTGCAGTTTAATTTACTCCAAACCTTGTCGAGCTACCTATATTGCCAAAATGTCCTCCAACTTACGATCATCAACTGTGTCAAAGCGATGTGAAAATATAAACAAAAACAAGACGGGACTAAAGTTAGTTAGCACGCCAGCTCAGCGACTGAATCGATCATCTTCATCGCCAACCTCCATCATGTTCTCTAGTGAACAATCAGACAGTAAGTAAGTAAATCTTTATTTTCAAAGGGTTAAGAATTGGGCACGCAGGCCCGTCTGACATTCTGCCCACTGATTTCCCGCTGGACAAACAATACAATTCACCAGCTCAATCTGATCAAACTAACACATCACCTTCAGACACTCTTTCTTCGGCCAAAACACAGAGCCACAATGATTGTCGTTAACTAATTCAGGCTTTGGAGATGAGGTTAAAAGATTTTATTACCAGCAACACCACTAATATCATTACGGTGTTTAAAAAAAGAAAACACTCTTCTTCGATATGAAACCCGCCTCCTTAAAGAAGAGAAGGAAACTTTTAAACCATCCATACATGCCTTGAAACTAAAGCGTGCACAGTCATTAAAGTGCACAAACAGAAAGTATCCATGGTGTTGTAGATGCGTGTGTTACCAGTGAATGTTCGTCGCATAATGACATACATACAGTTTCTACAAGCAACAAAACCACTACTAAACCTGTAGAACGCACACCATCTATCTACCCCATCGATGTGCATATCAGCAACAGGTTCCAGGCCTTAAGTGTAGACTCTCCAGCAGCACACCTGGAATCACAGAGCTCAGTCGTTACCACTACTGGACATCAACAATCAACGCAAGCAAGGTATAATAAACAAGAACACAAGAAAGACGACAGTGACCAGTGGCAACAACAGTCCAAGCGGACACGCCAACAGCGTGAAATAACAATAGATCACAGTGCAACACATGTCGTCATTGGAGACTCCCTGCTGAAGGGAATATATAGTGATCGCATGTCATCTTCTGACAGCGAATCAACTTCAATCAACCCTCTACCAGCCGCTGACATTGACAGGCTGACTGCTACACTGCGAAAATTCCAAGTGAACGACATAATTAGGAGAGCAAAAGTCCATATTGGTGTCAATGACATAATGGATAATAAAATCATCAGCACCTCACAACTAACTACATTGGAGGTGCTGTTGCGCAATAAATTTCCTAAATCATCATTGTTTATATCATCTATCATTCCACCATGTTACGGGTTCCAGCGTCGTACTGCCGATGCTGCCAATCTAACGTTATATACATTTTGTAAAAATAATAATATGAATTTCATTAATAACACTCAGTACTTTACGTCACCGTTCGGGGCTCCTAAAAAAAAACTATACAGGGATCAAATACACTGTCCCAAGCTAGGAAGCAGCTTCCTAGCGAAGAACATAAAATATCCCGAACGTGCACAACAACCAGCACCAGTTACAGGAGTAAACCGAACTTCACCTCCGGCAACAGCCACCTCTCAGTGTTCAGAAAACACCCCCTTGCATCCCACACCACCTTTGCCTATACCCCAAGAATACAATGCCGTGAATAACAACCCAAGTTCCAATCCAAATGTTGCTAACTATGATACTTTGTTTCCTACCTTGCCCTTAAAACAGTCTCCCTCTATAATGTCAAAGGGGACACCGTTAAACAATGGTGCTCTGCCCCCAATGCCTGCTTCCGATGTAGGCACTTCCAGTGACACTCATAGCAGTCCCTCGCTAGACGGTCATCTACACTGCTATGAGTGGAACCGTCAACTTCAGCAGCTAATGCGGTACAATCCTGCAGCCCTGCACCAAGCATTCATGATATCACTCCAGAAGAGGCATTTTCCTACCCCCCTAACAGCCTTAACTACTTCTAAATAAAGTTTCAAAATCCCTGCAATTTTTATACCACAAGCGACATCTTTCTTTTAGTTTAGAATGTTCGCCAATCACAATCAGTGGCTCAACAAAAGTAGTCTATATATAGGCCATCTCAACATCTTTCATCTGCTCAACAAATTACTTGAGCTCTCGGTAATACTGTCCAAACAGTTCCATGTGTTTGGAATCACAGAAAGTCATCTCAACGACAAAATAACCGACTCCGAATTCTCACTTAAGGGGTTTAAAGTAATTCGGAAAGATGCAAATCAAAAATTAGAGACAGGTATTGCTGTATACATTTCCAATTCCCTCAACTATTCCCGTAGAAGTGATCTCGAGACCGTAGGGATAGAATGTGTTTGGTTAGAGGTGAAGCCAGCCAGCCAACAATCGTTTCTCATTGGATACCTATATAGGAATCATTGTGCCGGGTACAGCTATTATGACTGCTTCACTAAAATGATTAATAGAGTGTTTACAGCAGGTAGAGAAGTTATGATACTAGGTGACTTCAACATAGATATTAGTAAAGCCAACCAGACATGAGACGATATCATTCTTTCTTACAATTTCAAATAACTAATAAACCGTCCCACAAGGGTTACTGCCACCTCCTCAACTGTAATTGATCATATATATGTTACTTGTCTAGATAATATTATTGAATGTTCTGTTCCTGTTAGTACAGTTAGTGACCATTACCCAGTATGGTGTACACGGTCAAAAATTGTGTTCAAATCTCTTAATAATAAGCATTTAGAAATGTCAAAGCATTCAACCAAGATTTATTTTTGCAAGACACGTGCCAGTCAAATAAGTTCGAGTCAAAAATCAACATAAATCCCCATGGGTCACTAGTTAAGTTCTGGAAATCATGAGACAGTGAGATCCAGCACACAAAAATAAAGACTTCATCAATTACCGCAGACTAAGGAATAAAGTTAAATATGAAATTCGTAGGATAAAAAAGGATCATTTAAAAAATTTGATTGTAGATAATTCAAACAGTACAAATATATGGAGCTATTAACTTGCTAACAAATAAGAAACGGCCTACAGAATCAGCAATACCAAATTCTATAACATGCGATGAATTCAGTTGTTTCTTTCAATCTGAAATAGAGAATCTAAAGTCTTCAATACCAGACTCATCGTGTAATTTAAGTTCACTGGCATCATTCTGTGAGGAGAAGTGTACCAGAAATATTCCCACTGAGATTCAATTAATGTCTGTTGCATAAGTTTATAAATATCTCTTAAACCTCAAATCAACAAATTCACACGGTCTAGATGGTATCAGTAATAGAATTCTTCGTTGTGCAACACCAGTCATTAGTGAGTCCTTAACGTTCATATATAACCAGTGCCTGGCCAAAAACTACTTTCCATCTGCATTTAAAATTGCTAAAGTGTATCCTCTACTTAAAAATGGCTCAATCGACAATAGCGTTTTGGGTAATTAAAGACCTATCTCCTTACTATCGTCGTTAGTGTGTGTGCGTGTGAGTAAAAGAGTGAGTGAGTGAGTGCGCTAGGGTAAGAGAGAGTGAGTGAAACATTGAGTGATAGCGTGAGGGTGTGTGTCTGTCTGTGTATGAGAGAGAGAGAGAGAGAGAGAGAGTAAGAGAGTTAGAGATAAAGTGAATGAAGATGGAGGTAGTGAATGAATGAGGGAAACAGTGAGTGTTTGAAAGAGAGACAGAGAGTAAGCGAGAGAGAGAGAGAGAGTGAGACAGTGGGAGAGTGGATGTGTTAGTGTGTGTGTGTGCGCGCGCATGCGTGTGAGTGTGTGTATTTGAAAGAATACAGAGAGAGAGAGAGAGAGATAGAGAGAGAGAGAGAGTGTGTGAGTGAGTTGAGCAGAGGCATGTCATGTAAAACGCATGTCATGTAACACGCGAATCCATATGTTTGTGCATTCTCATCTGTCATATTATCAGTTGAATACGATTTGATTGTATCATGTATAATATAAACTTATGTACATTACTGTAGTTTGAGTGAGAGAGTTAGTGAGTGTGAATGAGAGACATAATGAGTGAGCGTGAGAGTGAATGTGTGTGTGTGTGTTTATGTGTGTGTGTGTGTGTGTGTGTGTGTGTGTGTGTGCCTGTCTCTGTGTGTATCTCTGTGTGTGTGTGGGAGCATAACTATTTTTTACGTCACACACTGTATATGTACACATTTTTCTCCATGTTTAACATTTTTATGAGACTGCTCACGACCATTGTCAGTGTATGTGTGTGAGTAAAGTGTGGGAGTTTGGTCATACTAGTTTCAATGCTCATGTGAGGCATTATGTATGTGTCTAGATGTGAGGATGTGCGAGTGTGTGTGTGGGGATATATGTGTGTGTGGGGGAAGTGTGGGTGTTTGGGTGGGGGTATACGTTTGGATGGGTTGGGTGTGTGGGTGTTTGTGGGTAGTGAGATTTGTGGGTGTTGGTGGAATGTGTGGATGGATGTGTGGGGGTGAATGTAGGGGTGTGGGAATGGGCGTGGGGGATGTGTGTATGGGTGGAGGATGTGTGTATGGGACGGGTGAGGGGATGAGTGTGTGGATGAGAATATGTGTGGGTGGGTGGAGATGTGTGGATGGTTTGGGGGAAGTATGTGTAGGTGGCTAAGTTGTGTGGGTAGGGGATGTGTGTGGGTGGATTGGGGGTGTAAGGGCGGGTGGGGAGAAGTGTATGGTGTGTAGGTTTTTGGTTTGTGTGTGGTGTGTTGGTGGGGGATGTGTGTATGGTGTGTTGGTGGGGGTATGTTTGTGGTGGGTGGGTAAGGATATGTGTATGGGTGGGGGATAGTGTGTAGTGTGTGTGTGGGGGGATATGTGTGGGAGAATAGGGAATGTGTGATGGTTCGGGGAAGCATGTGTGGGTGGTGAGGTGTGTGGGTGGAGGATGTGTGCGTGGATGGGGAATATGTGGGTGGGGGTGTGTGAGTGGCTTAGGGATGTGTAGTTGGGTGAGGGTCTGTATGTGTCGCGACGGTATGCGTGAGTGGGTGGAGGATTGTGTGGGTGGGGGTATGTGTGATCGAGAGATGTTTGGTTGGGGGTGAGTGGGTGGAGGTTGTGGGTGCGTAGTGGAGGATGTGTTAGTGAGTGTGTGTTGGTGGATGGGTGGGGAATTGTGTGTGCTTGGGGAGAGGTGTGTGGTGAGTTGGTTGGGGATATGTGTGTGTATGGGTGGTGCATGTGTGTGTGGGTGGGGAATTTGTGTGGTGTGTTGGTTAGGGTTTGTGCGGGGTGGGTGAGTGAGGGTATCTGTGTGGGTGTGGGTGGGGATATTGTGTGTTATGTGGGTGGGGGATATGTGGGTGAGGAATATGTGTGTGTGGTGCGTGGGTTTGGAATATTGTGTGGTAAAGAATGTGTGCGATGTGCGGGTGAGGGATGTGTTTGGTAGGGGATGTAGGTTAGGGCATGTGTGGGTGGGTGAAGGATTGTGTGTGGGTGGAGGGGTGTGTGTATGTGAGTGGATTGGGGATGTATAGGTGGTTAGGGCGATGTGTGTGTGTGTGGGTTGGGAGATGTCTGTTGGTGGGGATGTGTGTGTATGGTTTGGATTTGTGTGAGTGGATGTGCGATGTGTGGGTTGGTGGGAAATGTGTGTGTGCGGGTGGGGAATATTTGGTCGATGGAGGTGTGGTTGGGGGATGAGTGGTTGGAGGTGTGAGTGGGGAGAGGATGTGTGGGTGGGGGTGGTTGTGTGGGTTAGGATGTGTATGTGGGTGAGCTTATTATCTGTAGGTTGGTGGAGGATGTGTGTGTGGGTGGTGAGTTTGTTTAGTTGGCGGAACAGGTGAGGGCGGTGTGTGTGTGAGTGGGAGATGTTCGGGAGGGGGATGGGTCGGTTGGTGAGGTATATGTGTCCCTGGGTGTGTGTGTTGGTAGGTGGGGAGGGGGTGTATGTGGGTGGGGTGATGTGTGGGTAGGTGGGATATGGGACTCATAACAATGTAATTTGCCTTGTTTATGTTTACAACATTCATTTCACAATGTTTTTTTATTATTCCTATGTGAATGTATAATGCTCTTGATGAACAAAAGATGAGTGATTGGAAGGGCCGCATGTAAGACAGGCCTGCGTGCCCAATTTGTGACCCTTTTAAAATAAAGTTGATTTGAATAACGAAGACACAAACAATAGATTGCACGATTTATTGCCTGGCATATTTCGCTGCATCTTGTCAGGTACATACTGCAGAAATCACACAACTTACGTGAATTAATTAGATAAATCCTTCAAACTGAAATATACACATGTTCGCACAGTAATGTCGATTGTCTACCACGGTAATTTTAAACTGACTAACATGTCTTTCTGCTTGCACAAGGACGGCTTACCAAGGTTGATTATTATAGCTTCAGCAAACTTTAACAATCGACTACTTTGTGTGTTGAACAACACACGGAAGGCATTGTCTAAGTTGATTTGATTTGATTTGATTTGATTAAATGGGACCACACTCTTCTCTCGTGAACATGACAATTGACTAAGTGTGAACACAGTACTCTCTCACAAACATCACAAGTGACTAAGTGGGACTACAGTACTCTCTCACAACTGACTAAGTGGACCACACTCCTCTCTCAAGAACATCGCAATTGACTTCTTGGGATCACAGTACTCTGTCATGAATATTATAGTTTACTACGTGTGACCACAGTACTGTCTCATGAACATCACTATTTACTAAGTGGTACCAGAGTACCCTCTCATAAACATCACAAATGACTACGTGTGATCACAATACTCTTTCATAAACATCACAATTGATTACGTGGGACCACACACCTCTCGTGAATATCACAACTATCTATGTAGGACCAAAGTACTGTCTCACAACTGACTAAGTGGGACCGCACTTCTCTCTCATGCACATCACAATTGACTAAGTGGGACCACATTACTCTCTCACAGCTGACAAAGTGGGACCACACTCCTCTCTCGTGAACATTACAACTGACTTAGTTGGACTACATTACTCTCTCATAACCATCACAACTGATTAAGTGGGACCACCGTACTCTCTCACAATTGACTAAGTGAGACCAGAGTACTCTGTCATGATCATCTCAATTGACTATTGCCATGTAGAGTCGGAGGCAAAGGATAGTGATTTAGAATAAGATACGGAAATTGTGGCAAACAGAACAAGAAGAATTAACCAAGAAGCGGTATAATACGCAAGTTGCTAGATGATGTCACGGCGTACTACGTCACTAAAGTTAGTTAGGTTTTGGGATGATCATGGAGCCGGTCGGATAAATAACAACACTGAAATATGAACGCAAATATCCAGCAGAAAGACATAGCGAACATGCCATCTAGTACTCTAGGAAGATAAGGAAAAGGGGCATAGTCTGCATTACACAGAACGATCGGAAGATGAAGATTTAACACAGAGAAAGTGAGGAAAGCATACTGCATCAGAACTTGCCGGTCGTTTGTTAAATAGAGGTCATGGCGTCAACACACACATAGCTCGGCGTAAGTAACACTGTTAGAATCATGGGCGTAATGTAGTTTGCAGAACGATGGGCCGTATGAAATTTACTCGTCACTGATGAAAGTAGAAGGATGGAATCGGACTCTAAAGTTAACATTAATATGTACAAATGATTATTAATTATCTTTCACCAGCCCTCCATTAACATGGCAACGGTGACGTTGTTATATTTTACGGACGATTGCCACCAATAATGATATATTTGACGAGGAACGCCAGCGTTGATGAACTCATTTCGTTAATATTTATTCTGGCTCCTGTTGAGCTGCAATGTTGTTTTACTAGACGGCGAGCATAATATTAGAGGGAAACAGCATAGCAACTACATGTGACCACACTCCTCTCTCACGAACATCGCAACTGACTATATGTGACCACACTCCTCTCTCATGAACATCACAACTGACTAAATGGGACCACACTCCCGTCAGATGAACATCACAACAGACTAACTTTAATTATAATCCTGTCTGATTAACTTCACAATTTTCATACTTGGACACTTTATTGACATCTATATATATAAAAGAGAGATTTTGTTTGTGTGTGTGTCCTTTATGCGTTCCCGAACGGTCCATCCGATTGAGGTGAAATTTTTTACAGATGTTGTTCTCACTCCCGCTGATCCAACTGAAATAGTTAGTTTAAAATCAACAATTTATCCTCAAGCATGAAAGAAAAAGGCAATACGAGCTTCAGAAACAGACGAGCAACGGGAAGCAAGACTGGAAGCCAATCGAGTACACACTGCTCAAGCACGTTCATCTGAAACAGGCGAGCTATGGCAAGCAAGACTGGAAACCGTTCGAGTACGGGATGTTCAAGCACGATCAAATTAGCTGCGAGGGCCAAGATCCGAACGCGTACTCTGTGCTCTTAGAGAACTGTATTTGAATGTATAATGACTACTTATATGAATTAAATGAGACGCTCCCCGCCAGGGACTAGGCGACTCCGGGCCGGGTCGTCAGCTAGTTATTTATAATTGTGAGGTTTCTATTATGGGAGTATCCATTTGTGGAGCCGGGTTCAACCATATCGTATGATCTATGACAAAGATCAGCATGTACCATGCCGACAAGCTTCGGTGTTCATGTTTCGCCATCTTACACGATCACCAGAGTCGTGGGTCAGATCTGGGTTCTTGTCTCGACCACACCACCTTGGCAAATCATCCAGATATTTACTTCTACTGCATGAATATTTATTTCAAGATTTTAGTCCTTTTTTCAGGAAAATGATCGCATGAAATATACTCTAGAATGCAGGCTGGTTGGTGAAGTGGATATCAGCTTCGCTGATAATGTAATGAGCGCTTAAGGACAACGGTTCTTTGTCTGCACACCTTGCCTGCTAAGTGGAGTACAGATCGGTCAGCTTGTCCCCCTTTCTCTCAGGCCTAAAATATTTAATAGCGCTGTCACATAACAGATCAATATCACGAAACTGCAAAAGTAATTATAATTTGACAGTAGATGAGGACATATCTCACCTTGACAGGGCCTCTTGAAACAAGAAGTGCCAGGTACCTGAGCACACTTTCAGCGATGCACACCGACCCCCCTGGGGCACCTGGGTTCCTGCATTCTGAACACGTGTAACTGTAAACATACAAGTTGAAATAATGTCAACCGCTGAATTGATGCATGTATTCTATCTGCCTTGAATGGGAATGAGGAATACATGTGCGAAAAGAAAAAGAAAAAGGCAGCGGTAATATATGATACGCGATAATGACTAAGTACAAACATCACACTAATATTATTTCACTATAACTACACACAATTAGTAATACACGTTAAATTAACTCCACGGATGTGTTCTAGCGGTTAACAGTGTTCTTATGATCACAAGTCTGTTTCTCGGACAGTTTGTTAATAATTACTTTAAATAATATTACACAGTTTGTAACTGTTCACATATTAGGTCCGTAATATTCACAATGCCAAATACCAAAATGTCCATAATATTTTAAATTTTAACACTGAATAAGCACTGTTTCGTTTTTCTTCTACATAATGTCCATCTTTATCGATTATATCACCACATTTTGATATTAAAATTTCCATAGTCTTATACACAATTTTATCATATGTCTGTGGTCTACTTACTTTTCTGGTATTAATTAATAAATGGTATATTAATTAATTTCTTTACGATGTCCTTTGAAATTTGGAATCGAATCCTTCATTACTGACAGTTATCCCGTGTTGACCAATATTTCGCCGTCGCATGTTAATGTGTTGACCAGTGCTGTGTCGATCAAGTTGAACTCCTGTATTCTCTGATGTAAACATCATTCATCAATACACTGTACAAGCCTGATGTCGTGACCTTTTGACATCAGTTGTGATGTAGCTTCTCTCGTCGGTCCGACAGTGTTGACCTAATTTCTCTGGTCAATGTGAACTGTACTGCTATCAATTCGATTAATATATTTGTAGTTCGAAATTGTTGACCTTGCTATTTCACATTTGATTAATGAAAAATCACAAATCGCCTGCTGAAGTTAAGCGATTCAAAAGTTTTATAGTCAATTTCTCTGGATTTATCTGTTGTGTTACCACAGTAGTTTTCAACCTCATTTTGACATTGTGAGCATTCATGCAGTCTTTCAGGACTCTGCCGTGGTCTGCTGAAATATGATTTTCACAGCTTGATTTTATATGCATATTTCGATAGTTGTACTTGAATATATATTCTTCATGGTTCTTATAGTCCATTTAACATTTTCAAATTTCAATCATCGCTCACTTCGATGTATTTCGGTATGTCTGTCAGCCAGACTATTACTGAGTTTCTTACGACAGTTCTTTACACATAATAAACTCGTTTATATAACTGTTCTTCATGTACTATTTTCTTTCTAGGGTATTCTTTTATTTCCCCGGAATTTCTGCCCAGTTTGATCCAACATTTGCCAGGAAGAGGAATGCTCTATCTCGACCAGGGCAGATGACATAAATTGGCGCGAGCTGTAGGCCTACTATTGATGCTGCCCGCCGTCTTGAGTGTTACGCCATGAGCTTTCTCGGCTCGTTGAATCAATCACGCTCAGTACAGGCGCTCGGTTCTGTATAATCTTATAGTTGAAAGTTCTCATGGCGGTGCTCGTACACATGTATGTTTCTGCGTGTATTAAGAATGTTCTATGGGCGCCACCACTGTAAAAGTGACGGCAGCTACTTACTAAGTCAACACAACGCAACTCAATGAATCAACCCAACACAGTTCACATTCACATCTGTTTTTGACTCTAGGCGTTTAATCACATATACTACTATTTAGGCCACAAACGATGCCTAGAGTCCACAATGACTTCACAATAATAATCACATAACTTAACCACAGATGTAGCGGCACAGGTGTTGGCCAAGGTACCAAGTTAAGAACTTTGTCGCAACCCGACAGTCGCTCAAAACCCAACTGACTTGACGTGACGTTTTGTCCAGTACAAAACCTCCTTCACCCTTTCCACGCTTTTATGTTTTACGTCACTTCGCACGGTCTCCTCATGTAGACCCCGCTTGTTATTAACTCATGCCATGATCATCATCATCATCATCATCAAGTGCCGTGCCGGCTGGCGTAGGCGTTCATGGCTCTCCACAGATCTCGGTCTTTGGTGTTCTGGATCAACTCTGCTGATGATATTCCTCCATGCCACCGTCTCAGTCCGTCCAGCATCATTTCTCTTGGTCTGCCTCTGCCTCTCTTCCCCTCGATCTTTCCAGTTGTCACGATGTTCTCCAATGCCTCTCTTCTCATCACATGACCAAAGAAAGATGTTTGTCTCTTTCTTATTGTTGTATATAGTGTTCTAGTTTCATTAGCCTCTTTCAGGCAATCGTTGTTAGTTACTCTGGCAGTCCAAGGAATTCGCAACATTCGTCTTAAAAACCACATCTCTGTTGCTTCTAAGTTCTTCCTAATTTGTTCATTTACATTCCAAGATTCGCTGCCATACAGCAAAACTGGTTCTATATAGCATTTTAGTACTCTCTTTCTTACATTCATTGATAGCGACTTATTGCATAAGATACTCTTCATTTTCTGAAATGCTGTCTTTGCCTGCCCTATTCTGCTCTTAATCTCTTTTGTACATCGTCCATCTGATGTTATAAGTGCCCCTAGGTATTTAAAATTATCCACTTGGTTGAGAATTTCCCCTTCTATTTCCATGTCACATTTTGGCGTCCTCATTTTCTTTGATATCACCATTGTTACTGTTTTCTTGATATTCAAGGACAGTCCTTTCTGTGCACTCTCTGTTACTACACTGTCCAACAATTGTTGTAGGTCTGTTGCATTATCTGCTACCAATACTGTGTCATCTGCATAGCGTATATTGTTTATATTATATCCTCCGATTAGTATTCCTGGCTTCTCTTTGATCTCTCTCATTATTACTTCGCTATAAAGGGAGAAAAGATCTGGTGACAAGACACACCCTTGTCGTACTCCTAGCTTTATCTGTTCGTAACTACCCTCTTTATTTCCCATTTTAATTGCTGCTACTTGGTTCCAGTATATATTCTTTATTATTCTTAAATCTTTCCCATCAATGTTGATATCTTCCAACATTTTAATCAGCTCATCATGTTTTACTTTATCAAATGCCTTAGTATAATCTATGAAGCATAAATATATGTCTCTTTGTTTCTCTATTGATCTTTCTATTAGTGTTCGTAATATATATATTGCATTGTTTGTACCCTTTCCTTCCATAAAACCATACTGTTCTTCACTAATTTCCATTTTTATTTTCTTTCTTGTTTTTCTCATTATAATTCTGAGTAGAAGCTTAGTGACATGGTTTATGAGGTTAATTGTACGAAAATCTTCACAATCAATTGCTCCTGGTCTTTTTGGTATAGCTATAAATACAGATTTCAGCATATCACTGGGTAAATATCCGCTACTGTAAATATCATTCAACATTTTGGTTAATATATCTACTCCAAATTCTCCCAACACTTCTAATTCTTCTATTGTGATTTCATCTGGCCCAGCTGTTTTTCCTTTCTTCATATGTTTCATAGCATCAGCGACTTCTTCTTTTAGAATAGGTGGACCTTCTAAGTTACTTTCTTCTGTTAATTCTTCCCTTTCTCCATTATATAATTCTCTTATATACTCATTCCACATCTTCATTATAGCACCTTCCTCCAATAAAGTCTGTCCTGTTTTTGATTTCAAACACCCTGTATTTATTCTTATTTTTTTTTCCTGTGAGCTCGCTGATTTGTCTGTACATACTTTTTTGATCTTTAATGGAATTTAATTCAATTTTTCTGCATTGCTCATTTAACCAACTTTCTTTTGCCTTCACACATTTATCTCTTATTTATTTATTTATCTTAGCATACTCTTGTTTGTCATTTTTATTCTGTTTCCTTTTGTCCATCAACCTTAAGATTTCTTCATTCATCCATTTTTTCTTAGCTTTTTGGCTTCTCTCCGGTAATATTTCTTTGCTGGTTTGATGAATGGAGTCCCTTAACATTTCCTATTGTTCATCTATACTCTGTATTTTAGCTATTGCATTGTACCTATTTTTCACAGTCACTCTGTATTGTTCTTGAATTTCTTTATCTACTTTCAGAACCTCTTTATTAAGTCTCAAGTTTTTTACCATTTTTTCCCCTCTCTTTAATCTTACTTTTATTTGTACACATAGTGGTACATGATCACTGTTACCGTCAGCATCAGGCATTGTCTTTACATTAATTAAAGCATTTCTAAATCTTTTATTAATAAGTATGTAGTCAATTTGGTTGCGTATTTTCATATCAGGGCTTTTCCATGTGTATAGTCGTCTTTTATGGTGTTTAAACCATGTGTTTCCAATTATCATATCATTAATATTTGCCCATTCTATTAGTTTCTCTCCTCTTTCATTTCTTGTACCTAAACCGTAATTCCCCACTATATCCTCTATTTTTCCCTTTCCTACTTATGCATTAAAATCCCCCAGTATTATTTTGATTTCTTGTGATCCAATTTGGGCTATTGCCTTTTCAACTTCATCGTAAAAGTTTTGTATATCTTCATCACTACTGTTTGTTGTTGGTGCATATACTTGTATAATATTTATATCTATTGGTTTGCCTTTGATTTTGACCATTATCACTCTATCTGAAATGCACCAGTATCCAGTCATAGATTTGGCTGTATTTTCATCAAATATTATTCCTACACCTTTTTCATGTGTGTCCCCTCCAGAATAAATTATTGTGTGTTTGTCTGTTATAATTTTGCCAGATCCCTTCCATCTCATCTCACTTATGCCTAGTATATTCATTTTCATGTTTTCCATTTCTCTTAGAACATTGTTTAACTTTCCTAGCTCATTTAATGTCCTAACATTCCACGTTCCTACTCTAAATTTATTTAGTTTAGTTATTGTTTTAGTTTTGCCATCAATAGCTGGATGACGGTCTGGTGTCACCTGTGGCTCATGACTGTCCCTACCGGACGAGGATGTCCTAAGACAGCCATTAACGTCGTTCCCTATTTCTGAAATGTGTGTCGCCATGAAATCTTGGGAAGATAATGTGGTGGTTTCCCCTTGCCTTCCACATTCACACGGTGGGCTTTTAACTCTGCCTTTGACAGCCATTTCCGACTGTCAGGACAAGTGAGTGCCCTGCTCTGCTCAGCTGCAGAGTTGTCCACTTATTCCGGTGGATACTCGGTCCCCAGAGCTGTGTTAGCCACACCGTGGTGTGTTTCCATCCTCTACCGCGGGGAGGTGCAGTTGGGATTTTCCCTTCATAAAGTTGTGGTCTATGACCAAAACTCTCCAGTACTTTTTAGAGGACCTCTTACAGAAGTTAGAGAGTTTTTAGAGGATCTGATGCCATGATCAGATCTGTATAAACTGATCCTTGGCAGTGCTGTTGGTTTGTCAGGACTGCTGTCGGCTCCAATTTCCGCAAGGGGCAGTGAGAAGTGTTTTGAGTGATGTTCAATGGCAGAGGAACGGAGCAATATGGGATGAACATTTGCCGCCGTGAAGTTGGAACCGCGATAAACGACACATCCACAGTTTATGGAGTCAGAATGAAATCATTAAATATGACTGCGAAGGTCATCGATGGAATTGATTCTGAACAACAGGGACCGAACGAACGAACGAACGATCGAACGAACGAACGGACTTTATCTTCAAAGGGTAACAAATTGGGCACGCAGGCCCGTCTTACATTCGGCCCTTCCAATCACTCATCTTTCATTCACCAATAGTGCATACTACATTCACATTGGAAAAAAAAAAACATTGTCAAAAGGATGTTGTAAACAAAAACAATACATATTAGCATGTTATGAGACACCCCCCTCCACCCATCCACCCACACACCCATCCCCGATTCACCCATACCTCCCCCATCCACCCACACACACATCCCCCACCCGGCTACACACATACATGCTCCCACCCATCCATCCATCCCCCACATCCCGCACCCACCACACCCCCACCCACACACACATCTCCCACTCACCACACATCCCACACATCCCACACATACACCCCCTCCCATCCACACACCCCCAGTCTCACATACATGCACCCACCCACCAACACACACCCCATCTACACACATCTCCTCACCCACACATACATCCTCCATTCAAAAACACTCACCCACCCACATATACTCCACCACCCACCCACATACCCTCATCACCCAGCCAAACACGCATCCCCCACCCACACATATCCCGCCAACCCATACATCCCGCACCTACCCACAAACAAAACCTTCACCTACCCACATTTCCCTACCCACACAATCTCTAACAACCCACCCACACATCCCCACCCATCCCCCAACCTACACACACATCTCCCACACACACATCCCCATCCAACAACACATCCCCAATCCACAAAAACACCTCCCACCCACTCACACCTCACCACCTAATATACCCCCACACACATCCCCCACCAACACACATCTTCCCACCTGCACACACATCCCCCACCCATATAGAGAATAGTGGAGATGCTTCAATTCCTACGATGATAGACGCATGGGAATTTGAATTTGTCGCGTCGATAAGACCATTGTGACAATGTCTTCCATGCCAGACTAAAAGAGGAGGTGTAATTTGATGCAATACAATTCAATTTATTTCAACTTTATTTTCAAAGGGTTACAAATTGGGCACGCCGGCCCATCTTACATCTGGCCCTTCCAATCACTCATCTTTCATTCATCAATAGTGCACGATACATTTATATAGGAAAGATCATTGTCAAATTGATGTTGTAAACATAAACAATGCATATTACTATATTATGAGACACATCCCCTACCAACCCACACATCCCCCTCCCACCCACACACATCCCCCACCCACCCACACACACACCTCACCCACCATCATAAACCTCATCCACCCACACATACCGCCACCTACACACACTCTCTTCCCGTCCACACCCCCACCCAAACACACCTCACCCACACACACACATATCACCCACCCATACATATCTCCCTCCCAAACACACCTTCCACCCACCCACAAACACCCTGCAACACATACCACCACCCTCCCACACATCCATCCCACCCACCCAATATATCATCCACCCACCCACCCACACCCTCACTCACAGCACCACCCACCCATCCTTCCCCATCAACACACATCCCCCACGCCCACACATCTCCCCACCCACACACCACCCCCAGTCCACACATACACACCCACCCACTCATCCATATCCACACACACACCCATCCATCCATTATGTGCCAAGTCGATAAGCATGGGCGGTCATGTTTTGCCATCTCACTCGATCACCAGAGTCGTGGATCAGCTCCGTGTTACTGTCTCGACCATGGCACGTAGCCAAGTTTTCCAGGTATTTACTTCTCGGTTTTCCCTTTGGTCTCTTCCCTTCGATCTTGCAGTTGTCAACAAGTTCTCCAATTTATTTCTTCTCATAACATGCCAAAGGAATTTTGACTGTTTATGGTTAGTGCGTCTAATCAGTTTATGATCTTCATTTGTTTCTTAAAGGACTTTTTCTTTGGCTTTTCCGTCTGTCCATGGTATTCTTTGCATTTTCCTTAGAAACCACATTTCCACAGCCATCAGATGTTTTTCAGCTTGTCTGCTGACTGTCCACGCTTCACATCCATATAAAAATACAGGTTCTATGAAGACCTTCAACACTATTTTCCTCGTTTCAATTGATATCTTTTTATTGGTCAGGATGCTTTTCATCTTGCAAAAGGCTACCTCGCAATGGAAATTATTGTTCTAATTTCTTCAAGGCATCTCCCATTAGATGTTATGACTGTTCCAAGATAACTGCACAGATTCACTTGTTTAAGAATAAGCCCATTTGCATATTACATTGTGGTATTTCTTTCTTTCCAGTGACGACCATAATCTGTGTCTTCTTACAATTCAATACTAACCCTAGTTGTTCACTGTGTACAACAAACGCATCTACTAAATGTTGCCGTTCATTGTCTGCAATCAAGACCGCATCGTCTGCATATCTAATGTTATTATCTCAAACGACAACTAGCCAAATTAAATTAAAAAACATTCCTAAATTTATGGCACGTTACACCCATCGTGGGTATTCATGATGCCCATGTTAAACATTGCCTCAACGACTCATGTATTATTGATTATTTTTCATGCGTTTTAATGCTTATTGTTCTTTTGTTGTCAAAGAATTGCTTCATAAGAGATGTTGAATGAAAGAATGTATCAGAGGAAATAGAGAAGAAGGGCAGAATGTCAGACGGGCCTGCGTGCCCAATTCTTAACCCTTTGAAAATAAAGATTTTCTTTCGTTCGATGTATCCTCCCCCAATGTTGATTCCGTCCATATCTACTATATTTCAAAAAATATTTTCACTGCAAAGGGAAAAAAATATCTGGAGACATTACACATCCCTGTCTCACACCTCTCTTAATGAGCTGATATTGACCTACTTCTTTATCAAATCTTATGGCAGCTTGTTGTTTCCGATATATGTTTTCTACAAGTCAAAGGACTTTTCCATCAATTTGTAGATCTTTAAGCATCCTATCATATCGACATGTCTCACTTTATCGAAAGCCTTTGTGTAGTCAATAAACCAGAGGTGTAGATCTTTGTTTACTTCTATAGAACGTCCAATTACTGTTCTCAGTATATACACAGCATCTACTGTACCCTTGCCTTCCACAAACCCACACTGTTCTTCTCCTAGGATGTGTGTGGGGGTTCGGGATGTATGGGTGGGATGTGAGGGATTGTGTGGGTGGGGATTTTGCAAGTGGGGGAAATGTGGGTGGTTGAGGGTTTTGTGTGTGGGTAGGTGCGGGATGTGTGGGTTGACGGGGATACGTGTGGGTGAGGGATGTGTGTTTGGCTGGATTATGGGAGTATGTGTGTGGGTGGTGGAGTATATGTGGGTTGGTGAGTGTTGGTGGGTGGAGGATGTGTTTGTGGGTGGGGAGATGTGTGTTCGTGGGGGGTGTGTGGGTGGGTGGGTGCATGTTTGTGTGCCTGATGGTGTATGGGTGAGAGGGGATGTGTGTGTGGGATGTGTGGTGAGTGGGAGATGTGTGGGATGTGGGGGATGGATGGATGTGTGGGAGCATGTATGTGTGCCTGGGGGTGTGTGTGTAGTCAGGTGGGAATGTGTGTGTGGGAGGATGGGGTAAGTATGGGCGGATGAGGGAGGGTTGGGTGGATGGGTGATGGGTGTGTGGGTGGATGGGTGGGTAGGTGAGTGAGTGGGGGATGTGTCTCATAAAATGCTAATATGTATTGTTTTTGTTTACAACATCCTTTTGACAATGTTTTTTTTTTTTTCCAATGTGAATGTAGTATGCATTATTGGTGAACAAAAGATGAGTGATTGGAAGGGCCGAATGTAAGACGGGCCTGCGTGCCCAATTTGTTACCCTTTGAAAATAAAGTCCGTTCGTTCGTTCATTCGTTCCCAACTCTTTGCATGATAATTCTTAACAAAATCTTCATGATGTACTCATGATACTAATTGTTTTATGTTGATCATATTCCAAGGCTCATGATTTCGTTGGACTGCAATAAATACAGAATTACTTAATTCATGAGGTATGTCTCCAAATATCATATATTGTATTCAGCAGTCTGGTCACTTTATCTATTCTATATTCTTCTGAAGCATTAATGATTTCTGTTCTGATGCTCTCTGAACCGGGGTCTTGTCAGATTTCATATAGATACGAGCATTATGAACCTCCATCTTCAAAATTGATGGTCTTTCATTATTATACTGTTATTCTCTGTTATCACCATAAGGGTTTTCCAGATATTCTGATCATACATGTTTTTCTATTATGATTTTTCCATCTTTAGTCTTTAAGCAGCCTGCTGATGTACGTGTTCTTTGATTAGTAAGCTCTTGAATTCTTTTGTGCATTAGTTTGGTATTTTTACTGTTTTGTTTTTCAATATCTATGCAGTTTTTCTCAAGTAGTAGACAGATCTATCAAATATCTGAACCCACAATTGTATTACACAGACAGTCGTTATGTAGAGTGTAATCTGTAGAAGATGAATAATAACAGTAATAATAATATAAATAATAATAATAATAATAATAACAATAATAATAATAATCAGAAGAAGAAGAAGAAGAAGAAGAAGAAGAAGAAGAAGAAGAAGAAGAAGAAGAAGAAGAAGAAGAAGAACAATAACAACAACAACAACAACAACAACAACAACAGCAGTAGCATCAGCAACAACAACAACAACAGCACCATTATCATCAACATCAACAGCAACAACAACAATAACAACAACAACAACAACATGACTACAACCCTGACCTGGACCGGGCAGCCTGTCTTCCATCACACGTGTCCCTCAGGTTGTTGCGGGCGAAGGCGTTGTCGCTCCTGCCAGAGGCGTGGACTGTCGCCAAAGTGAGATTCCGTCCGGAGTTGTTCAACAGGTTACAGGCTAGTTGCCGCACACTGCTCGTACAGGAACCGTGACTGGGATAGGATGCTAGAAACAGAGATTATATTAAAGTAGTTGCTGGCGTGAGGCAATTTCTGTATGTATAGGTGTTGGAAATGATTGACAGACAGACAGACCGTTAGACAGACAGACAGACAGAAAGACAGAACGAACGAACGAACAGACTTTATTTTCAAAGGGTAACACATTGGGCACGCAGACTCGTCTTATATTCGGCCCTTCCAATCACTCATCTTTCATTCATCAATAGTGCACGATACATTTACATAAGAAAACACATTGTCAAATGAATGTTGTAAACATAAGCAATGCATGCTACCATGTTAAGAGACACATTCGCCACCCACCCACCCATTCCCCCATCCATCCACACATCCCCCCACACACACATCCCCCCACTCAATCACACACACACACCCCAGGGCACATATGCTTGCCTCCACCGACCCACACACACATACATCTTCCCACCCACACATACATCTCCCACCCACCACACATCCCCCACACACACATCTTTCACACACGTACACACCCAGGCACACATACATGCACCCATCCACTCATCACCCACCACACATCCCCCACCTACACAATCTCCCCACCCACACACACATACACACATCCTCCACCCATCCTATAACCCACCAACACTTACCCACCCAAATATCTTCCACCACCCAACCACACACCCCAAACCATCCAGCCAAACACACATCCCCCAACCACACATCCCCCTCTCACACACTCATATCCCCGCCAACCCACACACAAAACTCGCACCAACCCACACAACCCCACCCACACAATGTTCCACATCCACCTACCCTCACATCCCACACCAACATATGCCCCATTCTCACCCACCCACACATCCTTCACCCACCCCCAGTCACCCATCACCCAATCATACAACCTCAACCACACATCATTTACCCATACGCTCACACACAAACATTCCCCACCTATAAATCAACTCCCACACACGTCCACCCAATCATATACTCATCCCACAACCACCCACACCCTCCATCAACCCATCAACAAACACATCTCCCATCTACCCACCCACACTCACAATCACACCTCCCCCACCCACCCACACACCTCCATCCACACACATCTCCCCACCCACGCAACACCACACCCATATGTACATCCCCAACCCACACACACATCCACCCAACAATTCCCCCCACACATCTCCCCACACACACATGTCACCACCCATCCACATATCCCCCACCTCAAAACATCATCACCACCCACACATACATCCTCCACCCACCCACGCTTTCCTCACCCACACACACCCCATCCACTCAGACAAATCCCCCACTCACACACACATCCCCATACCCACACACATCTCCCACACACCATTTACCCACACATCCCTCACCTACTCATATACACATTCTCCACCCACACAATCCCCCACCCACCAACACCCACAAACTTCCAACCATCCACCCATACATCCCCAACCTACACGCACATACCTCACCCACACACACATCCCCCACCCACTACACATTTCTTCACCCATCCACCCACACAATCCCCCTACACACAAACCCTCCACACATACATCCCCATACACACATCCCCACACTCACGTTCCCCACATACACACCTACACACACATCCTCACAGTTAGACACATACGTGATGGACCGACAGACAGACAGACAGGCAGACATACTCTGCTGAAAGCATGGTTTCTAGATCTATGCGTTCAGACAATCCCCTCTAAAAATTCACACACACACACACACACACACACACACACACACACACACACACACACATACATATATATATATATATATATATATATATATATATATATATATATATATATATATATATATATATTTATTTATTCAACTTTATTTCAAAAGGGTTACAAATTGGGCATGCAGGCGCGTCTTACATTCGGCGCTTCCAATCACTCACCCATATCCACATACCTCCAACAACCCAACCAAACACCCACCCCCCACACCCATCCAGCCACATACACATTCCCCACCCAACCCACACAACCCCCCACCCACACACACCCCACCCACCACATCCTTCACATACCCACCCCACCCACGGAAATACAGCATCACCAAGCCATACACATCAACCACTCACCCACACATCCCACCCACACCCACACACACCACTCACCCCCATACACCTCCACCCAAACACCCACCAACCCACCCTAGCCTATTAACACACTTCCCCCCACACACACATCTCCCGCAAACACACCTATCCACAGCCCACAAGCACCCACCCACCCACCCATATCCACACACCTCCAACTACCCAGCCAAACACTCATCCCCCAAACGCTCACATCCCGCAACCACCTATCCACACACACATTCCCCACTCACCAACTCACACAACCCCACACCACCAACACCCACACACTTCCTACCATCCACCCAATACCCCTGCACACACATCACTAACCCGCATACATCCCCACCCATACATCCCCACCTACCGGCACACTCCTCACTCACACCCGCACCCCCACCCACACACACATTCCCCACCCACCCATCCTCCAACTCCCACACACATCCCTCTACACACATTCCCTCCACACATACATCCATTACAAACGCATCCCTCGCAAACATACGTCCCCTACACACACTTTCCCTCATATATAATCACTTAATCTAGTATGAACAATCTCCCACACTTTATACACACACATACACTGACGACTGTCGTTAGTATTCTCACAATAATTGTGAAAAATTTGAGAAAGAATTGTATATATATACATAGTGTAGCATAACAAATAGTGATTTAATTCAATTATCTCATTTTTCTTACACACACAGACACACACACACACACACACACACACACACACACACACTCACACATGCACTCACTAAGTCTCTCACTCACTCTACAGTAATGTACATGTGTTAAATTAAAGGTGATGCAATAAAGTGGCATTCAAAATGATATGAAGATGACAATACACATACAATATGTAATAGTAATAGCATGTTACATGGCATGCGAGCGTTCAACTCTATATCTCCCTCTTACACACACACAATAACAGGCACACAGACACTCATAAACACGACTCACTAACACATCCATTCCCCCACTGTTACCCACCCACCATACATTCCCACCCACCACACATATCTACACCCACTCATACATCCACTCATCAACCCATACATCTCACAATCACCCACACAAACATCCCTCATACACATCCCCACCCACACTCAACTCCCCACTCACACATAACCCAAGCCACGCAGACTCGCCAACACACACATACTCCACACACCCACCAACACACCCTCAACCACACATACATACCCCTCCCACACACACACATCCCGCACCAACCTTACACACACACACACATACACAGACACACACTATTTCTCTCTCACACCCACTCACTCACTTTCTCTCTCTCTCACTCACTTTACAGTAATGTGCATGTGTTCGTATTATACATGACTATATCAAGTGATACTATGAAAGATGAGAGTATACAACACAATATGAAATCAAGTGGCATTCAAACTGATAATATTAAATATGAGAATGCGCACAAAATATGGAACAGCATGTTATGTGACATGTGTGCGATCATCTCTCTCTCTCTTCTTGCATACACACACATGCGCACCCACACACAAACACATTTATTCCCCGCCAACCCACACATCCCGCACCTACCCACACATCGACCACCCACACCATCTCCCGCCACCCACACACAAATCTCGCACTCACCAACACATACACATCCCCACCCAAGCATCTCTCCCCCACCCACATATACACCACCCATTCTCTAACCTACTCACACTCACTCACCCCCAACCTCGCATCCCTCAACTACAATACACCCCACCCACACACATATTCCCAACCCACCCACACACATACCTCACCCACTCACACATCCCCACCCCTCATACAATCCTCACATAAAACACATATTCCCCACACACATATAGCCACCATTCACACATCCTCCTCCACACACATCTCACCCACACACACCCCACCACCCTCACATACATCCCCACCCACACACACATATCTACCCACACTCCTACCTCACCCACACCACACCCCACCCACCCACCCACCACACCCACAACCCCACACCCATCCCCCATGCCACCTACACACGCACCTACCCACACATCCACACACATTCCCAACCACCCACACCCAAGACTCCAAATACCCACTAACACCCACGTACACCCACCCACCGAAAAAACATACCCTCTCCCACAGGTCCCCATCCAAAACACACATCACCCACCCATACGTCCATCATCCACACTCACATCCTCGTCCACCCGCACACCCCCACACACACACATATCTCCCACACATCTCCCAACCCACCAACACACAGCACACACCCACACACGCACATCCCCAAATGAAAAAAAGAATGTTAAAATGAAAACAATATGTTATACATTGTTTAACGAAGAAAAGGTTATGCACATCAATAAAGAATATAATTCCTGGATTTGGCGTAAACATGATGAAATACACAGAGCTTTTAGTACATGTTAAAATCAAGTGGCTGTAAAAATGATAAAATGAAAGATGAGGATACAGAAGACATATGGAATATCATTTATCTCTTTTTTTGTCTTTCACGCACACTACACTATCTCTCTCATTGTCTCACACTATCTCTCATTGTTTCTCTCTCTCTCTGTCACTGTCTCTGTCTCTATCTCTCTCTCTGTCTCTCTCTCTCTATCTCTCTCTCTCTCACACACACACTAACTCGCTGTCACTCTCTCTTACTCTCTCAAACACACATACACACTCCCTCTCGCTCTCTTTGTATCATACTTTCTAAATCTCTCTCTCACTCATTCTCTTAATCCTCTCTTACTCACTCACTGACTCACATTCACACTCTCACCCACACACATACACATTGGGAAAAATGGTACCATTAGGTGACTTATGGAGGCATATAGTCGGTATGGAGTAAGTATTGAAAGCGTTTTCGGTTGAATGTGTAGGGACTCATTGGAGTGTTCAGATCTGTTGGAAGGTCATTCCATAAGTGGGTACCAGAATAAGAAAAGCAAGTTTTTTTATAGATCCAATCTAGTTTTTGGGACGTATAATAAGTTTAAGCTCTTTCTGTTCATTGCATGAGATTGGATCAACGGTTGAAGATACTCTGGGGTATTTTTTAGATATTACTTTTTCACTAATTTGGCTTTGCTAAAAAGGAAACGCTTTCGAAGTGGTAGAAGCCTCAGATGACTATATAAATTATCACTTTCAGCGTGTTTTGTGCCAGAAACTAGACGTATAGCACGCTTTTGAAGAGAGCGAAGTCGCTTCATGTTGGATTTAGGGCAACCATCCCAGACTGTGGAACAATAGTCGAGATGAGTTTGAATATGTGATGTATAGAATAACTTTCGCGTGCTTTCGTCCAGGAAGTGCTGAATTTTAGGAAGTTGGTAAACTTTCTGTGCTATTTTCTTAGTAAGGACGTGGACATGGGAGCTCCAATTTAATGTCTATCAATTAAAAGACCTAGTGACCTATGTTCATTTACATTAACTATAGGTAGCGTGTCTATGCTGAGTTCGAGCGCTGCCCCAGTTACGGCTAGTGTCTGAAGTTTTTGTCTGGTCGTTATTAGCATGGATTTGGTTTTGTCGATGTTAATTTTCATACGGTTTTCATTGTTCCATCTAGTTAGATTGTCAAGTTTTTTTTTGTAAATAACTTTCTAATTCACTACGGTTCTCCTGACTAGCATATATAGTACAATCGTCTGCAAATAGATCACATGTAGTATTGAGATACAGAGGAAGGTCGTTAATATAAACTGTGAAAAGCAGCGGACATAGTAATAAGCCCTGGGGCACTCCAATGTTAAGCTGTGTGGGTCTTGATAGACAGTTGTTAAAGGACACTTCTTGTTGTCTGTCGGATAAAAATGACGTAATTAGGTTCACCATATTGGCACTAGCCTTCATTTCTTTCAATTTGCTAATTAAAATATTGTGATCTATGTCACGGGACTACTGTAGTTAACGATCAGATGATAAATTTACAGAGACAGTCTGTATTCACAGCTGCAATTGTTTGTTACTAGTAGGGGTGAGATCAAACGAAACCGCCAGTCTTTGAGAATTCCCTAGGAAACGGGAAAATATGTCGAGTGTTGTTTTGCCGAATCGCAAGATAAAAGAAAGACGGTTGCGTTAATTGTAAAAAAAAGGAGACAACTATTCTTATGAAGTTAGGGACAGATGGTCTGCCCTTGGGGACACCTGTTTTTGACATCGAATGACGTCACTAGGACAATCCCCGACTTGATGAAAACCTAAACTTGTTGCCGCTAGTGTGAACAATTGATTCGACCTAGGTTGACGTGTTTGAATACCTCTATCCTTTTGTAGAAAAGAATCTAGTGTGTTTTTATATCAATTTAACATTGGTGAACATGTGTCTTTCATGGCAAAGTTTAGATTCAATTCGGGATAGTGGAGTTTTCATAAGGTAATTACTAGATAGCATTTAGATGTAAATAATGTAGAACAGTCTAGTGATAGAGTGTAGGAATTTAGCATAGTGTTGTTGCGTTGTGATTAGGTATTCAAGGAGTGTCGGCGACAGTAGGAAGTCGCCTTGTTAAAATTAACTAGTGTGAGAGGTCAATTAGCTCAGCTGGTTGGGAATAGTGAAGTGGGATGATATTTAGAGAGATTGAGGATGGTTGGGGGATAGGAAATGTCCAATCCAATGGTGGGATCTTCCAGTGGGGTGTCTACTGGGGTTCTGTACTTTCCATTTGGTCTTTCCTTGTCTTACCCTAACTCAGACCGATGTGATGAGCTCCTCTGCCCATGACAGAGTTTGGTTCACTGTTATATATCTGAGTGAGGCCATCGGCCTATACTCATCTAATAGGGGTCAGTGCCGGGTTGCTCTCACCAGGTGTGTTCTCTCTTTCACAGGTTCCCTCAGGTTATGAAAAAAACCACTGAAACATCACAAATTCAGATCTTGGATAAATTAGCGCAGGAAGATTTATTCAGCGGCGTTTGCACTGGGCCTAGGATAGAAAGGGTCTAAAGGAACATGGCTCTGGTGAGCCGATACACATAAGTATCCGACAGGATGACTTCTTAGGGATAGTGATTGTTTTTTCACACCACATGTGAATAGAACAATAGTGATTGTTTTTCACACCACATGGGAATAGAACAAAAGTGATTGTTTTTTTCACACCACTTAAACAGAAAGTCGCTTAAAAGTCGACAGGGTCGACTTCATTGCACCGAGTTTATCCCATATGGCTCGGTCTCTTTCCGTAGCACGGAAAGCGTCGCACAAAGCACGAACTCTGTAGCTTTTAGCGACGACCCACAGGAGTCTCCGAAACATTTAACTCGTAAACCGAAGGTCGCGGCCCATAATCGAACCCACAACCTTCGGAACACGAGTCAAACGGCTTGACCACTTCGCCACGGAGACTCCCTTTCACACAACATGTGACCAGAACAATGGTGATTGTTTTTCCCACATCACATGGGAAAAGAACAATAGGAATTATCTAGGAAATTAGTAGATTCCTGTGAGACTATGTACAATAACTGTGAAAGGGTGAAAATTTTAGGACATTTCTTAGAAAGGAATAATGTTATTTCAAGGGACAGTGTTCCGCGTTTTCACGATGCAGGAATTGTGAAGTCTCAGACTCTAAGGACATTTAGGGACAGTGTGTATGATCAAGTTAGGATCAGTATCGGACTATATCTGTGATTGGTGACCAGGTATCGTGGTTATCAAAATCTACTGGCGGTAGTCAACATCTAGCAGGAGGGACACATCGTTTGGTGAGGTCATTTTGTGCTGACTATGATGATGTTGTGTAGTCCTTACCATGATGATCGGACTTTGCTCCTGGGATGTTCGGTCTGATTTTACAGATACACTAGAGTATACGACACACATTCTACACATACACTTCTCACATACATACACTTTGCTTCATTAAATTATTTGTTATTAATTTTTAGAAGCTAGAGTTGTTTATTCATTAAATTATTTGTTATTAATTTTTAGAAGCTAGAATTGTTTAGCATGTTGTTTTGGGGAAGAATGAGAGGGGGCATGATCCAGTGGAGAGAGAGAGAGAGAGAGAGAGAGAGAGAGAGAGAGAGAGAGAGAGAGAGAGAGAGAGAGAGAGAAAGAGGTGTCCATTGACTGACGGAGTGTTGTGGACGGAATCTTGTGGATTCTCCAGAATAATGATATGGGGTTTAAAATAATGTGGGTGTTTTGTTTTGAATTTCTCAAACGTCGCCTCCCATTACCAACTGTGAAGCGATTAGATGGATTACTCAAGCTAAAGTGTAAAATATCGCTACAGGATTGTCGATTGAGATTTCTCGAGGAATGCCTAAGGACGGGGATATTTCCTCACCGGTATTTCAGATCTCTGAGGACCGACAGAATATGTCCGACAAGAAAAAACCTGAGACGACTGACAAAAAACCAGATAGAAGAAACCCAGTCCAAGCTGGCCAACTTGAAGCGCACACACAGTTCTGCCTACTACGTCACCAAAGAATTGAGCTTGTATGGCTACTTGAAGTTCACTAAATTCTGTACAGAAGCAGTGTACAAGGTGAAAATCGCAGAGAATGCTCGCCTCAACAAATCACTGAGCACTGAAAAGGTAACAACGTCAGTACTAGACAACCCAGAGAAGTATGTGAGGAACTTATCGTCATACGTACTCAACAACATTGAAACGGAGGCCCTTGCATACGGATTAAAATTATGCATAAAGCCTAAACACATCAACCGTGTTGAGTCGCAAGCACAGTTTGAAATGTTGTTTGATCAAGTCTCCAAGTTATCACCTACTTCTGCTGAGTCGGTCAGGTGGCTGAAGGCCAAACTGGTAGATTTAGAACACCAGTATCGCACAACACCCTCTAAACAGACGTGTCCGCTGACCAACGAACACCTTACTGCCTTAAAAGCGTTAAAGGCTAACAAAACCCTCGTCATACTGAAACCTGACAAAGGGAGCGGTACAGTACTGATGGACATGTCAGATTACCAGAAAAAAATGGATGTAATATTGTCAGATGAATCCAAATTCAGGATAGATCAAAAAGTAAACAAGTCGGAGGACCTGGATGCTATAATGAGGAAAGAGATCCAGTCACTTGTGAATGCGGGACTCATCAGTGAGGCCACTGCAAAAACGCTCACACCACGTGGCTCGCACACTCCTCAGATGTACGGTCTACCCAAACTTCACAAGCCGGGCATCCCGCTAAGACCTATCCTGCCCATGGTTAACTCTGCACAACACGAAATGGCTGGCCGAAATGTTAAAGCCAGTACGACAGTCCTTCGATCCAAAAATACTCAGAGATACATTCCAACTGGTGGAATTATTGGATACTATGGACATAAATAACAAACACATGGCATCCATGGATATAGCCGCCCTATTCACTTAACGTTCCATTAGAGGAGACAGTGAAAATAATAAGGGAACGCATTGAAGACAAACAACTAAAATTAGGCATACCAACACCTATTCTGGAGAGGCTACTACTACTATGTACCGCCAACATCCAATTCAATTTTCTAACTAAGTCATACCGCCAAATTGACGGAGTGGCCATGGGGAGTCTGTCAACAACTCATGTTTCAGGCATCATCGGATTACTTCTCACACATCACACAAGAAACTTGCAAGCCGTGTGAGAGGAAATGAATGATACATTTTATTGCCGTAGGCTCTTTACATTTACAAAACAGTCGCTATCAAATCACACATAAAGTCACAGGATTGCCTATCACTGGTTTTCCTAAAACCCTATTGCTAAGTTCTATCTACTTGGCTACACAAAAACTCCTATCGATACTAAACGAAGTGCTCTCTACAAAAGTAGTCAGTCCCCAGTCTCACTTTGCTACTCGCGTGGCTACACGGCACGCGGAAGGACCTTCGTGCGTCCTTCGGCTCTTTGCGTGCTATTTTACTTAGCACGCTTCTATTAGCTGTCTTCTATTGAGTGGCAATCGTGGCTATCACGCAGGCGTGATTCTATCGTGACCAGTAGTGCTAACTATCTTGTCGACGCCTCCGTGTCTCATGAGAGGACTAGTTAATAGTCCCCCTTTCTATCACCTACCCTGCCCTTATACAGGGCACTGTGTTCCCTCTAATCTATCTGAGATTGACCACTCTTCCCGGTGGTGTTCTATCTTGAGGCAGACCTCTGGCCTCATATTTGAGTCTTTGACACACACCCGCCCCTCCTGTGTTGCGTCATCAACTTTCACTCATTGGTTGTGACGCAAGAGGTTTCTAAAAAATTAGTGTAACTAATTTTTGTCAAAGACTGTAGATAACCTGGCTTTGGGCTACCCAATAGACTTCTACTGACTATTGTCACAATGTAGTATCACTTTACTTGGCTACTGGCAATCGCTACAAACTTGTCTGGTTGGCGTGAGCCCTCTTCTCAATCGCAATATTATATTAATTAGAGGTATGTCTGAACCGGACCGTTGTCTTATAAGACCTGCCCTCAAATAGTAAATTAACTCACTACCCATACAAAGTTGACTTTCTTAGGGTCAACACATGAATTGCTTCATGCCCCCCCATATAATATTAAACAACCATTACACAAGCTGTGTGCGACAGGCTTTACCTATCTCGCTTCCGCGTGTAAAGTTATCTTTCACTGTTAAGTTAGTGTTTCGTTGTCTATTATGTCCCCTGACTCGGAGTTATCTCCCTTTGATCTACAAAAAGTGTATGCAATTTATATGTTTGTTTTTCTGGTTGTTTGCGTGTTTGGATGTACTTACTAGTATATTCTAACCTCTAACATGTGTATCTACCTATCATGTGTATGTAAGTTAGTTTTCAAGTGCCATTATTCGGTTAAATGCGGCCACAAACAAGTGTATAACACTAATTCGTGACTACGTTTCCGTCTTATGAGACTTAAAATACTTTCTCTAAGATCTACACTAAACTACACACAACACATTCACGACATTCCATTTTCAACATCGAAACCAACATTTGACGGCGGCAAAATTAAAAAGTCGCGTTGAGCGGCAGAAAAAATCCGCTGACTGATCTCACTCTCTCTTGTACAATTCTACATTCGCTCTCACTTTCACACTTCTGTCACACTTCTTCTACCCTTACTTCTGTCACACATCTTTTACCCTCATTTCTGTCACACATCTTTTACCTTTATAGTTATCTAAAACCTTCGAGTGACACTGTACAAGTTTGGCTCAGTTTGACAGAGTTGAGCTTCATGACTGTGCGTCAATTGTTGCACAAGTCAAGTATTTACAATATATTTACATGTAAGGAAAAGGGTTGATGGTTTGTACCCTGGTATTATTAACCACTATATTCTATTAAAATGATACTCTAAATACTGACATACTAATACTAGTTCTATAAATATGTATTTAATGTGTTACCTATTTTAATCTATCTGTCACATTAATCCTAAAGCAAGCTTAAATTACTCCTAATACTATCTAATTTAAGGGATGTAATCTAACTATTTAAACTGGAATTGATGTGAAATGAGTTATGTACCTTTATGAAATGGGTAATGTGAAATGTAATAAGTTACGTACCTTTCTAATTTGGGTGATGTAAAATATAACACAATTATAACTAATGTTTTTAAATGAAAAAAACTATATGATTGATATTCTTAATCTAAATGATGTGAATGGTGTATGTTTAATTGTATAATCTTTTTATCCTATTACGGTGTAAACTAATCATACTACTAAATGATAACGTTTGCTAAATGGATTGGATCATTAAGATGGAATGAACTGAAATGAAATGAAACAAAGTGAAATGTAATAAGTAAATGGTACTATTACTATCTAAACTTATTATTCTAGTTTCTACTTAGTTGTTGTTATGTTTAAATTACTATCCTAATCTACTTTTAAGCTAAATACGTGGGTAAATTAATAATCTATCTAAACCAAAGAAAAATGAAAACTATTATCTTGTCTAAATCTAAATATAAATTAAGATGATCTAATCTACATATAATTTGTTACTATATTAAAACGTTATAATACATATCACAATGAGTATTTATATACATGGTATTTAAATACCTCAGGTTAGTCGTTGCCCTTAATGTTCAGACAATGCTTTCATTGGCATACTATCTATACAATTGTCCTGGGTATATTAAATACATTACACAGTCACACTTGTGTCTTATGGGTATTGCACCTGTAGAGTTCGCTTGTGTCGTAGACCACAGTTTTCGTGTCTGTATTTATGTAATGTTCTGACACTGTTTTTCTCTGCTTAACACAAATGATTCACTGGAACACATATGGAGCTTAGCAAGTAATGAGCTGTCCTCGTTCACAAGGTGATATATTTGTTCTCAGAGCAAAGTTCTTATTTTGATATCTACGGACACATAGTAATTCAATGTTCTTAGTACCTAGTTCAGCACATAATGTCTATGTATTTGTAACATATTTCACATAGAATATTTTACTGTACTAAGTTAACATCTATTACTCTACACTCTTATGTGGAATCTCTGGTATTTCTACCTCAGATGGTCGACTAAGGGTATCAGCCAGGATGTTGTCCTTACCCTTAATATGCTCTATACTAAAGGTATAATTTTGTAGTATCAGCGACCACCTGTATATACGGTCATACCGATGCACACCACTCTGTATGACCGTGATTGGGGAGTTGTCAGTCTGGACAATGAAGTGAACACCCGCCAGAAATCGATGCAGCTTTCTCACCGCATAGATGACGCTTAGGGCTTCCAACTCTGATATGGAATATCTGGACTCAGCGGGTGTGATCTTACGGCTCACGTAGCAAATCGGATGGAAGATGCCCTCATAAAATTGGCCTAGTACTGCAGCGATGGAGATCCTGCTGGCATCTGTCCTAAGATAATAAACGAGCCTAGGATTAGGCAAGCGGAGGATTGGTACATTACTAAACAGGATTTTCAATTTTGACAATGCAGAAATTAATAATGCATCTTTGACATCTAATTTTACAGATGCTTTTAAAACATTGGAAAATACACTTGTAATTTCCGCTAAATTTGGTATGAATTTGCTATAGTAATTTACTAACCCCAAAAGGCTTCTGACCTGCTTCTTTGTGGTAGGCATGGTCAGGTTCATAATTTTGGTAATAATTCTATTGTCAGTCTTTAGTTGACCTTGAGAAATGACATGACCCAAAAACTCAATTTCATTTAGGCCCAATTCGACTTTGCTCGGTTTGACAGTGAGCCCGAAGAGTCGCAACCTATCAAAGACATGTCTTAGTTTCAGTAAGTGTGTTGTCCAGTCATCAGTATGGACACATATATCATCTATATAGGTCACTGTATTCGTCACTCCATGAAGTAGATCTCTAGTTAAGCGTACGAAAGTGGCAGGAGCATTTCGAAGTCCGAAAGGAAGAAAACGCCACTCGTATAGTCCTAAAGGTGTTGAAAAAGCAGTAAGATGGATGGATTGAGACTTCATAGGGACCTGCCAATATCCCTTAGTAAGATCTAGTTTAGAAAAGATTTTGGAGGTGGACATGTCAAGAATAAGATCTTCGCAGGAAGGAATTGGCTCTGCGTCGATCTTAGTGACGTTGTTGAGTTTTCGATGGTCCACACACAGACGAATTGTGGAGTCTTTTTTCTTAACTAGGACGATTGGAAAAGAGTACTCAGAAGTGGATTTCTGGATGATCCCACTAGCTTCTAAATTAAGAATTTCCTTATTTAGATTTTCCCTATAGCTAAGTGGGATTGAGTACGGCCTGCATGTAATAGGCTTAGAGTCCGAAAGAAGAATGGAGTGTTCGATTCTGTCCGTCCTACCAGGAATGTCAGAAAATATGTCTTTGTATTCCATCACTAATTCTACTAATTGTCGTCGTTGACTGTCTGTTAGTCCCTGTTCTATCTGTATGCTATCTAATGTGGCAGTCTTGTCCACAATAGGAACGGGTAGTTCCATTCCGTCGTCGTCTACCTGATTCAGTACGGTGGTGGTGCTAAGTGCGTATTCTGTATTCTCGCTAGATGTATGGATATCGTCGGATATGCCAGTCTCGCTAACTAGTGTAGTTGCGTTGTGTATGTCTGTCGTCTGATCACTAGGTATGGGTGCACTGTGTTCGTCTGTCTCTACTTCTGTCCCTTGTCGTGAAAAGTAAGGTTTCAACATGTTGACATGGAATATCTTTAAGTGTCCGTTTATTGATATTTCATAGTCAACATCTGAAATTTTACGTACCACCTTGAATGGCCCTTGCCATGAAGTCAATAATAAATTTCGTTTGTCTGGAAGTAAGAGAAGTATGTCTTGATCTGGTTCAAGATCAATTGTTCTCGCCCCTTTGTTGGCGTATTGGCGGTAGATTTGACCCTTCCTCTCCAAAGCTGCCTTAGCTATAATACACGATTTCATGATTTTATCTCGTGTTTCAGTCACCATTTCATAAGGTGTTTTTGGTTCGGAAATTTGAATGGAATTAGTTATTATCTGATGATAAATGGTTAGGGGTCCACGTGGGTTAGCCCCGTACACTAATTCAAACGGTGAGAACCCCGTGCTTGAATGGGGAATCTCCCGATAGGCGAACAGCACTGTTGGTAACAGTGTATCCCAATCAGCTGGGTTTTCTGCTGTTACCTTAGCCAGCATATGCTTAAGATCTCCAATAATCTTCTCTACTATACCATTGCTGGCTGGATGGTACGCTGTCGTAAAGTGCTGTTTAATCCCTAACATTTTTGTAAGGGCTTGCGTTGCAGCCGATATGAATTGAGTTCCACGATCGGATAAAATGGTCCGTGGAAATCCGAATCGTGAGAGCAGGTGTAGAAATACATTGGCAACATCTTTGGAGGTGATGTACTTCAAAGCTACTGCCTCAACCCACCTTGAACATAGGTCGACCATCGTTAATATGAAGCGATTTCCTTTGCTGGACACCTGATTCAGGGGTCCAACAATATCTACCGCCACACTCTCAAATGGCCTAGAAGCCAGTGTAGAAGGTTGTAATTCAGCTGTAGGATGTTTACCCTTTCGTACTAACTGTTGACAGACATTACACGAACGACAAAATAATTTTATATCATTGCAAAATCCTGGCCAATAAAAATGAGCCTGAATTCTGGCCCTGGTTTTGTCGTATGCAAGATGACCAGCAAACGGTGACTTATGTGCAATCTTTAGCACAGTTAGGCGATGTTGTACAGGTAACACCGTTTGCTGAATCTCATGGTTACCAGTAGTATAATATCTAGTAAGAATGCCATTATTAAGTCTAAAGAACCATGATGCGTTCTTTGTCACTTTGGCTCTTTCTTTCAATAATTTTAAATAAGGAGACACACTAGGATCAGCTTTCTGCTGTTCTATAAATTTTTGTTTGTTGGTATCATCCGTGCTAGTTGGAGAGAGCAACAGTAGTCTCTCATCTTGTAGTGTGTCTTGATGTTTTATAGTGTCTGCTCTGGTTGTTGCATTAGCTACATTTAATTTTTCCCATGCAGCTATTTCATCGCTAGTACATTGTTTCAATTGGGGTAAGCAACCCAAGATTAAATCAGTACAAGGGTTGTCAAGTATAGCACAAGTAAAGGTACCCGAAAGGAAAGGAGTGTTAATACGGGCTTTGGCCAAAGGGTAAATTTCAATGTTACCCGAAAAGGTTCGGCATTTGACAGAGTCACCTGTATAATCATCTGGACTCACCAGTTCCTTTCTAAGACCAATAAGGGTGCTGCCGCTGTCCAACAAACATTGGCATGGTCTATCATTGACCATTGCATTGTGGAACACTAGATTGCCTCTGGAGGCTAAAGCTGCGTTTACACTCTCAGATGAGAATGGTACTGTATGTCCACATTCTAATTTTCCGTTTGCATGAAATTGGTGACATCGCTCACAACTGTCAAAACTCAACGTATCGTTTACACAACACACATCTTCAGCTTGGTTAACAGGTAATTCATTTTCAACATCACACTCAGTCTCACTACCACTATCGGAAGATGTATCCATCAAAATAGCATTGTTGGCTTTCATACGTTGGCGGCCCAGGCACTTATTTGAATAATGGCCGTAGCTGGAACAAAAGAAACATTTGATTGCACGCCTGTATGCAGATATTTTGTTTTGTTGCTTCTTAATAACATTTTCAAGATGTGCCGGATAATTTGGCGATTTGTCACACATAGAATAAGTGTCATGCAAAAGTTGACAGTAAATACATTTTGACACTTTCCTATCTTTATTGTCGACTTTATGAAATGGTTTTCTATTATTCTGATAGTTTTTAGGTTGGTCTTTTACAAAGGAAACTATTTCAGAGTCATTTGAAGTCTTAAAAATATCTCTGTTTGAAGAAAAATATGCAGAGCCTTTCTTTTCAAATTGCTCTATGGTCTCAATGTCTGACTGCTGCAGAAATTTAGCAAAAGAAGATGGTATAGTGGATATGACTTTATCCATGGCTATTAAGTTCTTAAGTCTGTCAAAGTTGTTTCCTATGTTAGCTGCTTTAAGCCACCTATTTAGTACACTTTGGACATTTGAGACGTAATCAATGAAAGTCTCACTAGGTTTTGGTTTTAAATTTGAGAACTGAACCTGATACCCAGGGGCATCAAGTAAAAAGTGTTGCATTATCCTATCATGGATATACTGATAGTCAGATCTAAGCTCAGTTGGTATTGATTCTATCACTTTAAGGGGCTCACCACTCAGGTTCTTCATATAAATCATAGCCCACATCTCTATTGGTACTTGGTGATATTTAAACTGATACTCGACATTTTCTGTCCAGGCTGATATTGAATCTTCTTTACAATATGGTTTGATAATATTTTTGTATATGTTGAACTTATTTTCTTCTTGTTGACTTCTTAGTTTAGTAACAGAGATCTCTGCGTGTGAGTCTACATCCATACCTTTCATCTTTAACTGTGTCTCTGATTCTACTTGTATTTGTTTTTCCTTAACTCTTGCCATTTCATCTATCTCTCTTTGCTTTAGTTCTCTCTCCTGATCTATTTGCTTTTGCTTTAATTCCTTTTCCTGATCTATTTGCTTTTGCTTTAATTCCTTTTCCTGATCTAATTGCTTTAGCTTAATGTCCTTATCATGCTCTAACTGCTTCTGTTTTAATTCTAATTGATGTTGTCTTTCTTGTGCGCGTTCATTTCTTTCAGCATCTTTTGCTTCTTTCTCAGCATCTTTTGCTTCCTTATATTTTTGGTCAGCATATTGCTCTAGCTCCTTTCCTGTGTATTGCAATTCTTTGCCTGCTTTTATGAAGTCAGATAGAGTAGCCATGTTGTTGGGTAAATGGCTAGCGTTGACCTGAACTGACCTATTTAATCACTTCTTTATCTTTGATCTGTTATGTTTCTTAGTATCTGAGCACTACACCTTGTAGTCTTTGTTTATAACCTGGAAAATTTTATCCTGAAAAAAACAGAGCACAAAAACTATGCTAATGCATCACAAGCTGAAAAAGAGATGCATTATTAATCACAATGCATGCCAAATACGTAGGTTTTACTCATCTTAATGTTCCCGAGAATTAGGAACAACCATTCGGTACACAGGTCACCTTGTTTGGCACTTCGGCATACACACGAGTTTTCTAATCAGGTCACCTTGTTTGGCACTTCGGCATACACACAGTTTTCTAATCAGTTGTTGTTCACCCTGGTTTACAGAGCAGCAACAATTAACATGTTGTAAACGACAAACAAATTTTTGACAATTTGGTACAATGACAATGACATGCCCACGAACAACCAGAATATACTTAATATTTAATGTCAATGTCCTGTCTTCGTTCTACTGTATACTGTTATATGGCTTTCGTTACTAACCTAGTTTAATCTATGGAAGTGTAGTGCAGACCAAGTCTAATTTGCATAGCCGAAAGTAGTGCCATCGTGACGGTAAACAAATAGAAAAAGTCCGAAAAAAATTCAATAACTACTTTGAAATAAATATAAATGTAATAATAATGTGTAAATAAATAAATATGTTCATTTACTAACTTAAATAAACAAATAATAGTTAATATATAGCAAAGATTCAGGCGGGCAGCATCTTGGCGATTAGTAAACACTCAGATGCTGATTGCCAATGGCGCAACCCGACTGCTTGTCAATCGTGCTACGTCAGAGGCGCAGCGCTATTTTTAGCTTGCAAAAATCGATATTGTTGCTGACATGTGTATCGCTCCGCCATGAATCATTTTTGACAATTATTCATAAACAAATAAATAACTACATAAATAAATGAAGAAACATAATAATATGAATACTTACAACTTCGAAGAACACATGATTTAAGTATATAATATTCTAATACACACAAATAAGCATTATTTCGTCACGATAGGCACAGTTTAGCCAGCAACTCGTTCTAGTCTCCACACGTCATCAGTCACTGACACAAATTAAACCTATTCGTAACCTTAGTCTAGAGCCGTGGGTAAGTGTAATAGCTTGAACATTTGTCCAAGCCACACTTCTGACACCACATTTAATCCTATGCCTGTCAACAACTCATGTTTCAGGCATCATCGGATTACTTCTCCCACACCACACAAGAAACTTGCAAGCCGTGTGAGAGGAAATGAATGATACATTTTATTGCCGTAGGCTCTTTACATTTACAAAACAGTCGCTATCAAATCACACATAAAGTCACAGGATTGCCTATCACTGGTTTTCCTAAAACCCTATTGCTAAGTTCTATCTACTTGGCTACACAAAAACTCCTATCGATACTACACGAAGTGCTCTCTACAAAAGTAGTCAGTCCCCAGTCTCACTTTGCTACTCGCGTGGCTACACGGCACGCGGAAGGACCTTCGTGCGTCCTTCGGCTCTTTGCGTGCTATTTTACTTAGCACGCTTCTATTAGCTGTCTTCTATTGAGTGGCAATCGTGGCTATCACGCAGGTGTGATTCTATCGTGACCAGTAGTGCTAACTATCTGGTCGACGCCTCCGTGTCTCATGAGAGGACTAGTTAATAGTCCCCCTTTCTATCACCTACCCTGCCCTTATACAGGGCACTGTGTTCCCTCTAATCTATCTGAGGTTGACCACTCTTCCCGGTGGTGTTCTATCTTGAGGCAGACCTCTGGCCTCATATTTCAGTCTTTGACAGAGTCCTCTTGGTCCTATTCTAGAGGACATCTTCATGGCACACTTAGAAGAAAAGAGATCCTCAGACATCAACAACTTGGCCTTTTACCGGCGTTATGTGGACGATATACTAATTATCACCACAGACGAGCTACAAGCAACATCGTTTCAGGCCACAATGAACAAGACGCATAAAAACATCTCTCTATCTATGGAACACGAACACAACGAAGCGTTACCATTCCTAGATATTCTAATGAGACGTAGAGCAGACGGCACAATTCAAAGATCGGTGTATCGCAAAGAAACATGGACTGGCCAATACCTAAATTTTCAGAGCTTCACACCTGTCCAGTACAAACGGGACTTAGTACGGACCTTGTTTGACCGTGCTAGAAAGATATGCACCCATGACACACTGACAGAGGAATTTGAAACTCTGAAGAATGTCTTAAACCTGAATGGGTACTCCACAGGATTTATAAAGCGCCATTGCCAACAGCCCAAACCCAAAGCAGACGTAACTACAGTCCCTAAACTCAAGGTATTCATCCAGCTAACCTTTCGAGGGGATGACGTAATGCAACGTCTACAAGACCGGCTTACTACAGCAGTAGGTCGAACATTCTGTGCGGCAACTCCAGTCATTAGATGTAAAACCGTACCCATTCCTACACCAACAGTCAAAGAGCCTGTTCTTCTGTACGCCACAAACAATTGTATTTACCAATTCACATGTAGATGCCAGACCGTTTACATTGGTCGAACGGAGAGACAGCTTAACAAACGGGTGTCAGAACACATACCTCAATGGGTCAACAAGATACAACACAGAGGAGAGGCTAGCCGCGAGGAGCCGACACACCGGAAGCTCCCGGCGTCTTCAATCGGCAGGCACATTGTCGCCAGTGGCCATGTTGTGTCCAGAGACACTGCATTTCGCGTGTTGTTTAGAACACAAAATACTCGCTTGTTAAAATTTGCAGAAGCAATTATGATCTATCAACGCAAGCCAGAATTGTGTAAACAGAAAGACATGTTAGTCAGCTTAAAATTACCGTGGTAGATAAATGACATTACTGTGCGAATTTGTGTATATTTCAACATGAAGGATTTATCTAGTTAATTTCACGTAAGTTGTGTGATTTCTGCAGTATGTACCTGACGAGATGCAGCGAAATATGCCAGGCAATGAATCGTGCAATCTATTGTT
>OY992891.1:4269244-4526744 GCA_963921405.1 Cepaea hortensis | reverse complement strand
GGGAATGATCATTCTCACAGTACAGCGAGACTTGTGTCTTGGAAAGGAATAAGAATTCGTACAGTACAGCCAGACGTTTTCCCTAGGAAAGGAATGATCATTCATACATTACAGCAAGATTTGTGCCTACGAAATGTATGATCACTCATACAATACAGCCATAATTTTTGCATAGGAAAGGAATGATCATTCGTACAGTACAGCCAGACCTCGATGTCAGTGTGGGTGCTGGTGTCGTGTCTATGGGAGAGTGTGCCCAACCATGCCGCAGCAGTCTGCTTTCCTGTCTACTGCTCCCAACTTTCAGCTGGAGTACTGGTGAGAGCTGATCCATCACGGGTGGATGAGGAGGCAGCGAAGGGGATGAGGAGAATGAGGCAAGAAGAAGAAGAAGATGAAGAAGAAAAGATAAAAAGAAGAAAAATTAAATTAATAATAATAATAATAATAATAATAATAATAATAATAATAATAAGAAGAAGAAGAAGAAGAAGAAGAAGAAGAAGAAGAAGAAGAAGAAGAAGAAGAAGAAGAAGAAGAAGAAGAAGAAGAAGAAGAAGAAGAAGAAGAAGAAGAAGAAGAAGAATAAGAAGAAGAAGAAGAAGAAGATGATGATTGACACAAACTCTTTTGTACCAAACGAAGATTAGTCGTTGTCTAGATCATACTGCTCCTTCTATATTACTGCAGTGTGGAAGCTGAGCTAGCCACCTGTCTCACACCACAAGTCACCACTACAACACACATCAACCAGTCAGTGAACACGATTGAGTTTGCGCACATAATATCCATTTAATGCTGAATTAACACGGAACCACACAACGTATAATTCCAGTAACAATAATTCTCTCAGAATATATTTTCATCACAACTTACAACTCAAATAACACTGCCTCTCAAGGCCCTTTTAATCTAATCCACCACAACAGTTAATCAGCCACTCTCTTGGCCGACCTCACTCGATCCAACCCAGACGGGCCTGCGTGCCCAATTCTTAACCCTTGGAAAATAAAGATTTACTTACTTACTTACTTACAACCCACTCTGGGTCTAAACTTCAACTCACTATCCCTGAAAACACACAATGCGGAGTTCTCTACCTAACTCCGTCACTATTCCTTTTTCTCAGACCGCCTACCTACACTTGTCGAGTCCCAAAACTCAACTCTCTATATCTACTGATAGCCGGGCTCAGTCTTAATACTTAGTCTCAGAATTCCTATCAATGAAAACCACAGGGCAGAGTTCTATCACTAACTCCCCCTATCATTCACTTTCCAAGACCGCCGACCTACACTTGTCGGGTCCCACACCTCCACTGTCCGTTTTTGTCTCCTGACTCCACACAACTACCCTACAGCTCAAACTGTCTGCCCCACATCTACACTCGCCGACTGACTTCTCCTTGACCCCCCTTAAGCTCACTGTCTTCTCATTTACACCCTCCGCGGACCTACTACCCGGCCTCATTTTACCTCTGTCTATTAACTCTCCTGGCCGGTAATGTCAATGACCCCAGGCATGTTACAATGATGATGATGATGATGATGATGATGATGATGATGATGATGAAGACCAAGGAAAGGGGTTGAGGAGAAGAAAAGAAGAAAAGAGCATGAGTTTAATGACCCACCTGATCTCTGTATGTAACCTGGTGCCATTCGCAGCCGTCTGCAGTTATGGAAGCCCCGGAGGCTATAGCGTACTCACCATACATGATAGGAACAATCACAGGCCCAGAGGGTCCAACTGTGGAGACATAAGGCCTCTCACACTGTACAAATAACTATATACTGCTACAGTACTCTCACACACATTGGACAAACAACCTTATACCGCTACAGTACTCTCTCACACTGGACAAACATCCGCATTCCGCTACAGTACTCTCACACACTGGACAAACAACCATATACCGCTACATTACTCTCTAACATTGGACAAACAACCATATACTGCTACAGTACTCTCTAACATTGGACAAATAAACATATACCACTACAGTACTCTCTAACATTGGACAAATAAACACATACCACTACAGTACTCTCTAACATTGGACAAACAACCATATACTGCTACAGTACTCTCTAACATTGGACAAATAAACATATACCACTACAGTACTCTCTAACATTGGACAAATAAACATATACCACTACAGTACTCTCTAACATTGGACAAACAAACATATACCGCTACAGTACTCTCACACACTGGACAACCATATATGGCCACATTACTCTCTAACATTGGACAAACAACCATATACTGCTACAGTACTCTCTAACATTGGACAAATAAACATATACCACTACAGTACTCTCTAACATTGGACAACGTGTGTGTACTAAGTGATTCAATGAGCATGATTCAGAAGGTCGAAGCTGGATCTGTACGTAGACAGTGGACTGAGTCGCTGCGGAAGTCCGTTGTCCGCAAAGTCACCTTCATCTTCGTCCCGGGACATGCGGGAGTCGAGGGAAATGAACGAGCTGATAAATTGGCTGGCTCTGCACCCCCTGTAGATGGCCAGCCCATGGATCGTGCCGATGTTATTAACGCCCTTAAAGATATGGCGAGAACAGAGGATTTTGAAGCCAGTGATTCCACGTCGCTTTCCAGGATGAAAGACCTGGGAGTAAGAATCGGCACAGCCAGACGCGAGAGGTACATCGGGAAAACAAAGCGCCTAGTCAACCAACACAGAACTGGCACTATTAGCCACCGGACGCTGATGCATATGCTGGGGGGAGGATCTGAGCACCTATGGACATGTCCGGAGTGCAACGAAGATACCCCAACTGATAACTGAACTGAACTGAATTGGACAAATAAACATATACCACTACAGTACTCTCTAACATTGGACAAATAAACATATACCGCTTCATTACTCTCTAACATTGGACAAATAAACTTATACCACTACAGTACTCTCGAACATTGGACAAACAACCATATACTGCTACAGTACTCTCTAACATTGGACAAATAAACATATACCACTACAGTACTCTCTAACATTGGACAAACAACCATATACTGCTACAGTACTCCCTAACATTGGACAAACAACCATATATAACCACAGTACTCTCTAACATTGGAAAAACAACCATATACCACTACAGTACTCTCACACATTGGACAACCATATATGGCCACATTACTCTCTAACATTGGACAAACAACCATATATGGCCACATTACTCTCTAACATTGGACAAACAACCATATACTGCTACAGTACTCTCTAACATTGGACAAATAAACATATACCACTACAGTACTCTCTAACATTGGACAAATAAACATATACCACTACAGTACTCTCTAACATTGGACAAATAAACATATACCACTACAGTACTCTCTAACATTGGACAAATAAACATATACCACTACAGTACTCTCTAACATTGGACAAATAACCATATACTGCTACAGTACTCTCTAACATTGGACAAATAAACATATACCACTACAGTACTCTCTAACATTGGACAAATAAACATATACCACTACAGTACTCTCTAACATTGGACAAATAAACATATACCACTACAGTACTCTCTAACATTGGACAAACAACCATATACCGCTACAGTACTCTCACACATTGGACAAACAACAGTATACCACTACAGTACTCTCTAACATTGGAAAAACAACCATTTACCATTACAGTACTCTCTCACACATTGGACAAACAACCATATACCGCTACAGTACTCTCTCACACACTGGACAGACAACCATATACCGCTACAGTTGATTTGGTGTCAAACCAAGAGGTAAACTAGAGTATGCCTACCCAGCATGTGAAGACAGGATTCGGCAGACTGCGCGGAAGAAATCATTCATGATTCAACGGGCAAGACGGCGTTTACCTGCAAAGCGTTGTGGAACGTAATGAGCACGGCAAGGCACGTAGAGCGCCCTGGTCATCCACTGCACCTGTATTCGTCTCCAGTCGTCTCGACTTGTCTTGCCACTGGACTCAGATGGACTCAGGCGAGAGAGTGAGGTCGACCAATTGCGCAACTCTTCCTCACTTTAATCCAAGTCATCGCGCAAGTCATACTTCAACCGACGTCATATATCACCTTCAAGCCCTGTGGCGATGGGCGAGCGGCAAAGCGGCAGGCGTGGGTACGCTGGCAGCCGTAGTCGCAGACCTGCACACAGGCGGCTCAGGCCATATGGTCGTCTTCTACTGACTGGAGCAGCAGTGGGATTCGGCAGCCCCCTGAGCGACTGAGCAGCCCTCTATAGGAACACACTGCTCACCTCCATAGCATGAGGAAGGGGCTAGAAAAGGTGCCCTAAACATTGTCTGCTCCATCACTACCTAACCAGCTAGCCGCGGTTGGTGGGTACCCTTAACTGCGGTCGACATACAAACAAAGATAAAACAAGCAAAGCTAAAAGAGTAAACCATATTCCCTTAATAATTGGAACTTGGAATGTACGCACCCTATTTGACAGAGACGGCACGTCGGGTCCAGAGAGACGAACAGCACTGATTGGGAGAGATCTGGGCAGGTACAACATCGACATTGCAGCCTTGAGCGAGACAAGACTTGCAGAAGAAGGCCAAATCTGTGAAATAGGTGCCGGCTACACATTTTTCTGGAGTGGAAGGAAAAGCGAGGAAAGACGCCAATCCGGTGTGGGATTTGCCATTAAGTCGGCCCTGGTTGGCAAATTAGCTGGATTTCCAAAGGTTATAAACGACAGGCTCATGACCATGAAGTTGCCCCTGCTGAATGGAAGGAAGCATGTAACCATTGTGAGTGTCTACGCACCAACTATGACCAACGAAGATGATGTCAAGAACAAATTCTATGAGGACCTGCACAATGTATTAACATCTGTTCTCAAAGGAGACAAACTTATACTCCTTGGGGATTTCAATGCCAGAGTAGGCACGGACACAACCTCTTGGAGTGTCATTATTGGAAAACATGGAGTCGGAAATTGTAACAGCAATGGACCCCGCCTCCTTCAGACATGTGCCGAACATGATCTCCTGATTACGAACGCAATTTTCCGTCTCCCCATGAGAAATAGGACATCGTGGATGCACCCTCGCTCGAAACACTGGCACCTCATTGACTATGTTATTGTCAGGAGGAGTGACAGACAAGACGTCCGAGTGACAAAATCCATGTGTGGTGCCGAATGTTGGACAGACCATCGTCTCATTGACTCGAAAATAAACATTCACACCAGGCCACCACGGCGTCCTCAGGGGGTGAAAATGCAAAAAAAGCTAAATGTCACCCGCCTAAACAGCAAGAAAATGCAGCAGTGGTATGAAAATATGCTGGAAGACCGCCTCAAGCCAAATGCTGCAGCTAAACAGGATACAGAAACAGAATGGAGAGACCTAAAGGACATAATTTACAACACTGCTATGGAAATCCTGGGCCCATCCCCCCGAAAGCATAAAGACTGGTTTGATGAAAATTCCGCAGACATCAACCAATTGCTGGCCGAGAAACATCTTCTCCTCAAGGCACATTTGAATGACCCAAAGTCAACATCAAAAAATGATGCCTTCAAGAACATTCAGAGAGTAGTGCAGCAGAAACTTCGGCACATGCGGGACTCCTGGCTGAGCAGCAAAGCTGATTAAATTCAGGGCTTTGCTGACAGACATGATATGAAAAACTTCTACGACTCACTGAAAGCGGTCTATGGTCCTACATCACCAGGCATAGTTCCCCTCCTCAGTGCAGATGGGGGTACATTGATCACCGATAAGAAAGAAATCCTTCAACGCTGGGCAGAGCATTTCAGCAACATTTTAAATGCAACTTCCTTCTTCGATGATGAAACCATCAACTGCCTTCCGCAAGTTCCTACCAATGAGACAATTGATGATCTACCAACCATAGTGGAAGTAAACAAAGCCATCCAGCAACTCTCCAGCGGCAAGGCACCTGGTCCTGTCTCCATCCCAGCAGAGATATACAAGGCAGGTGGGTTGGTCCTAACAGAGCAGCTTCACCAAGTCTTTACAAACATATGGGTGAACGAGACCATGCCACAAGATTTCAAGGACGCGTCAATAGTCCACCTTTACAAACGTAAAGGAAACCGCCAATCCTGTAACAACCACCGAGGCATCTCCTTGCTTTCAATTGCAGGGAAGATACTCGCCAGAATTCTTCTCAATCGCCTCACAGCCCATCTCGATCAAGGTCTTCTTCCTGAGAGTCAGTGTGGCTTCAGAAAAGAACGTGAAACTGTTGACATGATTTTCGCTGCAAGGCAGCTGCAAGAGAAATGTCAGGAACAGAACTGAGAAATGTTCTCCACTTTCATTGACCTTACCAAGGCTTTTGATACAGTCAGCAGAGAAGGACTGTGGAAGATTATGGCAAAATATGGCTGTCCACGAAAGTGTGTCCAAATTGTGCGGCTATTTCATGATGGCATGCAGGCAAGAGTACAGGAAAATGGCGAACTGTCTGAACCCTTTCCTATCACCAATGGAGTGAAGCAAGGATGTGTCTTGGCACCAACACTGTTCAGCCTCATGTTTTCAGCCATGCTGATGAATGCCTTCGAGAACGACGACATTGGAATAGACATCAACTACCGTATGGATGGAAAGTTATTCAATCTCAGAAGGCTGGAAGCTAAAACCAAAATTAACAGCGACACCGTCAGAGAGCTCCTGTTTGCTGATGATTGCGCTCTGTACGCCAACTCAGAGGCGGACATGCAACATAATGTTTCAGCTTTCTCACATGCCTGTGCGAACTTTGGGCTCAATATCAACTTGGAGAAGACTGTAGTTATGTACCAGCCAGCTCCAGGGAATAATCACACTGTGCCGAATATCAAAGTGAATGATCATATACTAAGTGTTTTGGACAAATTCACCTATCTTGGCAGCACAGTGTCACACGCTGCCACAATTGTTGACGAAGTGAATGCTAGAATCTCCAAGGCCAGTGCGGCCTTTGGCAGACTGTACAAGAATGTATGGGACAGAACTGGAATAAGCCTGCAAACAAAGCTAAAAGTCTACAAAGCAGTTGTATTATCCACACTGCTGTATGCTTGTGAAACCTGGACTGTTTATCAGCGACACGCTAGGAAATTAAACCACTTCCACACAGTCTGCCTAAGGAAGCTACTGAAGATTAAATGGCAAGACAAGATTCCAGACACTGAAGTCCTAGAAAGAGCATCCATGCCCAGTATCCACACTCTACTGATGAAGAATCAGATTCGCTGGGCTGGTCACTTGACTCGCATGCCAGATCACAGGCTCCCTAAACGAATATTTTTACAGCGAACTGCGTTGTGGTAAACGCTCCCAAGGTGGCCAGAGAAAACGCTTTAAAGACACTCTGAAAATTTCACTGAAGGCTTTTGGAATTCATAATGACACCTGGGAGACTGCAGCCAGAGACCGAAATTCGTGGCGTGCATCATTACGCAAAGGTGCAGTCATATGTGAAGCAACCAGGACTGCAAGAGCTGTGAAGAAAAGGCAGGACAGAAAAACCACTGCAGGAAATCCTCCTCCAGAGACGTCAAGCATTCCTTGCCCACATTGTCAAAGAACATTTCGAGCCAAAATAGGCCTTATCAGCCATCTTAGAACACACGGCTGCATACCTTCAACCCAACTGGATGAAATGAATGGTCATCATCATTCTTGATGGACAAACAACACAGTACTCTCTAACATTGGACAAACAACCATATAACGCTACAGTACTCTCTAACATTGGAAAACAACCATATACCGCTACACTACTCTCTACCATTATACAAACTACCATATGCCACGACAGTACTCTCTAACATTGGACAAACAACCATATAATGCTACAGTACTCTCACACATTGGACAAAAAAACATATAACGCTACAGTACTCTCACACATTGGACAAATAACCATATACCGCTACAGTACTCTCTAACATTATACAAACTACCATATGCCACGACAGTACTCTCTAACATTGGACAAACAACCGTATACCGCTACACTACTCTCTAACATTATACAAACTACCATATGCCACGACAGTACTCTCTAACATTGGACAAACAACCATATAATGCTACAGTACTCTCACACATTGGACAAACAACCATATACCGCTACAGTACTCTCTCACACTGGACAAACAACCATATACCGCTACAGTACTCTCTAACATTGGACAAACAACCATATACCGCTACAGTGCTCTCACACATTGGAAAAAATACCATATAACGCTACAGTACTCTCTCACATTGGACAACAACCATATAACGCTACAGTACTCTCTAACATTGGACAAACAACCATATACAGCTACAGTGCTCTCACACATTTAACAAACAACCATATACCGCTACAGTGCTCTCACACATTTAACAAACAACCATATACCGCTACAGTGCTCTCACACATTTAACAAACATCCATATACCGCTACAGTGCTCTCACACATTTAACAAACTACCATATAACGCTACAGTACTCTCTCACACTGGACAAATAACCATATACCGCTACAGTACTCTCACACATTGGACAAATAACCATATACCGCTACAGTACTCTCACACATTGGACAAATAACCATATACCGCTACAGTACGCTCACACATTGGACAAATAACCATATACCGCTACAGTACTCTCTCACACTCAAAACAACCATATACCGCTACAGTACTCTCTAATATTGGCCAAACAACCTTATACCGCTACAGTACTCTCACACATTGGACAAACAACCATATACCGCTACAATACTCTCTCACACTGGACAAATAACCATATACCGCTACAGTACTCTCACACATTGGACAATTAACCATATACCGCTACAGTACTCTCTCTACTTCTGTTCCAAGGACTTGTGCTTTCACGCATCGAGTATGCCCTGGCCATCCTCACTGTCAGCCCTACACAGATTGGAAGACTTGAAAAGGTACAAAACGAAGCCATGCGCATCATTTTGGGCTGCACGAGAGACACCAGCTGTGTAGCAATGAGATACCTCCTTGACTTCCCGACAATGGAACACAGGATCAAGATCTGGAGAGCTCGTGCATACGTAAAAATAAGTGCAGATGAGCAGCAACCTCTGCATGACGCTGTATTCAGAGAAAAGGGTGACAGGCTAAAGAGGGGCAAATCATGGATGGGTCGGGCGGAAGATGTCGTCGGACAGGTCTGCAGTCTTACCAGTATCAACCCCGGCAAGGAATGGGTGCCGATGCCTCCAGCTTTTAAGTGTACCTTCTCCTGCATTATCACACTCGACAGACGGTGCAGAGAGCAGAACCCTGCCGCTGTCAATGCAGAGGTTAACGCGCTCATCTATGATCACTCAGATAGCCCCGAAGTGCTCATCTATACAGATGGATCTGTTGTAAAGCAGCAGAGAAGTGCGTGGGCATTTACAGCCCGCTCAGCGGGCCGAACCGTTCAAGAATCCAGTGGTGCCCACTCCATGACCACGAGCAGCATGACGATGGAGGTGATGGCAGTTACACAGGCTTTCATATGGCTGGAATCACAACATTATACCAACGTGTGTGTACTAAGTGATTCAATGAGCATGATTCAGAAGGTCGAAGCTGGATCTGTACGTAGACAGTGGACTGAGTCGCTGCGGAAGTCTGTTGTCCGCAAAGTCACCTTCATCTTCGTCCCGGGACATGCGGGAGTCGAGGGAAATGAACGAGCTGATAAATTGGCTGGCTCTGCACCCCCTGTAGATGGCCAGCCCATGGATCGTGCCGATGTTATTAACGCCCTTAAAGATATGGCGAGAACAGAGGATTTTGACGCCAGTGATTCCACATCGCTTTCCAGGATGAAAGACCTGGGAGTAAGAATCGGCACAGCCAGACGCGAGAGGTACATCGGGAAAACAAAGCGCCTCGTCAACCAACACAGAACTGGCACTATTAGCCACCGGACGCTGATGCATATGCTGGGGGGAGGATCTGAGCACCTATGGACATGTCCGGAGTGCAACGAAGATACCCCAGCTGATAACTAACTAACTAACTAACTAAGTACTCTCTCACACTGGACAAATAACCATATACCGCTACAGTACTCTCACACATTGGACAAATAACCATATACCGCTACAGTACTCTCTCACACTCAAAACAACCATATACCGCTACAGTACTCTCTAATATTGGCCAAAAAACCTTATACCGCTACAGTACTCTCTAACATTGCACAAACAACCATATACTGCTACAGTACTCTCACACATTTGACAAACAAACATATAACGCTATAGTACTCTCTCACACTGGACAAACAACCATATTCCGTTTCAGTACTCTCTAACATTGGACAAGCAACCTTATACCGCTACACTACTCTCTAACATTGAACACACAACCATATGCCACGACAGTACTCTCTAACATTAGACAAACAACCATATACCGCTACAGTGCTCTCACACATTGGAAAAAATACCATATATCGCTACAGTACTCTCTCACACTGGACAAACAACCATATACCGCTACAGTACTCTCTAACAGTGAACAAACAAACATATACAGCTACAGTACTCTCTAACATTGAGCAAACAACCACATACCGCTACAGTGCTCTCACACATTTGACAAATAACCATATACCGCCACAGTACTCTCTAACATTGGACAAACAACTATATACCGCTACAGTTCTCTCTAACATTGGACAAACAACCATATACCGCTACAGTACTCTCTAACATAAGACAAACAACCTTATACCGCTCCAGTACTCTCTCACATATTGTACTAACAACCATATTCCGATACAGTACTCTCTCAAACTGGACAAACAACCATATACCGCTACAGTGATCTCACACATTGGACAAAAAAAAACATATATTGCTACAGTACTCTCATACATTGGAAAAACATCCATATAACGCTACAGTACTCTCTCACACTGACAAACAACCATATACCGCTACAGTAATCTCTCACATTGAACAAACAACCATATACCGCTACACTGCTCTCACATATTGGACAAATAACCAAATACCACTACAGTACTTTCATACATTGGACAAATAATCATGTATAGCTTCAGCAGTCTCTCACATTTTATAAAAAAATATTATACCTCTACAGTACTCTCTAACATTGGACAAACAACCTTATACGGCTACAGTACTCTCTAACATTGCACAATCAATGTATGTATTAATCATGTCCCGCTTACACACACCTTTGTATCGTAGTAGAGGCCGACCCTGAGATCTCCTACTGATCTGTAATTCACCAAAAAAGATGTCTTTTGTTTTTCTACCATCCATCCTCCTATCATGCCCTATCCATCTAAGACTACGAAGACTGAACATGGGACACACCGTCACACGATCTGATCTTTCCAATACTTCAGTGTTTGTGATTTTGTCTTGCCACTTAATACCAAGTAATTTTCGCAGACTCCACGTATGAAAGCTGTTTAAACGTTTCTCTTGGTGTGAGTAAGTTGTCCAAGTTTCACTTCCATATAGAAGAGTACTAAGGACACAGGCTTGGTAGACGAGGACTTATGATTTGGCAGTAAGCTTCCTGTTCTCCCAGACTCTTCTTGTTAACATGTTCATTGTTGTTGGTGCCTTACCAATCCTGATGTTGATTTCCTGACCTATGGATAATTTGCTATTTACCTCTGATCCTAGATATGTAAAATGGCCTACTATCTCCAGTTCGGCGTCGTCAATAAAGATTGATGGTTCCCCTTGTGATATAATCATATATATATATATATATATATATATATATATATATATATATATATATAGAGAGAGAGAGAGAGAGAGAGAGTAGATAGATAGATAGATAGATAGATAGATAGATAGATAGATACATAGATAGATAGATAGATAGATAGATAGATAGATAGATAGATACATAGATAGATACATAGATAGATAGATACATACATAGATAGATAGATAGATAGATAGATAGATAGATAGATAGATAGATAGATAGATAGATAGATAGACAGACAGATAGATAGATAGATAGATAGATAGATAGATAGATAGATAGATAGATAGATAGATAGATAGATAGATAGATAGATAGATAGATAGATAGATAGATAGATAGATAGATAGATAGATAGATAGATAGATAGATAGACTTACTGGATGAAAGTTGTTTGTATATTTTATGACTTTGTTGAATGTCGGTTGGCAGAGCACTGGGGGTACATACTTATCACATGAAGGCGTGGCCTGGATCCACAGACCTGTTGTCTGCAATCTTGCTACAGCTTTCTTTGGCACTTAGAGGAGAGTTTATTTTCTTCTAGGACCGGTTTCTTACCTCCCATGCATCCAACGAGCCACTTTGTCCAACTTTCCTTCAGTTGGGAGAGTGCCCAAAAGACTCAGCCTGGCTGTATCTATTCCAAATTGAGTTTTCTCTCTACAATAGAAGACCATGCTACACACCCTAACCACATACACCGGCATCTACTGCTGGTAATATACTGAATTGTAAACAGACAATAAATCGACCTCTTCAAACACATTATATCATCTCCAGTATATGGTGCAAGCCCAAAGTTCGTGTTGGTCAATCGGAACTCAAAGAGTGATGTGGTTAATGCCAAACCGGCCGCTTTTACTTCCCAGTGTGTATCAGTGTACCCATTTTAGATTGCGCCGACCTAGCAGCCCATTTCAATGTTAAAATTCTGTCTGGACGCGAATTCAACCCACGACTTCGCGGTCAGTAGGACCGAGTTCTATTTCTACGCCACCAGCAAGAAGAAGAAGAAATAGAAGAAAAGAAGAAGAAGAAGAGGAGGAGGAGGAGGAAGAGGAGAAGGAGGAGGAGAAAAGTATTAAAGACATTTGTTATTATCAAAAGATGCATATAATAGAACTAGAATTAGTGACAGTTATTACGTTCATAGTAACATTAACTGGTAACTATTATTACATTGAAAGAAACATATGATACAAATTATAACGATTAGTAACATTGTATATAGCATTTGTGACATTTATAGTAACATCAATTTGTAACAGGTTGAACGATGATAGCAACATTATTTGTTCGCAATAGTTATATTATTATTAAGTAGACTATAATCGCTGGTCTCTCTGGCCGAGGGGTTACACCACTTTCTCCGTAAACCCGGTTATCACGCAGAGTCTCGTAGCGGGCGAGAACTGGAAGCGGTTCGACCCCCGCTCGTGACTTGCGGATACTGAGCCGGCTGCTCAGAAAGCAATGGCAAACTACTGAGCGTAATCTTGCCAAGAGATCAACAGACAGCTGAAAGATGCTGCTGTTGACAGCTAAGTCCTGTAAAAGGATACGCAAAACATTTATATAGACTATAATCGCTCCGTGGCCGAGGAGTTAGCAGCTTTCTCCGCTAACCCCGAATACTCTCGTCACGTGACGCGACGAGAATTAGCAGTGGTTCGAATCGCAAAAGTGACTTATGAGAGTATGGAGCCGGTCGCTCAGAAAGTCGTGGCGTGCTGATGAGCGTAATCTAGCCTAGGAATCAACATACAGCTGAAAGATGCTGGTGTTGACCGCAATATCCTGAAACAGGATGGAAACGCGAAAAAAAAAAATAATAATAATCGCTGGTCTCTCTGGCCGAGGGGCTACACCACTTTCTCCGTAATCCCGGTTATCACGCAGAGTCTCGAAGCGGGCGAGAACTGGAAGCGGTTCCACCCCCGCTGGTGACTTGCAGGATAACTGAGCCGGCCGCTCAGAAAGCAATGGCAAATTACTGAGCGTAATCTTGCCAAGAAATCAACAGACAGCTGAAAGATGCTGCTGTTGACAGCGATGTCCTGTAACAAGGATATGCGAATTAAAAAAAAAAAAAAAACTATAATCAATTAAAGTAAGAAAACAGCACAACTAACAACATTACCTCCACTCCGAGCATTGGTATTGGTAGTGACACACACGCATTCTCCGCAGCTGAGCGATGTCGTGACGTCTGCGATGAAGACAGCGACAACGGAGACCACAAATACGAGGAAGAAATCAAATAGCCCCATCCTTATAGAGAGACGTTACAAGACTATGCTGTCTACAGACTATAATGGCAAGTTTTGAATGGGCTGTCTCCGGGCTGTTGTGGCAAGTTTAGAATGATTGGGCTGACTCCGGGTTGTTGTGACAAGTTTGGAATGCGGGCAAGTTTTAAATCTGGAACGTATAAAGCGTAATAATAAGTCGCACTGTGGTCGCTGGAGAACTTAATAGTGCGTAACTGCCAAAAAAAAAGTTGTTATTATCATATGCTTATTAATTATATGCTTATAATTATCATTATCAACATGCTGGTAGATGTAATTCTTGTGTGTTGTCAGATGCTGACGTCCGTATCTGTTTCTGAGAAAGGGTGGGTTAGGGGGGAGGGGTCGGGTGGTGCGAGTTGATTTCTGGGTCTTTCTTCATCATCATCATCATCATCATCATCATCATCATCATCATCATCATCATCATCTTCTTCTTCTTCTTCTTCTTCTTCTTCTTCTTCTTCTTCTTCTTCTTCTTCTTCTTCCACATATTCATCGTCCTCATCCTCGTCATCCTCCTTGTCCACCTTTTTCTCCTCCTCCTCCTCCTCCTCCTCCTCCTCCTCCTCCTCTCCTCCTCCTTCTTCTTCTTCTTCTTCTTCTTCTTCTTCTTCTTCTTCTTCTTCTTCTTCTTCTTCTTCTTCTTCTTCTTCTTCTTCTTCTTCTACGCATTTTTCTTAGATTTGAGTTGCAGTACATGGTTCCGTCGCCCAGCTAGTGAGATAAGTGCATGGCGATAATGCGAGCTGCAGAATTCATGTGGATTGCTGTAACATCTGTCCGCTGTTGATTGTATTGTGAACTGTATATTCATAAAAATGGCGGACTGCTGCTTGCTGAACTAACTGGTTTTGCCAGTAATGTGTGTGCAATTGCTGGTTTTCTTGTAACTGCTGCTTCTATCGACGATGAACTGTAATTTTAGTGGCGAACTGCTGTGTTGGCATTCTTTCAAGCGTCCTTATTTTTGCATGTATGCCTGTGCTTGCTGTTGGTTTGTCGTGACTGCCGTCTGTTCCACTTTTGACTTGGGGCAGTGGGGAGCATTTTGTGTGATATTCATTGGCACATGAACGGAGCATTATTGGGTGAACTTTGCTGTGAAGTTGGAACCGCGCATGACGACTAATATATAATCCAGTATTGGGCCGTAGATTATTAGAAAACTTCCATTACCGGACTGTAATGTCAGACTCAACGAAACGCCCATGAAACCACCCAGACAATCAGCAGGCAAAAGCCAACATAAAGAGACAGCAAGCTTGAAGGGAACAGAGTCTTTACATTGTTTGTGAAATTGGTACACAATATTTTATCTGTACTCCCTGCATGTCTAGTCTTGTCTTCAGCTCATATTGCCCTGTGTTTGATCCTCATCGACTTAGTTTATTTTTTATGTTTTAAAATTGAACTGGGATCCCATGACGACCAAACTTGCAATTGATTGTTGTTGTTGTCTTCCAAAAATGCCATTAGGCTGTGTGAGGATTGGTAATTAAAGTTCCAGCGCCTTTCCTCCAATTTCCTCCATGACTCATGAGCAGCATTGTCTAGGATCAAGTAAATTAGCAACTAGTTTGCCAGACCTATCATTGGATCCTGACCTACTGATTCATTTGGTATTTCCTACAACCAGCATGTCATACTTACGGACAGACCTACAACAGAAACGGAACATTATGGGGTGACCAATTACAGGGCTCAATCGTTTCCCCTGCGGTACCAGAAAATATTATGGAGAGTAAAGGCGTGATCGTGGCCACATCACCATCAAGCGCCGTCTAATCGTCAAAAAATGGCGCCAGAATCATATACCTAATAGAAGCCACGACAGCCTAGTGGCTAGATGACTGCTTCTCGGTCCGGTGCTAAAGGGTTCGAATCCGCACCGAGGCGGGTGTTTCTAATGTGCCTGGGGTTCGAGGTGGACCCAGCCTAACATGGGTACCTGGAGATGTGGCGGGAGGTTAAGGCGTTTAGTGTGAAACTGACCACATGAGTGCCGATTTGTATATAGAAATATGAGTCTGTCAGCACATACCCGACGCGCCTAATGTAGCAAACAATATAAAATAACGCAAAGTAATGCAGCTTTACAGAACAGGATTAAGACACATACAGGAAGTTGCGGCGACTAGCCTTCATCAGTAAACAAATACATACACAAAACACAACACATAGTCACGGAGAAGACCCTCCAGTGACTACATTAAGGCATAAGAAAGCGACGAGAAGCATAAAAAAGATTTTTAAAATTGAGAGCAATGAAGAGAAAATGAAAATTTGAAAAAAAAATGTTGCTACTTATCTCAGAATCTCAGGCTATAATGCTAATACGATTGTCATATTCATCCTCTTATATAGATAGCTATGGGAGTCTGCGGGTGACAGGGACCGGGGGAGGGGATGTTAACTGTTCAGTGAAAGTGCCACGTAAATGAGTGGAAGTGGTACATGAAAAAAGTGGAAGAAAGATAATGCGGGAAACTGGAAGCAATGGAGACGTGATAGTTGTCCGAGAGTGAAAGCTAAGAAGGGGTCCCATTGGATGTACGTACAATGCATGCGTGGGTACCAGTGAATGGGTAGGTCATAGTGATTGATTGATTGATTGATTGATTGATTGATTGATTTAGGAATCGACATCACAGCATTCGGAGCATTCCCATAAGCGCTCTGCCCCCATCCTCAGCAGCCAGCGAAAAGTTCCAACACCAATAGTACCGGTAGCAATCTGATTATATGTCCGTGCCATGAGTCGGGTGGACATAATAGCAGGTTTTCAGTAACATATATAAATTAGACAGTAAGAGGGATGATTAATTACGGGGAGCCAGAGGGAACGGATACACCGGTAGACGGCTGAATATAGTAACCAATGAAAGCCGAAGGGGGAGGTCACGTGATCAGAAGGGGCGAGAAAGACCCACGAACAAAGAAGGGCAGTCGGAGTTGGGACGCCATCGCGGACAGAACAAAACCAGAGAACTGAGTCTGTCGGGAAACACAGCCATGTACATTTCATTGAACGTACCAAACCATTGTTCCAATATGAAGATGTGGACATAAATTCGACTCTGTCAAGAAACCAGCGCTTGACAACAGGGAGAAAGAACGACATAGTTACTGAGACCAGTTACACCGAATGCGAGATGTGTAGTACACCCGCCATGCCGTTGAAGACACGTTTTCACGGAGGGAGGCTAGCGGTGTGGCTGAACGGGTCGGTACGTCCTACGAGCTGTAAGTAGGTTAGTTACGCAAGTGTAGAACTGTATGAACTGCTTGTGAAGAAATACAACTTTTATTCGGCGTGTTTTTCACCCATGGAAAGCCGTAGTGGTTCAGTGTATTTTGGTACGTGTTCAAGCTTAGTTTGCCAGTGTAGCGACAGCATAGCCCGCTCAGCACATTGAAAGTCCGTCTCGCCTTTCCTCTGAGCGTTGAGCGTCGGCCAGATCCCCTCGTCACTCCTCGCTGTCTCATTCTTGCCAGACCATGGTAATCCATTTGCTCCTCCGAGGTGTACACGTGCTCTCACAAGGCCGCAACCACATCTGCCTTGTCATGTATCAATGCTCCACCACGTTCTGCAGAGCCAGCCAATCTATCCGCCTGTTCATTTCCAAGCACACCGGCATGCCCCGGAGAAAAGATTCAGGCGATTCTTGTCACCTCCGTGACCTCCGAAGCGAAGCAAGCTACTCCGCACGAAGTCTGCCCGTCCTCACCCTCGTCAGCATGCTTTCTGAGTCAATTACGATCACGATGTGTGTGTGTGTCGTATTCTCCATCCAGCGGAGAGCCGCAGTGACTGCCTCCACCTCCATTCTTAAGCTGGATGTTGTGGTATCATATGCCAGGCTCTCCTGCACCAAACGTCGACCATTAGCTTTGGCTATGAACCCCCAGTCACTTCTCTCACCTCTTGACACAGAACCATCTGTGTAGATAATCACATTACCCGAGTGAGCATTGTCCTGAATTAGTTGCTGGATTTCCACTTCCGTGGCCCCTGCTGGCCACTCCCTGCACTCCTGGCTTAATGTGATTATAACTCTGGACAAGTCTGACTGCTCCGCTGGCAATCTGACCCACTCCTCTCCTCGCCTAATGTTCTCCAAGGGGCACACCTGTCTGGTCGTATCCTCCGCCTGAGCCATCCATGATTTCCCTCTTATCAGTCGCTGACACTTAACTGCGTCCAGCGCCTCATACAGTGGGTGGTCTGTGTCTGCAGCTACTCTGAGGTATGCCTTCACCTGCATTACCTTGAGCCTACCAGCAACAGTCGGCAGACCAAGGATGTAACGCATACACACTACTGGGGTGTCTCTAGTGCATCCCAGAATGACCCGCATAGCTTCGTTCTGTATGCGCTTTAACTTCACCAGCTGACTCTGAGACAGTGAGCAGTCCGAAATCTATAATCAATTACTGAGAGGATCAAGTGCTGGTATAGGGTGTCACAACCGTCTCCACATGGTCCTTGAAAGATAGGCTCCTGTCAAATGTGATCCCCAGATACTTCAGTTTGTTCTCTCTGCTGATATTTCTACCATCTATCGCGAGGCTTGGGACATCAGCTCTCACAATCCTGTTGTTCAGAGAGCACCACAAAACAGCCGCCTTTTCCGGGTGGATGACAGCACTTATTTCTGTGCACCAGTCAATCACTTTATCTACTGTCGCTTGTAACTCATGGGCTGTTTGCTCCCTATCTCTCCCCTGCCTATATGCAAGAACATCATCTGCAAATGTTAGTATTCTTCCAACCCCTGGTGCTTCTAGGTTTGCAATCTTGCTCGTATACACATTAAAGAGCACCGGTGAGACTGTAGATCCCTGTGGCAGTCCCGGGGTAAAAAATATGTGTCTCTGAGGTCCATGCACCCAGACGGAGAGCAACCCGACGAGAATGCAGGACGGCTGCTATCCAGTTCACCAATCATATTGACCCCCTTCTCCATCAGTGCGGTAATCAAAATATCATATCGAACTCTATTGTAAGCATCCTCGAGATCAAGCGCTGCCACCACCGTTTCCTGTCTACTCTGGAACCCCTCATAAACGTCAAAGGTGGCTGCATTTGACCAGGTATCTTTTCCTGGCCTGTAGCTCCCCAGGCCTCTTGGAAGAAGCTTCCCCCTTTCCAAAAACTCTTGCAGCTTGACAGCGACTATCTTCTCTAGAACCTTCCCAAATGTATTTTGAAGGGTGATGATTCTAAAGCCGCTAAGCTTTGAATGATCCTTGAATAGTTTTGGGAGAGGGATGAGATAGCTGTGCACCCAATCCTGTGGTACTGATGCTGTCCTAATGCTCTGGTTAAAGCAGTCGGTCATCTCCTCCAGGTCTGCATCGCTCAAACCCTTCATGTGGACATATCTGACCCCATCGGGCCCTGGTGCCTGTCTTTTGCCTTTTTCAAAATGTGTTTAACATCATCCACCCGTATGATGTCTTCATACTGCATATTGTTCGTGGTGCCAGATCCTCTCTAACTGCATCCCTTGTGTCCGCATTATTATGATTGGTCTGCTCTAAAAATCTCTGGAGAAACGCCTCCCGTTTCTCTTTGTCTGTTGTCACGCGCACACCATCATCTCTATAAATTGTTCCCACTGTCATAGGCCGATATTTTCTCTGCATTTGCCTCTGCAGTTTCCAGAATTTTCGCAAGGTTTTATCACCTCCAATCTCCTTCATGAAACATTCCCATTTTGCCTTTTTGGCCTCTGCAGCACAGCGCTTGAAAACCTCCACCTTGTCTTGCTTGACATTTTCCGCTGTGTCCACTTCTCTCGTGAGCTTCGAGGTGTCTGTCGCACTTTCTTTAGCTGCTTCGCTGCAGCTCTCTTTGCTTTCCAAACATGGTCTACTTCTGGGGTCCACCATGGGGGTCTGCAAAAAAGGAGTTTTAACAGTCATGTTGCATGCTCCTTGTCTGAGGCGTCCAAGAAGGCAATCGGTCCACTCATATCGGAAGGTCTTGCGCGCTCTCCCAGCTTTAACTTTCCTGGGTTTAGAGATCAGGACTGAGCATGGCATATGGTCATTCAAAACAGTCCACTTTACGTCAAGGACTGATGACTGGGAGACAAGTGCAAAGTCAATAGCTGTGTCTGCATCGCCAGGCCTCATTACCATTCTAGTCGGCCTACCATCATATATGCAGACCACATCGGAGTCCACCATGGCATCCGCAAGGGCAATTCCCTGTCGGTTTTCTCCACTACTGTCCCAATCTCTGTTCCTTGCATTGAAGTCTCGACATATTCCTCTAGTTCCTTAAGCCAGTTCCTTTCTGACAAAACAATCCACTGTGGCATATACATTTATGATGTTCCAACTTAAGCCACAAATCTCCATTTGTATACCCTGGACCTCTCTTGCACTGTGATTCCACTGGCTCAAGTCAAGTACCACATGCTTCACTCCTTCCTTCATCAGCAGACCTTGTCCATGTCTCTTCTGCCCAGTAGGGTTTATATAACTGGCGTACCCAGGGCAATGGTACTTGTCTGTATTTAGCTCCTGGAGCATGAGGACGTCAAAATCATATATTAGTCTCTCCAATACAGGACCTCTCTGTCTGGCACTGCGACAATTCCAGTATCCCATTCTTACAAGTTTGAAACCTGGTCATAGTGAACGAATATTAAAGGGCAATGATGTGTGCACCTAAGTATGATGGTGATACTAACGAAACTACTTTTCTGTGCTCATTTATGTGTGTACGAAGAGAATCCTAAAGTCTGGGTGGACTGATATGTGTGAGCGCACATACATACATCTATACATATCAACAAACATTTATACAATAGTATACATACACATGTGTATGGTATATAAGATAAAGGAATACTTGCTTAATTACTTAATTACTTACTTACTTACATACTTATTACTTACTTATTATCTTACTACCCTACTAACTTATTTACACTCTTACTTACTAACTTAATTGCTTACTTACTTACTTACTTACATACTTATTACTTACTTATTATCTTACTACCCTACTAACCTATTTACACTCTTACTTACTAACTTAATTACTTACTTACTTACATACTTATTACTTACTTATTATCTTACTACCCTACTAACTTATTTACACTCTTACTTACTAACTTAATTGCTTACTTACTTACTTACTTACATACTTATTACTTACTTATTATCTTACTACCCTACTAACTTATTTACACTCTTACTTACTAACTTAATTGCTTACTTACTTACTTAGTTACATACTTATTACTTACTTATTATCTTACTACCCTACTAACCTATTTACACTCTTACTTACTAACTTAATTGCTTACTTACTTACTTACTTACATACTTATTACTTACTTATTATCTTACTACCCTACTAACTTATTTACACTCTTACTTACTAACTTAATTGCTTACTTACTTACTTAGTTACATACTTATTACTTACTTATTATCTTACTACCCTACTAACCTATTTACACTCTTACTTACTAACTTAATTGCTTACTTACTTAATTACTAGCTTAATTACTGACTTAACTACTTACTTACGTAATTACTTATTACTTACGTAATTACGTACTTATTTACTTTCTTACTTATTTTCTTACTAACTTACTTACTAACTTATCTATGTACCAACTTACTTGCTTACTAATTTATTTACTTACTTACTAATAGACTTACTTGATTTCTCACTTACATACGTACTTACCTACTTACATACCTACCTTTTTACTTGCTTACTTAATTACTCACGAAAAATTCACGATGACTCCAATTCAGTATAAGTAAAAGGCTATATTTACATGCCAGTGTCAGTAAAAAGCTATATTTACATGTCAATGTCAGTAAAAAAGCTATATTTACATGTCAGTGTCAGTAAAAAGCTATATTTGCATGTCAGTGTCAGTAAAAAAGCTATATTTACATGTCAGTGTCAGTCATCATCATCATCATCTTCCACTTCTGCCGTCAAGCGTCGTGGGGAGGAATAATTTGCGTTCCAGCGCCCGGTGGACGGCACTGGATAGTGTCATTCCGTGTGGTTGTACAATGTCTCTGATGTCGTCAATCCATTTTCTTCTTGGACGTCCTCGTGGTCTCGTCGCAGATGATCTTTGATGTAAGGCCAGTGATGGTAGTTGTTGATGTTGCATTCTAATGACATGGCCAAACCACTTGATCTTCTGTTTGTCAATAAATGTGGCACAAGGTGTTGATCCCACAGTCTGTCTGATAGTAGCATTTCTTACTCGGTCTCGGATTGTTAAGTTGGCAGCTCTCCTCAGGCATCTCATTTCGCAGGTGTTGATTTTGCGAAGGTGTAATTTGGATAAAGTCCAGGTTTGAGATTGGTAGCATAGGGTTGGTGTGAATATGCTGTTTATTATCTGTCGTTTTGCGGACATGGGTATGTTTGGATGTTTCAGTAAGGGTGATAGTTGATATGTAAGTGCACTAGCTTTTTGACATCTGATGTCAATTTCTCTGTCCAATCTGCCATCTTCTGTGATCATACTTCCAAGGTATTTGAATTCTTTAACTTGTTTCAGAGGTGTGTTATTTATCTGTATATTTAGTGGGCCTGGCGATCTGCTAACTTGCATTACTTCGGTTTTGGCTGTGTTTATACTCATATAGTCAGTGTCAGTAAAAGGCTATATTTACATGTCAGTGTCAGTAAAAGGCTATATTTACGCCTGAGGACAGTTCAGAGTCATGGTATCTGCAGCAGTATAGTTATTCTTTGCCGCATACAAACCAAACATTAAAGAGACACAGATTCTGTGCAAAGAGACTAACTACTACAAGACATCATGGTGGCCTATTCGTGACGGGTCGGCACTTGATGGTAGTAACTATGACTTAATTGTTCATAGATCAACACTTCCTAATTCCCAGTAGGTGTTTATTTATTTAAAACTTATCATACATGTCCTTGTGCTCACCGGGGGGGGGGGGCGGTTCTGGTCGGCACGTTGCCTAATTGGCGTCGTTTGTCAGGGAGATTCCAAGCGTAACTGGCATAACAGGATATAGAAATGATGTTGAAATTATTTGCATATCCTTTAGAGGACGTTTGCAGTCAACACCGCATATTTTACTGTTGTTGATGTCTTGGCATGTTTACGTTCAAGCTGGATTTAGACAAAGAAGAGGAACACGAGATCACATACTCAACATGCGTTTAATAATAAAGAAGTGCAGAGAATTTAATGTAAACCTATTCTCATGTTTTGTGGATTATTCAAAGGCATTTGTCTGTGTACGACATCATAAACTTTGAGAAATCATGAGGAATACGTGCTTTCCATCACATGTAGTTAGTTAGTCTGTCTTTCCTCTTGAGCCTAAGGCGGCGCATAGGGCAGAAGTCCTGTCTCTCCATGCTTGGCGGTTCGCTGCTACCTGTTGTAGATCTTGGATGTTTACTTGGCCGTTGAATGAGCCTTCTCTAACGATGGTTCTACGCAGGGTCTCTCTTGGTCTTCCCCGTTTTCTTTTCCCTACCGGTGACCATATGAGGGCTTGGTAGGGGAGTCTTGTCTTGTCCATTCTGAGTACATGGCCGATGTAGTTCCAACGGCATCTTCTTATAAAATTGGATACTGTATCTTGCTTAGTCTCTTGTCTTATTTGCGTATTGGTTCTGAAGTCTGTCAAGTTGATGTTTAGAAGTCTTCTAAGATATTTGTTCTCAAAATTATCTAATTTTTTTTTTATCTAAAGCTACCGTTGATTTCCAACTTTCACATCCATACGTTAACACTGGAATCACACAAGAGGTGAAGATGTTTAATTTCGTGTGTTTGCTGAGTGTCTTTGACTTCCAGATGTTTGATAGTTTATTGAAGACACCAGATGCTAGTGCGATTCTAGATGATATTTCTGGTGTTGAGTCCCCTGTAGATGTCATTTTGCATCCAAGGTATGTGAAGCTGTTTACTTTTTCAAGAACGTAGTTATTTAATTTGGTGTCGTCTGAACTGTTGATAAGATCGATAGTTTTTGTTTTTGAGGTGTTAATTTGGAGACCAATTTGTCCTGAAACATTTTGGAGATGGTTTATTTTCTCTTGGGCATCTGGGTGTGTTGAACTCAAAAGCACTATGTCGTCGGCAAAGTCCAGGTCTTCTAGAATTTTGTCAACCCACTGTATACCTATATTTGTGTTGTTTGTGCATTTGCGCATGACATGTAGTGCAGCTCATAAAAATGCTCTATCTAGACAAAGAAGCAGCAGTTAGAATAGATGGCTAGACATCAGATTGGTTTGATATCAAGCTAGGAGTCCGTCAGAGCTGCGTGCTGTCACCCTATTTGTTTAATCTATACGCCAAAAATATAATGAGAAATGTAAGAGATGATATAAACAGGGAGCTATATGATGCCCTAAATATCGGTGGTCATGACATACCAGAGATTCGGTATGCTAATGATACAGTATTACTATTCACAACACAGAATGGCATAGAAAACCTAATAGCCTCAACCCAATAGAATAGTGAAAATCACAACTTATATCGTAACATAGCAAAAACAAAAATAATGCGTACAGATAAAACTACTATGGAGAAAGAAATATATGTTAATGGGGAAAAATTGGAGGTGGTGGAGAATTTTGAATATCTTGGGTCATTGATTACCAACAATGGTGACACAATGAAAGAGATTAAACGACGACTATCAATTGCTCTTCAAAGACTAAAACAACTGAATAAATTATGGAGTGGGACAGACAGAACTACAAAATTGGATGTTTAAGAGCATGCATCTTTCCCATTGCAACATACGCCTCTGAGACCTGGGCACTTACTAAACAAGCTGAACAGCGCATAAATGCCGTTGAATATAAATGTTATAGACGAGTTCTAAGAATATCTTGGGTAAAGAAAAGAACAAATGCATCCATACTTCAAGAGCTGAATACTGAAGAAGGTTATCTATTAAAGACAATAAAACACAGAAAATTGAAATAATTTGGTCACTTGAAACGTCATGAAAGTTTGGAGAGAACAGTAATGGAGGGGTATATGCCTGGAAAGAGAGGAAGAGGAAGGCCAAAGAGAAGATGGGTGCAGGATGTGGCGGATGATTTCCAGATGGGTGTATCGGACGCGGGACATCTTGCTTATGATCGAGAGGTTTATCGGCAGGTTGTTAAGGGAGCGAGGTTCTGCAAAGGACATGCTACTGAATATATGAATGAATGAATGAATGAATGAATGAATGAATGAGTTTACCATTGCTTTCTGAACGACCGGCACGCATACCATACCGTATAAAACCAACGCAACGCGTTCTGCTGCCAAATCACGCAGCTGTGTTTCGAACGTGGGTGTGCGGGATCATTTGTAGAATGGGCAAAAGAACAAGAAATGGTTGTAGGAAACACCTGGTTTAAACAACATCCAAGAAGATTATGGACATGGAGGAGTCCAGGCAGCAGGATTAAAAAACAGATAGATTACATCCTGATTAACAGAAGATTTCGAAATGCGTTAACAGTCATAAAAATAGTTCCCAATACTGACTGTTACAGTGATCACAGATTAATTACATCTACATTGAGGGTAAAGTTAAAGAAAGTCAAGTATACAACAGGAAACACTAAATATGATTTGTGTAAACTGAAAAATGACACAGAAATACAAGATAATTTTAATATAAAAGTAAAGAACAAATTTGACATATTGTCTGATCTAGAGATCCTATTTCAAGATGTGGATTATCAATGGGATATGTTGAAGAAATAAATCAGTTTGGCCGCAGAAAAAAAAAAAACAATTCTAAAATTAAAGAAAATGGGTCGTAAGACATGGATGACTGGAGACATGTTACAATTAATAATGGAAATAAGAAGACAAAACAAAAATAACCCTGCCAAATATAAAGACAATCACATAAAATTCAGAACATTATGTAAGGAGGTAAAAGAAGCATGGCTCTAGAAAAAATTCATAGAAATTGAAAAACAACACCACAGTTATCATCATCATCATCATCATCATCATCATCATCATCATCATCATCATCATCATCATTATCATCATCATCATCCACTTCTGCCGTCAAGCGCCGTGGGGAGGAATAATTTGCGTTCCAGTGCCCGGTGGGCGGCACTGGATAGTGTCATTCCGTGTGGTTGTACAATGTCTCTGATGTCGTCAATCCATTTTCTTCTTGGACGTCCTCGTGGTCTCGTCGCAGATGATCTTTGAATTAAGGCCAGTGCTGGTAGTTGCTGGTGTTGCATTCTAACGACATGGCCAAACCACTTGATCTTCTGTCTTCAATAAATGTGGCACAAGGTGTTGAATCCACAGTATGTCTGATAATAGCATTTCTTACTCGGTCACGGATTGTTAAGTTGGCAGCTATCCTCAGGCATCTCATTTCGCAGGTCTTGATTTTGCTAAGGTGTAATTTGGATAAAGTCCAGGTTTGAGATTGGTAGCATAAGGTTGGTGTGAATATGCTGTTTATTATCTTTCGTTTTGCGGACATGGGTATATTTGGATATTTCAGTAGGGGTGATAGTTGATATGTAAGTGCACTAGCTTTTTGACATCTGATTTCGTTTTCTTTGTCCAATCTGCCATCTTCTGTGATCATACTTCCAAGATATTTGAATTCTTTAACGTGTAAAAATACCAAACTAATGAACACAAGAATTCAGGAGCTTAATATCAAAGAACACGTACATCAGCAGGCTGAATGAAGACGAAAGATTTAAAAGTCATATTAGAAAAAGATAAGATTTTACATGTATTGTCAGATTATGTGAAAAACCTTTATGATGACAACATAGAGAAACAGTATGATATTCAAAATAATAATGAGGGACCATCAATTTTGAAGATGGAGGTTCAGAATGCTCTTAACCATATGAAATCTGGCAAGACCCCCGGTTCAGACAGCATCACAACAGAAATGATTTTTGCTTTAGAAGCATATGGAATAGATAAAGTTACCAGACTGCTGAATACAACATATGATATTTGGAGACATACCTCATGAATTAAGTAATTCTGTATTTATTGCAATCTCAAAGAAATCAGGAGCCTTGGAATGTGATCAACATCAAACAATTAGTATAATGAGTCACATCACGAAGATTTTGCTAAGAATTATCATGCAAAGATTTATGAAGAAAATACAATCTGAAATTGGAGAAAAACAATGTGGGTTTGTAGAAGGCAAGGGCACAGTAAATGCTGTGTATATACTGAGAACAGTAATTAAACGTTCTATAGAAGTAAACAAACATCTAAACCTTTGCTTTATTGACTACACAAAGCCTTTCGTTAAAGTGAGACATGTCGACATGATAAGGATGCTTGAAGATCTACAAATTGATGGGAAATACTTTAGTCTTGTAAAAAACATATATTAGAAATAACAAGCTGCTATAAGGATTGATAATGATGTAGGTCAATATCAGCCTATTAAAAGAGGTGTGAGACAGGGTTGTATTATGTATCCAGATCTTTTTCCCATGTACAGTGAAAATATTTTCAGAAATATAGAAGATATGGAAGGAATCAACATTGAGGGACGATACATCAATAACATTAGATATGCAGATGATACAGTCCTGATTGCAGACAATGAACAGGACCTGCAACATTTAGTAGATGCGGTTTTTGCACACAGTGAACAAGTAGGGATATAATTGAATTGTTAGAAGATACAGATTAACACTATGTAATATACAAGTAAATGGACATATTCTTAAACAAGTGAATCGGTACAGTTATCTCGGAACAGTCATAACATCACATGGGAGATGCTTTGAAGACATTAGAATATTACCTTCGCTGTTGCGTAGGTAGCCTTTGGCAAGATGATAAACATACTGACGAAAAATAATATATTAACTGAAACGAGAAAAAGAACGTTGAAGTGCTACATAGAACCTGTAGTTTTGTATGGATGTGAAGTGTGGACAATGAGTAGAGAAGCTAAAAAAACATCTGATGGCTGTGAAAATGTGGTTTCTGAGGAAAATGCAAAGAATACCATGGACAGATAGACAAACCAATGAACAAGTCCTTAAAGAAACAAATGAAGATCGTAAACTGATTAGAGACATTAGACGTAGACAGTCACAATTATTTGGGGCATGTTATGAGAAGAAATGAATTGGAGAACTTGGTGACAACTGGCAAGATCGAAGTTATACCAAGGGGAAGACCGAGAAGTAAATATCTGAATGTCTTGGCCACGTGGCATGGTCAAGACAGGAACACGGAGCTGATACACGACTCTGGTGATCGGTTGAGGTGGCGAAACGTGACCGCCCATGCTTATCGGCATGCATATGAGGTTGGATAGATGGATGGATGGATGGTATGCGGGGTCACGAACTGCGTCAGTAACACCTTCGCCACGGAGGCGGTGGTAATGGTGTTAAACAAGGAATATACACGAGTTTGTGTGGTAATTCCCACTTGTCCCCCTACGGCGTTGTAATCGACGATTCTTACCTTCTCAGATAAGAAAAGGATAGTTTACTTTTATCTCATCCTGGGTAGAGCTGATTTGAGTTGAGTTAAGTCAAGAACCGGAGTCTCCGTGAGTTCGGGAGTCTCCGTGGTGAAGTGGTCAATCCGTTTGACTCAGGCACCGAAGGTTGTGGGTTCGATTCCTGGCCGAGTCCTTCGGTTCGAGAGTTCAATTTTTTGGACACTCCTGTGGGTTGTCGCTGGAGCTAAGGAGTTTGTGCGACGCTTTCCGCGCTGCGGAATGAGACTGAGCTATATGGGATAAAACCCGGTGCAGTGAAGTCGACCCTGTCGACTTTTAAGCGACTGTTTTAAAGTCAAGAACCGACATCATAACACTCTGTGCATTCACATACGAGCACAGTCGTCATCGTCAACAGCAAGGGAAGAGTCCCTACAGTAATAGTGCCAGGAGCAGTCTGATTATACTGGTCTACACACGTTTTGGTACCTTACATTTTATAGCTTTTCTTGGATAATTTTGTGTTGCAGATTCCAAACATGTAATCAGAGGTTTGTTCATATCAGTTCTAGTTTTTCAGATAACTAAGAACTAAGAATGACCTTCTTTGTGGGGCTATTGTTATGTACAAGCTTAGAGATAGGTGTCATCAGTAGCAATATGACTGTAATCTGTATTCATATTATATGTAATTACTGTGCATTTATCGCCTTTATATAAAACACCAAAAATGTATTAACATTTACCACTAGCATTTAAAAAAAAAACAATAGTCAACACACACAAAGTGTCTTTTTCGAGGATTTCCTGGAATGTGATATGCCCGGACAGTCATGCTTAAGGGTCCAACAGTAATCTGCCATTATGTGGGCATCCCAAAGTCCCTGGTATCTCTCTTCCATTGTTTTTATATCTTGGTGAAATCTGTCATCTTGCTCCTCACTAAACCTTTGTTTCAGCAGTTAGTATTTATTTTTCTTCCAATCAATCAATCAATCATGTGCCATGCCGGAAAGCTATTGAAGCTAAAAGTTCTGAAGATTCTTTGGAGAGATATAGATCTCGAATTAGATCACGCTGGTCGAAGCGTTGAGCAGCTGGAAGATCATCTTTGAAATCACTATCACTGTCACTTGTCGTTCATCATGCCACTGCTATTTCATCTTCTAGCAGTGAATAAGAAATCTGACTGAAAGTTTGAATTGGTATTTCATCTCCGCGCGGAACAGGTCTTCTAGCAGAATTTAACATCTGGATATTTCCATTTTCTTGATGTTTTCCATCAATTTCCTTAATATTGACAACATAGAAATAACAGTCATCATAGTGGTTCTTGGGCTCTTTCAAAAACATTGGAATTCCAAATTTTGTAAGGGACTAGATATCAACAGTGTTTCCCCCCCCCCTCCCCCCGAGCCTTATATTGAAAATACTGTAATAATATTACTTAAATACGCACATGCCTGTATGTCAAAAAACTAGAAGTGCTACAGACAAATGAATGTGGTATTTCGAGTTAGCAGGCCTCATTTATGCACAATCAGGTGTTACATGTTTGGCAGCAAACATTTGTGGTTGTAGTGTTGTGTTATGTGTCCTCTGAGTTTTGGGTATCGGGCTGATCCTCTGGTCACTCCCTACAGCACCATTCTCACCAAGCCATGTTGATCTATCTGTACTTCCGCACTATACACATGACCCCAAAGGACTTCGATCACATCTGTCTTATCATGTAGCGATACCCCACCGATCGGAGCAGACACAGCTGATCTGTCCACCTGTTCCCGGATGTTGCACCGACAACAAACCTTCTCGGACAAGGTCGGGATATTCGTTACGCTCGTTAAAATACCTCGGCAGTTGGATATGAAAGTGGGTCATAAGTGATTCAATGAGTTGACTTGAGTTGAGTTGAGCTAGGAACTGACATCACTGCACTCAGGACATTCCCATATGTGTTCGTCCCCTCGTTCAACAGCCAGCGAAGAGTCACACTACTAATCGTTCCCCCGCTATCTGATTGAATGTTTTCCTAGTCTTCCCTCTCATTTGTGAGATTCTACCATTCGTTACGCTCGTTAAAATACCTCGGCATTTGGATATGAAAGTGGGTCATAAGTGATTCAATGAGTTGACTTGAGTTGAGTTGAGCTAAGAACCGACATCACTGCACTCAGGACATTCCCATATGCGTTCGTCCCCTCGTTCAACAGCCAGCGAAGAGTCACACTACTAATCGTTCCCCCGCTATCTGATTGAATGTTTTCCTAGTCTTCCCTCTCATTTGTGAGATTCTACCAGAACCCCTGCCAATTCCCCCCCCCCCCCCTCTCCCCGTGCAATCTCATCCTTTTCCACATACGGGTTCGGCAATCTGTTCTTCACCTTCTTCACCTGGCCCCACAGGCACAAAACCACCTCACCCTTGTCCATGGGTAATCGACCACCAAGAGGTGCATTCCCTTCCAGCCTATCAGCCTGTTCATTCCCCCGAACACCCACATGGCCAGGGCAAAAAATCCACACAATTCTTAAAATCTGTGACTTCTGTAGCGAGGTGAGCCATTCCACACGAACATTCCTATCCCAACTTCACTAAGTCCGCGATGAAGACAGTGTGTGTTGCAGTGGTCTCCTCTAACCAACGGAATGCCGCTGTGACTGCTTCCACTCCCATTCCCATGCTGGAGGTCGTAGCCTCATATGCCATACTCTCCTTTTTCAAGACTCGCCCATTAGCCTTCGCAATGAAACCCTAACCACTGCGTCTGTTTCTCACCACTGACCCATCAGTATAGATCACTATGTCACCTTGATATGTATTACTCTGGATCAGTTGTTGCACCTCAAACTCTGTGCGGCCCGCTGCTCCCATTATCTGCACTTACGACACAGTGTTATTATTACATTGTGCCAGTCCGTCCTGTCTTCCGGAACTTCAACCCACTTTTTTCACGATTGACGACTCTAGATCACAGACCTGATGTATAGATATTTCAGCCTGTGCCATCCAGGACCTGCCTCGTCTTAGTCTATGACCCTTGACCATATTCATGGCTTCATGCATGGGTTGATTGCTATCTGCAGCAACTCTCAGGTACCAGTTAACCTGAAGGACCCCATGCCTGTCCGCCATTGTTGGTAACGCCAGGATATGCTTTATATAATTGGTTTATCCCTTGTGAACCCCAGAATCACACGCATGGCCGCATTTTGTATGCGTTCCAACCTTTCAAGCTGGCTCTTTGATACTGTCAGGAGCCCCAAAACATATTCAATGACATAAAATATTTACTGCTGAACCAAGAGCTTCAATTTACTCTCTTTACTAAGATGACGTCCATTCAATATAATACGTGGAGTAACTTCTTCGCAATCCGGTTATCCAGGGAATACCACACAACCCATGCCTTGTCTGGGTTTATAACGGCCCCTGCGTCCCTGCACCACTTCGCCACCCTGTTTACTGCTACCTGTAAATCTGCTCCCGAACTGTCCCTATCTCTGCCCTGTCTATACACCAGCACGTCATCTGCAAATGTCAAGACTCTACCCACACCTGGTGACTCAATAGCTGCGATTTTGCTGGTGTAGTTAGTTAGTCAGTCGCGGTTCCAACTTCACGGCAACGGGTTGTCCCCATATTGCTCCGTTCCTGTGCCAGCGAATATCACACAAAATGCTCCTCACTGCCCCATATGAACAATGGAATAGACAGGAGTGTCGGCAAGCCAACAGCCCGCACAGGTACACTGTGCATAATTCCGCCGCCAGTGTAGTGTAGACATTAAATAGCACTGGGGACAAGGCAGATTACTGTGGCAACCCAGGTGTAATGGTACAGGGGTCAGAAGTCCAGGAACCCATGCGAATTGCAACCTTACGCTCATAAAGGATTGCCGCAATCCATCTAACAAGGCAAGGGCAGACCTCCATGTCCAACAGAGTGTATATCAACCGATCATACCTAACCCTGTTATACGCATCCTCCAGGTCAAGAGCTACCGCCACTGTCTCCTGTTTATCCTGGAAGCCCTCGTAGTAAATTCAAGCCCCTGCAAATTCAAAAGTTGCAGCATTGGCCCAGGTGTCCTTCCCAGGCCGGTAACTCCCGAGCTTTTTTTTTTGTTTGGGGGGGGGGGGGAAGTAGATTACAAATTTCCAAATGTCGCTGGAGCCTGCGGGCTACTATCTTTTCGAGGACTTTGCCAAAGGTGTCTTGCAGGGTTATGATTCGGTATCCATTAAGTCTGGAGTGATCTTACCTGGCTTTGGAAGTGGGACAAGGTAGCTTTGCAGCCAATCCTGGGATATCTCCGCCATGTTCATGCTTAGGTTGAAACAAAGAGCCATCTCCCCCATGTCTACATACTGCATGTTACTGATATGGGTGTACCTCATCCCACCCGGGCCTAGCGCTGTGTCTTTAGCACTCTTCAGTACCCGTCTAATATCCTCCACCTCAACCTCATAGTCATCCTTCCTAGTGAGTGGTGACAATGCTTCTCTGGCCCTCTAATATCCTCCACCTCAACCCCACAGATTCCTTCCTACTGAGTGGTGACAATGCTTCTCTGGCCCTCTAATATCCCCCACCTCAACCCCACAGTCTTCCTTCCTAGTGAGTGGTGACAATGCTTCTCTGGCCCTCTAATATCCCCCACCTCAACCCCACAGTCTTCCTTCCTAGTGAGTGGTGACAATGCTTCTCTGGCCCTCTAATATCCCCCACCTCAACCCCACAGTCTTCCTTCCTAGTGAGTGGTGACAATGCTTCTCTGGCCCTCTAATATCCCCCACCTCAACCCCACAGTCTTCCTTCCTAGTGAGTGGTGACAATGCTTCTCTGGCCCTCTAATATCCTCCACCTCAACCCCACAGATTCCTTCCTACTGAGTGGTGACAATGCTTCTCTGGCCCTCTAATATCCCCCACCTCAACCCCACAGTCTTCCTTCCTAGTGAGTGGTGACAATGCTTCTCTGGCCCTCTAATATCCCCCACCTCAACCCCACAGTCTTCCTTCCTAGTGAGTGGTGACAATGCTTCTCTGGCCCTCTAATATCCTTCACCTCAACCCCACAGATTCCTTCCTAGTGAGTGGTGACAATGCTTCTCTGGCCCTCTAAAAGCTCTATCTTGCTGGTCCCATGGTTTTAACAATCGTGCAAGAACCCCCCCCCCCCCTTCCCCCTTTTTTGTGCGTGGGTCCTTGTCAGTTGTCATAGGTCAATTGTTAACATCATAAACGGTAACATGTGTACCAGGCATCGCCTTTCTCTTCATCTGCCGGTGCAGCCTCCAGAATTTACCAAATATCACATCCCCGCCGTCTTCATTTATAAACTGTTCCCACTTCATCCTATTTTGCCTCTGCTGCCTGGAGTTTAAACTCCGGCACCTTTCCTTTCTTGTAAAACCGTCCGCCTCCTCCAATTCTGTGGCAAGTGAATGTGTTGCTCTCCGCACCCTCTGCCAATTCCTTATGACCACCCTCTTTTCCCTCTATGATGTCTCCACGTCTGGTGTCCACTATGGTGGTTGGGTGAAGAGTCTTCTTGTTGGTTTAGAATGTTTCTGTGAACGAAGGCGCCGCCAATAATGAAGAGTGGCTACAATAATAACTGAATGCCCTGCGGGCTCTTATAGAACAATTATAGAACCCACCTGGGTGAGCTAAACTGTGGTGGAATCGAGTACCCGGTACAACTGACCAGCATTGAAAGGTTTGAAAACCTGAATCCCACTATAGCCGTCAGGGTCTTTGGGTGGGACAATGGGCCAGCGATACTCCGAACCACTACTCTCAAGCGCAAGCAAATCAACCTCTTGCTCCTGATCAAGGATGAGAATAGGCACTATGTATGGGTCAAGGATGTGGGACGATTTCTATACGGAAACAGCAAACACAAGGGTAAAAAGTATCCATGTCTCAACTGTCTCCACATACACTCCTCTCAGGAAACCTTGGACCAGCACACACCACTCTGTCAAGGCATCAACACAGCCAGCCGTGTGAATGTCCTGCCAGAGGGGGGGGGGGGAGAACTAGATAAAATTTATATCCCCCCAGAAACAGATGAGGGCACCATACATCATATACGCAGACTTTGAGACATTGAACGTTCCAGTACATGGCGCGGCAATGGATCCAAGCCAGAGCAACACGCGTCAACTTGCCGAGCAGCCCCCCTGCGGCTTCGGCTACACCATTGTACGCTCTGATGGTCTCACCACAAACCCTGTCATATATCGGGGGGAAGACGCCACCGATGAATTCCTCCAACGCTTGGAGCGAGAGCAGGTCACCATCCGCAATAAGTTACAGAGGCCGGCACTGATGATGCTGGGGCAACAAGACCGTGAAGACTTTGCCTCCGCCACGACCTGCCATATCTGTGAAGAGCCGCTGGAGGGGGACAAGGTGAGATACCACTGCCATATTACAGGCAAATACCGGGGCGCGGCCCACAATACCTGTAATCTAGCATGGCGTATCAACAAAGACAAGCTGAGGATACCTGTAGTCTTCCACAATCTAAGAGGATACGACTCCCACATCATCATGCTAGCGGCTGGCAGATTGGACTGGGGAAAAGGCCGGTCTACAAGAAGAAGAAAGATGGTAAATGGCAAACCAAACAAGTAGACAACACAACAATCACCTGCATACCAAACACCATAGAGAAGTACGCCTCATTCATAATCGGACAGCTACAATTCATTGACAGCCTACAGTTCATGAACAGCTCTCTAGACACCCTGGTGGGGAATCTCAGCGAGCTGACACACTGTGGCAAATCAATGGTTCTGACACGTAGAGGCAACGATATAATCTCAAGATGTGAGACGTGCAACACTGAGAAGCACACCCCCTGGGCTGTCTTAGTGAACAAGTTCAGGGCCACGCTAAGCCAGAGCCAGTCACATCTCCTTCTCCGTAAGGGTGTATACCCCTACGAATATATGGACAGCTTCGAGCGCTTTGCAGAGGACCGCCTACCACCCAAAGAGGCATTCTACAGCAAGCTCACCCGAGAAGGAATCAGTGACTCTGACTATGCCCACGCCCAGAAAGTGTGGCAGGAGCTCGACTGCAAAACGCTCGGAGGCTACCACGATCTATACCTGAAAACAGACGTCCTCTTGCTGGCCGATGTCTTCGAGACGTTCCGAGACAACTGTATGAGTGTGTATAGGCTTGACCCAGCCCACTACATCAGTCTGCCAAGCCTAGCATGGGACTAACTCCTAAAAAAGTCGAAGGTGCAACTCGAGCTCCTAACCGACTTGGACATGCACCTCCTCTTTGAGAAGGGTCTCCGAGGGGGTGTGGCCATGGTCTCAAAGCGGTATGCCAAAGCCAACAACCCCAAGACTTCAGACTATAACCCCAAGGCCCCCCAATTCATGGATTATGTACCTAGATGCAAATAATCTGTATGGGTGGGCCATGATGGAATACCTCCCCACCGGTGGGTTTCAATGGGCCAATCCAACTCTCGATGAGATACTGAACACCTCCGACAACGCCCCAGAGGGATGGCTTGTTGAAGTTGATATGAAGTACCCAGCACATCTACATGAAACCCACAGCAACTATCCGCTAGCCCCAGAAACAATGGCCATCCCAGAGGTCTGGTTGAGCGGCTATCAGCGCGAGCTCCAGAACAAACTGGGGGGGGGGGGTAAGTTTACGAAGCAAACGAAGCTGGTACCTCACCTCCACGACAAGGAGCGATACGTCGTCCACTACCGCAATCTCAAACTCTATCACAACCTCGGCGTAGAGGTCACCCAGATCCACCGAGCCATCAAGTTCAATCAGAGCCAATGGATGAAGCCCTACATAGAGATGAACACCTCTCTGCGAGCCCAAGCCAAGTCGGAATTTGAGAAGGACTTCTTCAAGCTGATGAACAATGCCGTCTTCGGGAAGAGTATGGAGAATGTTCGCAAACGCATCAGAGTCAACCTTGTCAGAGGCACCGAGACTGACCGACTCCGAAAATTAATCGCCAGCCCCAACTACGAATCATGTAGAATCTTCAACGGTGGACTGGTTGCGGTGCACAGCATCAAGACCAGGATCAAGCTGAATAAACCAGTCTATTGTGGGCAAGCCATCCTGGACCTATCCAAGTACCTCATGTACGATTTCTGGTACAACAAGCTTAAACCACAATATGGTAATAGAGTACAGCTCTGCTACACTAATACTGACTCTCTTCTGCTTCAGGTGGAGACTGAGGATGTGTACGAAGACATGAAGGCCCACCCCGACTGGTACGATTTCTCAGATTATCCACGTGACCACCCCAACCATTCGGTAGCGAATAAAAAGGTGGTCGGCAAATTCAAAGACGAATGCAACAGTCGTCCGATAGCTGAGTTCCTTGGTCTCAGGCCGAAGATGTACTCAATCCTAGAAGCCACCAACATCAAGAAAGCCGAAGGGGTGGCTCGAGCGGTTGTGAAAAAGGACCTCAGACACGAACACTACAAGGACAGCTTGTTTGGCCGGCGTGAATACAAGCACACACAGGTTGCCATACGAAGCAAGGGTCACCAGATAGGAGTTTATGAGATGAACAAAACATCTCTGAGCCCTAGGGACACGAAAAAGTGAATTTGTGCTGATGGTATCAACACTAGAGCCTACGGGCACTTAGAATCCTGCTAGGGGGTAGCTGTGTGTCTGGAGAGACAACGAGCAGCACCTCACACACAAATCCACGAGCTGGCCCATCTACGAGATAGTCACAGAGCCCATAGAGTGGAGAACCGAGGGATGCTCATGCATAACGGACAGATGGTCAGCTACCAACAAGGCAAGCTGGGCCTCAGCGCTTACCGTTTAGGGAGGATCCGGTCAGGAGGCATTTGAGTTTCGGAAGGAACAATCATCAGCTCTTCGCGAACGAAGCCCCGAGCCGGACCATCCTCCAGGTAGTACAGCGCAGGCCGCCCATCCTGACAGACAGTTTTACGAATCTCGTGTACTGTTAATGACCACGAAGGATCAGTCGCCCGGCGCCGGCCACCTTCAAGCTCATGCTCCCCAGGGGAGCTTGCACACAGATACCGAACTAGCGCATCAGACGGAATCACAGGTTCCTTGAGACCGATAGTACGGTGAGCTGGAGCGGCCGGTGTATGGGATACAGAAGTGTCCTTAATGGCATCAACAGGCTTCCGACCCGTCAAACGAGTCACCTCACCGTTAAGCGCCGCGACCACCTGAGGAAGAGCCTGAACCCATTCAGCTGAACGTTCAGAGGACCCTCGAGCTGCCAGTAGTAACTCTTGGGCGTACTGGGCACGGAACAGTCTCTCTGCCAGAGTGCGATTGAACCTCTCGACGATCGCCTGCTGCCGGTGATTCCCAGCTTCTCCACGCCGTATCTGTGTCTTATGCCTCGCAGCCAGCTGGCTCACAGCACCCATAAACCCACGCCCCGGGTCAATCTGCAGAAGCTGTGGCCATTTGAGTGGCACGCGTTTGTAAATTCGCTCTAGGGCCAAAGCCACCCCTTCACTGCTCTTGTCTGTCAAAGCCTCTGCTTCCTTAAACCGTGAGGCGGCATCCACAACCGTCAAGGCATACTTAAATGTCTTACGACCAACCCGGTCATGTGGTAGGTAGAGCAAGTCAGCCTGATGGACGGCATTCGGTCTATCTTCATCAATAGATGGCCGCGGAATGTAACGAGGAGCGGGTAAATAGATCTGAAAAATAGCTTGCTTCTTGAGCCAGTCTCGAGCAACATCCTCCGAAACATTAGCTGCAGCAGCTAGCTTCTTAATGGCCGCCAAGCCTTTCCAGTAGCCCTGAGGGCTGTAGTAGATATCCTCCAGATCTTTCATTTTGGTACTGGGTAGCAGTAGTCAATCTCTAAAGCAACTTATAAGCAACAATACCAGTCGCTGCCAGCCCAAGAACGATAAAAGTGATCTCGCGGTCTTTCTGCGGCTCGGATGGCACATAGAAATCCGACAGGCGAGGTTCAGGCTCGAGGGGCTCGACACGTTTGCCAGAGATCAGGCTGTATTCCCGCATGGCCTGGTCGACATCCTGGAAAGAGTGAACGGCGTGGCCTTCGCGCTGTAGCTCATCGTTGAGCCAGTCCAGCCGCGCGGTTCTCTTTCTCATCCACTCAGCCTGGGCCGCCTGTAGCCGCTCGACAGCCTCATCGTGCCGCCTCATTTCTTCATGGGCGTCTGCATGCCCTAGCTTGGAAAAGAGGTAGTTGCCCCCCGTAAACGCGAGGGCATTGACAACAGCGCCCCCTATCATCATTGCGACAGAGGCCATAGCTAGCGGGGCTGATACTGTAAGGGCTTATGCAATATATCAGCGGGGATCAAGCCCTCTTTGATAAGCAAATCTCGGACTGCTAAGGCGATGGACGTGTCTAAAACCATCATCCCAATGTCATACATATCAGCGTCTAGCTTGGGTAAGGTTGCCCCTTTGAAAATCACCTTGGTCAGTTTTGCGGTGCCTACCGTAAGCGCGGCCACCACAGCGCCGTGGTAAACGGCGTTAACAATAGCTCTCCCGTCAACACTCGCCATTATTCCATATAAAATGGATCTATATTCTTTAATATGTTAGTATCCGGTCGCTTGGAGGGCGCAGGCGGGGCAGGTGCTTTAGTCCGCCGCATTTTCTGCCTAATTACTCCGACGACAACGACAACGCCAGCCACTCCGATAATCCAGGGAGTCCAGCCGCGGTAATCAACTGGCACTATTGGAAACAGCGGTGGTGGGGCCTGCTCATGCTCTGGGGCTAACTTTCGTTTCTTCTCACGAACAGCCTGCTGCAGAGCTAGAGACAACCTATCTGCTTCACGAGTCTTTCGAGCCGCAGCTCCTCTCTTCCCAGCCGCAACTTTCCTGGGGTCCTTCGTCACTAGTTTCTCCGTCTCCTGTGGAGCAATTTCGGGGGTCTCCTCCTCCATCTTGTTCTTGCTTAGGGCAGATATGTCCAAAATGGAAGTGCCTAAAAGTAGCTAGCGCGACAGTTGCAGGTGCTAAGCACATACCGAACTTATGGTAGAGTTCACATGTAATTGTGTTTAGCGCATGCCCTAGAAACGGGTCGGCCTCCAGGTCTGTCACCAAAGCTTGATTATCAGCAATGGGGAGGAACATACTTGCCACTTGTGCGTACATCTGTAGCATAGCCGTGCCCAGGGTCTTTGTAATTGCAGCTCCAAGCCTCGCCTCGTGCCTCGCATATAGCTTCTCAATCTCTTGATCAGGCAAGGCCTCAACCTGTTCCACTGTAAGTTTGGAGTACTTACCTCCTATATACTGCCCGGCACGCCCCCCAGCCGCAAGTGCTGCCAGCCTTTCACGATGCAACGCATGTCCGGACTGTGGCGTTGTGGCAGGTGGTGTTGCATGTCCGGACTGTGGCGTTGTGGCAGGTGGTGTTGCATGTCCGGACTGTGGCGTTGTGGCAGGTGGTGTTGCATGTCCGGACTGTGGCGTTGTGGCAGGTGGTGTTGTATGTCCGGACTGTGGTGTTGTGGCAGGTGGTGTTGCATGTCTGGACTGTGGTGTTGTGGCAGGTGGTGTTGTATGTCCGGACTGTGGCGTTGTGGCAGGTGGTGTTGTATGTCCGGACTGTGGTGTTGTGGCAGGTAGTGTTGCATGTCTGGACTGTGGTGTTGTGGCAGGTGGTGTTGTATGTCCGGACTGTGGTGTTGTGGCAGGTGGTGTTGCATGTCTGGACTGTGGTGTTGTGGCAGGTGGTGTTGTATGTCCGGACTGTGGCGTTGTGGCAGGTGGTGTTGTATGTCCTGACTGTGGTGTTGTGGCAGGTGGTGTTGTGGCAGGTGGTGTTGTGGCAGGTGGTGTTGCATGTCTGGACTGTGGTGTTGTGGCAGGTGGTGTTGTATGTCCGGACTGTGGTGTTGTGGCAGGTGGTGTTGTGGCAGGTGGTGTTGTATGTCCGGACTGTGGTGTTGTGGCAGGTGGTGTTGTGGCAGGTGGTGTTGTGGCAGGTGGTGTTGCATGTCTGGACTGTGGTGTTGTGGCAGGTGGTGTTGTATGTCCGGACTGTGGTGTTGTGGCAGGTGGTGTTGTGGCAGGTGGTGTTGCATGTCTGGACTGTGGTGTTGTGGCAGGTGGTGTTGTATGTCCGGACTGTGGTGTTGTGGCAGGTGTTGCATGTCCGGACTGTGGCGTTGTGGCAGGTGGTGTTGCATGTCCGGACTGTGGTGTTGTGGCAGGTGGTGTTGTATGTCCGGACTGTGGTGTTGTGGCAGGTGGTGTTGTGGCAGGTGGTGTTGCATGTCTGGACTGTGGTGTTGTGGCAGGTGGTGTTGTATGTCCGGACTGTGGTGTTGTGGCAGGTGTTGCATGTCCGGACTGTGGCGTTGTGGCAGGTGGTGTTGCATGTCCGGACTGTGGTGTTGTGGCAGGTGGTGTTGTGGCAGGTGGTGTTGCATGTCTGGACTGTGGTGTTGTGGCAGGTGGTGTTGTATGTCCGGACTGTGGTGTTGTGGCAAGTGGTGTTGTGGCAGGTGGTGTTGCATGTCTGGACTGTGGTGTTGTGGCAGGTGGTGTTGTATGTCCGGACTGTGGTGTTGTGGCAGGTGTTGCATGTCCGGACTGTGGCGTTGTGGCAGGTGGTGTTGCATGTCCGGACTGTGGTGTTGTGGCAGGTGGTGTTGCATGTCCGGACTGTGGTGTTGTGGCAGGTGGTGTTGCATGTCTGGACTGTGGTGCTGTGACAGGTGGTGTTGTATGTCCGGACTGTGGCGTTGTGGCAGGTGGTGTTGTATGCCCGGACTGTGGCGTTGTGGCAAGTGGTGTTGCATGTCCGGACTGTGGCGTTGTGGCAGGTGGTGTTGCATGTCCGGACTGTGGTGCTGTGGCAGGTGGTGTTGTATGTCCGGACTGTGGTGCTGTGGCAGGTGGTGTTGCATGTCCGGACTGTGGCGTTGTGGCAGGTGGTGTTGCATGTCCGGACTGTGACGTTGTGGCAGGTGGTGTTGCATGTCCGGACTGTGACGTTGTGGCAGGTGGTGTTGCATGTCCGGACTGTGACGTTGTGGCAGGTGGTGTTGCATGTCTTGACTGTGGCGTTGTGGCAGGTGGTGTTGCATGTCCGGACTGTGGCGTTGTGGCAGGTGGTGTTGCATGTCCGGACTGTGACGTTGTGGCAGGTGGTGTTGCATGTCCGGACTGTGACGTTGTGGCAGGTGGTGTTGCATGTCCGGACTGTGGCAGGTGGTGTTGTATGTCCGGACTGTGGCAGGTGGTGTTGTATGTCCGGACTGTGGCGTTGTGGCAGGTGGTGTTGTATGTCCGGACTGTGGCGTTGTGGCAGGTGGTGTTGTATGTCCAGACTGTGGCGTTGTGGCAGGTGTTGCATGTCCGGACTGTGGCGTTGTGGCAGGTGTTGCATGTCCGGACTGTGGCGTTGTGGCAGGTGGTGTTGTATGTCCGGACTGTGGCGTTGTGGCAGGTGTTGCATGTCCGGACTGTGGCGTTGTGGCAGGTGTTGCATGTCCGGACTGTGGCGTTGTGGCAGGTGGTGTTACATGTCCGGACTGTGGCGTTGTGGCAGGTGTTGCATGTCCGGACTGTGGCGTTGTGGCAGGTGGTGTTACATGTCCGGACTGTGGCGTTGTGGCAGGTGGTGATGTATGTCCGGACTGTGGCGTTGTGGCAGGAGGTGTTGCATGTCCGGACTGTGGCAGGTGGTGTTGCATGTCCGGACTGTGGCGTTGTGGCAGGTGTTGCATGTCCGGACTGTGGCGTTGTGGCAGGTGTTGCATGTCCGGACTGTGGCGTTGTGGCAGGTGTTGCATGTCCGGACTGTGGCGTTGTGGCAGTTGGTGTTGCATGTCCGGACTGTGGCAGGTGTTGCATGTCCGGACTGTGGCGTTGTGGCAGGTGTTGCATTCCGGACTGTGGCGTTGTGGCAGGTGTTGTTGCATGTCCGGACTGTGGCAGGTGGTGTTGCATGTCCGGACTGTGGCAGGTGGTGTTGCATGTCCGGACTGTGGCAGGTGTTGCATGTCCGGACTGTGGCGTTGTGGCAGGTGTTGCATGTCCGGACTGTGGCGTTGTGGCAGGTGTTGTTGTATGTCCGGACTGTGGCGTTGTGGCAGGTGGTGTTGCATGTCCGGACTGTGGCGTTGTGGCAGGTGGTGTTGCATGTCCGGACTGTGGCGTTGTGGCAGGTGGTGTTGCATGTCCGGACTGTGGCGTTGTGGCAGGTGGTGTTGTATGTCCGGACTGGGTCGTTGTGGCAGGTGGTGTTGCATGTCCGGACTGTGGCGTTGTGGCAGGTGTTGCATGTCCGGACTGTGGCAGGTGGTGTTGCATGTCCGGACTGTGGCGTTGTGGCAGGTGTTGCATGTCCGGACTGTGGCGTTGTGGCAGGTGTTGTTGCATGTCCGGACTGTGGCAGGTGGTGTTGCATGTCTGGACTGTGGCAGGTGGTGTTGCATGTCCGGACTGTGGCAGGTGTTGCATGTCCGGACTGTGGCGTTGTGGCAGGTGTTGCATGTCCGGACTGTGGCGTTGTGGCAGGTGTTGTTGTATGTCCGGACTGTGGCGTTGTGGCAGGTGGTGTTGCATGTCCGGACTGTGGCGTTGTGGCAGGTGGTGTTGCATGTCCGGACTGTGGCGTTGTGGCAGGTGGTGTTGCATGTCCGGACTGTGGCGTTGTGGCAGGTGGTGTTGTATGTCCGGACTGTGGCGTTGTGGCAGGTGGTGTTGCATGTCCGGACTGTGGCGTTGTGGCAGGTGTTGCATGTCCGGACTGTGGCAGGTGGTGTTGCATGTCCGGACTGTGGTGTTGTGGCAGGTGGTGTTGCATGTCCGGACTGTGGCGTTGTGGCAGGTGTTGCATGTCCGGACTGTGGCGTTGTGGCAGGTGTTGCATGTCTGGACTGTGACGTTGTGGCAGGTGGTGTTGCATGTCCGGACTGTGACGTTGTGGCAGGTGGTGTTGCATGTCCGGACTGTGACGTTGTGGCAGGTGGTGTTGCATGTCCGGACTGTGACAGGTGGTGTTGCATGTCCGGACTGTGGCGTTGTGGCAGGTGTTGCATGTCCGGACTGTGGTGTTGTTGTAGGTGTTACATGACCGGACTGTGGCGTTGTGGCAGGTGTTACATGTCCGGACTGTGGTGTTGTGGCAGGTGTTGCATGTCCGGACTGTGGCGTTGTGGCAGGTGTTGCATGTCCGGACTGTGGTGTTGTGGCAGGTGTTACATGTCCGGACTGTGGTGTTGTGGCAGGTGTTACATGTCGGGACTGTGGTGTTGTGGCAGGTGTTACATGTCCGGACTGTGGCGTTGTGGCAGGTGTTACATGTCCGGACTGTGGTGTTGTAGCAGGTGTTACATGTCCGGACTGTGGCGTTGTGGCAGGTGTTACATGTCCGGACTGTGGTGTTGTGGCAGGTGTTGCATGTCCGGACTGTGGCGTTGTGGCAGGTGTTGCATGTCCGGACTGTGGTGTTGTGGCAGGTGTTACATGTCCGGACTGTGGTGTTGTGGCAGGTGTTACATGTCCGGACTGTGGTGTTGTGGCAGTTGTTACATGTCCGGACTGTGGCGTTGTGGCAGGTGTTACATGTCCGGACTGTGGTGTTGTAGCAGGTGTTACATGTCCGGACTGTGGCATTGTGGCAGGTGTTACATGTCCGGACTGTGGTGTTGTGGCAGGTGTTACATGTCCGGACTGTGGCGTTGTGGCAGGTGTTACATGTCCGGACTGTGGCGTTGTGGCAGGTGTTGCATGTCCGGACTGTGGCGTTGTGGCAGGTGTTACATGTCCGGACTGTGGCGTTGTGGCAGGTGTTGCATGTCCGGACTGTGGTGTTGTGGCAGGTGTTACATGTCCGGACTGTGGCGTTGTGGCAGGTGTTGCATGTCCGGACTGTGGTGTTGTTGTAGGTGTTACATGTCCGGACTGTGGCGTTGTGGCAGGTGTTACATGTCCGGACTGTGGTGTTGTGGCAGGTGTTGCATGTCCGGACTGTGGCGTTGTGGCAGGTGTTACATGTCCGGACTGTGGTGTTGTGGCAGGTGTTGCATGTCCGGACTGTGGCGTTGTGGCAGGTGTTGCATGTCCGGACTGTGGCGTTGTGGCAGGTGTTACATGTCCGGACTGTGGTGTTGTGGCAGGTGTTGCATGTCCGGACTGTGGTGTTGTGGCAGGTGTTGCATGTCCGGACTGTGGTGTTGTGGCAGGTGTTGCATGTCCGGACTGTGGTGTTGTGGCAGGTGTTGCATGTCCGGACTGTGGTGTTGTGGCAGGTGGTGTTGTATGTCCGGACTGTGGTGTTGTGGCAGGTGGTGTTTCATGTCTGGACTGTGGTGTTGTGGCAGGTGGTGTTACATGTCCGGACTGTGGTGTTGTGGTAGGTGATGTTGTATGTCCGGACTGTGGCGTTGTGGCAGGTGGTGTTACATGTCCGGACTGTGGTGTTGTGGTAGGTGATGTTGTATGTCCGGACTGTGACGTTGTGGCAGGTGGTGTTGCATGTCCGGACTGTGGCAGGTGGTGTTGCATGTCCGGACTGTGGCAGGTAGTGTTGCATGTCCGGACTGTGGCAGGTGGTGTTGCATGTCCGGACTGTGGTGTTGTGGCAGGTGGTGTTACATGTCCGGACTGTGGTGCTGTGGCAGGTGGTGTTGCATGTCCGGACTGTGGTGTTGTGGCAGGTGGTGTTGCATGTCCGGACTGTGGCGTTGTGGCAGGTGGTGTTGCATGTCCGGACTGTGGCAGGTGGTGTTGTATGTCCGGACTGTGGCGTTGTGGCAGGTGGTGTTGTATGTCCAGACTGTGGTGTTGTGGCAGGTGGTGTTGCATGTCCGGACTGTGGCGTTGTGGCAGGTGGTGTTGCATGTCCGGACTGTGGCAGGTGGTGTTGCATGTCCGGACTGTGGCGTTGTGGCAGGTGGTTTTGCATGTCCGGACTGTGGCGTTGTGGCAGGTGGTGTTGCATGTCCGGACTGTGGCGTTGTGGCAGGTGGTGTTGCATGTCCGGACTGTGGCGTTGTGGCAGGTGGTGTTGCATGTCCGGACTGTGGCGTTGTGGCAGGTGGTGTTGCATGTCCGGACTGTGGCAGGTGGTGTTGCATGTCCGGACTGTGGTGTTGTTGTAGGTTCCGGAGCAGACTCTACCGGCTTTGCCTCTTCACGTAACAGCTGGTCGAGTATGGCGTCACAATCCATCACAGCGCTTGCAAATACCCAACGTCTAACTCTAATATAGGAATGCACAGCCCATCCAACCACACACCATGTGCATATCAATTGTAATACAACTAAGGCTGTTACGGAGTAACAAAGCACAGCTTCATACATGCTTAAGTGGTGCTTAGTTGATGCTTAAATGAGGACCAGGATTTATTTAAAAAATCCATCTGGACTTCCAGTAATAAAATTTCCCCTGGTCTCTGGGTAGTGAGATCGGACGCCCGTGTGTATTGTTGTCTCTGGGTAGTGAGATCGGACGCCCGTGTGTGTTGTTGTCTCTGGGTAGTGAGATCGGACGCCCGTGTGTATTGTTGTCTCTGGGTAGTGAGATCGGACGCCCGTGTGTGTTGTTGCGCACGTAAAAAATCCCTTGGCAGTTGGGAATGGAAAAAGAGTAGCCTAACGGCGCTGCCCGGGCAACATTTCGAGTTAAAAAAACAAACCGACATATACAAAGCAATATTTCTCAACACTATACCAAAGACAGTAAAAGACATACATACAAAACTACCCATAGCTCTTTCTTACTATAGACAGCTCATATAGACACGCAGACACTCAGGCAAATATAAACACCACACATATAACACACACTTTTTCTTTATGTACAAACACAAAATATTACAGATATTTCCACTGTAAAATATACGTAGAGCTTTAAAAGAACATTATTAATTAAACTTTCCAGTATGCATGAGTGCGAGAAAGAAAGAAGAAAATGTGGATGAATGTTGAATGAATGGATATAAAATCACTTATGGTCACCAAGACCAATGGGTAATTTCCTATGTTGTAAGCACAAAATATCACATATATTTTCAGAGTAAACATACGTGCTGTTCTTTATGATATTATATTTTAGTATACATGAGTGCGAGAAAGAAACAGGAAAATGTGAGTGAATGTTGAATGAATGAATACAAAATCACATATGGTTACCAAACCAATGAGATTGTAAAAAATTGTGTTAATACAAATGCTTGTTTATTTTTTACCCCCAAAAAAAAAAAAAAAAACGCAAAGGGAAAAATAAATGAAATAAAAAAAAAATAAACAAGGAGAAAAAGATAACTAACTCCTTTTACTCCTACTATTATTAAAACTTGCAAGTTGCAATTGTATGTACCTGCTATGCTATGTTAACACCATTCCTAAGATAATAATTTTAGCAAATGGAATCACATGTTTAAAAATGTGATCATTACCATAACTATTATTATCATTGCTGCTATTATCATTGCTGTTAATATCATTGCTGTTATTACCCTTAGCATGTTTATTTTGTCATTATTATTATTATCATCGTTATATATATATATATATATATATATATATATATATATATATATATATATATATATATATATATATATATATATAAAACCCCATCTCCCATGTGCCCCCCCCCCCCCCTTGCTCATGGTTGTTGTTGCCTCTGCTGATACCCTCACCAGTCGGTGTTCAAATAGTTATCCTGCCTTTACCAACATTACCAGAGAGTGGTGATGTGTTCACTGGTGGAGTGAGTCAAATAGGTGAGAGTGTGGCAAGAGAAACAAAAATGGGACGTTTTTTTTATCTTGTCACATACACTCCCACAAGCAACGCTCTGTCAATACACGCACACAAATACTGAACACACATGATGCATGTAAAAACACTAACAACACAAATGCATTTGTACTACTATTACCATGCTTTGTTACTGAGATTAAGTAACTCTGTATTACTATTTTATTATTATGGTTTGATTGCTATTATTTTTAAAATTTTATGATCACTGGTAATCATTATCATAATCCTTCATCTCCCCGCTTGTTACTGTTGCTGTGGATGCTGCTGCCGCCCTCACTGGTTGATTCTAATATGTTTACTGCCATTATCATCAGTACCGAAGAGGTGGTGATGGTGTTGGCGGTTTTGGAGCCAATTGGTGACAGGGGAAACAAACATAGTAAAACAAAAATTTTGTTGTGTTTTATTTCGGGTAACCCCCCCCCCCCTCCCCCTCCTCCTCCTTTCATATATAAATATGCCAATGAATAAATTGTTGTAATATTACACATATGTCACCCACTCGCCCACATGCAACGCTCTGTAAACATACAAATACTGAACACACAGAACGCATGTAACAACACAAACATTATAAATGCAATCACTACCCTTTCTGCATTGTAAGCTAGTATACTGTCTCCCTTTCCCACCATTTTGATATTGTTGTTGTTAATACTGCTGCCGCCCTCGCCAGCTTTCCTAGTTGCTTGTTCAATGCCCAGGATCCTCGCCATACAGTAGTGTTGAATATACGTAACATCTACAATTCTCAGTTTAAATGCGTTGTTAATCTCTCTAGATATTAATACTGATTTCATGCGACTGAAAGTATGTTTGGTCATTCCTATTCTTTTTTTTTATTTCTGTTTCACTTCTGCCATCATATGTTATTACATACCCAAGATAGGAGACACTTGTTACTTGTTTCAGTATTTTCAAACTTCTTTGTGTCAAATGAAACAGTCTTACGAAATATTCTTGTCAATGTATTTCAGATAACGAAAGTGTAATTTATTGAAGGGAGGCAGTAAAATACAGATGTATTATATCAATGTTACAAGAGAAATAGCTCACACTAGGGCGCTAGAAAAGTTTGCTTGTGAGTTCTGACAAAAATCAATTAATGTTTGAATGGGACATACATAATTTCTATTTACATCGCTTTATGAATGCAGTCCGTTCTCTTACTTCGGAATCAGATTACAGTGTAGTATCCGCACTTGATCTTGTCAGGGCCACCAGCAGAGGCATTCATCCGAATGACACATAGGGACGTGGGGACCTGATAGGGCGGCTCTAGCCTCTGGAGGAACCGCGAGCCCTAATTACAAAACACAAAAAGAATTTTCGAAAAACCCTTTTTTTTTTTTTTTTACAACACATAAAATGGAAAACACGTAAATAAAATAGTCGAAAGGGACATGAGAACATAACAGCTATGTCAAGGGACATTACCATATGCAGCATAAATGTATGTTGCGATTTAAATAACTGTGGTATTTGTATAAATAATTTATGAAATACTTATAGAAATTAGCGATCATTATATGCAGCATAAAGATTAAAATAATAATTGAAGTTGTCTTCAAATTGTGTGTAAAATTAATGTCTGGTTTTCAATCATGAGGATTTACTAGCCATTTTTCTATACAATCTCGAAATTACATTAAATGTTTTGTCTTTCCGATGGCATCATTTGGGAATTAGTAGTTAACATTTGTGTCCGCCTGTAAAAGGCCAAACCAACACGTCCAACAAAGAAACAGTTCAACATCTCCACCATGCCCGAGAAACTAACCAGAGTCGTGGTGAAGTTTAAACATGAGTAGATGAAAACGGGGTTAGAGACTTTCTCCGTAATCCCGTATACTCTCGTGAGTAACGTGACGACTGCGAGAATCGGTAGCGGTACTAGCCGCGTCGGTAAATTACGGGGTATGTGGGCCGGTCGCTCAGAAAGCAATGGCAAACTACTGAGCTTAATCGTGCCAAGAAATCAACAATCAGCTGAAAGATGCTGATGTTGACAGCGATGTCCTGTAAAGAATATTCTAAAATTTTAAAGATGAAAACGACTCCGAAGAAGTTGAAGATCATTAATGCGTAACTTCTGTATGTTATTGACGGTAATGATTAATCAAGTGCCGTCTCCACAACTAAGGTTGGCTGCAATGGATCTCCAACACTGTCTGTCTCTCGCCCTGACTGTACATTATGTCAGATTGCTGTTCGTCCATCTCTTGATGTTATCTTCCCACCGCCGATAAGCGTGGGCGGTCAAATTTTGCCATCTCACTCGATCACCAGAGTCGTGGAACAGCTCTGTGTTCCTGTCTTGACCATACCACGTGGCCAAGCTATCCAGATATTTACTTCTCGGTCTTCCACTTGGTCTCTTCCCTTCGATCTTGCCAGTTGTCACCAAGTTCTCTACGACATTTCTACTCATAACATGCCCAAAAACCTTTGATGGCCTACGTCTAATTTCTCTAATCAGTTTACTATCTTCATTTGTTTTTTGAAGGACGTGTTTATTGGTTTTTCTGTCTGTCCATGGCATTCTCTGCATTGTCCTAAGAAACCACATTTCCACAGCCAACAGATGTTTTTCAGCTTGACTGCTCATTCATTGCCCACGCTTCACATCCATACAAAAGTAGAGGTTCTATGTAGCACCTCAACACTTTTTTTCTCGTTTCAATTGATATCCTTTTATTGGTCAGTGTGTTTTTCATTATGCTAAAGGCTACTTTTGCAATAGCAATTCTTGTTCCAATCTCTTCAAGGCATCTCCAATCAGATGTTATGACTGTTCCGAGATAACAGTACAGATTAACTTGCATAAGAATATGCTCATTTACTCGTATATCACATTGTGGTATTTCTTCCTTCCTAGTGACACCATAATCTCTGTCTTCTTACAATTCAATTCTAACCCTAGTTGTTCACTGAGTGCAACAACCGCATCTACTAAATGTTGCAGGTCCTGTTCATTGTCTGCAATCAAGACTGTATCATCTGCATATCTAATGTTATTGATATATCTTCCCCAAATACTGATTCCTTTCATATCTTCTATATTTCTTAAAATATTTTCACTGTACCAGAAAAAAAAAAAACGATCTGAAGACATTACACATCCCTGTCTCACACCTGTTTTAATAGGCTGATATTGACCTACTTCATTATAAATTATGATGGCAGCTTTTAACGTGGCCGACATATTTCGCTTGTCTCTTTTTTTCTTTTATTTCTTTCATCAACTCTCTTTTCCATCCCATTTTTTCTAGAACTGCAGTGTTTTATTGTTTTGGTTACCATGAAATACGACGTCTTCTTCTGTATATCCACATCTCCAGGGCCTCTATTCGATTTTTCTGTTTGCTTGTTCAATGTCCAGGATTCCACGCCGTACAGTAGTATTGAATATACGTTGCATCTGACAATTCTCATTTTAATGCGTTGCTAATATCTCTAGATGTTAATACTGATGTCACGATGTTGAATTCATTTTTGGCCATTCCTATTCTCTTTTAGATTTCTGTTTCACATCTGCCATCATACGTTATCACATGTCCAAGATAGGAGCCACTTGTTACTTCTTTCAGTATGTCGCCACTTCTTTACGTCTAGTGAAACAGTCTAACGAAATATTCTTGTCAATGTATTTCACTGGATGAAAATGTAATTTACTAAAGGGAGACTATCAAATACAGATGCATTATCTCAATATTACAAGAGAAAAAACTCACACTAGAGCACCAGAAGCATTTGCTTGTGGGTTCTGACAAAAATCACTTAATGTTTGAATGGGACACCTATAATTTCTTTTTACATCGATGTATGAATGCAGTCCGTTCTCGGCCTTCTGAATCAGATCAAAGTGTTGTATCCGCACTTGAACTTGCCAGGACCACTAGCAGAGGCGGTCATCCGAATGACACACGGGACGTGGGGACATGATGGGGTGGCTCTGAAACACCACAAAAGAAAAGAAAAAAGAATTCTCAATGAAATAATGTGTTTTTTTTAAAGCACCACATTAAAAAGAAAACATGTTATTAAAATAATCGAAAGGGACATGACAACATAACATCTATTTTAAGGGACATTACTAAAAACAGCATAAATATTGTTTGTGATTGGAAAAATAATAAGATTTCTATCAATTTTGTACTAAACATTTTCATATAAACTAGAGAAACTTATATACAAGATAAAATGTGAGCAAAAGTTTAAGCTATCTTTAAATTTTATGTAAAACTAATGGCTATGTTTTACAGGCATGAAAATTTATAACCAATTTTTTCTATACCTCCTCGACATTACATTATGCGTGGTGTCTTTTCAATGGTATACTTGTGAGTTGTTCTTTGTGTTAGCAAAAGTTTTTGTCCGGCCACTGAAAGGCCACAACTACACGCCCAACAAAGAAACAGTTCAGCATCTCCACCATACCCGAGAATTTAACCAGCTTCATCTTGAAGTTTTACGTTGAGTAGATGGAAACGACTCCAAGCAGTTAACGATCACTGATGCGTGTTTGATGTATGTGTTATTGACGCTATTCATCAATCAGGTGCCGTCTCCACAACAAAGGTTGGCTGCAATGGATCCCCAACACTGTCTGTCTCTCGCCCTGACTGTACATTCTGTCAGATTGATGTTCGTTCATCTCTTGATATTATCTTTCCACTTGTATCGTTATCTACCACTTGCTCGCTTGCCCTCAACCATTGCCCTCCTGTATGGTTTTTATAAGAGTCTTTTAACCTGGCCGAAATATTTCGCTTGCCTCATTATTTAAAAATTTCTTTCATCATCTCTCTTTTCATTCCCAGTTTTTCTAGAACATCTGTGTTTGATTGTTTTTGTTTAAATGAAATACGACATATTCTGTTGTATATCCACATCTTGTAGCGTAGATAGATTTCACATTCAAAGTAGCAACAAGAGGACTTTCAGAAATAGAAAGACTATTCACTGCTGAAGACAAGATCATATAGCTCGTGTATCTGGACCGTATGAAATTTTCGGCCCATGAAATGATCAGGTATTTAAACGGGGATCAGGCTAAGGAAGGTAAGGTTGATAGCAATACTCGAAATACAGTGTAACAGAACGCCTGTTATAGCGGTTGCACGCTGGACTGTCGGGGTTCAAAAACAAAGCATGGCCGGGTCTGAAAATAGACATAGTAAATGATTGCAGTGCAATTATTAAAAATTAGCAAGCAAATGCACGGTCAAGCACCATCGCTTGATGAAGCGCTGGCTATGACGTATGTTAGCAACAAGAAACATACGACTCAGAAGCCCATGATGGAAGAAGGGACTAAGGAGGAATATAAGCAGAGATTATCAGAGAAATGAGGCTTGAGAACTAACATCAAAAGAAAAATGAAAACATGATCACTTTCAACTGTAAATAATTGTCATGCCCAGATTTGATTGTCGTTGTTGATATGCTGACTAAGAACTGGTCAACTTTCATCATTGGTCAATAAACAAAGTCAAAACCCAAGAATCAGCGGAGACTGGCTTATGCATATTTCTACGTCCGCAAATGTTGAGAAAATTGCGTTGTTTTCACCTTGAAGTTGCTTCCATCGTTCGACTCCTGTTTGTTTCCTGAGTTAAAAATGTTTTGCAGACAACTATACGAATCCGGCTGTCATAAACTCCTCTGAGGTGGATGGTCCTAATGGTGGCGGCATTGCCAAAACAGATTACAGACCTAGTTATCCTGCTACACGTGCCTGGGAAGTAAAGGATCCCTCAAGTCTTGCACTGTCTCACACCCCTGAGACAGACAGGCTATATAGATAACTATGGTACAATAGTCAATCCATAAACTTATGACAGAGCCGTGTGTTAGAAATTTAAAAACTACACACACGTAATTCATTTTCTATAATCTATATTTTGTTTTTCTATCCTATTCTTGAAAACAACTATGATTATTATTCTGAGCCAACATTCACGGCCACTAATCACTGTAAGGTGCTAATGATGCAATGGTTGATGTAGGTCTCCTGGCATAGGAATTGGCTTGCCAGGCACTTAGCTGCTTCTCTCCTCGTCCCAAGATCGTCTGTACCAGTCGCTGCTTCGCTAGTTAGGGTTGTCCACTAGGATTTGTCCTTGAGGATGGCGCTGTGGCTAGTGCTGGATATATATATCCTTACTTTTATTGTCTTTCCCATTATTATATCTAGTGCTGGATATATATATATCCTTACTTTTATTGTCTTTCCCATTATTATATCTAGTGCTGGATATATATCCTTACTTTTATTGTCTTTCCTATTATTCAGCTCCGAAGGTTTGTTGCTTTGTGTTCTCACAGAACATATTCAATTCTACTGGCAACTGTAGACATTTGCGTTACAAAGCGAATCACAGGTAATGTTGCTGCTCTCTGACAGATAAAGTTAGTCCTATGAATTTATAGAATATTGTTATAAGGTGCCTATTTATTGGTGGGGTGATTCTCGTGGTGAGTGTGGTAATGATGGCGTTGGTGGTGACACAACAATCTGTGGACGAGGTTTGACAAAACGAGATTGTGTGAGTGATTGCTCAGGTGGTAGATAGTCCATTTAAAAAATCTATCTTGGCATCATAACATCCTACTCATCTTAAGATTATCGTCCCTATCAGTATACCATTGATAGTACACCGAAGAAGACCTATATATCACTCTCATTCCATATCTTAGTACTCTTGTTAGGTCATATAAATATTAATAAAAAAGACATAAGAATTTCTCTTACAGTCCTATACGAATTTCTCAAAGGGAACTTAGCGTGAAATATCAAGCCTTCAGAATAATTATAAAAGATCGGGTTGAGCTAGGAATATTCTCTCGTGATAATCTATCTCGATAGACTAGTAATTATACACACTCACAGATGATGACAAGTCTAGAACGCTGCAGGATGCTGGCCAACGTGCTACGTGAATGACCTTGGGCCACCCACGCGGCATTGTTACTAACCGTTTAGATCGCTATGTTATTAATATTATTATACTCTAGCTTTAACCTGCTATACAACCATCATGTTAGTATTATAATAGAAAGATATTTATATATAATAAACGAATCCCATGCAGGGTATACAAGACCAGCGCGACAGGTTTCACGCACATGTGTCGGATTTTATGTTTGCAGTCGACATCTATTTTCCGACACAGAATGTGTACGAATATTCTACAAGTTTCATGTTATTACGTCAGGTTTTGTTAGGGGTGTTTAGATAATTTTCCTCTCGATTTTCCTCTTGGTCTGTGCCAGTTGTCACTAAGTTATCCAATCAATATCTTCTCATAAAATGTCCAAAACATTTTTACTGTCTGCGTCTAATTTCTCTAATCAATTTACGATTTTAATTTGTCTCCTTTAGTACTTGGTCATTGGTTTTTCTATCTGTCCATGGTATTCTTTGCATTTTCCTCAGAAACCACATTTCTGCAGCTTGACTGCTCATTGTCCAAGTTTCACATCCGTACAAAAGAACAGGCTCTATGTATCCCCTCAACACTCTTTTTCTCGTTTCAATTGACATCTTTTTATTGGTTGGTCAGAATGTTTTTCATCTTGCTAAAGGCTACTTTCGCCATGGCAATTCTTGTTCTAATCTCTTCAAGGCATCTCCCATCAGATGTTATGACTGTCCTGAGATAATTGTACCGATTCAGTTGTTCAAGAATAGTCCCATTTACTTGTATATTACATTGTGGTATTTCGTTCTTCTTAGTGACGACCATAACCTGTGTCTTTTTACAATTTAATTATAACCCCAGTTTCTCACTAGGTACAACAACCGCATCTACTAATTGTTGAAAATCCTGCGCATTGTCTGCAATCAATACTGTATCATCTGCATATCTAATGTTATTGATGTTTCGTCCTCCAATGCTGATTCCATTTATATCTTCTACATTTCTGAAAATATTTTCACTGTACAGTGAAAAAAGATCTGGAGTCATTACACATCCCTAACACCTCTCTTAATAGGCTGATATTGTCCCACTTCATTATCAATCCTTATGGCAGCTTGTTGTTTCCAATATATGTCTTTTATAAGTCTAATGTATTTCCCATCAATTTGTAGATCTGCAAGCAAATCTACCATGTTGACATGTCTATCTCTATGAAAAGCCTTTGTGTAGTCAATAAAGCAAAGATGTATATATCCTTGTTTAATTCCATAACACGTTCAATAACTGTTCGCAGTATATACGCAGCATTTACTGTACCTTTTCCTTCCACAAACCCACATTGTTCTTCCCCTATTTCAGATTGTAATTTCTTCCTAACTCTTTGCATGATAATTCGTAGCAACATCTTTGTGATGTGACTCATTATACTAATTGTTCTATGTTGATCACATTCCAAGGCTCCTGATTTCTTTGGGATTGCAATAAACATGGGTTACAAAATTCAGAAGGTATATCTCCAGTATCATATAATGTGTTCAGCAGTCTGGTGACTTGATCGAATCCATATTCTTCTAAAGCTTTAATCATTTCTATTGTGATGTTATCTGCACCGGGGGCCTTGCCAGCTTTCATATGCTTAAGAACATTTGAATGGGACACCAATAATTTCTATTTACATCAATTTATGAATGCAATTCCTTTTCGGCCTTTTCGCTAAGAGCACATTGTAGTATCTGCACTTGATCTTGCCAGGGCAACCAGAAGAGGTATTTCTGGTCTAAATACATAGAGGCACGTGGGGACCCGTTGGGGCGTCTCTGGCTTTTGGGGCAACACCGCGTCCTTATTAAACAAAAGTCTCAATGAAAGAAAAGTAAAAAAAAACACACACACACACACACACACACATTAAAAGAAAACATGTAAATAAAATAGTCAATAGGGGCATGATAACATAACAGTTATTTCAAGGGAGGTTACTAAAAGCAGCATACATGTATTTTGTGGTTTAAATCACTGTAGAATTTGTATTAATTGTTTATAAAATGTTTATAAAAGTTATCGGCAGTTAGATACACCATAAACAATGAGATAAAATCAACTAAATCAAATCAACTTTATTAGGGTCACAAATTGGGCCCGTCTTACATTCGGCCCTTCCAATCACTCGTCTTTCGTTCATCAAGAGCATTATACATTTACATAGGAAGAAAAATAAACATTGTGAAATGAATGCTGTAAACATAAACAAGGCTAAACATGGAGAAAAATGTGTACATAAAAAGTATGTGACGTAAAAGTAGTGATGCCAGCGCGTCCCACACACACACACACACACCACACACACTCTCTCTCTCTCACTCTCACTCATTCACTCACACACACACACTCTCACTCATTCACTCTCCCGCTCACTCATTCACTCTCCCGCTCACTCATTCACTCTCCCGTTCACTCATTCACTCTCCCGCTCACTCATTCACTCTCCCGCTCACTCATTCACTCTCCCGCTCACTCATTCACTCTCACTCATTCTGTCTCTCCCGCTCACTCATTCACTCTCCCGCTCACTCATTCGCTCTCCCGATCACTCATTCACTCTCCCGTTCAATCATTCACTCTCCCGCTCACTTATTCACTCTCACTCATTCACTCTCACGCTCACTCATTCACTCTCACGCTCACTCATTCACTGTCCCGCTCACTCATTCACTCTGCCGCTCACTCATTCACTCTCACGCTCACTCATTTACTCACACGCCCACTCATTCACTCTCACGCTCAATCATTCACTTTCCCGCTCACTGATTCACTCTCACGCTCACTCATTCCATCTCACGCTCACTCATTCCTTCTCACGCTCACTCATTCACTCTCACTCAATCACTCTCACGCTCACTCATTCACTCTCACACTCACTCATTCACTCTAACGCTCACTCATTCACTCTCCCGCTCAATCATTCACTCTCCCGCTCACTCATTCACTCTCACTAATTCACTCTCCCGCTCACTCATTCACTCTTCCGCTCACTCATTCACTCTCCCGCTCACTCATTCACTCTCCCGCTCACTCATTCACTCTCACGCTCACTCATTTACTCTCACTCATTCACTCACACTCATTCACTCCCACACACAGACACTCTCACTCATTCACTCTCCAGCTCACTCATTCGCTCTCACGCTCACTCATTCACTCTCCCGCTCACTCATTCACCCTCACGCTCACTCATTCACTCTCACGCTCACTCATTCACTCTCCCGCTCACTCATTCACTCTCACTCATTCACTCTCCCGCTCACTCATTCACTCTCACGCTCAATCATTCACACTCCCGCTCACTCATTCACTCTCACGCTAACTCATTCACTCTCACGCTCACTCATTCACTCTCACTCATTCACTCTCACGCTCACTCATTCTGTCTCTCATTCACACTCACTCACTCTCTCACTCAAACTACAGTAATGAACATAAGTTTAGATTATACATGATAAAATCAAATGGTATTTAACTTATAATATGACAGATGAGAATACACAAACATATGGATTCGCATGTTACATAACATGCGTGTTACATGACATGCATCTGCTCAGCTCTCTCTCTCTCTCTCTCTCTCTCTCTCTCTCTCTCTCTCTCTCTCTCTCTCTCTCTCTCTCTGTATTCTTTCATATACACACACTCACACGCATGCGTACGCTCACACACACACACACTCTCTCTCTTTCTCTCTCATTCACTCTCACTCTCACTAATTCACTCTCCCGCTCACTCATTCACTCTCACGCTCACTCATTCACTCTCCCGCTCACTCATTCACTCTCCCGCTCACTCATTCACTCTCCCGCTCACTCATTCACTCTCACGCTCACTCATTCACTCTCACGCTCACTCATTCACTCTCCCGCTCACTCATTCATTCTCCCGCACACTCATTTACTCTCCCGCTCACTCATTCACTCTCACGCTCTCATTCTGTCTCTCCCGCTCACTCATTCACTCTCCCGCTCACTCATTCACTCTCCCGTTCAATCATTCACTCTCACTCATTCACTATCACGCTCACTCATTCACTCTCAAGCTCACTCATTCACTGTCCCGCTCAATCATTCACTCTGCCGCTCACTCATTCACTCTCACACTCACTCATTTACTCTCACGCTCACTCATTCACTCTCACGCTCAATCATTCACTCTCCCGTTCACTGATTCACTCTCACGCTCACTCATTCACTCTCACGCTCACTCATTCACTCTCACGCTCACTCATTCCTTCTCACGCTCACTCATTGACTCTCACTCATTGACTCTCACGCTCACTCATTCACTCTCACGCTCACTCATTCACTCTCACTTCCCGCTCACTCTCACTCTCCCGCTCACTCATTCACTCTCCCGCTCACTCATTCACTCTCCCGCTCACTCATTCACTCTCCCGCTCACTCATTCACTCTCCCGCTCATTCATTCACTCTCACACTCACTCATTCACTCTCACGCTCACTCATTCACTCTCACTCATTCACTCACACACACACTCTCACTCATTCACTCTCCCGCTCACTCATTCGCTCTCATGCTCACTCATTCACTCTCCCGCTCACTCATTCACCCTCACGCTCACTCATTCACCCTCACTCATTCACTCTCCCGCTCACTCATTCACTCATTCACCCTCACTCATTCACTCTCCCGCTCACTCATTCACTCTCACGCTCACTCATTTACTCTCACGCTCACTCATTCACTCTCACTCATTCACTCTTACGCTCACTCATTCACTCTCACGCTCACTCATTCTGTCTCTCATTCACACCACTCACTCTCTCACTCAAACTACAGTAATGAACATAAGTTTAGATTATACATGATAAAATCAAATGGTATTTAACTTATAATATGACAGATGAGAATACACAAACATATGGATTCGCGTGTTACATAACATGCGTGTTACATGTCATGCATCTGCTCAGCTCTCTCTCTCTCTCTCTCTCTCTCTCTCTCTCTCTCTCTCTCTCTCTCTCTGTGTATTCTTTCATATACACACACTCACACGCATGCGCGCGCTCACACACACACACACTAACACATCAACTCTCCCACTGTCTCACTCTCTAACACACAATCCTACACACACACTCACTCTCTCAATCACACTCTCTCACACATACACGTACACATGAACGCATGCACGCACGCACACACTCCCTCACTCACTCTCACACATACACGTACGAATGCATGCACTGACACATTCCCCCACCATTTCTCGCTCAATCACTCTCTCCACACACACGCATGCACACATGCATTCACTCTCTCCCTCTCTCTGACACCCTCTCTCTCTCTCTCTCTCTCTCTCTCTCTCTCTCTCTCTCTCGCTCCCACACGCACACACATATATAGTGAACAATTATAATGAACAATTATACTGAACAATTATACCAGTAAATGAATTATGGTGGCATATAGTCGGTATGGATTAAGTATTAAAAGAGTTTTCGGTTAAATGTGTAGGGACTCATTGGAGTTTTCAGATCTGGAGGCAGATGATTCCATAAGTGAGCACCAGAATAGGCAAAACATGTTTTGTATAGGTCCAATCTAGGCTTTGAGACATGTAACAAATTTAGGCGCTTGCTGTTCATTGCATTAGATTGAATCAGCGGCAGAAGATACTCTGGGGTATTTTGAGATATAATTTTATTCACTAATTTGGCTTTGTTGAAAAGGAAGCGCTTTTGTAGTGGTAGAAGTCTTAGATGACTGTACAAATTATTACTTTCAACGTGCTTTATGCCAGAAACCAGACGAATAGCGCGGTTTTGTAGAGAACATAGTCGTTTTAAATTAGATTTAGGGCAACCATCCCAAACTGTGGAACAGTAATCGAGATGTGATTGGATATAGCATGTATAGAATATTTTTCGTGTGCTTTCGTCCAGGAAGTGCTGAATTTTAGCAAGTTGGTAAACTTTTTGTGCTATTTTCTTGGTAAGAGCGTGAACATGAGAGCTCCAGTTCAAATGGCTGTCTATTAAAAGCCCTAGTGTTTTATGTTCAGTCACATTAACTATAGGTAACGTGCCCATGCGGAGTTCGAGCGGTGATCCAGTTATGGCTAGTGTCTGTAGTTTTTGTCTGGTCGTTATTAGCATGGATTTGGTTTTGCCGATGTTAATTTGCATGCGGTTTTCATTGCTCCATCTAGTAAGATTATCAAGTTCCTTTTGTAAAGAATTCTCTAATTCACTACGGTTTTCTTGACTAGTATATATAGTACAGTCGTCAGCAAATAGATCACAAGTTGTATTGATATATAAAGGAAGATCATTAATATAAACTGCAAAAAGCAGCGGACCTAGTATTGAGCCCTGAGGCACACCAATATTAAGCTGTGTGGGTCTTGATAGACAGTTGTTGAAGGACACGACTTGTTGCCTGTCGGATAGAAATGACGTAATTATGTTCACCATGTTGGTGCTTGTCTTCATTTGCTTTAGTTTTCTAATTAAAATATCGTGATCTACCATATCAAAAGCTTTTTTAAAGTCTACAAACACCGCTCCACAAATTCTACCGTTGTTGATGTTTAAGTGCCAGTTATCGGTCATTTTTGTTAGAGCACTATGGCAAGAATATTTAGGTCGAAACCCAGATTGACTGTTAATTATTAGATCGTTGTTAATTAAATGGTGTAACGTTATTTTATGAATGTGTTTTTCTAGTGGTTTTGATAGCGACGATAATAAGGAAATAGGTCTATAATTACCCAAAACGCTATTATCGATTGAGCCATTTTTAATTAGCGGAAACACTTTAGCAATTATAAAAGCAGATGGAAAGTAGTTTTTGGCAAGGCACTGGTTATATATGAACGTTAAGGACTCACTAATGACTGGTGCAGCACAACGAAGAATTCTATTACTGATACCATCTAGGCCGTGTGAGTTTGTTGATTTGAGGTTCAAGAGATATTTATAAACGTCTGCAACAGACATTAAAGGAATCTCATCGGGAATATTTCTGGTGCACTTCTCCTCACAGAATGATGCCAGTGAACTTAAATTACACGATGAGTCTGGTATTGAAGACTTTAGATTCTCTATTTCTGATTGAAAGAACCAACTGAATTCATCGCATGTTATAGAATTTGGTATTGCTGATTCTGTAGGGCGTTTCTTATTGGTTAGCAAGTTAATAGCCTTCCATATATTTGTACTGTTTGAATTATCTACAATCAAATTTTTAAAATGATTTTTTTTTATCCTACGAATGTCATATTTAACTTTGTTCCTTAGTCTGCGGTAATTGATGAAGTCTTTATTTTTGTGTGCTGTATCTCGCTCTCTCATGGTTTCCAACACTTCTCTAGTGACCCATGGGGATTTATGTTGATTTTTGACTCGAACTTCTTTGATTGGCACGTGTTTATCGAACACATTGTAGACTGTCTTCGTCCAGAAAGCTAATGCATCGTCCGGGTCAGGAAGTTGGTAAACGTGATCAAGGGCTGCTTTTCTTAAGTCTTGCAAAAATAAATCTTGGTTGAATGCTTTAAAATTCCTAAATTTGATACTTACTTGTTTGTGTTTAAGAGGTTTGAACCCAATTCTTGACCATGTACAACATACCGGGTAGTGGTCACTAACTGTACAAACAGGAACAGAACATTCAATAATATTATCTGGACAAGTAACATATATATGATCAATTATAGTTGAGGATGTGTCAGTAACCCTTGTGGGACGGTTTATTAGTTGTTTGAAATTGTAAGATAGAATGATATCGTCCCATGTCTGGTTGGATTTAGGAATATCTATGTTAAAGTCACCTAATATCATGACTTCTCTACCTGCTGTAAACACCCTATCAATCATTGTAGTGAAACAGTCATACCAACTGTACCCAGCACACGGATTCCTATATAGGTATCCAATGAGAAACGGCTGTTGGCTGGCTGGCTTCACTTCTAACCAAACACATTCTATCTCAGATAACAATTTTAACTCATGTTTAAAGTTTGTGTAAAAGCAATGACTTTGGTTTACATGCTTGAGAATTTAATAACTCATTTTTCTATTTCTCCTCGACATTACATTAAATGCTTTTTTTTTTTTTTTTTTGTGTGTCTTTTCTATGGACTAATTTCATTTAATACAGTTATTAAAAATTTTTGTCCGGCCTGTATAAGGCCAAACCAACATGTCCAACAAAGAAACAGTTCAACATCTTCACCATGCCTAGGGTTGCCAGACGTCCGGCAAAGAGAGGACATGTCCTCCTTTTTAGCCTAATGTCCTCCGTCCGGCAGGCAAAGCTAAAGACCTTTAAAATGTCCGGCTTTTTAAATATTTTATGTTGTCATTTTGTATGTATTGTTGTTACAACTTACAATGTATCTACACTCTACCGTGTGTTTACATTCTTTATTAAAACCCATTGCTTAATAATATTTATTGAATTTTCCCTTTATACCAAATATGAAACTCCAATTGTTTGTATAATTTGAATCTAACTGTTGCTCTATTCGGCAACACTAACAATGCTGTAGTCTCTATGGTCAAAATGTTAATGTTATTTCAGGATTCCAGTAGCAGAGTTTTTTTTAATTTGCATTTTTTGCCTTCTATGTTTATGAAAATGGCTTCTACAAAGAGAAAATGCAAATTCTCGAACACTATGAAAAATAAGTTTCCATACTTCGTTGAAGGACGCAACGAGAACGAGGCAAAGTGTACGATTTCCGATAGTTATTTGTCCGTTGCTAACAAAAGAACTACTGACTTGGAGCGCCATGTTGACAGTGAGAGACATAGAAACCTCATCAAAGTGTTCGCGTCATCTAGTACATCGACGTCTTTTTTTTCAGCCTAAGTACTCAAATGTGTTGCTGAAAGCGCATGCGGCTGAAGCAACTTTGGCATTTCATACAGCTTGTCATCATCACACTTACAACTCGATGACCTGCACAGCTGGTTTGATGCACACATTATTTGAAGATTCAGAAATTGCTAAATATATTGCTTGTGCAAAAACAAAGACTGAAGCAATAATAAATCAGGTGATTGGTCCCCCACACTGATGATGCCGGGGCCCATAAGGGAAGCAAAGAATAGCAACACTGTAGCCTACCACGCATGTCGTAAGAGGCGACTAAGGAGGCTTGATGGTTCCGTCGCCCTGCTACTGAGTGAGTGCGTGGCGCGAAACTGTGAGTTGTGGGTTTCGTGTGAGTGCTTTTGAATCTGCCCAAGTTTTTTTTTTTTTTTTTGGAACGTGACTGCATGTTCGGAGCGATGGCAGGTGGCTATTTCACAGAGTTGACCGGTTTTTGCCTTATGCAGAAATGCGTGGCTGCTGGGCTTCTGGTTGACTGCCACTGCCGTCCGTGATGAACTGTACTTTCGTGGACCTTGTGGGTGAACATCTAGGAAACATCCAGATAGGAAAATGACTGCTGATTCCATCAGAGATGAATTGGATGTTTCGAGGGACTGGTGTGTTGACATTCTGGCGGCGGCATTATGCACAGTGTATCTGTGCGGGCTGTTGTTTGTCGAGACTCCTGTCTTTTCCACTTTTCACATTGGGCAGTGGGGAGCATTTTGTGTGATATTCACTGGCACAGGAACGGAGCATAATGGGGACGACCCGTTGCTGTGAAGTTGGAACTGCGACTAACTAACTAACTAACTAACTAACTGATGATGAATTGGACACATCTTTAAGTGGTATTTCATATTTCGGTCTTTCGACAGATGCTAGCAATCACGGTTCGCAGAAAATATTTTCGATCGTTGTTCAGTACTTTGACTGGAAAGCAGGTGGAATCCAAACTAAGATTCTCGAGTTAGACAACACACCAAATGAAACCTCAGAAACTATATCACAATATATTTTGAGAACACTCCAAAAACATTATTTATGCTCCAAATGTGTTGCTTTTGCTGGTGACAATCCAATGTGAATTTTGGAGGTATTAACAGAAGAGAAGGGAGAAATGTATTCTCGCATTTGAAGGAAGCAGCTTTGAACAAGCCATTAGTAGGCGTTGGGTGTTCTGCTCTTGTTCTGCACAACTGCATCCGACACGACACAGATTTAATGCAGATTGACGTTGAATCTATTGTCTTGAAGATATTCAATTACTTTTCAATATACACAGTCAGAACAGAAACTTTAACGGATTTTTGTGGCTATGACAACATTAACTATCAGCAACTACTCTATCACTCTAAAACTAGATGGCTCAGTTTGTTTCCAGTTGTTGAGAGGCTGTTGATGCTGTTTACTGTCTTGAAAGAATATTTTCTTTCTGAAAACCAACCATCTGCTATGATAAAAAATGTATTGGCAGCTATTGTAATAAAATTGTACTGATTGTGATTTAATCTGGAACGATTTAAATGAAACATTCAATGTGTCCTCCTTTGTCCTCCTTTTTGTCTTATTATGTCCTCCTTTGTCCTCTTTTTTTGTCTTATTATGTCCTCCTCTTGATGCCCACGTATCTGGCAACCCTATGGACCATGCCCCAGAAACAGACCAGTGTTATCGTGAAGTTTTACCATATAGACCATGCCCCAGAAACTAACCAGTGTTATCGTGAAGTTTTACCCTAACCATGCTCCAGTAACTAACCAGTGTTATCGTGAAGTTTTACCATATAGACCATGCCCCAGAAACTAACCAGTGTTATCGTGAAGTTTTACCCTAACCATGCCCCAGAAACTAACATGTGTTATCGGGAAGTTTTACCCTAACCATGCCCCAGAAACTAACCAGTGTTATGGTAACGTTTTACCCTAACCATGCCCCAGAAACTATTCAGTGTTATCTTGAAGTTTTACCCTAACCATGCCCCAGAAACTGACCAGTGTTATCGTCAAGTTTTACCCTAACCATGCCCCAGAAACTAACCAGTGTTATCGTGAAGTTTTACCCTAACCATGCCCCAGAAACTGACCAGTGTTATGGTCAGGTTTTACCCTAACCATGCCCCAGAAACTGACCAGTGTTTTGGTCAAGTTTTACCCTAACCATGCCCCAGAAACTGACCAGTGTTATGGTCAAGTTTTACCATGAGTAGATGGAACCGACTCCGAAGAAGTCAACACCAGCATTTCTTGCTGTTTGTGATTAATTGGCAGGTTTATGTTTAGTATTTGACCATTGCTTTCTGAGCGACCAGCCCTCATACCTTTGTATGGAAACTAACGCAAGGCGGTCTGCTTCCAAATCGCACGCAGTTGTGTTTCGAACGCGGTATGCGGAATTAGAATTGCATTGCATGTGTAATTACGGATTGCATTCATAATTACGAATTGCATTCATAACCTGTTACCTATGTCCCTCCTCAGCAGGCGAGCTCACCCAGACTTCTGATTGACTTGTAATTTACGTTACCAAGTCAAGAACGAGAAGTCAACATTTTAGTTCAACTCACCGGTGCAGGTGAACCCGCTACCTCGGCATCATCACACCGCAAGTTTAAACGCTAGCGGTGTTATCCATCCCACAATGCCTCCAATTAAGGCGTTCCAGTTATCTTATTGTTATGACATTTGACAGGTTCCACTCCGTACCAGGCCTGCGAACACATTTCTGGAGAAGATCAGGGCCAAGGAGCTACTTGTGTGTCCGCCTCATTCCTCGGCCATTGTGTACGTAGACTTGTCATGTTGTAGACATTGATGCAGACAAGATCATGAAAATCACATTGTGGATCTCTTACATGGGTATGATAGGCAGGGCAAACCCAACACACTAACACCCTATGCATGTGTTTATATGCAGTGATAAAGGATATTAAGTAAAACACCTTGTACCCGTATTGAGACTACTGGGAATATGGTGCTAACTCCATGTTTTAAAAGCACCCACTGACCCACGCTTGGTGGTGTGGTAAGTATCACACCCACAACCTTTCCTTCCAGGGATATTTCATGGTGTTCAGTTCAGGAATGCTCATTCCGGGATCACAGGTCAATTTTAAAAATCCGCTGTGATCGGGATTCGAGCACATGACCCCAGCCGGCAGACAAGCCTTCTAACCGCTACGTTACTACGGTTAAATATATGTTTTTTTAAACAGGATGGGCTGCGCTGCATCGGGTTTTATCCCATATTGCTCGGTTTCTGTCCACAGGGCTGCCTGCCGAAAGGCATTGCTCAAAGAACGAACTCCGTAGCTCCAGCTAAGACACCCAGGTAGTCTCCGAGAAAATTGCACTCGAGAACCGAACGTGCTAGCCCGGAATCGAATACACATCCTTGGAAACAGAATACAGGCGGCGTGACCACTTGGCCACGGAAGTTTCCCTACAATAAATGTGGTGAGACTTAGTAAAACGTATTTGGAGGAAGGGCGCTAGTCACGGGTGACGGAACTGCAATAACCCCTCCCCACGAGACATAACGGCATAGGCGTAAGACAACAATAACAACAACAACAATATAATAGTGGCAGAAGTTTGCACACGCGACACGGAGATGGCGAATGGAATCGATGACACGGAGATCGCGAATGGAATCGATGACATGGAGATGGCGAATGGAATTGATGACACAGAGATGGCGAATGGAATCGAAATGACAAAGATCATATTAAGAAAATATTAAATACATACCTCTTCCCAAAGGAATTTAAAAAATCATGAAATATATTGTTCTCTCCAAACAAATGTCATAGAAAATGAAAGTAAGACTCGGCATATGCTGTTTATATATGTAAATGAAGACATATGTAGCAGCTTGGATGTAATTGAAGACTCGTCATATGCTGTTTATATATGTGAATGAAGACATATGTAACAGCTTGAATGTAATTGAAGACTCGTCATATGCTGTTTATATATGTGAATAAAGACATATGTAGCAGCTTGGATGTAATTGAAGACTCGTCATATGCTGTTTATATATGTGAATAAAGACATATGTAACAGCTTGAATATAATTGCATTCCCTTTCAGAATGAATAAGTCAGAAGCTCCTTTGCAAGACTCAGTCTTCATTCATTAATTCAGTAGCATGTCCTTTGCAGAACCTCGCTCCCATAACAACCTTCGGAAAACCTCTCGATAATAAGCAAGATGTCTCGCGTCTGATACACCCATCTGGAGATCATCCGCCACATCTTGCACCCATCTTCTTTGTGGCCTTCCTCTTCCTCTCTTCCCAGGCATATACCCCTCCATTATTGTTCTCTCCAAACTTTCGTGACGTTTCAAGTGACCAAAATATTTCAATTTTTTTTTGTTTTATCGTCTTTAATAGCCAACCTTCTTCAATATTCAACTCTTTAAGTATGGATGCATTTGTTCTTTTCTTTACCCAAGATATTTTTAGAACTCGTCTATAACATTTATATTCAAAGGTGTTTATGCGTTGTTCAGCTTGTTTAGTAAGTGTCCATGTCTCACAGGCGTATGTTGCAATGGGAAAGATGCATGCTCTTAAAAATCTAGTTTTTGTAGTTCTGTCTGTCCCACTCCATAATTTATTCAGCTGTTTTAGTCTTTGAAGAGCAATGGATAGTCGCCGTTTAATTTCTTTCATTGTGTCACCGTTGTTGGTAATCAATGACCCAAGATATTCACAATTTTCCACCACCTCCAATTTTTCCCCATTAATGTATATTTATTTCTCCATCGTAGTTTTATCTGTATGCATTATCTTTGTTTTTGCTATGTTAAGATATAAGTTGTGATTTTCACTATTCAATAGGGTTGAGGCTATTAGGTTTTCTATGCCATTCTGTGTTGTGGATAGTAATACTGTATCATCAGCATATCGAATCTCCGGTATGTCATGAACGCCGATATTTAGGGCATCATGTAGCTCCCTGTTTATATCATCTCTTATCATCTATTATTTATCATCTCTTACATTTCTCATTATATTTTCGGCGTACAGGTTAAACGAATATGGTGACAGCACGCAGCCCTGGCGGACTCCTTGCTTGATGTCAAACCAATCTGATACCTCGCCATCTATTCTAACTGCTGCTTGTTGGTCTAGCATTTTTATGAGTTGTACTACATGTGATGGAAAGCCCATAGTCCTCATGATTTCCCAAAGTTTCTGATGCTGTACACAGTCAAATGCCTTTGAATAATCCACAAAACATGAGAATAGGTTTACATTAATTTCTCTGCACTTCTCTATTATTAAACGCATGTTGAATATGTGATCGCTTGTTCCTCTTCCTTGTCTAAATCCAGCTTGAACCACGTTAATCTCTTCTTCCATTTTCTTACGAAGTCTTCCCATTATGACTTTTAGTAGAATTTTACTTGCATGACTGATCAGGGCAACAGTTCTATAGTTGGTGCATAATTTCATGTTGCCCTTTTTTGGTATTGGAATAAAGATAGTTCTCCTCCAATCTTTTGGCCATATACGATATTTTCAAATCTTTGTACATAATGCATGGTATATGTGTATGCTTTCTTCTGCTCCCGCTTTAATGAGTTCAGCTGGTATCTCATCACATCCAGGAGATTTACCATTCTGCAGTTTCTTTATAGCCCAAGCAATTTCATCTAATGAGGGTTCAGGTTCTGTCTCTGCTGTTGTTGGCTCATGTATCTCATTCATATCCTCACTGTCACTCATATCATACATTCCACTGCAGTACTCCTGCCATCTTTCTAGAATTTGTCTAGATTCTGTTAAGGTATTTCCCATCTTGTCACAGATAACATTCAATTGAGGTTGAACATTTCTTGTCAATAACTTCATTTCTTTGAGCATTTCATAATCTCTTCCAGTCTTATGATATTGCTCTATTCTAGTACAACAATCTTGTATGTATTGATTTTTGTCCTTTCTTGTGTTCTTTCTTATTTCTCGAGTTAAAGATTTATACTTCATCCTGCTATTATCGGATTCACATCCTTTCTGTTTCAGTTCCCTTCGTTGTTTTATTAATTCTAACGTGTCTGATGTAATCCATGGCTTAAGTTGCTTTTTTTTGGTCGGAATTAAATCTTTGGCTGCAGTTATCAAGATATCTCTAGCTTGTACTGCCAGTTCATCAGGTGTCATTTCCTCTTGTACGGACATCAAGACCCCAAAACGATTCCTAACTTCTACGTTGTATGCATCTGGTATGTTTGTGAGATCAAAACGAAGTGGCCTTGCTCCTCGGGTTAGCTTTTTGAGTTTTAATTTCAGATCTGCTTCTAATAACTGATGATCTGTATCACAGTCTGCACTACGTAGGGTTTTTGCAGATGTTATGCTTGATCTCCATCTTCTTTGTATTAAAATATAATCTATCTAATTTTTGGTAATACTGTCTGGAGACTTCCATGTGAAGGGTCTTCTTGGATGTTGTTTAAAAAGCGTGTTGGCTATCGTTAACTCATTTTCTGTGCAAAATTCAATTAATTTGTCACCTGCATCATTTCTATTTCCTAATCCAAATTTTCCTAAAACGTGCCTCTCATTTTCAGCTCTTCCTGCACCTACTTTTGCATTAAAATCTCCCATTATTATTGCTATATCATTATGACCAATCTTATTTAATGTGTCTTGTAGTGTGTTGTAAAAATCTTCAATTTCGTCCTCCTCTGCTGTTGAAATAGGTGCATATATCTGTATGAGAGTTGAGTTTTTTGGACGGCTGTCATGAGTTAAACGCTGATCCCTGCTTCCTCTCATGATATTGACCTGACGTTTAACTGCTAGAGCTATATTGTACAATCACATATAGGACAGCCTCACTATGCTGACTCCAACATAAATCCAACAACAAAGTCATTCGAGTGAACTGAGATATAATTTATCGCAGGCAACTTCAACAGCAAACGTGAGCGAGTGAGCACATCCAGGCTTCAGTCTTTCGTACCGCACTTTCGCTCTTGCTTATCCATCGCACATCATCTCCCTAGACTGAGTGGATAGTTGGGCACCAAGCTGGCCGCCTGCTATAAGAATAAATGCATGACAAACGCCTACCTTCCACTGTCAAATAGCGAATACCAGATATGCCAACGACCGTGGCATCAGGATAGCCAGGAGTACCTGTAGTCAATTGCCGGATACACCTAGAGCGACTTCATGTGGATACCGAGGACTGGTAGCATCATAACAGCCGGTATTCTGTGACTGGTGTTGAAGCACGTCCTAACCTTGTCTTTGCTGGATCACACACTAAAGCTTAAGCCGTTACGGTGTTAGGTGACGTCGTACCATGACGTCTAAATTGCGTTCAATGTTGGTGTCACAATGTTCACCATTTGTGCCACTCTTTATCTTCTTCTTTGATGCGCTAACTCATCAATTGAATGTTGCATCACTGTCATTTGCCACATGACAACGGCCTTTAAGTCTAATAGTGAGGATTCTATCACTAACTGGATTATATCCCATTAAAGATTTTGCAGTTGTCTTATCTAAACAAAATGCCACTCCACTCTGGCCTCCGACGTCTCTACCAGAATAAATGAAAATACTTCCATTTTCAGTTGTAAAATGTCCCTTGCCGCTCCAGCGATGTTCACTAATTCCTAAAATTTGAATGTTGAACCTCTCAATCTCATCACACACTACTTTAAGCTTTCCCTCATACAGACTTCTCACATTCCACGTTGCTATTCTCACTCTGTTTCTTAGTCTGACACAGGGGATTTCCTTGGTAACACTGTCAGGATTAACTCCGTCATCACGATTACTAGTACTGGTCCCTGCGTCACACTCTTCCCCAGTGTTATCTGATCTGCCTGGCCTGGGGGTCTCGCCACCAGATCTCTTTCTTATTATGTTTTCTTTCATGGTTGTTATGGTTTCTTGGCAAGTTTTGCAGAAGGTAGTTTGCCGTTGCTTTCCTTCTGGGCAGTGACTGTACTAGTCGGTGGCCATAGCCATTGTCTCTACTGATGAGATCATCTGCCTATCGCCGCAGAGTGCAAGACCATAACCAACAACAATCTGTCGGCTGCTCTCACACTCCATCCACCACCTGCTTCCATGGCTTCACGTAACCCTGATCGGGGGGCTGAACGGGTACTCCACCTTGCCCAAGGGTGTCCCGTAGACTAACGGAGGAAAGAAGGCGTCTTACATCTCCTTTGATAGGGGATACCCCTACCCCGCTAACCGAAAGACTCAGTCTAGCAATGGTTATTGACTCTTTTGCCTTTGGTTTATATTCAATGCTTGTATAACACAAGAGGAACATGCAACTGTTGTCTGAAATGTTTATAATTGGTAGTCTCTGCTCGGCGTTGGTTATCAATGCTGTACTCCGGGGATGTCCATAGGTTATAGGCGAAATAGGTTCAAGGATAGAGGATAGACTACATTGCACCAGGTTCTATCCCATATGACTCGGTTTCTTTTTTGGGGAAGCATTTCACAGAGCATGAACTGCGTAGCTCTAGCAACGACCATCTAGAGCAGTGGTTCTCAACCTGTTTTCGCCCGTGCCCCCCCCCCCCCTTCACCATATGTTCAGACTGTCATTCTCCCCCCCCCCCCACACACCTTTCCAAAATTGTCAGCCTCAAAAGGTGATTTATAAATAACATGCCTATAATACTGAAAATCCTTATTTTCTTCCATAGTTATACATAACCTTTACATGCAAAGATAAATTTTATAGTCTAGTTTTATAAGAGACAACATTACAGTTATAGACATATTTCAAGCGAACGAAAGAAGAAGGAGAAGAATCAATTCATGAAACAAACTGTTAGATTCATTCAAAAGACAACATTACAGTTATAGACATATTTCAAGCGAACGAAAGAAGAAGAATCAATTTATGAAACAAACTGTTAGATTCATACAAGAGACAACATTACAGTTATAGACATATTTCATGCGAACGAAAGAAGAAGAAGAAGAATCAATTTATGAATGCAGTCCGTTCTCGGCCTTCTGAATCAAATCAAAGTGTAGTATCCGCACTTGATCAGGCAAGGGCCACAAGCAGAGGCGGTCATCCGAATGACACACAGGGACGTGGGGACCTGATGGGGCGGCTCTGGACCCTGGGGAACAGCGAGCCCTAATTACAAAACACAAAAAGAATTCTAGATGAAAGACAATTTCTTTTATATATATATATATAACAGTAAAAGGAAAACATTAAATTAAATTATACGAAAGGGACATGACAACATAACAGTCATTTCAAGGGACATTATGAAAGTGGCATAAATGCATTTTGTGATTGAAATAATTATAGTATTTATTTTAATATTTTATTAAAATTTTGATAAAAATTAGCGAGTGCTACGTATGGTATAAAATAGACATAACAATTGAAGTCTTTTTCAAACTGTGTGTAAAATTAATGGCCTATGTTTACATTAATAAAAATTTAATAACCATTTTTTCTATTTCTCCTCGATATTACGTTTAATGTTTTGTAATTTCAAAGGAATAACATGGCACTGTTTGTATTAGTAACATTTTTGCCTGGCCTCTGAAAGGCCAAAACAACACTTCCAACAAAGAAATAGTTCAACATCTAAGCAGTTCCCGAGAAACTATCCAGCGGCTCGTGAAGTTTTACCATGAGTAGATGCAAACGGCTTCGAAGAAGTTGAAGATAATTGATGCAATGTTTTTCATGTATGTGTTATTGACGGTAATCATCAATCAGATGTCTTCGCCACAACGAAGGTTGGCTGCGATGGATCATCAACACTCTCTCTCTCTTGCCCTGACTGTACATTCTGTCAGATTGCTGTCCGTCCATCTCTTTATATTTTACTCCCACTTGTATCGTTGTCTGCTTCTTGCTCGCTTGCCCTCAATCTTGCTCTCCTGTATGGTTTTTATAAGAGGATCATGTCTTTTAACGTGGCCACTTGTCACATTTTTATTTCTTTCATCAACTCTCTTTTCATTCCCAGTTTTTTTAAAACCTCTGTATTTATTTGTTTTTGTTCACATGAAATAAAACATATTCGTCTGTATATCCACATCTCCAGGGCCTCTATGCGACTTTCTAATTGCTTGTTCAATGTCCAGGCTTCCGTGCCATACAGTAGTGGTGAATATACGTAACATTTGACAATTCTCATGTTTAATGCGTTATTAATCTCTTTAGATGTTAATACTGATTTCATGCTGCTGTAAGCATTTTTGACCATTAATATTCTATTTTTGATTTATATTTCACTTCTGCCATCATCTGTTATTACATGTCCAAGATAGGAGAAACTTGTTACTTGTTTTAGTATCTCCCGGTTTACTGTGATGTTCATTGATGACCTTTCCTTTCCACTGCTAATTATCATAGTCTACGTTTCATTGTTGTTAATATCTAAGCCACATTCTACACTATGTCTGTTTACTTGTTCCACAAGGGTTTGTAATGCTTACTAGCTTTCGGTATTGTCAACATGTCTAAGATTGTTTATAATTCTTCCATTGATGTTAAGTCTAGGAAAATCAACTTGTTTAAAAATTCTTTCTGAGTATATGTTGAAGAGGCTTGGGGACGGAAATCATGCAGTTCAGGTACTGTTGTTTGTTTGGCATCTACCCGATCAACACTTTCCTCTGGGGTTTTATTTCTCAGTCGGATCTATCATCCTGGGAGTGTGTTTAAGAATGCAGAGTAACCCCGGGAACAAAGCCGAGTTTACGGGAATTACTGAGGAGTAGAAAGGAGCACTTATGGGTTATACCCGTGTGCCGTGATGTTGATCCGTCGACTAAACTGCCATACACCTGGATCAGGCTATGGATTATTAAGTACAGGTGGCTTAGAGTCTTGCACAGTCCTATGACAAGACGTGAACAGCGAGAGGATAGTAAGACACACTTTGCACGGCATTGGTTACAAAAGAATGAAAAGTGTGCAAGACGTTTTGGCGCAAGCACAAAACGTCACCGTAGATCAGTTAGACTTGAGCTGGCGTCCACGTCGGACATGGTTTCTTGTCACTACAGCACGGCTAATACTACGCCGCTCTTTTAGAATAGGATGTGTATGTTGTCAGGTATATTTGGAACTTTTCTGTGGAGCGACTGCTTGTGTTATCGAAATGTCAAAAATCAAAGTCGTATTAAAGTAGACTGTGGGAAAACTATCCAGTGTCGTGTTGTGCAGGTTTGGTTACAGTGGCTGTCTTTGGGCCTGTGCTCAACGGTCGCTGGGAGTCGAAACAGAGATGTCGGTCACAATCAAGGAGGACCAGACCTTATATACGTCCGCTCCTTGGCATAAACTAAACTAAAATGGCCCTTTGGCTAAGATAAAAGTGTAGTAGTATCTGCGCTTGATCCAGGGCTACATGCAAAGGCGGTCATCCGAATGACACACGAGGATGTGGGACCTTGATGGGACAGATCTGGACCCCTTGAGAACCGCGAGCCCTTAAGAAAAACACATACAAAAACATATCCTTAAAAATCCACCCTTTGGATTGTTTCAAGGCATTTTGATCTCTCTATCTCTCTCTCTGTGTCTGTCTGTCTCTCTCTCTCTCTCTCTCTCTCTCTCTCTCTCTCTCTCTCCCTCTCTATCTCTCTCTCTCTCTCTCTCTCTATCTCTCTCTCTCTCTCTCTCTCTCTCTCTATCTCTCTCTCTCTCTCTCTCTCTATCTCTCTCTCTCTCTCTCTCTCTATCTCTCTCTCTATCTCTCTCTCTCTCTCTCTCTCTCTCTATCTCTCTCTCTCTATCTCTCTCTCTCGCAGAAGATACACATACCTGTTTCAATCTAATTGGTAAAATTGCCACTTGTATGAATGGCCAATGAGTGGTACCGTTGAAACGAAAGCATATACAAGAGGTCTGAATGTAATTGCACCATGCATTTAATGTATATTATCACATGTGTATATAAATGTATTTGTTGTATTTCGAACTCTAAATGTAAATGAACACAATTAACAGTTTTAAATTTCAAACAAACAAAAAATAATAATAATTCAATTCAGGTAATAAAATGGCTCTTAAGGAAAATCTCATGAAGGACCCGTAATATTGATATACAAATGGCCGCGTAAATATCGACTTGTACCATGAAAGAATAACGAGGGTTTATTGGTTCTTTTGTGGTCAGAGGGCGTGGAACCTTGTGAAATCTACACAAGATTGATGGGTCAGTATGGAGCCATGTATAATCTATGAATGGGTAGAGCGGTTTCAAAATGGAAGACACAGCGTCATTGTGGGATTATATACCACTGGAAAAATGAAATCCAGCAGAAGTAGAAGACTTGGGAACTCACTGTGGTATAGATTCCCTACAGAACTTCTAGGAAAGGACACCCGGGCACAGCCGAATCAGACTGCTATTGGTACATTGGTAATGGGACTCTTCGCTGGCTGTTGCAGATGAGGACAGCGCAGGCATAGTAATGTCCCGAGTGTGGCGATCTCGGTTCTTCTCTTAACTCATCAACAAATAAGGTCCTGGGCCAGGCCTAAAGTCTAGGGATCGCCTTGACCTTTCCAGAAATGCCCCAGCACAGAGCGTGCACGTCGTACTGGCTTCTAGCTTGGGCAGAGGGAAATGAGCTCTGCGTCACTCTAACCTGGAGATGGGAGTCTGGTACAGGAAGTGAGCTCTGCACCGATCTAACCTGGAGATGGGAGTCTGGTACAGGGTGGGGGTGAGCTCTGCACCAATCTAACCTGGAGATAGGAGTGTGGTACAGGGAGTGAGTGAAGACTCCACACAATGTGGTGGAGATGGGAGTCTGGTACAGGGTGAGAGTAAAGACTCCACACAATGTGGTGGAGATGGGAGTCTGGTACAGGGTGAGAGTAAAGACTCCACACAATGTGGTGGAAATGATGGTGTGGTACAGGGTGTGAGTGAAGACTCCACACAATGTGGTGGAGATGGGAGTCTGGTACAGGGTGTGAATAAAGACTCCACACAATGTGGTGGAAATGATGGTGTGGTACAGGGTGAGAGTAAAGACTCCACACAATGTGGTGGAAATGATGGTGTGGTACAGGGTGTGAGTAAAGACTCCACACAATGTGGTGGAAATGATGGTGTGGTACAGGGTGTGAGTGAAGACTCCACACAATGTGGTGGAAATGGAAGTGAGGTACAGGGTGTGGGTGAAGACTCCACACAATGTGGTGGAGATAGGAGTCTGGTACAGGGTGTGAGTAAAGACTCCACACAATGTGGTGGAGATGGGATTGTGGTACAGGGTGTGGGTGAAGACTCCACAAAATGTGGTGGAGATAATAGTGTGATACAGGGGTTGAGTGAAGACTCTAAACAATGTGGTGGAGATGATAGTCTGGTACAGAAAAAGTAATAATAATAATAAGATAATGCATACATATAAAACTACTATGGACAAAGAAATATATGGTAATGAGGAAAGATTGAAGGTGGTGGAAAATTTCGAATATCTTGTGTCATTGATTACCAACAATGGTGACACAATGAAAGACATTAAACGACGACTATCAATTGCTCTTCAGTGACTAAAACAACTGAATAAATTATGGAATGAGACAGACAGAACTACAAGAATTAGATTGTTAAGAGCAAGCATCTTTCCCATTGCAACATACGCCTGTGAGACGTGGACACTTACTAAACAAGCCCATCAGCGCATACATGCTTTTGAATATAAATGTTATAGACGGGTTCTAAGAATATCTTGGATAAAGAAAAGAATAAATGCATCCATACTTCAAGAGCTCAATACTGAAGAAGGATAGCTATTAAAGCCGATAAAACATAGAAAATTGAAATATTTTGGTCACTTGAAACATGATGAAAGTTTGAGAGAACAATGATTGAGGGATATATGCCCGGGAAGAGAGAAAGAGGAAGGCCAAAGGGAACAAACGAACGAACGAACAGACTTTATTTTCAAAGGGTAACAAATTGGGCACGCAGGCCCGTCTTACATTCGGCCCTTCCAATCACTCATCTTTCTTTCATCAACAGTGCATAGGAAAAAAAACATTGTCACATGAATTTTGTAAACATAAACAATGCATATTACTATGTTATGAAATACATCCACCACCCACCCACACATCCCCCATTCACTCCAACTCCCCCACCCAACCACACACATAACCCACACACACATACATGTCCCCACCGATCCACCACATCCCTACACCTACACATCTCCCCACCCACACACACCTATCACCCACCACTCATGCCATCCATCCACACCCCAAGCACACATACATTCCCCAATCCACACATCCCCCACCCACACACATCCACCCACGTACACACATCCCCCCACACTCACTAACATATCCTCTACCCGTCCCATTACCCACCAACAATAACTCACCCACATATCCTCCTCCACCTACACACCTCCAACCACCCAGCCAAACACACATTCCTCAGCCACACATCCCCCACGCACACACACATCTTCCCGTCAACTCACATATTCCGCACCTATCCACACACAATTCCTCACCCACCCACATAATCTCCCATCTCTCCCAGCCCACTCACAGATCCCGAGCCCACCCCTACAAATATCCCCCACCATCTCCTAACCTACACACACTCACCCACCCAAATATCCTCTACCCACCCACACATCCTTTATCCACCCATCCCCCAACCAAACATCCCTTAACCACACACCCTTACTCATATACAATCACCCACCCACACATCCTCTACCCAACCACACATCCTCCACCCACCCAACCCCCAGCCACACATCCCTTAACCACACACCCCTACCCATATACACACACATCCCCACCCACGCACAATCTCCCCACCCATACACACATCCCTCACACACATCCCCACCCACCAACACATCCCCCATTCACAAACACACACCTCCCATCCACGCACACACAACCCACATACACATCCCCAACCCATACACTCATCCCGTCACACATCCCTGGACACACGTACTTATCCCTCAACCAATAACACCCACACATCCCTCACCCACTCATCAAAACATACATCTCCTATCTACCCACCCACACTCACACACACCCAACAACCATCCATCTAAACACACATGGGTGCAGGATGTGGCGGATGATCTCCAGATGGGTGTATCGAAGACGGGTCATCTTGTTTATGACCGAGAAGGTTTCCGGAAGGTTGTTATGGGAGTGTGGTTCTGCAAAGGATATGCTACTGAATGAATGAATTATTGAATGAATGAATGAATGAATGAATGAATGAATGGATGAATGAATGAATGAATCAACCCTTCTTTTAATCAATTTCATTCATATTTATGTCATGAGCTCACTGCATGGATGGTATCAATCAATCAGGTACCGTCTCCACAATGAAGGTTGCTTCAATGGATCTCCAACACTGTCTCTCGCCCTGACTGTATATTCTGTCAGATTGCTGTTCGTCCATCTCTTGATGTTATCTTCCCATTTGTTTATTTGTCTACCTCTTGCTCGCTTGCCTTATCCCCCTGTATGGTTTTGATAATAGTGTTCTGATTTTTAACTTGGACAAAATATTTAACTTGTCAGGTTTTTATTTCTTTCATCAACTATGTTTTCATTCGAAGTTTTCACAGAACCTCTGTATTTGATTGTTTTTGTTTCCATGAAAAACGAGATATTTTTCTCTATATTCCCATCTCCACTGTCTCTATTAGACTTACTAATTGCTTATTTATTTTCTAAGTTTCCGTGGCATATAGTATTGTTGAATATACATGACATTTGACAATTCTCATTTTCAATGTGCTGTTAATATTTAGATGTTAATACCGATTCCCAGGCTTGTCCATGGGACATATTTTTCTGTCCCATCCCATCTCATTGTAATCTATGCCTGTCCCATCCCATCCCGTCTTTTGGGACCTTTACCATGGCCATGCCTGCCGATTCCATGTCGAAAAGAACAATAACAGAGGGGTATATGCCTGGGAAGAGAGGAAGAGTAAGGCCAAAGAGAAGATGGGTGCAGGATGTGGCGGATGATCTTTAGATGGGTGTATTGGTCGCCGGACATCTTGCATGTGATCGAGAAGTTTTCCGGAAGGTTGTTATGGGAGCGAGGTTCTGCAAAGGAAATGCTACTGAATGAATTAATGAATTACTGAGTTTGCCATTGCTCTCTGAACGACCGGCTCCTACACCATTTATTAAAAAAAAAATAACAACAACAACACAAGGCGGCCTGCTGCCAAATCTCCCGCATCTGTGTCTCGAACGCGGGTATGCGGGATCACGACCTGCGTCCGTAACTCATTCACCCCGGACATGCAAGGGACATAATCACTGGGTGCTAATATGGTTAGGTAATTAGTTGCTGTACGTGCAAAGGATATTTGAGGTTGTCATCGTAACATGTTTGTCCGGCCCCTAAAAGGCCAATTCAAAATATTCAGGCAGTCTTGGACTATATAAGATGATGCAGCAAATTCATTGTGTGCATTATGTGTTAGTGAACATATTAAACATGTTTTATAATTAAAAAAACAAAAACACAGATCAACATCTCCGCCATGCCCGGGAAACTAATCAGCGTTGTGGTGAAGTGTTTCCATGAGTAGATGTTAACGACTCCGAAGAAGTTAAACATCGTTAATGCGTAATTGATGTACAATTGTATATGATGTACAATTTCATACAAATGTATGAATTTTTTACACCACATGAAAAGGAAAACACGGAAATAAAATAGTCGAAAGGGACATGACAACATAACAGTTATGTCAAGGGACATTACTATATGCAGTATAAATGTATGGTGAGATTTAAATAATTGTATTATTTATATTAATAATTTTATGAAATATTTATAAAAATTATACAGCATTATATTCAGCATAAAGATTGAGATAACAATTGAAGTTGTCTTCAAATCGTGTGTAAAATTAATGTTTGTTTTTACATTGATGAGAATTTACTAACCATGTTATGTATAAGACCTTGAAATTACATGAAATGTTTTCTCTTTTCGATGGTGTCAACAGGAATTACTTGTAACATGTTTGTCCGCCTGTAAAAGGCCAAACCAACACTCCCAACAAAGAAACAGTTCAACATCTCCACCATACCCGAGAAGCTAACCAGAGTCGTGGAGAAGTTTAAACATGAGTAGATGAAAACGGGGTTAGAGACTTTCTATGTAATCCCGTATACTCTCGTGAGTAACGTGACGACGGCGAGAATCGGTAGCGGTTGTAGTCGCGTTGGTAACTTACGGGGTATGTGAGCCGCTCGCTCAGAAAGCAATGGCAAACTACTGAGCGTAATCTTGCCAAGAAATCAACAATCAGCTGAAAGATGCTGATGTTGACAGCGATGTCCTGTAAAGGATATTCAAACATTTTAAAGATGAAAACGACTCCGAAGAATTTGAGGATCATTAATGCGTAACTTCTGTATGTTATTGACGGTAATAATTAATCAAGTGCCGTCTCCGCAACTAAGGTTGACTGCAATGGATCTGCAACACTGTCTGTCTCTCGCCCTGTCTGTACATTCTGTCAGATTGCTGTTCGTCCATCTCTTGATGTTATCTTCCCACGTGTATCGTTGTCTACCTCTAGCTCGCTTGCCCTCAACATTGCCCTCCTGTATGGCTTTTATAAAAGTGTTATGTCTTTTATGGTGGCCGAAATATTTCACTTGCCTATTTTTTTTCTGTCATCAACTCTCTTTTCAAGTTGTCGACTTGGCTCTAATTGGGGTATTTATTGGTGTAGCTTGTAGTTTGTCTTTCGTATATGTGACTGCTTGTTTGTCAGCTTCCTGGTTTCTGATTGGTTGATTGTGTTCGTTACTTGCTGGTTGAGGTTCTTCATGTCTGGACAGAGTCACGCACTTGTTAGGGCCTGGAGTAATTGTGACCCCACCCCGTCATATTGTGCTGTTTCCTTCAGGGAGCTTTACCAGTTGTCGTCTCTCCTGATGTCCCTCCTATTTTCCCGTCTTGGGTTGTCTTCGAATCTTCTCGGTGTTTGCCATTTCGATCTTGATGTGGGTCGATATCGTTCCATTGCCTCCCCACCCACTCGGTCTTGGTCTGGGTAGCCTTCTTCATCTGTTGCTTTTTCTTCTGTCTGTGTTTTTGCCTCTTCTGGTTCGGGTGTTTCTGGCTCGGTCTTGAGCAGGTCTATTATCGTGTCTTGAGTTCCTTCTGTCTTGTCTCTCGCTTGATGTATGTTTTATAGCGTTCCTTCTGTCTCAGCCTGTATAGCAGCCACCCGAGCGACATCTTGCTCAATCTTCTGCTGAACTTGCTTCAGTTCGTCCAGGATGCCCTGAGCGGCTGTTATCTGTGTCTCTTGCGTCTTGTCCTTTTCTTCCTCCATGCTGTTGAACTTTGATCTCAGGTCCTTCATTTGGCCTTCCAGTTGCGCTTTGTCGCTTTTTGTGAGTCGATTGATGGCCTCGTACTGCCTCCTAGCCTCTTTAGAGGTTTGGACGGCGATCTTCATGGCTTCCTTGCTGTTCTTGGTGGCAGCGGCAGCCGAGGTACATGGCGATCTTCAAAGCTTCATTGCTGTCTTGGTGGCAGGGGCAGCCGAGGTAAATGGCGATCTTCATGGCTTCATTGCTGTCTTGGTAGCAGGGGCAGCCGAGGTACATGGCGATCTTCATGGCTTCATTGCTGTCTTGGTAGCAGGGGCAGCCGAGGTACATGGCGATCTTCATGGCTTCATTGCTGTCTTGGTAGCAGGGGCAGACGAGGTACATGGCGCCGTGGTAGCCGAGGTATTTGGCGCATTTTCTCGTTAGTGTTAGGCCTCCTGAAGTCTTTGTCGTTCTCTGGATGCTGCACTGACTGTATGGATGAGGTTCAGAGCAGTATCTGCATACCCCCACCTCACTATTGCAGGTGGCACGGGTGTGCCAAAACTTCTGGCACATAGAGGACTGCAGCACTCTCAGTATGTAGTGCTCTCTAACTTGGTCTCTATTGACCCATCTAATGAATTGAGGGATCGCTTGGTCCTCCGATGTTACGATGACTACTGTGGAGGGGATGTTATTCTTGCTGATGATCCTGTCTGCAATGGTGATCTTGAGTATTCTTGTTCTCTCTCCTCAGTATCCCCCTGATCTGGTCGTTGGTGAGATGGGTCTTGACTCGTTTAATGACCCATCGTTTACTTGTGCGGTGTCGAGTGGCTTCCAATAAGATGCCGTTGTGAAGCTTGATGTCGGCCTTCTCTCCTTGTGCAATCTTCTGCATAAGTGCTGTGGTCTTTGGGTTTTTGTTGATGGAGACCACTACCCCATCAGGTGTCTTGCGCAGCTGGTAGATGCTGTTTCTTCCCAGCTCGTTTTCCAACAGACTGATTATCTTGTCTGTTGGTAGCGCCGACAGTTTGGCTTCTCCCACGCTTGTCTGTTTTAGTAGTAATTTGCCGGTGAAGTCCTCATTTCTTGTGGTTTCCTCCGATGTGGAGGTCTTTGGTAAACTGAGCTCCTTGGTCTTGGTGCTGTTGAGAACTTCACGGCTGCTGCTGGCTTCAGTGGTAGTTGTCGTCTCCAGGGTCGGAACAGCGACAGTAGCAGCTTCATCTGGTGTAGGAGTGGTAGCCCCCTTTAATGTTGTTTCAGGTTCAGGCGTTTTGCTGCGGCTCGCAAGCAAAATTTCTTCTTGCATCTTCTTGATTGTGTTGGCAGCTTCCACGCTGCTCATTTTGATATTCGAGTGTCTTCTGGAGTTACCCTTGCCACGTGTGATTTTGTAGCCCATGTCCTGTTTCAGATTAGGCGACTCGTTCTTTATAGTAGTGCTGGACATAATTTTGCGTGTGGATCAGATTTTCCTATTAACAGTGTCCCTTGTAATCAGGTGAACCCACTCCGTCTTCAGAGGTACTTGTAATTTACATTCACAAATCAAGGACATGAGGTCAACATTTTAGTCCAGCTGTGCGGTGTAGAGGCTGAACCGCTTACCTCGACATCAGCACAACGAATGTTTAAGAATATCCGTTCTTACCCATTCGGTCATGCGGACCTGACCTTGCTTGTCAGTTCTGACAAAAATAATGTAATGTTTGAATAAATAAAACAACTATAATTTCTATTCAAATTAATTTATGAATGCAAATTATTTCTCGCCGTCTTCCTGGCCGAGGGATTAGCAGCATTCTCCGTTAACCCCGAATAGTCTCGTGGTTCACGTGAGCGCACGAGAGTTAGAAGTAGTTCGAGTCGCGCCAGTGACTTATGAGAGTATGGAGCCGGTCGCTCACGAAGTCGTGGCGTGCTGATGAGCGTAATCTAGCCTAGGAATCAACATACAGCTGAAAGATGCTGGTGTTGACTGCAATATCCTGAAACAGGATGGAAATGCGAACAAAAAATGTTTTCTCTGTCTTTAGGCCAACATCAAATTGTAGTATCTGCACTTGACCGTGTCAGGGCCACCAGATGAAGCGGTAATTCGAAATATACACAAGGACGTGGGGAGCTGATGGCGCGTCTCTGGCCCTTGGGGGAAAAGCGAGCCCTTACTTAACACCCCCCCCCCCCCCCCCGAAAAAATAAAAATTCTCGATTAAAGAAAAGTGTAAACAAAATAACATTAAACATTAAAAGGAAACAAGTAATTAAAATAATGGAAAGGGACATAACAACATAATAACAGTTATGTCAAGGGACAATATTCGAAAATCATATATGTATTTTGTCATTTAAATAATTGTACTCTTTATATTTAAATTTTCATAAATGTTTTATAGAAAATAGCGACAGATTTACATTGCATAAAAAATAAGATAAAAATTTAAGTGTTCTTCAGAGTTCCTTAAAATGTAATACCTTTGTTTTATATACGGGAAAATTAATAAATCATTTTTGTATTTCACCTCGATATTACATAAAATGATATGTATCTGCGATGGCATGGGTGTCAATTCCTTAGAATGAAATTTTTGTCCGGCCTATAAAAGGCCAAAACAACACGTCCAACAAAGAAATAGTTCCATGTCTCCACCATGCACGAGAAACTAACCGGCGTCATCGAGAAGTGTCACCATGAGTAGATGCGATCGACTCCGACGAAGATGAAGATCACTGATGTGTATTTGATGTATGTGTTACTGACTGTAATCATCAATCAGGTGTCGTCTCCGCAATGGACCTGCAACACTGTCTGTCTGTCGCCCTGACTGTACAATCTGGCAGATTGATGTTCGTCCATCTCTTGATGTTATCTTCCCACTTGTATCGCTGTCTACCTCTTGGTCGCTTGCCCTAAACCTTGCCCTCCAGTATGGTTTCTATAAGAGTGCTATGTGTATTAACGTGGCCGAAATATTTCACTTGCGTCTTTTCAATTTCCTTCATCAACTCTCTTTTCATTCCCAGTTTTTCTAGAACCTATGTGTTTGATTGCCGGTTTCTCTGGCCGAGGGGTTAGCAGCTTTCTCCGTAACCCCGAATACTCTCGTGGTTGACGTGAGGGCACGAGAATTGGAAGCGGTTCGATTCGCGTCAGTCACTTATGAGAGTATGGAGCCGGTCGCTCAGAAAGTCGTGGCGTGCTGATGAGCGTAATCTAGCCTAGGAATCAACATACAGCTGAAAGATGCTGGTGTTGACCGCAATATCCTGAAACAGATGGAAACGCTGGAAAAAAAATGTGTTTGACTGTTTTTGTTTCCATGAAATGTGACATATTCGTCTGTATATCCACATCTCCAGGGCCTAAATTCGACTTTCTACTTGCTTGTTCAATGTCCAGGCTTCCACGTCATACAGAAATGTTGAATATACATAACATCTGACAATTCTCAGTTTTAATACGTTGTTAATCTCTCTAGATGTTAATACTGATTTCATGCTGCTGAAAGCATTTTTAGCCATTCCTGTTCTCTTTTTGATTTCTTTTTCACTTCTGCTATCATCTGTTATTGCGTGTCCAAGATGGAGAAACATGTTACCTATAATTTCTATTTACATCAGTTTATGAATGCAATCCCTTCTCGGCCTATTGACTAAGAGCAAATTGTACTATATGCACCTGATCTTGTCAGTGCCACCAGCAGAGGCAGTCATTCGAAATATACAGAGGGACGTGGGGACCAGATGGGGCTGCTCTGACCCTTTGGGGATCAGCGAGCCCCTATTAAGACAAACAATTATCGATTAAAGAAAAGTGTTCCCCCCCCCCCCCACACACACACACACACAAACGCATTACAAGGAAAACATGTAATTAAAATTGTCGAAAGGGTCATGACAGCATAGGAGTTATTTCAAGGGACATTATTAAGAGCAGCATAAATGTATTTTTTGTGATTTTAATAATTGTAGTGTGTATATTGATTTTGTATACAATTTTTATAGAAACTATCCACAGGTATGTGCAACATAAAAGTTGAGATAATAATTTAAGTCATCTTTAAACTTTGTGTAAAATTAATTTCTTTGTTTTACACGCGTGCAAATTTAATAACTCATTTTTCTATTTCTCCTCGAAATTACATGTAATATATGGTGTCATTTCATTGACATGTTAACTAGGATGTAATCATATATTAGCAAAATGTTTGTCCGGCCTGTGTAAGGCCAAACCAACACGTCCATCAAAGAAACAGCTCGACATCTCCACCATACGGGTGAAACTAACCAGCATCCTTTTGCAGTCCTCTTTAATTTGATATGTAATACAATAGATCTGCTACCATTTTAACCATTTTAAAATCATTATTGTAACACACCTCTACTTCCAATTTTCTGCCATAAATTTCTGTTTGGTCACAGCCCAATTTTTGTTTGGTAGCGAAAGAGTTAAAAAACAAAACCACATAAAACGTAAACAAGTAATGAAAATACTCGAAAGGGACATGACAACTTGGCAGTTATTTCAAGGGACATTACTAAAAGCAAAGTAAATGTACTTTTTGATTTAATTAATTATATATTTGTGTTAATTGTTTATAAAAGTTTTAAAGAAATTATTGTCAGACATAAACATCATCAAAGATGAGACAGAAATTTTAATTGGTCTTAAGTTAACTTTTTGTAAAAATTATCATGTTGTTTTAAATGGATGAGAATTTAATACTGCATTTTTATATTTCTCCGCGCCATTAACTTAAATATTTTTGTCTTTTCGATAGCAAGCAGGTGGTTGAAATCCTCTACCAAATTTTTGTCCGGCCTCTAGAAGGCCAAACCAACAAGTCCTGTAAAGAAAGAGTTCTACATTTCCACCATGCCCGTGAAACTATCCAGCGGCATAGTGAAGTTTTACGATGAGTAGATGTAAACGACTTCGAAGAAGCTGAAGATCAATAATGCGATGTTTTGATGTATATGTGTTATTGACGGTAATTAACAAACCGGTGCCGTCTTAACAACGAAGGTTGGCTTCAATGGATGTCCAACACTGTCTGTCTCTCGACCTGACTGTACATTCTGTCAGGCTGATGTTCGTCCATCTCTTGATGTTATCTTCCCACTTGTATCGTTGTCTACCTCTTGCCCGCTTGCCTTCACCCTTGCCCTTCTGTATGGATTTTATAAGAATTTTATGTCTTTTAACGTGACCGAGATATTTCACTTGCCTCTTTTTTATTTATTTCATCAGCTCTCTTTTCATTCCCAGTTTATCTAGAACCTCTGTGTCTGATTTATTTTTAAAGACATATTCTTCTCTATATCCACATCCCCAATGCATCTTTTCGACTTTCTAGTTGCTCGTTCAATGTCCAGGCTTCCGCGCCATACAGTAGCGTTGAATATACGTAACATCTGACAATTCACAGTTTTAATGTGTTGTTAATCTCTCTAGATATTAATACTGATTTCATGCCGATGGAAGCATTTTTGGCCATTCCTATTCTTCTTTTGATTTCTGTTTCACTTCTGCCATCATATGTATTACATGTCCAAGATAGGAGATACTTGTTACTTGTTTCAGTATCTTCCCACTTCTTTGTGTCAAGTGAAACAGTCTAACGAAATATTCTTGTGAATGTATTTCTGTGGACGAAAATGAATATATTAACGGGAGACAATCAAATACAGATGTATTATTTCAAAGTTTAAGACAAATAGCTCACACTATAGTACCAGAAAAGTTTGCTTGTGGGTTCTGACAAAAATCACTTAATTTTTGAATGGGACAGCTATAATTTCTATTTACATCAATTTATGAATGCAATCCTTTCTCGGCCTTTTGCTTGTAGCGTCTGCACTGGATCTTGTCAGGGCCACCAGAAGAGGCATTCATTCGAAATACACAGAGGGACGTGGGGACCTGATGGGGCGGCTCTGGCTCTTGAGGTCACAGCGAGACCTTATTTTTAAATACAATTCTCCATTAAAGAAAAGTGGTTAAAAAAACATTAAAATGAAACAAGTAATTAGAATAGTCTATAGGAACATGTCAACATAACAGTTATTTCAAGGGACATTACTAAAAGTAGCATAAATGTGATTTGTGATTTAAATAATTGTAGTCTTTATATTAAATTTGCATTAAACTTTTTATAGAAATTATCGATAGTTATGTACAACAAAAACAATGAGATAATAATTGAAGTCATCTTCAAAGTTTGTGCAAAATTAATGACTTTGTTTTACATGCATGAGAATTTAATAACCATTGGTCTTTTCATTCATTGGCACCTTGCCGTCTTGACAGACGATAGTTTGTAAGGGATGGAATTATTGCCTCTCCATAGCACAAAGCCTGGGCTAAAATATAGAGATCACGTGTTGCCCATACAGCATGATCCCTCTCTCGGCCTCCCTAGTTCACTCCAGAGGAAAGGTAACACCTCTACATCTGGAACAAGACAAGCTGCAGAAGCTGCCGGATCAACAAGGCAATGCTTTAACTGTCCGCCTGTCGGAGCTTCGATCCTAGACCAGCCGCAAACCAAGGCTTAGGGCCTGATCTGCCCTGCCATGACACTTTGTCTTTAGGTTGCATTTCCTCGCACCAGGGTAAGGCTTGTACCCTCGGCACAATGTGGGGTGTCGGGTTTGGTAAGCGCCGCCCAAAGTTCGGCGCTAACAGAAAGCAGGTAGTACCGTCTACTTTTATACGGTAGCTCACTCATATCTGACTAAGACCTGACACACCATGTGTCTTTATCTCCTGGATATTACATTACGTGTTTTGTCATTTCAATGGCATTGATACTAATTTGAGGTTGTAATAATAAAATGCCGGCTTCCTGGCCTAGAGGTTAGCGACTTTTCTCCGTAATCTCGTATACTCTCGTAAGTAACGTGACGACGGTGAGAATCAGCAGTGGTTCGAATCGCGTCGGTAACTTACGGAGTAGGTGAGCCGGTCGCTCAGAAATCAATGGCAAACTACTGAGCGTAATCTTGCCAAGAAATCAACAATCAGCTGAAAGATGCTGATGTTGACAGCGATGTCCTGTAAAAGGATATGCAAAACAATAATAAAATCTTTTGTCCGGCCCCTAAAAGGCTAATTCGTGATATTAAGACAGTCTTGGACTGTACAAGATGATGCAGCAAATTCATTTTGTGTATTATGTGTTTGTGAACATATTAAACTTGTATTATCATTAACAACAACAACAACAAAAAAACCCAGTTCAACATCTCCACCATGCCTGCGAATCTAACCAGCGTCGTGGTGAAGTGTTTCCATGAGTAGATGTTAACGACTCCGAAGAAGTTAAACATCGTTAATGCGTAATTGATGTACAATTGTATATGATGTACAATTTCATACAAATGTATGAATTTTTTACACCACGTGAAAAGGAAAACACGGAAATAAAATAGTCTAAAGGGAAATGACAACATAACAGTTATGTCAAGGGACATTACTATATGTGGCATAAAGGTATGTTGCGATTTAAATAATTGTATTATTTATATTAATAAGTTTATGAAATATTTATAGAAATTAGATAGCGTTAAATTCAGCATAAAGATTGAGATAAAACTGAAGTTGTCTTCAAATGGTGTGTAAAATTAATGTCTATTTTTACATCGATCAGAATTTAAAAGCCATTTTTTTTTTTTGTATATGACCTCGAAATTACATGAAATGTTTTCTCTTTTCGACGGTATCAACAGGAATTACTTGTAACATTTTTGTCCGCCTGTAAAAGGCCAAACAAACACGTCCAACAAAGAAACAGTTCAACATCTCCACCGTGCCCGAGAAACTATCCAGAGTTGTGGTGAAGTTTTTTTTTTTTTTTTAGTTTTTAGTCGTTCGATCAACATCACGACACACGGTTTAACCCATAAGTGCTCCGTTTTCCTCCTAACTCAAACCTGAGTTTGGAGAAACTCATCTCAATGCACGAACTCCGTTGCATCGGCGAGGATCCTGAAATATTTTGGGTATATTTTTAACTCGAAATTTTGCCCGGGCAGCGCCGTTAGGCTACTCTTTTTCGATTTCCAACTGCCAAGGGATTTTTTACGTGCGCAACAATACACACGGGCGTCCGATCTCACTACCCTATGTGAGCCGGTCGCTCAGAAATCAATGGCAAACTACTGAGCGTAATCTTGCCAAGAAATCAACAATCAGCTGAAAGATGCTGATGTTGACATCGATGTCCTGTAAAGGATATTCAAAAATTTTAAAGATGAAAACGACTCCGAAGAAATTGAAGATCATTAATGCGTAGTTTCTGTATGTTATTGACGGTAATGATTAATCAAGTGCCGTCTCCACAACTAAGGTTGGCTGCAATGGATCTCCAACACTGTCTGTCTCTCGCCCTGGCTGTACATTCTGTCAGACTGACGTTCGTCCATCTCTTGATGTTATCTTCCCACTTGTATCATTGTCTATCTCTAGCTCGCTTGCCCTCAGCCTTGCTCTCCTGTATGGCTTTTATAAGAGTGTTATGTCTTTTAACGTGGCCGAAATATTTCACTTGCTTATTTTTTTTTTCTGTCATCAACGCTCTTTTCATTCCCATTTTTCTTGGAGCCTGTGTATGCGATTGTTTTTGTGTCCATAAAATACGACATATTCGTCTGTATATTCACATCTCCAAGGCCTGTATTTGAATTTCTAGTTGCTGGTTCAATGTCCATGCTTCCACTCCATACAGTAGTGTTCAATATATATAACATCTGACAATTCTCAGTTTTAATACGTTGTTAATATTTCTAGATATTAACATTGATTTCATGCTGCTGGAAGCAATGTTGGCTATTCCTATTTTCTTTTTGATTTCTGTTTCAATTATGCCATCATATTTATTACATGTCCAAGATAGGAGACACTTGTTTCAGTATCTCCTATCTTCTTTGTGTAAAGTGAAACAGTCTAATGAAATATTCTTGTCAATGTATTTCAGTGGACGACAATGAGATTTATTAACGGGGGACAATCAAGTACAGATGTATTATCTCAATGTTACAAGAGAAATAACACGCAATAGAGCACCAGAAAAGTTTGCGTTTTTTGTTGGTGTTTTTTTTTTTTTTAATTTTTCGCTCGCTCGCTTTGAAATCAAGCGTATCCAATCCAATCCAGTTTTTGATATGAATACCCCCTTTCAGCCTTCCAGTTGTCGACTTGGACATAATTGAGGTATTTATGGTGTAGCTTGTAGTTCGTCTTCCGTATATGTGACTGCTTGTTGTCAGCTTCCTGGCTTCTGATTGGTTGATTGTGTTCTGTCAAAGACTGACACAGGAGGCAGGAATCCTGCCTCATGATAGAACACCACCGGGACGTGGGGTCAACCTCAGATAGAGTAGAGGGAACATAGTGCCCGGGATCAGGGCAGGATAGATGATAGAAAAGGGGGACTATTAACTAGTCCTCACACGGAGGCGTTGACCAGATAGTTAGCACTACTGGTCACGACAGAATCACGCCTGCGTGATCGCTACGATTGCCACTCAAACCAAACACAGCTAATAGAAGCGTGCTAACTGACCTAGCACGCAAAGAGCCGAAGGACGCATGAAGGTCCTTCCACGGGGCGTGTAGCGACGCGAGTGAAGGAAGTCAGACTGGGGACTGACTCTGTAGTGTTCACATCGTGTAGAATAGATATGTGTTTTTCGTATAGCCTAGTAGATAGAGATTAGCTATAGGGTTTAGGAAAAACTAGTGATAGAGAATATTGTGACTTTATGTGTGATTAGATAGCGACTGTTTTGCAATTGTAGAGAGCCAACGGCAATAAAATGTACCATTTCATTCCTCGCACACGACTTGCAAGTTTCTTGTATGGTGTGGGAGAAGTAATCCGATGATGCCTGAAACATGAGTTGTTGACAGGCAATAGGATTAAATGTGGTGTCAGAAGTGCTGCTTGAACCTGAGTTCAAGCTATAACACTTACCCACGGCTCTAGACTAGGTTTACGGATAGGATATTACAAAGATTAAAATGTTTAATTTGTGTCAGTGACGATGACGTATGCAGACTAGATCGAGTTGCCAGCAGAATTGTGCCTATCGTGATGAAATAATGTTTATTTGTGCTTATTAGAATGTTATATATTTAAATAATGTGTTCTTCAAAGTTGTAAGTATTCATATTATGTTCTTCTTTCATTTATTTATGTAATTATTTATTTGTTTTTGAATAATTGTCAAAAATGATTCATGGCGGAGCAATACAGAGGTCAGCGACAGTATTGATTTTTGCAAGCTAAAAATAGCGCTGCGCCTGTGACGTGGCACGATTGACAAACAGTTGGGCCTCGCCACTTGGAATCAGCATTGCAGTGTTTACATACTGGCAAGCTGCTGCCTGCCTGAATCTTTACGATATATTAAGTATTATTTGTTTATTTAAGTTAGAGAATGAATATATTTATTTATTTACACATTATTATTATATTTATATTTATTTAAAAGCAGTTATTGAATTTTTTTTCATACTTTTCTATTTGTTTACCGTCACGAGGGCACTACTTTCGGCTATGCAAATTAGATTTGGTCTGCACCATACTTCCATAGATTAAACTAGGTTAGTAACGAAAGACATATTACTGTAGAACGAAGACAGGACATTGACATTAAATATTAATTAATCGATGTTCTGTTTGTTCGTGGGCATGTCAGTGTCATTGTACCAATTTGTCAAAAATCTATTTTTCGTTTACGAGTTGTTAATTGTTGCTGCTCTGTAACCAGGGTGAACAACGGCAGAGAGATAACGTGAGTGTATGCCGATGTGCCAAACAGGGTGACCTGAGTAGAAAACTCGTGTGTATTCCGGGGTGCCAAACAACGGGACCGGTGTTGCTGACGTGTTGTTCCTTGTTCTCGGGAACATTAAGATGAGTAAAACCTACGTTTTTGGCATGCATTGTGATTAATAGTGCATCTCTTTTTCAGCGTGTATTGTATGAACAGACTTTGTGCTCTAAATTTTTGGAGAATACAATTTTCCATATTGTAAACAAAGAGTACAATTTGTAGTGCTCAGATAATAAATAACATAGCATATTAAAGAAAAATAACTGAGTCAAGCAGTCAGTTCAGGTCAACGCGAGCCAATTACCCTACAACATGGCTACTCTAGCTGACTTCATTAAAGCAGGCAAAGAATTGCAATACACAGGTAAAGAGCTAGAACAATATGCGGATCAAAAATTTAAAGAAGCAAAGGATGCAGAGAGAGATGAACGCACACAGGAAAGACAACACCAGATACAACTAGCACTGATGATACCAACAGACAAAAAGTCATAGAACAGCAGAAAGCTGATCCTAGTTTGTCTCCTTATTTAAAATTATTGAAAGAACGAGCCAAAGTTACAAAGAACGCATCAGGGTTCTTCAGATTAAATAATGGCATTCTTACTAGACATTATACTACTGGTAACCATAAGATTCAGCAAACGGTGTTACCTGTACAACATCGCATAACTGTGCTAAAGATTGCACATGAGTCACCGTTTGCTGGCCATCTTGCATATGACAAAACCAGGGCCAGAATTCAGGCGCATTTTTATTGGCCAGGTATTTGCAATGATATTAAATTATTTTGTCGTTCGTGTAATGTCTGTTAACAGTTAGTACGAAAGGGTAAACATGTTACAGCTGAAGTACAACCTTCTACACTGGCTTCTAGGCCATTTGAGATTGTGGCGGTAGATATTGTTGGACCCCTGAATCAGGTGTCCAGCAAAGGAAATCGCTTCATATTAACGATGGTCGACCTATGTACAAGGCCAACAAAGGGGCGAGAACAATTGAACTTGAACCAGATCAAGACATACTTCTCTTGCTTCCTGACAAACGAAATTTATTATTGACTTCATGGCAAGGGCCATTCAAGGTGGTACGTAAAATTTCAGATGTTGACTATGAAATATCAATAAACGGAAACTTAAAGATATTCCATGTCAACATGTTGAAACCTTACTATTCACGACAAGAGACAGAAGTAGAGACAGACAAACACAGTGCACCCACACCAAGTGATCAGACGACAGACATACACAACGCAACGACACTAGTTAGCGAGACTGGCATATCCGACGAGCATACACTTAGCGAGAATACAGAATACACACTTAGCACCACCACCGTACTGAATCAGGTAGACGACGACGGAATGGAACTACCAGTTCCTATTGTAGACAAGACTGCTACATTAGATAGCATACATATAGAACAGGGACTAACAGACAGTCAACGACGACAATTAGTAGAATTAGTGACGGAATACAAAGACATATTCTCTGACATTCCAGGTAGGACGGACAGAATCGAACACTCCATTCTTCTTACGGATTCTAAGCCTATTAAATGCAGGCCGTACTCAATCCCACTAAGCTATAGGGAAAATCTAAATAAGGAAATTCTGAATTTAGAGGCCCTTGGGATCATCCAGAAATCCACCTCTGAGTACTCTTTTCCAATTGTTCTAGTTAAGAAGAAAGATTCTACAATTCGTCTGTGCGTGGACTATCGAAAGCTCAACAACGTCACCAAGATCGACGCAGAGCCAATTCCTTCCTGCGAAGATCTTATTCTTGACATGTCCACCTCCAAAATCTTTTCTAAATTAGATCTCACTAAGGGATATTGGCAGGTCCCTATGCAGTCTCAATCCATCCATCTTACTGCTTTTTCAACTCCTTTAGAACTTTACGAGTGGCGTTTTCTTCCTTTCGGACTTCGAAACGCTCCTGTCACTTTCGTACGCTTAACTAGAGACCTACTTCATGGAGTGACGAATACAGTGACCTATATAGATGATATATGTGTCCATACTGATGACTGGACAACACACCTACTGAAACTGAGACATGTCTTTAATAGGTTGCGACTCTTCGGGCTCACTGTCAAACCGAGCAAAGTCGAATTGGGCCTAAAAGAAATTGATTTTTTGGGTCATGTCATTTCTCAAGGTCAACTAAAGACTGACCAGAAAATTATTACCAAAATTATGAATCTGACCATGCCTACCACCAAGAAATAGGTCAGAAGCTTTTTGGGGTTAGTGAATTACTATAGTAAATTTATTCCAAATTTAACGGAGATTACAAGTGTATTTTCCAATGTTTTAAAAGTTTCTGTAAAATTGGATGTCAAAGATGCATTATTAATTTCTGCATTGTCAAAATTGAAAATCTTGTTTAGTAATGTTCCAATCCTCCGCTTGCCTAATCCGAGGCTCGTTTATTATCTTAGGACAGATGCCAGCAGGATCTCCATCGCTGCAGTACTAGGCCAATTTTATGAGGGCATCTTCCATCCGATTTGCTACGTGAGCCGTAAGATCACACCCACCGAGTCCAGATATTCCATATCTATGAGGGTAAAAGATGCGTGACAAAAATGAGAGTGAAAGTTATGTGACAGAGATGAAGGTAAAAGATGTGTGACAAAGGTGAGGGTGAAAGATGTGTGACAAAAGTGAGGGTAAAAGAGGTGTGACAGAAATGAGGGTAACAGATGTGTGCCAATAGTGAGGATAAAAGAACTGTGACAGAAATGAGGATGAAAGATGTGTGACAGAAATGAGGGTAAAAGATGTGTGCCAATAGTGAGGGTAAAAGAAGTGTGACATAAGGGAAGGTTAAAGATGTGTGACAGAAGTGTGAAAGTGAGAGCAAATGTAAAATATACAAGAGAGAGTGAGAACAGTCAGTGGAGTTTTTCTGCCGCTCAACAGGACTTTTGATTTTTGTTGCCGTCAAATGTTGGTTTCAATGTTGGAAATGTGTTGTAATGAATGTATTTTGTGTAATTTAGTTTAGGATCTTAGTGAAAGTATTTTGAGTCTCATAAGACAGGAACGTAGTCACAGATTTGTATTATACACATGTTTGTGACCACAGTTAAATTAATTATGGCACTTGAAAAACTAACTTACATACACATAATAGTTAGATACACATGTTAGAGGGTAGATTATACGTTTAATTACATCCAAACACACAAACAACCAGAAAAACAAACATATAAATTGCATACACTTTTATTAGATCAAAGGGAGATAACTCCGGGTCAGGGGACATAATAAACAACGAAACACTAACTTAACAGTGAAATATGACTTTACACGCGGAAGCGAGATAGGTAAAGCCTGGCGCTCACAGCTTGTGTAATGGTTGTTTAATATTATATAGGGGACATGAAGCAATTCATGTGTTGACCTTCAGAAAGTCAACTTTGTATGGGTAGTGAGTTAATTTACTATTTGAGGGCAGGTCTAATAAGACAACGGTCCGGTTCAGACATACCTCTAATGAATATAATATTGCGATTGAGAAGAGGGCTCACGCCAACCAGACAAGTTTGTGGCGATTGCCAGTAGCCAAGTAAAGTGATGCTACATTGTGACATTAGTCAGTAGGTCTATTGAGTAGCCCAAAGCCAGGTTATCTACAGTCTTTGACAAAAATTAGACACACTAATTTTTTTAGAAACCTCTTGCGTCACAACCAATGAGTCAAAGTTGATGACGCAACACAGGAGGGGAGGGTGTGTGTCAAAGACTGACACAGGAGGCAGGAATCCTGCCTCATGATAGAACACCACCGGGACGTGGGGTCAACCTCAGATAGAGTAGAGGGAACATAGTGCCCGGGATCAGGGCAGGATAGATGATAGAAAAGGGGGACTATTAACTAGTCCTCACACGGAGGCGTTGACCAGATAGTTAGCACTACTGGTCACGACAGAATCACGCCTGCGTGATCGCTACGATTGCCACTCAAACCAAACACAGCTAATAGAAGCGTGCTAACTGACCTAGCACGCAAAGAGCCGAAGGACGCATGAAGGTCCTTCCGCGGGGCGTGTAGCGACGCGAGTGAAGGAAGTCAGACTGGGGACTGACTCTGTAGTGTTCACATCGTGTAGAATAGATATGTGTTTTTCGTATAGCCTAGTAGATAGAGATTAGCTATAGGGTTTAGGAAAAACTAGTGATAGAGAATATTGTGACTTTATGTGTGATTAGATAGCGACTGTTTTGCAATTGTAAAGAGCCAACGGCAATAAAATGTACCATTTCATTCCTCGCACACGACTTGCAAGTTTCTTGTATGGTGTGGGAGAAGTAATCCGATGATGCCTGAAACATGAGTTGTTGACAGGCAAGTTGCTTTCTTGTTGAGGTTCTTCATGTCTGGACCGAGTCACGCACTTGTTAGGGCCTGGAGTAATTGTGACCCCACCCCGTCATATGGTGCTGTTTCCTTCAGGGAGCTTTACCAGTTGTCGTCTCTCCTGGTGTTCCTCCTATTTCCCCGTCTTGGGTTGCCTTCGAATCTTCTCGGTGTTCACCAGTTCGATCAAATCAAATCAAATCAAATCAACTTTATTAGGGTCACAAATTGGGCGCGCAGGCCCGTCTTACATTCGGCCCTTCCAATCACTCGTCTTTCGTTCATCATGAGCATTATACATTTACATAGGAAGAAAAATAAACATTGTGAAATGAATGTTGTAAACATAAACAAGGCTAATTACCATGTTATGAAGCCCATCTCCCACCTATCCATACATCACTCCACCCACACAACACCCCCACCTACCCACACACACGCGCACCAAGGGACACATACACACCCCCACCTACCCACACACACGCACAGGAATGGGACACATACATACCCCACCAACCGACCCATCTTCCTCCCGCACATCCCTCACCCACACACACTGCCCTCACCTTATCCCCCAACCAAAACACACTCGCCACCCACAAACATTCCCCCACCAACCCACACATCCCACGCCCATCCACATACACATCCTAACCCACACATCCTCTCCCCACCCACACCTCAAACCACCCATCCCCCAGCCACATCTCAATCGACAACATATTCCCCACCCATGCACACAATCCACCACCAACCCACACATCGCACATCCACTCACACATCCCCAAACCATACACACACATCCCCACCAACTGACATGTCCCTACCCCCCCCCCCCCCCCCACACACACACACACATCTCCCTAACTACCCATACATCCCCAATCCAATCACACACACCCCACCACCCACACATACAACTTCCATCCACCCACACATGCCTTAACCTAATCCCCCACCACACAATCCCTCACCCGCACATCACATACACCCCCTACCACGCACTATTCCCAACCCACGCACCACACCCACACATATCCCTCACCAACACATCCCCATTTACACACCACACACATATCCCCCACCCAGATACCACACAATATTCGCACCAACACCCACACAGATACCCTTACCCATCCACCCCACATACCCCCACTCACACACCACAAAAATCCCCCACCCACACACACATACCTCACCCACACAATATCCCCAACCAACACACCACACACCTCTCCCCACCCACACACGCATTCCCTACCCGTCCACCAACACACACTCACTCACGCATACATCCTCCACTACGCACCCACACACCCCCATCCACCCACCCCCAACCAAACATCTCTCGATCACAATACCCCTACCCACACACATCCTCCACCCACTCACACATCCCACCCCGACACATACAACTCCCTCACCCACCTACACATCCCTAAGCCACTCACATACCCCCACCCACACATTCCCCATCCACACACACATCTCCCACCCACACACCCCCACATACTTCCCCCAACCACCACAATCCCCTACTCACCCACACATATACCCCACCCATACGCACATTCCCCGCACCCATCACACACATCCCCCACACCACACACTATCCTCCACCCATACCACCACAAACATACCTTCCACCCACACATCATTCACACATCCCCCACCAACACACCGCACACATATCTCAAACCCACACACCATACACTTCTCCCCACCCTCCCTTGCATCCCCAATCCATCCAACACAATCCCCTACCCACACAACCCCGCCTCCCACACATACTTCCTCAAACCATCCACACATCTCCACCCACATAAACACACATCCCCCGCATCCGTCCCATACACATATCCTCCACCCATACACACATCCCCCACACCCATTCCAACACCCCTACTTTCACCCCCACACATCCATCCACACATCCCACCAACACCCACAAATACCACTACCCACCAAAACCCACACACCCCAACCCATCCAAACGCATACCCCCACCCACACACCCCACCCACACATATCCCCACACTCATACACATCCTCCACATACACTCACACTTCCTCACATCTAGACACATACAAAATGTCTCACGTTAGTACTGAAACTAGTATGATCAAACTCCCACACTTTACTCACACACATACACTGACACTTGTCATGAGCCGTCTCATAAAAATGTTAAACATGGAGAAAAATGTGTTCATAAAATGTATGTGACGTAAAAATAGTGATGCTCTCTCTCTCTCTCTCTCTCTCTCTCTCTCTCTCTCTCTCTCTCTCTCTCTCTCGCTCTCTCTCTCTCTCTCTATCTCTCTCTCTCACACACACACACACACACACACACATTCACTCTTCCGCTCATTCATTCACTTTTATGCATTCACTCTCCCGTTCATTCACACTCACGCTCACTCATTCACTCTCCCGCTCACTCATTCACTCTCCCGCTCACTCATTCACTCTCCCGCTCACTCATTCACTCTCCCGCTCACTCATTCACTCTCACGCACACTCGTTCTGTCTCTCATTCACACTCACTGACTCTCTCACTCAAACTACAGTAATGAACATGAGTTTATATTATGCATGATAAAATCAAATGGTATTTAACTGATAATATGACAGATGAGAATACACAAACATATGGATTCGCGTGTTACATAACATGCGTGTTACATGACATGCATCTTCTCAGCTCTCTCTCTCTCTCTCTCTCTCTCTCTCTCTCTCTCTCTCTCTCTCTGTATTCTTTCATATACACACACTCACACGCATGTGCGCGCTCACACACACACACACTAACACATCAACTCTCCCACTGTCTCACTCTCTAACACACAATCCTTCACACACACACACACACACTCACTCTCTCAATCACACTCTCTCACACATACACATACACATGAACGCATGCACATGAACGCATGCACATGAACGCACACACTCCCTCACTCACTCTCACACATACACGTACGAATGCATGCACTGACACATTCACCCACCATTTCTCGCTCAATCACTCTCTCCACACACACGCATGCACGTGCGCACACACGCATTCATTCTCTCCCTCTCTCTGACACCCACTTTCTCTCTCTCTCTCTCTCTCTCTCTCTCTCTCTCTCTCTCTCTCTCTCGCTCCCACACGCACACACATATATAGTGAACAATTATAGTTAAACAATTATAATGAACAATTATGCTGAACAATTATACCAGTAAATGAATTATGGTGGCATATAGTCGGTATGGATTAAGTATTGAAAGAGTTTTCGGTTAAATGTGTAGGGACTCATTGGAGTTTTCAGATCTGGAGGCAGATCATTCCATAAGTGAGCACCAGAATAGGCGAAACATGTTTTGTATAGGTCCAATCTAGGCTTTGAGACATGTAACAAATTTAGGCGCTTGCTGTTCATTGCATTAGATTGAATCAGCTGCAGAAGATACTCTGGGGTATTTTGAGATATAATTTTATTCACTAATTTGGCTTTGTTGAAAAGGAAGCGCTTTTGTAGTGGTAGAAGTCTTAGATGACTGTACAAATTATTACTTTCAACTTGCTTTATGCCAGAAACCAGACGAATAGCGCGGTTTTGTAGAGAACATAGTCGTTTTAAATTAGATGTAGGGCAACCATCCCAAACTGTGGAACAGTAATCGAGATGTGATTGGATATAGCATGTATAGAATATTTTTCGTGTGCTTTCGTCCAGGAAGTGCTGAATTTTAGCAAGTTGGTAAACTTTTTGTGCTATTTTCTTGGTAAGAGCGTGAACATGAGAGCTCCAGTTCAAATGGCTGTCTATTAAAAGCCCAATTGTTTTATGTTCAGTCACATTAACTATAGGTAACGTGCCCATGAGGAGTTCGAGCGGTGATCCAGTTATGGCTAGTGTCTGTAGTTTTTGTCTGGTCGTTATTAGCATGGATTTGGTTTTGTCGATGTTAATTTGCATGCGGTTTTCATTGCTCCATCTAGTAAGATTATCAAGTTCCTTTTGTAAAGAATTCTCTAATTCATTACGGTTTTCTTGACTAGTACATAGTACAGTCGTCTGCAAATAGATCACAAGTTGTATTGATATATAAAGGAAGATCATTAATATAAACTGCAAAAAGCAGCGGACCTAGTATTGAGCCCTTAGGCACACCAATATTAAGCTGTGTGGGTCTTGATAGACAGTTGTTGAAGGACACGACTTGTTGCCTCTCGGATAGAAATGACGTAATTATGTTCACCATGTTGGTGCTTGTCTTCATTTGCTTTAGTTTTCTAATTAAAATATCGTGATCTACCATATCAAAAGCTTTTTTAAAGTCTACAAACACCGCTCCACAAATTCTACCGTTGTTGATGTTTAAGTGCCAGTTATCGGTCATTTTTGTTAGAGCACTATGGCAAGAATATTTAGGTCGAAACCCAGATTGACTGTTAATTATTAGATCATTGTTAATTAAATGGTGTAACGTTATTTTATGAATGTGTTTTTCTAGTGGTTTTGATAGCGACGATAGTAAGGAAATAGGTCTATAATTACCCAAAACGCTATTATCGATTGAGCTATTTTTAATTAGCGGAAACACTTTAGCAATTTTAAATGCAGATGGAAAGTAGTTTTTGGCCAGACACTGGTTATATATGAACGTTAAGGACTCGCTAATGACTGGTGCAGCACAACGAAGAATTCTATTACTGATACCATCTAGGCCGTTTGAGTTTGTTGATTTGAGGTTCAAGAGATATTTATAAACGTCTGCAACAGACATTAAAGGAATCTCAGCGGGAATATTTCTGGTGCACTTCTCCTCACAGAATGATGCCAGTGAACTTAAATTACACGATGAGTCTGGTATTGAAGACTTTAGATTCTCTATTTCTGATTGAAAGAACCAACTGAATTCATCGCATGTTATAGAATTTGGTATTGCTGATTCTGTAGGGCGTTTCTGATTGGTTAGCAAGTTAACAGCCTTCCATATATTTGTACTGTTTGAATTATCTACAATCACATTTTTAAAATGATCTTTTTTAATCCTACGAATTTCATATTTAACTTTATTCCTTAGTCTGCGGTAATTGATGAAGTCTTTATTTTTGTGTGCTGTATCTCACTCTCTCATGATTTCCAGCACTTCTCTAGTGACCCATGGGGATTTATGTTGATTTTTGACTCGAACTTCTTTGATTGGCACGTGTTTATCGAACACATTGTAGGCTGTCTTCGTCCAGAAAGCTAATGCATCGTCCGGGTCAGGAAGTTGGTAAACGTGATCAAGGGCTGCTTTTCTTAAGTTTTGCAAAAATAAATCTTGGTTGAATGCTTTAAAATTCCTGAATTTGATACTTACATGTTTATGTTTAAGAGGTTTGAACCCAATTCTTGACCATGTACAACATACCGGGTAGTGGTCACTAACTGTACAAACAGGAACAGAACATTCAATAATATTATCTGGACAAGTAACATATATATGATCAATTATAGTTGAGGATGTGTCAGTAACCCTTGTGGGACGGTTTATTAGTTGTTTGAAATTGTAAGAAAGAATGATATCGTCCCATGTCTGGTTGGATTTACTAATATCTATGTTGAAGTCACCTAGTATCATAACTTCTCTACCTGCTGTAAACACTCTATCCATCATTGTAGTGAAGCAGTCATACCACTGTACCCGGCACAAGGATATAGGTATCCAATGAGAAACGGTTGTTGGCTGGCTGGCTTCACCTCTAACCAAACACATTCTATCTCTACTGTCTCGAGATCACTTCTACGGGACCAGTTGAGAGAATTGGAAATGTATACAGCAATACCTGTCTCTAATTTTTGATTTGCATCTTTCCGAATTACTTTAAACCCCTTAAGTGAGATTTCGGAGTCGATTATTGGTGGGGAGCGATATCGTTCCATGACCTCCCCACCCACTCGGTCTTGGTCTGGGTAGCCTTCTTCATCTGTTGCTTCTTCTCCTGTCTGTGTTCTTGCCTCTTCTGGTTCGGCTGTTTCTGGCTCAGTCTTGAGCAGGTCTATTATCGTTTCTAGAGTTCCTTCTGTCTTGTCTCTCTCTTGATGTATGTTTTATAGCTTTCCTTCAGTACCAGCCTTTATAGCAGCCATTCGAGCGACATCCTGCTCAATCTTCTGCTGAACTTGCTTCAGTTCGTCCAGGATGCACTGAGAGGCTGTTATCTGTGTTTCTTGCGTCTTGTCTTTTTCTTCCTCCATGCTTTTGAACTTTGATTGCAGGTCCTTCAGTTGGCCTTTCAGTTGCGCTTTGTCGCTTTTTGTGAGTCGATTGGTGACCTCGTATTGCCTCCTAGCCTCTTTTTAGGGCAGGTTAGTTTTGACGGCGATCTTCATGGCTTCCTTGCTGTCTTGGTGGCACGGGCAGCCGAGGTACATGGCGCCGTGGTTGCCGAGGCAGTTGGCGCATTTTCTGTTAGTGTTAGGCCTCCTGAAGTCCTTGTCGATCTTTGCATGCTGGCACTGACTGTATGGATGAGGTTCAGAGCAGTATCTGCATACCCCCACCTTACTCTTGTAGGTGGCACGGGTGGGCCAAAACTTCTGACACATAGAGGACTGCAGCACTCTCAGTATGTAGTGCTTTGGAACTTGATCTCTCTTGTCCCATCTAATGCATTGAGGGATCACTTGGTCCTCCGATGTTGCGATGACGACTGTGGAGGGGATGTTATTCTTGCTGACGATCCTCTCTGCAATGGTGATCTTGAGTTTCTTGTTCTCCCTCGTCAGTATCTCCCTGATCAGGTCGTTGGTGAGATGGGTCTTGACGCGTTTAATGACCTATCGTTTACTTGTGCGGTGCCGGGTGGCCTCCAATAAGATGCCGTGGTAAAGCTTGATGTCGGTCTTCTCTCCTCGTGCAATCTTCTGCATAAGTGTTGTGGTCTTTAGGTTTTTGTTGATGGAGACAAGTACTCCATCAGGTGTCTTGCGCAGCTGGTAGATGCTATTTCTTCCCAGCTCGTTTTCCAACAGACTGATTATCTTGTTTGTTGGTAGCGCCGACAATTTGGTTTGTCCCACGCTTGTCTGTTTTAGCAGTAATTTGCCGGTGAAGTCCTCAGTTCTTGTGGTTTCCTCCGATGTGGAGGTCTTTGGTAAACTGGGCTCCTTGGTCTTGGTGCTGTTGAGAACTTCACGGCTGCTGCTGGCTTCAGTTGTAGTTGTCGTCTCCAGGGTCGGAACAGCGACAGTAGCAGCTTCATCTGGTGTAGGAGTGGTAGCTTCCTTTAATGTTGTTTCAGGTTCAGACGTTTTGCTGCGGCTCGCAAACAAAATTTCTTCTTGCATCTTCTTGATTGTGTTGTCAGCTTCACGCTACTCATTTTGAAATTCGGGTGTCTTCTAAAATTACCCTTGCCACGTGACATTTTGTAGCGCGTGTCCGGTTTCAGATTAGGCGACCCGTTCTTTATAGTAGTGCTGGACTGAATTTTGCGTGTGGATCAGCTTTTCCTATTAAAACTGTCCCTTGCCATCAGGCGAACTCACTCCGTCTTCAGAGGTACTTGTAATTTACATCCACAAGTCAAGGACGACAGGTTAACATTTTAGTCCAACTGTCCGGTGTAGGGGTTGAACCGATTACCTCGGCATCAGCACAACGGATGTTTAAGAATACGCGTTCTTGCCCATTCGGCCACGCGGACCTGATCTTGCTTGTGGGTTCTGACAAAAATAATGTCATGTTTGAATGGGGAAACTATAATTTTTATTCACATCAATTTATTAATGCAATCCTTTCTCGGTCTTTAGGCGAAGATCAAATTGTAGGATCTGCACTTGACCGTGCCAGGGCCACCAGAAGAGGCGTTAATTCGAAATACACACAGAGACGTGGGGACCCGATGGCGCGGCTCTGGCCCTTGGGGGAACAGCGAGCCCTTATTTAACCACCCCTCCCCCTCTCCACACCCACACATCATCATCATCATCAAGTGCCGTGCCGGCTGGCGTAGGCGTTCATGGCTCTCCACAGATCTCGGTCTTTGGTTTTCTGGATCAACTCTGCTGCTGATATTCCTCCGTGCCACCGTCTCAATCCATCCAGCATCACTTCTCTTGGTCTACCTCTGCCTCTCTTCCCTCGATCTTTCCAGTTGTTACGATGTTCTCCAATGCCTCTCTTCTCATCACATGACCGAAGAAAGATGTTTGTCTCTGTCTTATTGTTGTATATAATGTTCTAGTTTCATTAGCCTGTTTCAGGCAGTCGTCGTTAGTTACTCTGGCAGTCCAAGGAATTCGCAACATTCGTCTCAGGAACCACATCTCTGTTGCTTCTAATTTCTTCTTAATGTGTTCATTTACATTCCAAGATTCACTGCCATACAGCAAAACTGGTTCTACATAGCATTTCAGCACTCTCTTTCTTACATTCACCCCCACACACAAAAAAATTATCGATTAAAGAAAAGTGTAAAAAACTAACAACCACATTAAAAGAAAAGAAGTAATTAAAATAGTGGAAAGGGACATGACAACATAACAGTTAATTCAAGGGACATTACTCAAACAGCATTCATGTATTTTGTCATTTAAATAATTTTAGTCTTTATATTTAGTTTTTCAACAATGTTTTATAGAAATAATCGACACTTCTACATGAAATAAACGATGAGATACCAATTTAAGTCATCTTCAGAGTTCCTTTAAATGTAATACCTTTCTTTTACATGCGTGCGAAATTAATAAATCATTGTTCTATTTCTTCTCGACATTACATTAAATGTTTTGTATTTTTTTACAGCATTGGTTGGAGAGATATTCTTTATGTGTAAACTTTTTGTCCGGCCTATAAAAGGCCAAACCAACACGTCCAACAAAGTTACAGTTCATCATCTCCACCATGCCCGAGAAACTAACCGGAGGCATCGCCAAGCTTTACCATGAGTAGAGGCGATCGACTCCAAAGAAGTCGATGTATGTGTTACTGACTGTAATCATCAATCAGGTGCCGTCTCCACAACTAAGGTTGGATGCAATGGATCTCCAAAACTGTATTATCTCTCGCCCTGACTGTACATTCTGTCAGATTGATGTACGTCCATCTCTTGATGTTATCTTCCCACTTTTATGGTTGTCTACCTCTTGCTCGCTTGCCCTCAACCTTGCCTTTCAGTGTGGAGTTTATAAGAGTGTCATGATTTTTAACGTGGCCGAAATATTTCACTTGCCTCTTTTTAATTTCTTTCATCAACCCTCTTTTCATTCCCAGTTTTTCTGGAACGTCTGTAAGTAATTGTTTCTGTTTCCATGATATGCGACATATTCGTCTGTATAACCACATCGCCCGGGCCTAAATTCGACTTTCTAGTTGCTTGTTCAATGTCCATGCTTCCGCGCCATACAGTAATGTTGAATAAACATAAAATCTGACAATTCTCTTGTTTAATGCGTTGTTGATCTCTCTAGATATTAATACAGGTGTCATGCTGCTGAAAGTATGTTTGGCCATTCCTGTTCTCTTGTTTATTTCTGTTTCACTTCTGCTGTCATCTGTTATTGCATGTCCAAGAAGGGAGAAACATGCTACTTGTTTCAGTATCTCCCCACTTCATGTGTCAAGTGAAACAATCTAACGAAATATTCTTGTCAATGTACTTTAGTGGACGATAATGTAATTTATTAAAGGGAGACAATCAAATACAGATGTATTATCTCAATGTTGCAAGAGAAATAACTCACACTAGAGCACTAGTATGAAAACAAAAGCGTTTGCTTGTGGGTTATGACAAACATCACTTAATGTTTGAATGGGACATCTAAAATTTCTATTTACATCAGTTTATGAATGCAACTCCTTCTCGGCCTTTTGACTAAGAGCAAATTGTAGTATATGCACCTGATCTTGTCAAGGCCACCGGCAGAGGCAGTCATTCGAAATACACACAGGGACGTGGGGACAAGATGGGGCTTCTCTGACCCTTTTGGGGATCAGCAAGCCCGTATTAAGACAAACAATTATCGATTAAAGAAATGTTGTTCTTTCCACCCCACACACACTCTCATTCACACACACACACACACACACACACACACACACACACACTCACACATATACAAACTCATTAAGAGGAAAGCATGCAATTAAAATAGTCGAAAGATTCCTGACAACAAAACAGTTATTTCAGGGGACATTACTAAGAGCAGCATAAATGTATATTTTGTGATGTAAATAATTGTAGTGTGTATATTAATTTTTTTAATAACATTTTTATAGAAACTATCAACAGTTATATGCAACATAAAAGATGAGATAATAATTTAAGTCATCTGTAAACTTTGTGTAAAATTAATTTCTTTGTTTTACATGCGTGAAAATTTAATAACTCATTTTTCTATTTTTCGTCGGCATTACATGTAATATATGGTGTCATTTCATTGACATGTTAACTAGGATGTAATTATATATTAGCAAAATGTTTGTCCGGCCTGTGTAAGGCCAAACCAACACGCCCATCAAAGACACAGTTCAACATCTCCATCATGCGGGTGAAACTAACCAGCGTCATTGGGAAGTTTTACAATGAGTAGAAATCGACTCTGAAGAAGTTGAGGATCAGTGATGCGTATTTGTTGTATGTGTTATTAACAGTAATCATCAATCAGGTGCTGTCTCCACAATGAAGGTTGGCTGCAATGGATCCCCAACACTGTCTGTCTCTCGCGCTGACTGTACATTCTGTCTGATTGATGTTCGTCTATCTCTTGATGTTATCGTCCCACTTATTTCGTTGTCTACCTCTTGCTTGCTTGTCCTCAACCTTGCCATACAGTAACGTGACCGAAATATTTCACTAGCCTCTTTTTTTTTTATTTCTTTCATCAACTCTCTTTTCATCCCAGATTTTCTAGAACATCTGTATTTGATTGTTTCTGTTTCCATGAAATACGACATATTCTTCTGTATATCCACATCTCCGGGGCATCTATTCGACTTGCTGGTTGCTTGCTCAATAATCCAGGCTTCCGCGCCATACATTAGTGTTGAATATATGTAATATTTGACAGTTCTCATGTTTAATGCGTTGTTAATCTCTCAAGATCACGGGTGGATAAACTACGGCTCGCGATCCGCATGCGGACCAGCAACTGATAATATGCGGCCCCCGGGGACATTTAGAAATAAAATTTGTTACTTCGTTTTTAAGTTATTTTATTGAATTGTACAGAATTTCATATACCGTTATGTTTGTTTTAATACTGTTGATAACATTTCTTTGATAACACATATAATGTATAAGTGTATAAGAAACATATAATTGCAATAATTATATATACTGTTTAATAACCTATAAATAACTCATAATTACTTATGTGATAGGTTGCTGTAATCAAAGTGGACATAATATATATGCGCCCTTCCCCCCTCTCCAATAGCTTTACACTTGTCAACTTGGTCCTACGCACAAACAGTTGTCCTATCCCTGTTCTAGATATTAAAACTGATTTCATGCTGCTAAAAGCATTTTTGGACATTCCTATTCTCTTTTTGATTTATGTTTCACTTCTGCAATCATCTGTTATTGCATATCCAAGATAGGAGACACTTGATTCCTGTTCCTTCTTCTTTGGTTAAAGTTAAACAGTGTAACGAAATATTCTTATTAATGTATTTTAGTGGACGAAAATGTAATTTATTAACAGGAGACAATCAAATACAGAGAAATTATCTCAATGTTACAAGAGAAATAACTCACACTAGAGCAATAGAAGCGTCTGCTTGTGGGTTCTGACAAAATTCACTTAATGTTTGAATGGGACACCTATAATTTCTATTTACATCAGTTTATGAATGCAATCCCTTTTAGGCCATTTGGCCAAGAGCAAATTGTACTATACGCACCTGATCTTGCCAGAGCCATCAGCAGAGGTGGTCATCCGAATGACACAGAGGGACGTGGGGCCCTGATGGGGAGGCTCTGACCCTTGGGGGATCAGCGAGCCCTTATTAAGACAAAAGAAAAATATCGACGCATTTAAAGGAAAACATGTAATTAAAATTGTAGAAATGGACATAACAACATAACAGTTATTTCAAGGGACACTACTAAGAGTATAACAGAGTAGGCGTAACAAGTTCTCTGGTTTATTACAAAGGTTGTTTATTTCTTACTGATGACAATCTGGACACAACATGGCGTCTTCTCTGCTCTGGCTCTAGATGTAAACTAACTCCTAACAACAAACTACGTCACGACTTGAGCATCTCTCCTCCCATTCCATCCCGATGCTCAATCGTGCTGTAGCCTTTTCCCACCTAATACCCAACTTCTGCTACACCTTCCTATGTTTTTCTAAAGAATTTTTCCTTTAAAAATTCTTTACTCCCAATCCCCCTACTCTATTCCCTCTCTTTCCTTACCTCCCACAGCTCCTTTAATCTTCCCCAAACCAACTCCAACTTAAGTAAATATTCTATTCTTTAACTCTTCTCCCTGTCATATTATCATATAGTAAGCCACTATAACTTCTTCTTCGCTTTTGCCTCTTCATAACATAACACATATCAACAACCATTAAATCTCAACTTTATACAATACATCATACCACATATGGTTACATATGGTTACCTTTTTAAACTAAACACTCCTCCTTCCCTTTCCTTACTTCCCACAACTCCTCTAATCTTCCCCAAACCAACGTTATTTCAAGTAAACCAATCTATTCGTAACTCTTTCCCCTACCATATAGTAATCCACTATATATTTCTGGTTCGTTCTTGGCTCCTCAAAGTTCCTGTACAAAATATACATATCATAAGAATAGCTCGTATAATCGTTATCGTACACTTGACATTATGAAATTCCTCACTCTTTCACAACACAGGAGAAACAGAAACAACGTAGTTAGAAAAAGTAAAGAAGGGGTGCGCACCCAGTGAAAAGCATAAAGAATGAATAGTCAACATGATCACATTTACATAAAGCAATGCATAGTCCACACAATCACATTTACCTCCCTTGCCAATAAAAAAAATTTTGTAAAATAATTTTTTAAAATACATCTTATGAAATAGATCTTTGTTCTCTATAAATCAAGTTGACATAAGTTTTCTCAACATTTATATATTCAACATTTATATTGCCATCCTCAATCTTGTCTATACTTCCGTTACCTCATCTTTTACCACGAGCCAATGTTCGTATTCTATGAACATTTTCAATTAAATAAACGCTGGTATTTCACAGCTCCTATATCTTCCCTCCTCACATCCCATAATCTGCTTCTCTGTCTACCTACATAAATACTACCGCTTATATGCTGCCATTCACAGTCTCCCTATTAGCCCTCAGTAGTTTTATTAACTACTCATATTTTTTCTTTATTCCAGCCAACACCATAACTACTTAAAAATTAACTTACTTAATTAAATTTATAACCAGGTAACCTAATACACAAAACAACTTAATTAAATTATGAGTTAAGCGAAATAAAATCAAAGCAAGACATTATACCCCCCAATTCAATCAACGAAAAACACATTTTAAAATAATATAACATGCATCTTATCAAATCAAAATAAAATTTTCTAGTATTACCTAACACTACCGTTCTCTTTTACGGACCAATAGTTTGTACGCAAAAGTCTAGGAACACAATAACCCTATTCTAACATCAAGTAATAACAATCATATCACATGAGCAAATCAAGCAAAAAAACATATTATATATGAGGCATTTAAAACTCAGATTCAATAAAACAACTGTCTTCTCGCTAAAGAGAAGGTTTTCAAAACAAATATAATTCACATAGAATTAACTACTTAAAGTGACCAAGCAACATTGTCCTCCTATACGAACCAATGTAACTCATATCTATTCACCCAAGTCACTCCATTGTTTTTATAACCGAGAAACTAAAACAACTCACTGTCAAGTATATATATATATATATATATATATATATATATATATATATATATATATATATATATATATATATATCTGTTATCTACAGACCAATTTCTAACTTAAAACAATATCTGTTCCTTTCACAAAAGTCTTTAACTAACAATGAGCGTATTATTTACCAACAGAACCTGTAGTTCGACACACCAATTGTTTCTCCTGGATTTGTTCCACATATTCCTATAACTACTTAATCATTACCATTAACCACGGTATTTCTAGCACCAATAAAAACTTGTCTATTTACTATAGAGTACATAAAATCAACCAGCAATTCCATCACCGAGAGAAAAAAATATATATGCCTCACTCGAACCTATATCCATATTAGTTATCTTAATGCTTAACTACTCCTCAAGATCATTTATGAAAAGTATCAACAGAAGCCTTTTCCATTTCCACCGTCTCATATACTTCATCAAGTATCTCTTTCCTTTCTAAACCACGAAACTTATATCTTGCTATCTGCAATATTTTCTATCCATTCACCTCTTACTTTTCCACCTCTTCAATAACTCCAAGTTTCTTTGAATAAGTGCTATCTCCACATCAATATACTCCTCCCCGTATAACCTATCAGCTTCCTCCATACTACTATTTGACTCTGACTTCTCATCCATTTCTTCTTCTTCATCTGTATGTCTCTCGCTAGCAGCCGCTAATCTCTTCCGTTCAATATCCCATCTAATTTGTCTATCATTATTTCTTAAGGACCTTTCTAGTAGAGGCATATCTTCACCGCTTATTGAATACTCTCTAATTCTCCTCTGTCTTTTCACTTCTCTTTCTCTTTGTTTATCCATTCTTCTTTTTGTTGCTTGTCTAGTATTCTTAAATGGAGCACCTATTTCCTCTTCCATAGACTCTATACTATCATAATGACTCTCATTCACATTTCCTTCTTCTATCGTTTTCGGTATTGTCTGTTCTTGAGTATCATCGTAAACTGGAGTTGTTTTTAACTGATTGTGTGCTGGATCTTTTCTAAAACCTGGGGTTATTATAGTTCCCCTGATGACTCGTTCATCTAAGTATCCGGTGTCTGAATAATAATTATTATTATAATTATCATTTTCCTTCTCATCATCATCTTTTCTTAAGTGTTCCACGTGTGCCCTTGCCACATGTCCCGTTACCTGGTTCTTGATACTATACGATACATTTCCTAGCTTTTCTAAAACGTAATAACCTGGGACCCAACGAGCATCAAACTTAGAGTTTCTTCTATGCTTCTTGTAATAAACTCTATCACCTACTTTAAACTCTTGTAATTTTGTATTCACGTTTTTGTACTTTTTCTGTCTTTCTCTCGCTTTAATTATATTATTCTTTAATCTTACGTGTGCTCTATGCATTTCTTGTATGATGAACTCTTGAAAGTCTTCCCCCATATATTTCCGTCTTGGTTTTAACAGATTATCTATAGGTAGAATTGGTTCTCTCCCGTGTATTAAATAAAATGGTGAAAACCCCGTGCTCTCATTTTGATTTGTGCGTATAGCACTAAGCGCTGGTCCTAAGAATAGATCCCAATCTTTTTCATGTTCATCCACAATCTTTGCTATAATATCGTATAATGTTCTATGTTGTCGTTCGTTCTTAGCATTTGAAGAAGGTCTGTAGTATGAGGTCTTTACATGTTTTATATTCAAATCTTTTAATAACTTTTCGAATTTCTTATTCACAAATTCTCTACCATTATCCGTGAGTATAATCTGTGGACAACTAAATCTTGGTACGAACTCCTGTAAAAAAATATTAATGACAGTATCTGCGAACTTATCTGGGATTGCATAAACTTCCGGCCAAAGACTGTAGACATCTACTATATGAATTAAATACACGTTTCCTGACAATGTTCTAGGGTGAGAACCCGATATATCTAAACTAATTTTTTGCATTGGAAACTGAGGAATATCTGTATCTTGTAATGGACACTTAATTGTTTTCATATTCCTTAACCTGCATCTTTCACACGTATCCACATATTTGCAAGCAGATCTAAATAAGTTCGGCCAATAATATTTACTCGTAAGTGCTTTCACTAATTTATCCCGACCGAGATGACCATTCTCATCATGATATGCTTTTAAAACTTCATTTTCCAAATGTGTGGGAATATATTTCCTTAGCTGTTCATTCGTTTCACTTATATAATATAACTGTTCATCTTCTTGTAACACTAAATAATTCTTCTTATATTTATTCTCCTCCGTTTCTTTTAATTTCTGTTTTATTTGTAATACTTTTGGATCTAATTCTTGTTCTTCTTTCATATTAAACTGTGCTAAATGTGGGTCTTCTGCTCTAGGTTCAGCCTCTTGATCTGATGGTAAACTCTCAAACTCTTCTCTATTTATTATGGCAGAATCTAATATATTTACTTGCCAGTTTCGGTCGTCGATCTCTGGTTCACCTTCATCTTCTGTGTTTCCTGATGACTGTGGATACGGGATCCTAGACAACAAATCAGCACACGTGTTAATCCTACCTGGTATGTATTCAATTTTTGTATTGTATCCCTGTAGATTCAATGCCCAGGTTTGTATTTTCCTGTTCTGCACTGGAGCTTCTAATAGAGATTTTAAAGGCATATGGTCAGTTCTAATAACAAAATTTGCGTTATGTAAGTAGTAATTTAGCTTCTGTAGAGCGTAGTGTATAGCATACGCTTCTTTCTCAATAGTCGACCATTTTCTTTGAGACCTGCTAAGTTTATGAGACAAGAAATAAATTGGCCTTTCATTTTTAACCCCTGGTATTCCAGACTCTTTTCCTTCATATGGTTGAACCAAACACGCTCCTATAGCACTATCCGAAGCATCTGTATATAGTATTAACTGTTTATTCAAATCTGGATGCGTCAATAGTGGTACCACTGTCAAGCTGTTTTTTAAAAACTCGAACGCTTTTTGACATTCATCATCCCACTTAAATCTAGCGTATTTGCCCGTTAAATTAGTAATTGGTTCTGCTATCTTTGAAAACCCGGGGATAAAGCGCCTATAGTACCCACAAGTTCCAATAAAAGCACGCACTTCTTTCACGTTAGTTGGAGGGGGTAACTCTTTAATAACCTTTATCTTGTCTTGGTCTGGTTTACTTCCGTCTCTATTTATAATATACCCTAAATATTTTGTTTCTGTTTTTAGAAACTGGCACTTACTAAGCTTCAATTTAACATCATGTATTCTTAATCTGTCGAATACTAGTCTGACATGTTTTAAGTGATCGTCCACATCCCCTGCTGTATAGATTAGTATGTCGTCTATGTATGCTAATGCAAACTTTTGCATACCCTCTAATACCTCATTTATTAAGAGCATGTAGTGAGATGGAGCCGTACGAACCCCGAATGGCATTCGTAAGAATTCGTAAGAACACATATGAGTACAGAAAGCACTTTTCTTTTGAGCGTCCTTCGACATCGGAATACACCAGAATCCTGATCTTGCGTCTAGTGTCGAGAAAAATGTAGAACCATTAAGCAACCCCAAAATATCATCAATCACCGGCAGTGGGTACGCTACATTCTTAGTGATTTTGTTCAACGCCCGATAGTCACAGCAGAACCGACTTGAACCATCAGGTTTGGCCACGATTACAACCGGAGATGACCATTCTGACTTTGATCTTGTTATTATTCCCGCTTTCAACATGTCTTCTATTGCTTTTTCGACAATTTCTCTATTTCTTAAAGGAGTTCTATATGGTTTTAAACTAATTGGTGGATGGTCTCCCGTATCTATTTCCATTGTAACTGTTTTTGTCCTTCCCAATTCTAAATCATTAATTGCAAACACATCCTGATTTTCCTTTATAAATTGTTCTAATACTTTCTTATTTTCTGGTGGAGCTTTTAACTGTGCCAACAATTCTTGTTCTCTTGTCATTTTGTCTAGTGAATGTATTTGGGCTGTATTTCGTCTAAATGGATGGATCAATTCATCCATCTGTGCATTCCCTCTACTTCCGCGTCCGCGTCTGTTATTAATTCTTTCACTAGAAGTTTGTGAAAAGTTTGCTCCCGGCCTTTCTACTCTATCTGTTGCCAATATATCACTAATGTTATGTTCTAGTTTAGCTACTACACATCCTCTGTATAATTTAATTTCTCTACCTGTGTTGTTAATAACCATCACTGGAAAAGTTAAGTGTTTATCTAACGCTATTATTCCATCCGGAACTTCCAAACCAGGCTCATCAATTACTTCCTGTTGCAATTCAGTGATTCTGACTGTGTGTCCTGCCACATAATATGGGTTTTTCTTCACCTTTGCTTGTATCAAATTAACCGACTGTGGTTTTAACGTCGTGGACATTTTAACTCTAACTAGTGCTGATATATGCATGTCTTCTTCCATATCTACATAGACGTCCTTGAATTTTAATTTGTGTAAATCAAAGAAAAGTCTTACTCCATTTTTTATTAAAAAATCTCTTCCTATCAGCATGTTTTTATTTAATTCTTTCACTACTTGAAAAAGATGTCTTACGTTGACCCCTCCTAACTTAAAATTGATCATTGTTTGTCCAATTACTTGTAAATTCTGTCCTGTAACAGAGTGAAGATTATTATGACTCTTAAATATTCTACAATTTCTCACTATTTTATATAAAAAGCTTTCTTTAATTACACTAACCTGAGCTCCTGAATCAATTAATGTACGAACTCTATATTTTCCTATTTCTATTATACATGAGCTATGATCTGTTTTATTTTCTTTAAACTGTTTGACTTCATCTAGTTGAAAGTATTCTCTACTCGTTCTACTATGCTTGTTATTAACATATTCTTTAAACCTTGGGACCTTATTATTTTCCCTCCTACCACAGGTCCTATTTAATAGGTAGGACGCCCGTTTCCCTGCGTTCTTGTACCTGTAAAATCTCTGTGTCTATCCTCAACATTCCTATTTAACCTGCTATTGCCATTTCTACTTGGTATATTCGACTGGACATGCCTGTTACCACAAAAACGAGAAACGTGTCCGCGTTGACCACAAACCCAACAGACTATATTTGTGTTATTTGTTTTACCCACTGTCTCACCGGTAGGATATCTCACTTGTCTCCTTTCATCATAAGCATTTCTATTACTACCTTGTAACGTCTGTACGCCTCCTCTCCTATTCCATCCGAACCTTGTTTGTCCTATCTCCATAGGCTCCTCAATTCTATCTTCTCGACTAGTTCCTATTTCTCGTCCTGTTCTCAATCTAAATCTACGTCTCAAATTTTCTTCTTGTACTGCAATATCTACAGCTTGTGACAACCTCTCGGGGTTTTCTCTCATCAACTTAAACTTCAGTCCATCGGATTTTATGCCATCTACAAAAATCCCGACTAACATCCTCTCCACCTCTTCTCCTCGTACATTCTGTCCCAAGAATGCCTCTTCAGCCAGGTTAATCAACCTATCACAGAACAATTGTACCGTCTCTCCACTGTTTTGTTTAGACTGTCTCAATACCGAAAACGCATGTTGTGGATCCGTTATTTCCGCGTATTTGTGTGCCAGGTCGTCTTTAAACTGCTCCCATGTCTCATCTACTCTAGCCTCTAATTTTCTTCGGATATGATCTGAAACCGGTTCTGTTGCTGCCTGATAAGCAAGTCTCATGTTTTCTTCATCTGATGCAGACACCAAATATGCATATTTCTCTATAGAAGTTATCCACTTTTTAAACTCTCTTGCCTGTCCACTAAACTTAACAATTTCAGTTGCCAATCCTTGTTGTTTCATGACTGTATTAAGTCTATCTATCACTGTTCCCACTCCCGTCAACACTTGTGCCAAGGAATCTTGCTCTGTCATGCTGAAATATTATTGTACAGACTAAATAATCAATTTCACAATTGTAATCAACTAATTTAAGAAATATTACCTTATTTACCTTATACACCAAGTTCAACCAGTTAATAGGCTTACTGATTACCCTACTCTCTGTTCCCGATCCAAGAAAGACGTATTCCTGTATTCCTCCATGTTCGCTGTCAGGTAGAACTCAAACACTAGGAATCTGTGTTAGTTGGAACCGATCGCGCACTTCAGGTAGTTTCTTCTTTCAAGTGATCCCGCCCTTCAGGTAGTTTCTTCTTCGGATGCCTCAGTAACTTCAATCCCTGGTTGGGTCCCTACCAGACTTGAACCTTCTTTTCACCCGACAACAGGGCACATCAAAGCGACGTCTTGAGAATCGGTGTACTTCAGGTAAGCGATAATTTGGGTCCTCTCTTCAGTAGGTCAGCAGCCCAGTCTGCCCCTCCCACTTCCGAGAGTTCCCTGGCGATATCGCTACTTTTGCTGAGGTTTTCATTTCTTCTTAATTTTCGAATTAGTGTTGAGCGATTGTTTATTCAAAACTCCAAGGTCATGATTCTGCGGCCTTTAATTCGCTCGAGGAAATCTTGACGAGAAGTAGACAACTGCTCTGATAGTAAATTGTTTCTACTTGATTCGATTTATCTTGAAGGTTTCTTTTTCCTCTTATTTCAACTGATCCAGAACAAGATGTGCTCTTTCTCACTCTTTTGCTCAGCTGGCTTTCATATTTCAACTGACAACGACTGCCCGTACATCTAGCAAGTCCGTACAGTGAAGATTCTGGAAATATTTACAGACAACCACCCCTAGCCGGGCTTTTGGTTGCTGTACTTCTCACAAACAACGTAGAGGCCATCTTTCAATTTCGTTGTTGCGTTCAATACATGTTTAAAACCGTGCCGTATTTCTGTCTCTGGGTAATTGACGTGATCGGAACAAGATCTTCAAAATGTTGTAATTTACTTCGACGTTGGACAGCGTATTGTGATTCCGCAACTCTCCAAGTTCCGATCCTGAGTCGTGGGCACCATTTATGGATATATAACAGAGTAGGCGTAACAAGTTCTCTGGTTTATTACAAAGGTTGCTTATTTCTTACTGATGACAATCTGGACACAACATGGCGTCTTCTCTGCTCTGGCTCTAGATGTAAACTAACTCCTAACAACAAACTACGTCACGACTTGAGCATCTCTCCTCCCATTCCATCCCGATGCTCAATCGTGCTGTAGCCTTTTCCCACCTAATACCCAACTTCTGCTACAAGAGCAGCATAACTTAATTTTTGTGATTTAAATATTTGTAGAATTGTATTAATTGTTGTAAACTGTTTATAGAATCTATTGACAATTCTACGCACCATTAAAGATGAGATAATAATTTAAGTCATCTTTACTGTTTGTGTAAAATTAATGGCTTTGTTTTACATGCGTGAGAATTTAATAACTTATTTTTATGTTTCTCATCGGTATTACATTAAATGTTTTGTCTTTTTAATGTCATGAATTGTAATGTTCGGATGTACTAATACAATTTATGTCCGGCCTGTAAAAGGCCAAAGCAACTCGCCTAAAAAAGAAACAGTTCAACATCTCCACCGTGCCCGAGAAACTAACCAGAGTCGTGGTGAAGTTTTACGATGAATAGGTGCAAAGGACTCCGAAGAAGTTGAAGATAATTAATGCGTAATTTATGTATGTGTTATTGACAGTAATCATTAATCATGTGCCGTCTCCACAACAAATGTTGGCTGCAATTTATCTTCAAAACTGTCTGTCTCTCGCCCTGACTGTATATTCTGTTTGATTGATGTTCGCCCATCTCTTTATGTTTTCTTCCCACTAGTATCGTTGTCTGCCTCTTGCTCGCGTGCCCTCAACCATGCTCTTCTGTATGGATTTTATAAGAGTGTCATGTCTGTTAACGTGGCCGAAATATTTCACTTGTCTCTTTTTTATTTCTTTCATCAACTCTCGTTTCATTCCCAGTGTTTCTATAACATCTGTATTTAATTGGTTTTGTTTCCATGAAATAAGACATATTCTTCTGTATATCCACATCTCTAGGGCCTCTATTCGACTTTCTAGTTGCTTCAATGTCTAGGCTTCCGCGCCATACAGTAGTGTTGACTATAAGGTAACATTTACAATTCTCATGTCACATGCATTGTTAATCTATCTAGATATTACTACTGATTTCATGCTGCTGAAGGCATTTTGTGGCCATTCCTAGTCTTTTGTTGATTTCTATTTCACTTCTGCCATCATCTGTTATTACATGTCCAAGATATCAGAAACGTGTTACTTGTTCTAGTATCTCCCCGTTTACTGTGATGTTCCTTTCTGCTGCTAATTATCATAGTTTTTATTTTTAGGATGTTAATATCTAAGGCACATTCTGCACTATGCCTGTTTACTTGTTCCACTAGGTTTTGTAATTCTTGCTCGCTTTCGGTATTGTCAGCACATCTAAGATTGTTTAGGATTCTTCCATTGATGTTAAATCCAAGAAATCCGACTTGTTTAAAAATTCTTCCTGTGTGTAGTTAAAGAGGATGCGGACGAGAATCATACAGTTCACGTACTGTTGTTTGGCTGCCATCTACCCGTTCGACTCTTTCCTCTCGGGTTTTATTTCTCAGTCGGAACGTTCATCTTGGGAGTTATTTAAGATTGCAGAATAACCCTCAAGACAAAACCGAGTTTATCGGAATTAGCTCTGAGAGCTCATTTGCTGACGTCAGGCCTGTAAAATGGCCAAACATAGTTAATATCGTTTCTCGGCTCTTTGGCTAAGATCAAAATCTGCGCTTCTCCTGCCAGGGCCACATGCAGAGGCGGTTATCCGAATGACACACAAGGATGTGGGACCTTGATGGGGCGGCTATGGCCCCCTTGAGAACCGTGAGCCCTTATAACAAATTCTTAATATTCAGTCCTTTGGATTGTTTCACGGCATTTTGATCTCACTTTAACTCTCTCTCTCTCTCTCTCTCTCTCTCTCTCTCTCTCTCTCTCTCTCTCTCTCTCTCTCTATCTCTCTCTCTCTCTCTCTCTCTCTCTCTCTCTCTCTCTTTCTCTCTTTGTGTTCCTCTCTCTGTCTTTCCCCTGCCATGAACTTGAGGTTGTCATGGCATAGTCAAGCCATAACCCAGGTTAGAGGCTGTGACCGTGTTCAGCAAGTGAACACCGGAACGTGGAAAGTGGATACTTTGTACACAACGTGAAAAACCTTGGGGTCTCACTTGCCACGTGACAGGAAGTGGGGTCCACGATGCAGTCTACGATTTGGTTTCGTGCAGTGCGGACCATGTCGAGTTCTAAAGTAATGGCCAATACTGCGCCACTCTTTTAAAGAATTAGGTTGTGTTTAGAAAACGTTATGTAGAAGTATTGTCGAATATCTGAGTTGTAAATTGGTGATGTCAACCTTAGTCTGTGTAGAATAATATACACCTAAAATTACAACTGGTGTTTGAGTCGACTACTGTTCGAGTTCACCATTGTTCAGTTATGTCGAGTGGCGTTTGTAATAAGTCCAGTAATGTGTGGAGGTTTAAAGAATCACTATCAGCTAAGTTATATGTAGACAAAATGACCTTGGTGCGGACTGGGAAGTCATATCCCTTGTGAGACACGAGTAGCAAGAAAGAAGACGTATTTACAAAAGCCGCCAGTAAATCGGCCAACCCATAGCCCAGTGGCATCATGGCAGATGCATCTGCCATATGACTAGGGTTGACATCACCAATTTACAACTCAGATATTCGACAATAATTCTACATAACGTTTTCTAAACACAACCTAATTCTTTAAAAGAGTGGCGCAGTATTGGCCGTTACTCTATAACTCGACATGGTCCGCACTGCACGAAACCAAATCGTAGACTGCCTTATCTGGACCCCACTTCCTGTCACCTGGCAAGTGAGACCCCAAGGTTTTTCACGTTGTGTGCAAAGTATCCACTTTCCACGTTCCGGTGTTCACTTGCTGAACACGGTCATAACCTCTAACATCTAACCTGGGTTATGACTTGACTATGCCATGACAACCTCAAGTTCATGGCATCCCCCCCCCCCCTGTCTATATATGTATCTCTCTCGCAGAAGACACACATATCTGTTTCAATCTAATTGGTAAAATGCTACGCCTGTTTCCACTTCTATATATGGTCAATGAGTGATACTGTTAACTTATTTCGTACATAAGATTGAGAGGAAGCATATACAAGTAATGTGCTTGTAATTGCATCATGCCTTTAATGTATATTATCACATGTCTATATGAATGTATTTGTTGTATGTACAACTGTAAATGAACAAACAATGCACCTTCTAAATACACACTGTTTTGTAACAAATAAAAGGTTTAATTTAAAAAAAAAAAAGAAAAAAAAAATTATAAATTCCGGAAAAAGGCTTTGTTGGGAAAATCTCATGAAGGGGCCGTGATATTGATATAAAAATGGCCGCTTAACTATCACCTTGCATCATGTAAGAACAACGAGGGGCTATTGGTTCTTATGTGTCAGATCGTGCGGAACCTTGTGAAATCTACATAAGAATGACGGCTCAGTATGGAGACAGTTGTTTGAGTCAGGGAAGAGTGAATGAATGGGCAGAGAGACTTAAAAAGGAAGACAAAACATCATTGTGGAACTATGTACCACTGGAAGGTGAAAGTCTGCAGAAGTGGAGGACCTTGGGGTATCTCAATGTGTTACAGCTTACCTACAGGACTCCGTGTAAAGGACAGCCGTGCACAGACGAAACAGACTCCTACTGGTACTATTAGTATTTGGGGTCTTCGCTGGCTGTAGAAGATGAGGACGGAGCCCGTATAGGAATGTCCCGAGTGCTGTGATGTCGGTTCTTGTCTGAACTCATCAATAAATAAGGTCCTGTACCAGGTCAACAGTCCAGGGATCGCCTTGTCTTTCCAGAAATGTCCCAGTACAGGGTATGTACGTCATACTGGCTTCTAGCTTGTGCTGAGGGAAGGGAGCTCTGTGACACTCTAACCTGGAGATGGGAGTCTGGTACAGGGTGTGAGTGAAGACTGCACACAGTGTGGTGGAGATGGGAGTCTAGTGCAGGGTGTGAGTGAAGACTCCACACAATGTGGTGGAGATGGGAGTCTGGTACAGGGTGTGAGTAAAGACTCCATACAATGTGGTGGTGATGTGAGTCGGGTACAGGGTGTGAGTGAAGACTCCACACAATGTGGTGGAGACGGGAGTTGGGTGCAGGGTGTGAGTGAAGACTACACAATGTGGTGGAGATGAGAATTGGATACAGGGTGTGAGTGAAGACTACACAATGTGGTGGAGATGATAGTCTGGTACAGGGTGTGAGTGAAGACTCCACACAATCTGGTGGAGATGATAGTCTGGTACAGGGTGTGAGTGAAGACTCCACACAATGTGGTGGAGATGTGAGTCGGGTACAGGGTGTGAGTGAAGACTCCACACAATGTGGTGGAGATGATAGTCTGGTACAGGGTGTGAGTGAAGACTCCACACAATGTGGTGGAGATGATAGTCTGGTACAGGGTGTGAGTGAAGACTCCACACAATCTGGTGGAGATGGGAGTCTGGTACAGGGTGTGAGTGAAGACTCCACACAATCTGGTGGAGATGTGAGTCGGGTACAGGGTGTGAGTGAAGACTCCACACAATGTGGTGGAGACGGGAGTTGGGTGCAGGGTGTGAGTGAAGACTACACAATGTGGTGGAGATGAGAATTGGATACAGGGTGTGGGTGAAGACTACACAATGTGGTGGAGATGTGAGTCGGGTACAGGTTGTGAGTAAAAACTCCACACAATGTGCACATGCGCACATGATGATGATGATGAATGTTTCACATCCCAATGGTTGTATCTGCTATGGAACTACTTAAAGCTTTTACAGGTCAAAAGTAAGAGATTTGACTTCATTACACCGGGTTTCACCCTACCTGCAAATGTTTCATTCAGGATAGATAAGTGGTGTGCGAAAGACGAGTTATTAGACGGGCCGAATCTAAGACGGGCCTGCGCCGCTCAATTTGTGACCCTTCGAGAATAAAGTTTGTTCGATCACGTTCTTTCCAAATGGTTCGGTCTGATTCAGCAGTACGGCAAGCGGTCTGTAGAGAGCATCGAACAGGGCACGAATCCCGTAGCGTGGAAATAAGACGCATATAGTCATACTCATAGGAAAAGGGGGGATGAAAAAGAAAAATGGAGAGAGAGAGAGAGAGAGAGAGAGAGAGAGAGAGAGAGAGAGAGAGAGACTGAAGGAGGTGAAGGGATTAGTACATAGAAAAAGGCTAATCCATCTTTGCCCTGGTTTGAACCATCACTCCAACAATCTAATGTGTCTCTTCACCTCTCATATCTCAGGATATGCCTCCTTCACACTGATGCTGTGCCGATGGATCATCCTCATTTTCTCAAGGTCCAATCGCCTTGAATATCTGGCAGGGTAACAGCAGAATGACACCACGATACAGTCCTGGCATTGTCTCTCTTCTCCATGATAAATGATGGCATAACATTACATCACATGCATGTCACATATTTATGCGTATAGACACAATCATTATTAATTACCCCATACAGCAATGCATACTTGAAGAACTTTATTCTCATGGTAATATATATATATATATATATATATATATATAACGCGAGCATAAACGATAATTCTGGAAAATACCATCCCTAAAAGATCAGAAGTGATATCTCAGAAAACTATCATAATAGTTTGATAAGTTAGCGAGGAAGACTCCAAATGAATAGAAAGTGAGAAATTCATCCTTCATAAGATATAGGAACTGAACAAAGATAGATATTCATTGCAATTATCCAAGTCAAAAAGGAATCACTGATATCAGCTGATAAGTTCTAGATTTGAATCTTTCTTCTCTTATCCTAAAGAATAAGAGCTCTACCTAAGGTTTAATTCCCAACTTTGTCTCATTTATATACACCCACTCAATTCCTTTGGCTGCAGTAATCACATTTTCTTGAGCTGTTGTGTATCTGACAGAACTATCCCGTCAGCTCGCAGGTGTCATCTAGCACAGTTCTGTTGTCAGCGAGCGCACATGTTGTTGACGACTTTGTTGTGTCAATTTCTAGAGGAGAAGGGGGAATGGTGATTTTATGTTAAATTTTAAAAATACAGATGCGGACTCCTCGAATATCTTTTAACGTTGAAGCCGTATTTCTCTCTGTATTCTTGCTGTGTTTCGGAATGTATCAGGGGCTAGACAATAAGAAATGTCACATGCACCATCAGGCAGATATGGTCAGGGCCGTTTGGGATCACGTGTTTAGTACAGAAGAACAGATAGATCAACAGGACTGGAGACAATGATGCTGCACGGAATGACTAGAGGATCTGGCCGATACTCAAAACTCCAAGGAAAGTCTAGACAGACACATAATCAGACTGATACTGGTACCACTAGTACTGGGACTCCTCGCTGGCTGTTGCAGTTTAGGACAGAGCACTTATGGAAATGTCCTGAGTGATGGGGTGTCGGTTCTTGACTCAACTCAACTCAGCTCAATAACTCAGCCATGTTTATCACAAGGCAAGTAACACAAGAAAGCTACAGTTCCTGTCAGCCCGCCTGTGAGCGGACCAAACCCGAGTGTCCGTGTATGTTTCGTTCTATGGCATGTTTTTGTTACCTTGTTCCAGTTCCTGCTGCCCATTCGGTGGATGTCTTCTGAGTCGTTGTTCTACAACCAGTTCACGAAAATGTCTGATGTTTGGTCCTATGGAGTTCTTCTTTGGAAACTAATCACCTTAGGTAACATGTGTTTGTGTGCAAAGGAGATAACCATTGAGAACTAATTACGTTGGATAATTGGTTGTATATACATATATATATATATATATATATATATATATATATATATATATGTGTGTGTGTGTGTGTGTGTGTGTGTGTGTGGTCAATTCATTGGCATGAATACTAATTTGAGATAGTAAGCGTAAAATGTTTATCCGGCCCCTGAAAGGCCAATTCATTATATTAAGCTGTCTTGGACTGTATAAGATGATGCAGCAAATTCATTTTGTGCATTATGTGTTAGTGAACACATTAAACATGTTTTATAATTTAAAAAGGAAAAGAAAAACACAGTTCAACATCTGCACCATGCCCGGGAAACTAACCAGCGTCATGGTGAAGTGTTTCCATGAGTAGAGGTTAACGACTCCGAAGAAGTTGAACATCATTAATGCGTAATTGATGTATGTGTTATTGACGGTAATGATTAATCAGGTGCCGTCTCCACAATGAAGGTTGGCTGCAATGGATTTCCAACACTGTCTGTCTCTCACCTTTGCTGTACATTCTGTCAGACTGCTGTTCGTCCATCTCTTGATGTGTTCCCACTTGTATCATTGTCTGCCTCTAGCTTGCTTGCTCTCAACCTTGCCCTCCTGTATGGTTTTTATAAGAGTGTTATGTCTTTTAATGTGGCCGGAATATTTAACTTGCCTCTTTTTTTTTATTTATTTCATCAACGCTCTTTTCCTTCCCATTTTTTCTACAACCGCTGTGTTTTATTGTTTTTGTTACCATGAAATACGACGTATTCTTCTGTATATCCACATCTCCAGGGCCTCTATTCGATTTTCAGGTTGCTTGTTCAATGTCCAGGATTCCACGCTATACAGTAGTGTTGAAATCTGACAATTCTCATTTTTAATGCGTTGTTAATCTCTCTAGATATTAATACTGATTTCATGCTGCTGTAAGCAATTTTGGCCATTCCTATTCTCTTTTTGATTTCTGTTTCACTTCTGCCTTCATCTGTTATTACATGTCCAAGATTGGAGACACTTGTTACTTGTTTCAGTACCTTTGTGTCAAGTGAAACCGTCTAACGAAATATTCTTGTCAATGTATTTGAGAGGACGCAAATGTTATAATTTGAAGGGAGACAATCAAATACATTTTTTTATCTCAATATTACAGGAGAAATAATTCATACTAAGGTGCTAGAAAAGTTTGCTTGCGGTTGTTGACAAAAATTACTTCATGTTTGAATGGGGCACCAATAATTTCTATTTACATCGATTTATGAATTAAGTCCGTTCTCGGCCTTCTAAATCAGATTACAGTGTCGTATCCGCACTTGATCTTGTCAGGGCCACCAGTAGAGGCAGCCATCCGAATGACACACAAGGGCGTGGGGTACCTTATAGGGCGGCTCTGGTCCCTGGGGGAACAGTAAGCCCTAATTACAAAACACAAAAAGAATGATCGATAAAAAGAATTTTTTTTTAACACCACATGAAAGGAAGAAACCTGTAACTAAAATAGTGGAAAGAGACATGACAACATAACAGTTATTTCAAGGGACATTACTAAATGCAGCTTAAATATATGTTGTTATTGAGATAATTGTAGTATTTATATTAAAAATTTTATTATATTTTTATGGATATTAGCGAGCATTATATGTAGCATAATAAATACGATAATAGTTGAATTTATCTTCAAATTGTTTGTAAAATTAATGTCTGGTTTTACATTCATGAGAATTTATTTGCCATTTTCCTACCTAACTTCGACATTATATTAAATGTTTTGTCTTTTCAGTTGTAACCTGTGGAATTGTTTTGATGTATTATTTTTGTCTGCCTGTAAAAGGCCAAACCAACACGTCCAACAAAGAAACAGTTCAACATCTCCACCATGCCCGAGAAACTAACCAGAGTCGTGTAGAAGTTTAAACATGAGTAGATGAAAACGACCCCGAAGAATTTGAAGCTCATTAATGCGTAATTTCAGTATGTGTTATTGACGGTTATGATTAATCAAGTGCCGTCTCCACAACGAATGTTGGCTGCAATGGATCTCCAACACTGTCTGTCTCTCGCCCTGTCTGTACATTCTGTCAGATTGCTGTTCGTCCATCTCTTGGTGTTATCTTCCCACTTGTATCGTTGTCTATCTCTAGCTCGCTTGCCCTCAACCTTGCCCTCCAGTATGGTTTTTATTAGAGTGTTTTGTCATGTCCATCCATCCATCATGTGCCATGCCGATAAGCGTGGGTGGTCATATTTTGCCATCTCACTCGATCACCAGAGTCGTGGATCAGCTCAGTGTTCCTGTCTCGACCATACCACGTTGCCAATCCATCCAGGTATTTACTTCTCGATCTTCCCCATGGTTTCTAACAGCGAATCAACTTCAATCTACCCTCTGCCAGGCGCTGACATTGATAGGCTGACCGCTACACTGGGAAAATGCAAAGTGAATGACAGAATTTCAAAAGCAACAGTCCATATTGATGTAAATGATATAATGAACAGTAAAATCATAAGCACCTCACAACTAGCTACATTGGAGGTGTGGTTGCGCAACAAATTTCCTAAATCATCCATGTTCATTTCATCAATCATTCCACCATGTTACGGGATCCATCGTTGCACTGCAGACGCTGCAAATCTAACTCTGTATACATTTTGTAAAGGTAACAACATTAATTTCATTAATTATACCCCGTACTGTACATCGCTGTCCTGGGCTCCTAAGAAAAATACTATACAGGGACCAAATACATTGCTCCAAACTAGGAAGTGGCATACTAGCGAAGAACATAAAATATCCAGAAAGTGCACAACAATCAGCACTAGTGAGAGGTGTAAACCGAGCTTCACCTCCGGCACTAATGTAGGCACTTCCAGTGACATTCATAGCGGTCATCCCTCGTTGGACGGTAATCTACACTCCTATCAGTGGAACCGTCAACTCCAGCAGCTAATGCAGGACAATCCTGCAGCCCTGCACCAAGCTTTCAAGATGTCACTCCAGCAAAGACCTTTTCCTACCCCCTCTAATACAACTACTACTAAATAAATTTTCAAAATCCCCGCAATTTTATACCACCAGCAACATCTTCCTTTCATTTTGTAATGTCTGCCAATCACGATCAGTGGCTCAACAAAAATGGTCAATATACAGGCCATCTCAACATATTTCATCTGCTCAATAAATTACGCGCACGCTCCGTAATACTGTCCAAACAATTCGGCGTGTTTGGAATCACAGAAAGTCGTCTTAACGACAAAATAACCGACTCCGAAATCTATCTTATGGGGTTAAAAGCAATTCGGAGAGATGCAAATCAAAAATTTGAGACAGGTATTGCTGTATACATTTCCAATTCCCTCAACTGTTCCCGTAGAAGTGATCTCGAGACCGTAGGCATATAATGTGTTTGGTTAGAACGAACGAACGAACGAACAAACTTTATTTTAAAAGGGTAACAAATTGGGCACGCAGGCCCGCCTTACATTCGGCCCTTTCGATAACTCATCTTTCATTCATCAAATGTGCATGTTACATTTACATAGGGGAAATAAATTGTCAAATGGATTTTGTAAGCATAAACAATGCATATTACGCATGGTACATTCACATAGGGATAAAAAAAACATTGTCAAATGAAAGTTGTAAACATAAACAGTGCATATTGCAATGTTGTGAGACACATCCCCCAACCACCCTCACACCCCGCAGCCACCCACACATCCCTCAGCCACCCACACATACCACACCCACCACACCGCCACCCACCCACACATACCTCCACGCACTCACACAGACTCAGGCAAACATACATGCCGCCACCCACCCACTGATTCCTCACCCACACACATTTCCCCACCAACACAAACATCCCCCACCCATCCCATAACCAACACGCACACGACCACCCACATATTATCCACCACCCACCCACACACCCGCAACCACCCAGCAAAACACACATCACAAAACCACACACACATACCCACGTCAACCCACACTTCCCGCATCTATCCACACATACATCCCGCACCCTCACAATTTTCCCCACCCACCCACACACACATCAGCCAACCTACACCCACTCACCCACCCAATATCCGCCACCTCTCAACTACACATCCCCCACCTATACACACATCCCTACCCACAAACACATCTCCCCACCTGCCCACGCATATCCCCACACATAAACACCCAAAAACATACACCTCCCACCCACATATATCCCTATATATCACTTATATCACTATCTCCACCACCCACCCAGACACACACCCCACCACCCACATATACGCCTATATATATAGAGGTGAAGCCAGTTAGCCAGCAACCGTTTCTCATCGGATACCTATATAGGAATCCTTGTGCCTGGTACAGCTGTTATGATTGCTTCACTACAATGATGGATAGAGTATTTACAGCAGGTGAGAAATTATGATACTAGGTGACTTCAACATAGATATTAGCAAATCCAACCAGACAAGGGACGATATCATTCTATCTTACAATTTTAAGCAGCTAATAAACCGTCCCACAATGATTACAGACACCTCCGCAACTATAATTGATCATATATATGTTACTTGTCCAGATATATTATTGAATGTTCTGTTCGTGTTAGTACAGTTAATGACCATTATCCTTTATGCTGCACATGGTCAAACATTGGGTTCAAAGCTCCTAAAAATAAACATGTAAGCATCACAAGAGCTATTTTTACAAGGCTTAAAAAGTGCACACTTTGATCACGTTTACCAACTTCATGATCCGGACGATACATTAGCTTTCTGGACAAAGACAGTCTATAGTGTGTTTGATAAACACGCACCAGCCAAGGAAGTTCATGTCAAGAATCAACAGAAATCCCCATGAGTCACTAGTGAAGTTCTGGAAATCATGAGAGAGCGAGACGCAGCACACAAAAATAAAGACATCACCAACTACCGGAGACTAAGAAATAAAGTTAAATATGAAATTCGTAGGATAAAGAAAGACCATTTAAAATAAATTGATTGTAGATAAATCAAATAGCACAAATATATGGAAGGTTATTAATTCGCTAACCAACAAGAAACACTCGTCAGAGTCTGCAACACCAAACTCTATAACATGCGATGATTTCAGTTGTTTCCTTCAATCGGAAATAGACAATCTAAAGTCTTCAACACCAAACTCATCATGTAATTTAAGTTCATTGTCATCATTCTGTGAAGAGAAGTGCACTAGAAATATTCCCGCTGAGATTCCCTTTATGTCGGTTGCAAATGTTTATAAATATCTCTCAAACCTCAAAGCAATAAACTAACACGGCCTAGATGGGATCAGTAATAGAATACTTCGCTGTGCCGCTCCAATCATTAGTGAGTCTTTAACGTTCATTTATAATCAATGACTGGCCAAAAACTACTTGCCATCTGCATTAAAAATTGACAAAGTGTATCCTCATTTAAAAATGGCACAAATGATAACAGCGTCTTGGGTAATTATAGACCTATTTCCTTACTATCGTTGCTATCAAAGCCATTAGAAAAGCACATTCATAAAATAACATTACATTATTTAATTAATAACGATCTGATAATTGACAGCCAATCTGGGTTTCGACCTAAATATTCTTGCCATAGTGCTCTAACAAAAATGACCGATAACTGGCATTCTAACATCAACAATGGCAACATTTGTGGAGCGGTGTATGTATACTTTAAAAAGCTTTTGATATGGTAGATCACAATATTTTAATTAGCCGACAGACAACGAGTTGTGTCCTTCAACAACCGTCTATCAATTCCTACACAGCTTAATATTTGTTTGCTCCACGGCTCAATACTAGGTCCGCTGCTTTTCGCGGTTTATACTAACGACCTTCCTCTATATATCAATACTACGTGTGATCTACTTGCAGACGATTGTACTATATATGCTAGTTAGGAGAACCGTAGTGAACTAGAAAGTTACTTACAAAAATAACTTAATAATCTTACTAGATGGAGCAATGCAAACCACATGCAACGTTCACTTTGAAAAAACCAATTCCCTGCTAATAACGGTCAGACAAAAACTTCAGACACTAGCTATAAATGGGGCAGCGCTCGAACTCCGCATAGGCATGTTACTTATAGTTAATGTAAATGAACATAAGTCATTAGGTCTTTTAATTGATAGAAATTTAAATTGGAGCTCCCATGTCCACGCCCTTAGCAAGAAAATAGCACAGAAAGTTTACCAACTTGCTCAAATTTAGCACTTCCTGAAAGAAAGAACGCGAATGTTATTCTATACATCCTATATTCAATCTCATCTCGATTAATGTCTGGGATGGTTGCCCTAAATCCAATATGAAACGACTTTGTTCTCTTTAAAAGCGGGCAATACGTCTAGTTTGTGACACAAAACACGCTGAAAGTGATAAATTATTTAGTCCTCTAAGGCTTCTACCACATCGAAAGCGTTTCCTTTTTAACAAAGCCAAATGATTTATTAACGTAATATCTAACAATTCCCCAGAGTATCTTCAACTGTTAATTCAATCTCATGCAATGAATAGCAAGCGCTTAAATGTATTATATGTCCTAAAACCTAGATTGGACTTATACAAAACTTGCTTTGCGTATTCTGATGCCCACTTATGGAATGACCTCCCGACAGACCTTAAAACTCCAATGAGACCCTACATATTCATCCGAAAGCTCTTTCAGTACTTACTCCATACCGACTATATGCCTCCATAAGTAACCTAGTAGTATCATTTTTCACTATACGTTTGTGTGTGTGTATGTGTGTGTGTGTGTGTGTGTGTGTGTGTGTGTGTGAAAGTGCGTGAGTGAGTAAGAGAGGATGTAAAAGAGCAAGTAAGTGAGAGAGTAAGTATGAGACAAAAACAGCCAGAGAGAGTGTATATGTGTGTGTGTGTGTGTGTGTGTGTGTGTGTGTGTGTGTGAGTAGGAGAGAGTGAAAGAGAGAATGAAACAATTAGAGAGAGAGAGAGAGAGAGAGAGAGAGAGAGAGAGAGAGAGAGAGAGAGAGAGAGTTAGTGTTGTGTGCGTGAAAGAAAAATAAAGATATATATATGCTATTGGATATTTCTTCTGTATTCTCATCTTTCATATTATCATTTTTACTGCCACTTGAATTTAATATGTACTATATGCACTTTTTATTTCATCATGTTTATGTCCAGTCTATAAATTATATTCTTTATTGAACTGCAAAACCTTTTATTCGCTGCACAATGTATAACATATTGTTTTAATTTTAACAATTATTCCATTTGGCGATGTGTGTGTGGGTGGGGAGATATGAGTGTGTGAGGGTTGCGTGTGTGTGGGGGATGTGTTTTGGGTGGGGCCCTGTGGGTGGGGGTAATTTTTGGGTGGGTGGGTGTTGGTGGGTAATAGAATTTGTGGTTTTTAGTAAGTGGTAATGTGTGAGTGGGAGTGTGGGGGTGTGTGTGTAGGTGGCATGGGGGATGGGTGTGGGCGTTGTGTGTATAGGTGAGGATGTGTGGTGAGGGTGTGGGTGGGAATAGGAGTGTGGATGGGGGATGAGTGTTTGGTGGGGATGTATGGGTGGGGGATGTTTAAGTTGGTGAGTTATGTGTATGTGGGTGGGTTGGGAATATGTGTACGGGTGAGGGGGGTTGTTGTTGAGGGATGCGTGGTTGGGGTATGGGTGATTGAGTGCGTGGGGAGATGTGTGGGTGGGTGTGTGTGTGTGTGTGTGTTGGGGGATGGGTGGTGATGAATATTGGGTTGGGCGAGATGCTTGGGTGGGGATGAGTGTGTTGGTGGGTGCGAGAGATGGTGTGGGTGTTGGATGTGTGTGTGGGTTGGCGGGGGGGGGGTGTGAATGTGTTTGTGTGTGGTCGCGCATGTATGTGAGTGTGTGTGCATGCAAGAAGAGAGAGAGAGAGAGAGAGAGAGAGAGAGAGAGAGAGAGAGAGAGAGAGAGAGAGAGAGTTGTGCACACGCATATTATGTAATATGCTATTTCATATTTTTTGTGTATTCTCATCTTTCATATTATCATTTTGAATTTCACTTGATTCCATATTGTTTTGAGTATTCTCATCTTTCATATTAACATTTTTATGCCACTGCATATAATCATTTATAATGCGAACACATGCACATTACTGTAGAGTGATTGAGAGAGTTAGTGTGTAGTGAGAGAGAGAGAGAGAGAGAGAGAGAGAGAGAGAGAGAAAGAGAGAGAGAGAGAGAGAGAGAGAGAGAGAGAGAGAGAGAGAGAGAGAGAGAGAGAGAGAGAGAGTCTGTGTAAGAAAAAAGTGAGAGTTGAATTGCGTCACTAATTTCTACGTTACACAATGTATATGAACAATTTTTATCCATTTTTTTTTACAAGTTTTGAAAGAATGTTGACGACAATTGTCAGTGTATGTGTGTGTAAGGTGCGGGAGTTTGTTCATACTAGTTTCAGTGATTATGTGAGGCATCGTGTAAGTGTTTAGATCTGACGATGTGCGTGTGAGTGTGTATGTGGGGGATGTATGTGTGGATGGTTTGTGATTGGGAGATGTGTGGTGGGTGAGGGATGTGTGTGTGGATGGAGGATATGTGTGGCTGATGTGTATATGAATGGAAGAGGTGTGTGGGTTGGGGATGTGTGTGTGGGTCGGTGTTTGTGTGTGGGTGAGGGAATGTGTGGATAGGGAGTGTATGTGTGGATTCTGGAGGTGTGTGGGTGGGTGGGAGAGGTATGTTGGAGTATGGGAGAAGTATGTGAGTGGGGAAATGTGTGCGGGTGGGGATGTGAGTGGGTAGGTGGGGAGGTGTGGGATGTGTGGGTTTGTGGGGGATGTGTAGGTGGGTGAGGAGATGAGTGGGTTGGTGGTTTGACTGTCTACGTCTTATTTCTCTAATCAGTTTACGATCTTTATTTGTTTCTTGAAGGACTTGTTCATTGGTTTTTCTGTCTGTCCATGTTATTCTCTGCATTGTCCTCAGAAACCACATTTCCACAGCCATCAGATGTTTTTCAGCTTGACTGGTCATTGTCCACTTTTCACATCCATACAAAAGTACAGGTTCTATGTAGCACCTCAACAATCTTTTCCTCGTTTCAATTGATATATATTTATTGGTCAGTATCTTTTCATCTTGCAAAAGGCTACCTTCGTAATGGCAATTCTTATTCTAATCCCTTCAAGATATCTCCCATCAGCTGTTATGACTGGTGCGAGTTAACTGTACCGATTAACTTGTTTAAGAATATGCCCATTTACTCGTATATCACATTGTGGTATTTCCTTATTCCTAGTGACGACCATAATCTGTGTCTTCTTACTATTCAATTCTAACCCTAGTTGTTCACTGTGTGCAACAACCGCATCTACTAAATGTTGCAAGTCGTGTTCATTGTCTGCAATCAAGATTGTATCATCTGCATATCTAATGTTATTGATATATCTTTCCCCAATGTTGATTCCTTCCATATCTTTATATTTCTTATAATAGTTTTACTATATAGGGAAAAAAAGATCTGGAGACATTACACATCCCTGTTTCACACCTATTTTAGTAGACTGATATTGACCTACTTCATTATAAATTCTGATGGCAGCTTTTAATGTGGCCGAAATATTTCGCTTGCCTCTTTTTTTTTTTTTATTTCTTTCATCGCCTCTCTTTTCATTCCTATTTTGTCTTGAACCGCAGTGTTTTATTGTTTTGTTACCATATTTTTCTGTATATCCACATCTCCAGGGCCTCTATTTGATTTTCTGGTTGCTTGTTCAATGTTCAGGATTCCACGCCGTACAGTAGTGTTGAATATACGTTTCATCTGACAATTCTCATTTCAATGCGTTGCTAATCTCTCTAGATGTTAATACTGATGTCATGATATTGAATGAGCAGTCAAGCTGAAAAGCATCTAATGGCTGCAGAAATGTGGTTTCTGAGGAAAATGCAAAGAATACCATGGACAGACAGAAAAACCAATGACCAAGTACTACAGGAGACAAATGAACATCGTAAACTGATTAGAGAAATTAGACGTAGACAGTCACAATTTTTTGGACATGTTATGAGAAGAAATGGATTGGAGAACTTAGTGACAACTGACAAGATCGAGGGGAGCAGACCAAGAGGAAGACCGAGAGTAAAATACCTGGATGGCTTGGCCACATGGCATGGACGAGACAGGAACACTGAGCTGATCCACGACACTGGTGATCGAGTGAAATGGCGAGTCATGACCGCCCACGCTTTCCGGCATGGCACTTGATTGATTGATTGATATTGAAGGCATTTTGGCCATTCTTATTCTATTTTAGATTTCTGTTTCACTTCTGCCATCATACGTTATCACATGTCCAAGAAAGGAGCCACTTGTTACTTGTTTCAGTATGTCGCCACTTCTTTGTGTCTAGTGAAACAGTCTAACGAAATATTCTTGTCAAAGTATTTCAGTGGATGAACATGTAATTTATTAAAGGGAGACTATCAAATGCAGATGGATTATCTGAATGTTACAAGAGAAATAACTCACAATAGGGCACGAGAAGCGTTTGCTTGTGGATTCGGACAAAAATCACTTAATGTGTGAATCCATCCATCCATCATGTGCCATGCCGGTAAGCGTGGGCGGTCATGTTCTGCCATCTCACTCGATCAACAGAGTCGTGGATCAGTTCCGTGTTTCTGTCTCGACCATGCCACAAGGCCAAGCCATCCAGATACTTGTTTCTAGGTCTTCCCCTTGGTCTGTTCCCCTCGATCTTACCAGTTGTCACCAAGTTCTCCAATCCATTTCTTCTCATAACATGCCCAAAAAATTGTGACTGTCTACGTCTAATGTCTCTGATCAGTTTACGATCTTCATTTGTTTCTTGAAGGACTTGTTCATTGGTCTTTCTGGCTGTCCATGGTATTCTTTGCATTTTCCTCAGAAACCACATTTCTACAGCCATCAGATGTTTTTCAGCCTGGCAGCTCATTGTCCAAGCTTCACATCCATATAAAAGTACAGGTTCTATGTAGCATCTCAACACTCTTTTTCTCATTTCAATTGACACCTTTTTATTGGTCAGTATGTTTTTCATCTTGCTAAAGGCTACTTTTGCCATGGCGATTCTTGTTCTAATCTCTTCAAGGCATCTCCCATCAGATGTTATTACTGTTCCGAGACAATTGTACCTATTCACTTGTTGAAGAATATTCCCATTTACTTGTATATTATACTGTGGTATTTCGTTCTTCCTAGTGTCTTTTTACAATTTAATTCTAACCCTTGTTGTTCACTGTGTGTAACAACCGCATCTACTAAATTTTGCAGGTCCTGTTCATTGTCTGCAATCAAGACTGTATCATCTACATATCTAATGTTATTGATGCAACGTCCTCCAATGCTGATTCCTTCCATATTTTCAATATTTCTGAAAATATTTTCACTGTACAGGGAAAACAGATCTGGAGACATTACACATCCCTGTCTCACACCTCTCTTAATAGGCTGATATTGGCTTACTTCATTATCAACTCTTATGGCAGCTTGTTGTTTCCAATATATGTTTTTTACAAGTCTAAGGTCTTTCCCATCAATTTGTAGATCTTCAAGCATCCTTATCATGTTGACATGTCTCACTTTATCAAAAGCCTTTGTGTAGTCAATAAAGCAAAGGTGTAGATCTTTGTTTACTTCTATAGAACGTTCGATTACGGTTCTCAGTATATACACAGCATTTACTGTACCCTTGCCTACTACAAACCCACATTGTTCCTCTCCTATTTCAGGTTGTATTTTCCTCCTAACTCTTTGCATGATAATTCTTAGCAAAATCTTCGTGATGTGACTCATTATACTAATTGTTCGATGTTGATCACATTCCAAGGCTCCTGATTTCTTTGGGATTGCAATAAATACAGAATTACATAACTCATGAGGTATATTTCCAGTATCATATATTGTATTAAGCAGACTGGTAACTTTATCTATTCCATATTCTTCTAAAGCATTAATCATTTCTGTTGTGACGCTGTCTGGACCGGGGGTTTTTCCAGATTTCATATGATTAAGAGCATTCTGAACCTCCATCTTCAAAATTGCTGGCCCTTCATTGTTATTTTGAACAATATATTGTTCGTCTCTGTTATCATCATAAAGGTTTTTCACGTAATGGGACATCTATAATTTCTATTTACATCGATTTATGAATGCACTCCGTTCTCGGCCTTCTGAATCAGATCAAAGTGTTGTATCCGCACATGATCTTGCCAGGACAACCGGCAGAGGCAGTCATCCGAATGACACACAGAGACGTGGGGACCTGATGGGGCGGCTCTGGTCCCTGGGGGAACAGCGAGCCCTAATTACACCAAAAAAAAAAAAGAAAGAACAAAAAGATTTCTCAATGAAATGAAAGTTATTTTTTTTTAAACACCACATTAAAAAGAAAACATGTAATTAAGATAGTCGAAAGGGACATGACATCATAACATTTATTTTAAGGGACATTACTAAAAGCAGCATAAATGTATTTTATGATTGGATAATTGTAGCATTTCTATTAATTGTTTTTATAAATATTTTTATATAAATTAGCAAAACTTATATTCAAGATAAAGTATTAGTAATCATTTAAGTCACCTTTAAAGTTTTTGTTAAACTAATGGCTATGTTTTACATGCGTGAGAATTTATAACTCATTTTTCTATTTCTCCTTGACATTTTGAATCTACAACCATGGTTGTCGTATATTTTGAAGGGACTGGCAATCACTAAAGTGCATGACCCAACGCTCTGTAATATACACAAACAAAAGAAACACACATTACACCTTGTAAATATACATTGATTTGTATGAAATAAACGTTAAAAAAAAAAATTTAAAAAAATCTCTGTTAAAGGAAGCTGGGCCCCCCATCCTCTTCTTATATGTAAATAGATCAAGAATACGACCCTTGAAAGATTTACAGACTCGGATTTGGTTAATTGTCTAAGGGTGTGTGGTCCTCTTCTAATAGAAAAAGTAATCACTAGGTTTGTCCCCTGTCTTTCCACCTGGTATTTAATGGTATAGCTCACGAACCCCCTTCTTTCATCTTAAGAAATTGTCTGAAAGACTTTCTCAATTAGAATCAGGTGCAATTGACATGGATCTGGAACAGTTAAAGATGAAGAGTCTCCTGTTCTCTTTCCTTAATTAAGAATTTATCTTATGTGAATGTGTATTTGTTAATTAAACATTAAACAAACACAAGTGAGCATTGACAAAGTGTTTTACACAATAAGATAGAGATTTTCCACAGATAGTTGGACTGACACAATAAATGGAAGAGATCTTCACATTTAAACAAATTTATTGACTGGGCCAGTGTCTTTTGGCCTATTTGACATGTTCTTTTTTCATCAGCTGTTGACATGTACAGAATGAAATAGAACAATCTTTCATAGGACCAAATATAGTCAGTCAATAAATAATAACATTCATTGTATAGTGAGATGTTTTAACTACCAAATGTTGTATAGGTAAGTTCTTCTACATATAACCATAAATCAAGAAATCAGTTCCTGAGAGGGTGAAGTTTGTGTGAGTGATAAGAAAACCTGGTGTGAGGAGATGCGGGTAAGCCTGGGTCCATGGTCTGATGGATCCACTTCAGGTTGGGCCAGTTTAGCTTCACTGAAGGCTTCTCATTATCTGCTTAAGGCTGGAGTTATCTGCCATCACAGGTGTTGATCATCTCGTTCACTCATCTTCCCTCTTTTTTGGTTAGGTGTGGCACCAAGACATCACTGTTTAAAATTCATACAGGTATGTATAATCCTTTACAGCATGTTCATGGTGTAAACACAACATAACAAAACAAAATTGATAAGATCAGATGAAGTATTGTTGTGTTACTTTGGGGTGGGTCAGAGATTATTACACTGGATGCAGCTTCTGTTGTCTGGTACCTGCTGTATGCATTTCCTCAGTGGACCTGTAGTTCAGTGAGTAGTGTAGTCAGACACAGAAGAGTGATAATGTGATGTTCCTTGAATCATTGTAATCAAGCTGACAGGCAAGATCAACACAAGTATGAGATGCATTTGTATAAATGGCATACATTTAAACATCCACATTACTCTATTTGTTCTCCATCCATCCATCATGTGCCATGCCGGTAAGCGTGGGCGGTCATGTTCTGCCATCTCACTCGATCAACAGAGTCGTGGATCAGTTCCGTGTTTCTGTCTCGACCATGCCACAAGGCCAAGCCATCCAGATACTTGTTTCTAGGTCTTCCCCTTGGTCTGTTCCCCTCAATCTTACCAGTTGTCACCAAGTTCTCCAAATCATTTCTTCTCATAACATGCCCAAAAAATTGTGACTGTCTACGTCTAATGTCTCTGATCAGTTTACGATCTTCATTTGTTTCTTGAAGGACTTGTTCATTGGTCTTTCTGGCTGTCCATGGTATTCTTTGCATTTTCTTCAGAAACCACATTTCTACAGCCATCAGATGTTTTTCAGCCTGGCTGCTCATTGTCCAAGCTTCACATCCATATAAAAGTACAGGTTCTATGTAGCATCTCAACACTCTTTTTCTCGTTTCAATTGACATCTTTTTATTGGTCAGTATGTTTTTCATCTTGCTAAAGGCTACTTTTGCCATGGCGATCCTTGTTCTAATCTCTTCAAGGCATCTCCCATCAGATGTTATTACTGTTCCGAGATAATTGTACCTATTCACTTGTTGAAGAATATTCCCATTTACTTGTATATTACACTGTGGTATTTCGTTCTTCCTAGTGACGACCATAATCTGTGTCTTTTTACAATTTAATTCTAACCCTTGTTGTTCACTGTGTGTAAAAACCGCATCTACTAAATTTTGCAGATCCTGTTCATTGTCTGCAATCAAGACTGTATCATCTGCATATCTAATGTTATTGATGCATCGTCCCCCAATGTTGATTCCTTCCATATTTTCAATATTTCTGAAAATATTTTCACTGTACAGGGAAAACAGATCTGGAGACATTACACATCCCTGTCTCACACCTCTCTTAATAGGCTGATATTGGCTTACTTCATTATCAACTCTTATGGCAGCTTGTTGTTTCCAATATATGTTTTTTACAAGTCTAAGGTCTTTCCCATCAATTTGTAGATCTTCAAGCATCCTTATCATGTTGACATGTCTCACTTTATCAAAAGCCTTTGTGTAGTCAATAAAGCAAAGGTGTAGATCTTTGTTTACTTCTATAGAACGTTCGATTACGGTTCTCAGTATATACACAGCATTTACTGTACCCTTGCCTACTACAAACCCACATTGTTCTTCTCCTATTTCAGGTTGTATTTTCCTCCTAACTCTTTGCATGATAATTCTTAGCAAAATCTTCGTGATGTGACTCATTATACTAATTGTTCGATGTTGATCACATTCCAAGGCTCCTGATTTCTTTGGGATTGCAATAAATACAGAATTACATAACTCATGAGGTATATTTCCAGTATCATATATTGTATTAAGCAGACTGGTAACTTTATCTATTCCATATTCTTCTAAAGCATTAATCATTTCTGTTGTGACGCCGTCTGGACCGGGGGTCTTGCCAGATTTCATATGATTAAGAGCATTCTGAACCTCCGTCTTCAAAATTGCTGGCCCTTCATTGTTATTTTGAACAATATATTGTTCGTCTCTGTTATCGTCATAAAGGTTTTTCACGTAATCTGACCATACATGTAAAATCTGATCTTTTACTATTACGACTCTTCCATCTTTTGTCTTTAGGCAGCCTGCTGATGTACGTGTTCTTTGATTAGTAATCTCCTGAATTCTTTTGTGCATTAGTTTCGCATTTTTACTGTTGTGTTGTTTTTCAATTTCTCTGCAATTTTTCTCAAGCCATGTTTCTTTAGCCTCCTTACACAAGGTTCTGACTTTTCTGTGAATTTCTTCATATTTGGCAGGATTATTTTTGTTCTGTCTTCTTGTTTCCATTAGTTGTAAAATTTCTTCAGTCATCCATGTCTTACGGCCCACTTTCTTTACTTTTGGAATAGTTTTTTATGCTGCACAACTGATTGAATTCTTCAGCATTTCCCATTGATCATCTACATCTTGAAATAGGATCTCTAGATCAGACAATAAATCAAATTTGTTCTTTACTTCTATGTTAAAATTATCTTGTATTTCTTTGTCAGTTTTCAATTTGCACAAGTCATATTTAGGGTTTCCTGCTGTATACTTGACTTTCTTTAACTTTACCCTCAATGTGCCAATAATTAATCTGTGATCACTGTAACAGTCTGCATTTGGAACTGTTTTTACAACTGTTAATGCATTTCGAAACCTTTTGCTTATCAGGATGTAATCTATCTGGTTTTTAATCCTGCTGTCTGGACTCCTCCATGTCCATAATCTTCTAGGATGTTGTTTAAACCAGGTGTTTCCTACAACCATTTCTTGTTCTTTTGCCCATTCTACAAGTCTGTAACCTCTTTCATTTCTCTCTCCCAAACCATGGTTGCCTACACTGCATCCATCGCTTTGCTTTCCTATTTTTGCGTTGAAATCACCCATTATGATATTTATTTCTGATTTTTTACAGTTCTTCAAAGCAGACTCCATGTCATTATAAAATTTCTCTATACTTTCTTCACTGCTTTCACTTGTTGGGGCATATACTTGAATTACATTTATTTTAAAAGGTCTTCCGTTTAATTTTACTAATAGAACTCTGTCTGACACAGCCCAATATCCTTTGACAGAATTTGATGTTTGCTTATCTAATATAATGGCTACACCTCTTTGCTGTTCTTCTCCCCCCGAGTAAATAATCTTACAATCCTCTCCTGTCCTTATCCCTGCTCCTCTCCATCTCGTTTCCGATATTCCTAATATGTTAATCTTCTCTCTCTCCATTTCTTTTTTGATGTCCTCCAACTTTCCATCTGCATTCATTGTTCTAACATTCCAAGTTCCTACTTTCAATGATATTAATCTTTTGCACCTAGTAGCCTGTTGACGGTCTGGAGTCACCTGGTGCGCATGACTATCCCTACCGGGCGAGGCTGCTCCTATGGAGCACCCATTTACGCCGTTTCTCTGATTATCGATAAGTGAACACAACATGATTTTCTTGGCATGTGTAAAGAAGGTAGTTTGCCATTGCTTTCCTTCCCAGCAGTGACCATACTGGTCAGTGACCGTAGCCATTGTCTCCTCAAAAAAGGAGATCCTCTGCCTACCGTCGTGAAGGTGGAGACCATAACCTACAACTATCTGTCGGCTGCTCTCCATCTTCATCCACCACCTGCACCCATGGCTTCACATAACCCTGATCGGGGGGCTAAACGGGTACTCCACCTTGCCCAAGGGTGTCCCGTAGGCTAGCGGAGGGAAGGAGGCGTCTTACATCTCCTTTGATAGGGGATACCCCTACCCCGCTAACCCTATTTGTTCTACATTGTGTATATAATTGTTTATCTGTACTTTCCAAATCAACTACTTGTCTTCCTCTTCTTATTCTAAATCATTTCCCTGTTCCTGCTGTTGTGGTGTGGAGTTGCGTGGTGTGAAGTGTATTGTGTTGAGTTAACTTCTGTTGTGTGGGGTTTCATAGCTTGTACTAATTGTCCTCACATCTACATCAGTTAATATGAGTTTAACTCATCTAGTGTGCTTTTATTGTGGTTCATGTCCAACATACAGAATTTCTGATGTGTATTTGTTACAAAATGTAATCTATACAAGGTCATGACACAATATATTAGAAACAAAAGTTATTACTTAAAGTACTTTTCCCTAATACTCTCCTCCTCACTGTCTACTTATACTTCTCCTACATCTTTTACCAGTGCACATCATGTCCATTCCGTTGGCGATCACGGTTGGCTATAGACCAAGGTAATTTTCACCCTTTAGTCTGGGCAGATTAAATAGGTCGGCTATCACAAATGCCGTTTGTGAACGTAAACCTATTTTAAGCAATGCAGTTGATGTAGTGCGTTGTCTAAATAAAATCTGACACATGAATAAACTAATTTCTATCAAATACTATTTGTTTTCAATTCGTAAAGAGAAAAGGAAGAGTATAATTCCTGTTTCAGTTCTTTAGATTGAAAACAGACAGAATTAATACATTTTTAAAGCGAGGTAGTGTTTCATTTGCACCAGCTGACTGTCTCTGCAGAAGCATTTTATAAAAGATTTTGATGAAAAGCATTTGAGTGCATTGGAAGTTTCACCTCATACATTATTCTGTGATAGATTATAGGCCTAGTCATATGCACATAGTGAAGTTGTTAGATGCAGTGTAGAATGTCAGAGTTTTGCAGTTTGAGAAATTATAAGATGTCGGGAATTGACGCTGGTATTGAAGTTGCGGTCGGCAGTTTTTCACATTTTTCAGAGATGTATTTTATCAAAATACAATTCATTGGACGCACACCACTGGATACCTTTACTTTATACATCTTGGTACCACTTAGATCTGAGAATTTACAAGCTTACCTCAGACCAGATCAAACTGCCTGTTGTAAAAGTTTGATAGTTGGACAACACATATCTTTGGCGACTGCTCGCTCGCTCTGAAGTAGTAGAAGGGTGCGGTATTATTAAAGCGGCGCCGAAGCTAGGGGACGCTATATCCACGTGATGTGTCTCTACCATTCATATTCTATTCTGTTGACGCTAACTTTTCTATTATTATCCTGGCATCTGTCTGTCATTAGTGTCGGTTAGTGAGTTCGATTCTCCATCGTGCTGTAATTGTTTTGATAATCTCTGGGTTGGTGTGAAACGTTGACGCGCTGTAAAATGATGGATAGTGAATATGTGACAATGGCCAGTCTGCGAGAACAACAAAGAAAAAAGAGGGGTGGCCAAACAAGAATACTACGCAGGAAGCCGAAGAAGATCGATAAACTAACACAGAACTGGTGTCTTTAGCCGCTACACGCTGCGGGATTTGCTGAGGAGGGGATCCGAGCACGTATGGACAGAATGGTTCGATGTGCAATGAGGATGATCTGTCGACTAACTAACTAACTAACCATTACATGTACTTTGGTGTCTTTTCAGTGGTATGAATGGTGATGATCTGTCGACTAACTAACTAACTAACCATTACATGTAATTTGGTGTCTTACGGATTGATAGGACTGTGAGGTTAAAACCATATTCAGCTGCTTTGGTGGCTGTCTAGTCACAGAACTTTCATTCTGAGCCGGTGATGGACCCTAACTATAACTTCTCCTTGATGTTGAACGAGGTAGGGGTAATGGTGAAATCGAATCAATGGTATGTTATTGGGATGCAAACTTGTATTAGCAAAATTTTTGTCCAGCCTCTGAAAGACCAAAACAACACGTCCAACAAAGAAACAGTTCAGCATCTTAACCATACACGTGAAACTAACCAGCGTAATCGTGAAGTTTTACGTTGAGTATATGCAAAAGACTCCGAGAAGTTTAAGATGATTGATGCGTATTTGATGTATGTGTTATTGACGCTAATCATCAACCAGGTGCCGTCTACACAACGAAGGTTGGCTGCAATGGATTCCCAACACTGTCTGTCTCTCGCCCTGACTGTACATTCTGTCAGATTGATGTTCGTCCATCTCTTGATGTAATCTTTCCATTTGTATCTTTCTCTACCAATTGCTAGCTTGCCCTCAACCTTGACCTCTTCTATGGTTTTTATAAGAGTCTTTTAACCTGGCCGAAATATTTCGCTTGCCTCTCTTTTTTATTTCTTTCATAACCTCTCTTTTCAATCTCAGTTTTTCTAGACCCTCTAAGTTTAATTGTTTGTTTCAATGAAATACGACTTATTCTTCTGTATATCCACATCTTGTAGCGTAGCGCTTTCTATTTGATAAATTTCATATTCAAAGTAGCGACAAGTTGACTTTTAGAAATAGAAAGACTATTCACTTGCGAAGACAAGATCAAATGGCTCGTCAATCTGGACCTTATGAAATTATCGGCCCAAGAAATGATCAGGTATTCTAACAGTGACCAGGATAAGGAAGGGTGTCAGCAACTGAACTTTACCAGGCATACAAGGATTTCCGCTTTTGTACCACAAGCAATGACAACACGAAGGTTATGCAAGAAGATACAAGTATAATACAAGTTTATTGTGAGCTTAATTTACAATAGCTCGGCGAGCGGCGGATAGCCATATGGGTAATACATATCATGGTATATTATGATGATGTTAAATGAGAGATGGCATCGATGGTAATCTCTATCAAAGTTAAGTAGTCTAAGTCATATCTATTAGCACGGTCCTTTCTAAGCAACACAGTATTCTCAGCGAATACAGCAGTCTGTCTTCTAGGCTGTCGAGTCCCGGTCTGAGGATTTTCGTGGCGTATACAGCCACAAGCGATAGACCCTTCGTGGGTTAGCTGGTTTGCGTGCTCGGTGTTCCAGCACGCCGTTAATTACTGGTCACCCGGTTGGAGTACCAGTGTTTTACCTGGACACTTCTCGTGATGTGGGTTTCCCCATTCTATTTTGGGTAACCCCAGCTCACGTATTACGTTGTCCCCTTTTAGGACACGAACGTGTCCAGTTGGAGAACTATTCGTAGTTCTCTCATATGGTTCTGTCCTTTCTGTCCCCTATCTCTTAGATAGCTATGTTCTATCTATCTTGTTTGAGTCTATTTCCATAACTCTTCTATCTTGTCTATTAGTAGCTTTTTGACAGACTCTCCCTCCCTCTGTGTTGTGTTACAAACTTTTAATTCATGGGTGTAACACAAGTCGTAATCTCCACAAAAATTAGGGCTGTCTAATTTTGTCAAAAGCTGCGTAAGTTTTCTAACTCTGCTCTGGGCATAGGACAAGATCTCTCCTTTCCCTCGTCACACTGTTGTACCACTTCACTTGGCTAATTTATTAGCATACCACAGTAGTACAGTTGGCTAGAGACTGTGCTCATCCTAATATTATACTTCTCAGGAGTTGTGTGAACCGGACCCATGCCTTTTGGCCTGTCCTCCAATTGCCAATTAGCTGACAACCCATACAAAATGCCTCTATTACGAGGACAATACATGAATAATATTCATGCTCCCAAATAATATTATATTCCAACAAGTCTACATGCTTATGTGCCAATGTTCACCTTTTTAGCTTCCGCTTGTGAAGGAATATTTCAGTGTTACTCTTAGGTTATTTGAGATTTTGTTGTGTCCCCTGTTTGGAGTAGTTAGCCCTCTTTGCAAATAATAGTGTATGCATCTTTATGTGTTCGTTTTCCTGGTTGGTTGCGTGTTTTATATTAAACTAATGTGTATTAAACTAACCAATATGTGTTTGCGTCTATAATTTATGTGTATGTACTCTTTCGAGCGCCGTAAAGCGGTTTGCTGCAGTCACAAACGAGTGTGTTAGTCTGATTTCTGACTACACTTCCGTTTTAGGATGCTCAAAATATATTTCCTATCTCTATCATTGAAGTATAGCAACTACACAGATAAAATTAGGACAACACACATTTTTCACAGTCGAATTACAAGAACTCGCATTGTGCGGCGAAAAAAAATTCCGCAACATGTCTCACTCTTTCTGTTTTTGTTTCATTCTCTCATTCCCATTCATACATCTTTTATTAATCTTTCATTCCCATTCATACATCTTTCATTCATCTTTCATTCCACAAAGATTTTACAATACTTGTTCTGTCATTAAAATATGGTTGTAGAAAAAATAATGGATGAACAATATATATTTACAATAAACAATTGGCTGAATTTAAACAAGTTTTCAAGCCACATGACTGTGCTATATTTATGCACTCGTCCTTTCCGTACAAAATACTACATATTTAAGATGATTGTTAACTACCAATCCTGTAGTTAATGCTTGTTATTTCTAATTTATTATAAGTTCGTGCACTGTGCTACGCTAACTAAGGGAACTAATCTAACTAAATGATGAAAATGGGGAAAAGTGTGTTAGTTACCTTATTGTGTGTTAGTGCATAAGATGGTATAAATTTATAAATGGTGGGATTAATTTCTAAATGATGTTTTAATTAACTAAATGTCTAATTAAATGTGTTTAAATGATGGTAAACTAAAGTAATGTTTCCTAAGTTGTAAAGTCTGATGTAAGAGTTAAACTAAACGAGTTTCTAACTAAATATAACTGGATTTTAACTATTAAATGTTATTACTAAAGTTATATGGGTGGTTTGTAAATAATATTCTAACTACGAAAAATACGTTATTGCATGCAACTGTTATAAAAACATATTATTATACATATCACAAACAATCTAATTAAATTAACTAATTACATCCAGGTGTGTTCTCGGGGTAGCGTCCTCTGTTGAATATCGTTGGAAAAATAGAGTTCATCTATACAAAGTCTGGTACATACGCTTTCATCCTGGGTAATGTTCAAATATCGTTCAACTCATGGGTTGCATATATGGTGGTGGTGTAGAACTCTGATAATGTATCTGTTCACTTTCACTTGTACTGACACAGTTCATAGTAAGCAAGTTCACGCGATTCATAATGGAAAAGGCACCATAGAGTCTATATTCACCATCTAAGGCACTAGTTAACTACAGTGTCACTGACTTTGGTGATGTCGGATCGCTCTCTTCTCGCATCTCAGGTATCTCGATCTGAGAAGGACGGCTTAGTGTGTCTGATAGCAAGTTCATGCTCCCCTTTATATGCTTTATAGTAAAGGAGTAATTTTGCAGGATCAAAGACCATCTGTAGATCCTGTTGTTGCGGTGGACTCCAGTCTGCATCACTGTAAGCGGTGAATGGTCAGTCTCAACGACAAAATGCGTACCCGCTAAGAATCTATGAAGCTTCCGGATACAATAGATGACGCTTAAAGCTTCCAACTCAGCAACTGATTACTTTGATTCAGTAGGGCTAACTTTGCGGCTTACATACATTATTAGGTGGAATTTTCCCTCAAGGAATTGGCCTAGAACGCCAGAGATTGCTATAGCACTTGCGACTGCACGAAGAAAATACGTAAGATTCGGATTAGGCAAGCGCAAGAATGGTAACACGCTGAACATATGTCTTAATTTTGATAAAGCAGCTATTAACTTTGCATCTTGCACATTTAATTTCACAGATGCTTTCAAAACATTAGAAAAAACGCTGGTGATTTCAGCTAAGTTGGGTATAAATTTGCTATAGTAATTCACTAACCCAAGCAAGCTTCTGACCTGTTTTTTGGTCGTTGGCATAGTTAAGTTCAAAATTTTGGTGACAATTTTCTCGTCTGTTTTAAGTTGGCCTCTGGTGATCGTGTGGCCCAGAAAATCAATTTCTTCGAACCCCAACTCAACGTTGGTTGATTTAACAGTAAGACCGAACAATCTTAATCTCTCGAAGACATGTCGCAGTTTCTGTAAGTGTCATGTCCCGTCTGCAGTATGGATACAAATATCATCAATGTACGTCTCAGTATTGGTCACTCCGTGGAGAAGGTCCCCAGTAAGTCGGACAAAAGTGGCTGGTGCATTACGAAGGCCGAAAGGAAGAAATCGCCACACATAAAGACCCAGAGGTGTTGAGAATGCAGTAAGATGGATCGAAAGTGGGTGCTTCGGGACTTGCCAGTATCCCTTCGTTAGGTCAAGTTTAGAAAAAAATTCGAGAAGTTGACATATTCAAAATTAGATCTTCGCTTGATGGGATTGGCTCTGCGTCGACTTTAGTAACATTGTTTAAACGGCGATAATCGACACAGAGGCGAATTGTCGAGTCATTTTTCTTGACAAGGACGATAGGAAAAGAATATTCTGACTGCGACTTTTGTATTATTCCACTCGACTCAAGATCTAAAATTTCCTTGTCGAGACTTTCCCTGTAACTTAACGGGATGGAATAAGGTCGGCATTTGATAGGAGTGGTATCAGTCAGAATAATGGAGTGTTCTATCCTGTCAGTCCTACCTGGAATGTCGGAAAAAATGTCTCTGTATTCAGTTACTAAATCTATTATTTGTCGTCTTTCCCCGTCTGTGAGTTTCGGTTCTAACCGTATGCTATTAATTGTCCCAGTCGAGTCTACTGTCGGGACTGGTAGTTCAATGTCATCGTCGTCTATCTGGTTCAGTATTGTCGTTGTGCAACCTGTGTGTTCTGTTTCTTGACTAGGTGTGTATGCGTTGTCGTTGTCATCTGTCGCCCTGACTAGTGTAGTTGCGCTATGTACGTCTGTCGTCTTGTTGGTTGGTGTGGGTGCATTCTGTTCGTCTGTCGTCGGTTCTTGTCGTGAGAAGTAAGGCTTCAGCATGTTGATATGAAATATCTTTAATTTTTGGTTTATCGATATTTCATAATCGACGTCTGATATCTTCCGTACCACTTTGAATGGCCCTTGCCCTGAAGTTAATAATAAGTTACGTTTATCTGGTAGTAAAAGTAGCACCTCTTGATTGGGTTCAAGGTGTAGGGTTTTGTTACCCTTATTGGTATCGGCTACACTTTCACACGGTATGGAGGCCAATGTTGAAGTTTGGACTTCAGGTGTTACATACTTTCCCTTTCTCTCTACATGTTGGCAAATGGTACATGACCGACAAAAAGTTTTAATATCGTTATACAATTTAGGCCAATAGAAATGTGCCAAAATTCTGGCTCTCGTTTTGTTATAAGCCAGATGTCCAGCAAACGGTGAATTGTGTGCAATCTTTAACACATTTTGTCGATGTTTCAAAGGTAGCACCGTCTGCTGAATTTCATGGTTATTAGTGGTGTAATACCGCATGAGAATTCCATTATGCAGTTTGAAGTACCAAGAGGCATGTTTGGTTAATTTAGCTTTCTCACCTAGTCGCACGATTGCTGTCTCTGTTTTATAGAACAGCAAAAATTAGCATATGGTTACAAAATATGATACACAATACATGGTTGTATTCAATATACCTATCACCGTTTTTACGCTAGGTAAATTACAATTGTGATTTGAATAGATGAATGATATAAATGATATGAATGGTATGATTGTCTGTATAAATCGTCGAATGAATAGTGAGATGAAACGTCGAATGAGTAGTTAATTGTCGTCTTGTCTTCCCTTCCCTACTGTCTCTGATTGAGCTCTGCTGTATGGCTAAGTCTAAATTTTAAATTACTTCCCTTGTACTAAATGAATTTGGCATTGTACAAGTTCGTGATTAAATTTGGTGAAAGTTGACATCATGAATATCGCACAACAAATGTTCAAAAATAATCGTTACTGGTGATTTAAATACATTATTCCAGTTTAAACGAATCACAGTTTTAAATTTCCAAATTAAATAATATAGAATATCACAAATAATTTCCGTAGAATTTCACAATTTATGTGGGTAAATGGTCTTGAAAAGTGCTTGAAGGTGGTTCAAGCCCCACCTTCTGACACCAAATCGGATCCTGCCTGTCAGCAACTCAACTTTAACAGACATACAAGGATTTCCGCTTTTGTACCACAAGCAATGATAACACGAAGGTTATGCAAGAAGATACAAGTATAATACAAGTTTATTCTGAGCTTAATTTACAATAGTTCGGCGAGCGGCGGATAGCCATATGGGTAATACATATCATGGTATATTATGATGATGTTAAATGAGAGATGGCATAGATGGTAATCTCTATCAAAGTTAAGTAGTCTAAGTCATTTCTATTAGTACGGTCCTTTCTAAGCAACACAGTATTCCCAGCGAATACAGCAGTCTGTCTTCTAGGCTGTCGAGTTCCGGTCTGAGGATCTTCGTGGCGTGTACAGCCACAAGCGATAGACCCTTCGTGGGTTAGCTGGTTTGCGTGCTCGGTGTTCCAGCACGCCGTTAATTACTGGTCACCCGGTTGGAGTACCAGTGTTTTCCCTGGACACTTCTCGTGATGTGGGTTTCCCCATTCTATCCTGGGTAACCCCAGCTCACGTATTACGTTGTCCCCTTTTAGGACACGAGTGTGTCCAGTTGGAGAACCATTCGTAGTTCTCTCACATGCTTCTGTCCTTTCTGTCCCCTATCTCTTAGATAGCTATGTTCTATCTATATTGTTTGAGTCTATTTCCATAACTCTTCTATCTTGTCTATTAGCAGCTTTTTGACAAAGGTACGGTTGACAGCAACACTTGAAATACATATTGCAGAACTATTTATCCTGCTACGTGGGCCTGGGAAGTAAAGACGCCCCAAGTCTTGAACTTGGAGATAGTGAACCAAATATTCTTGTCCAGTGTATTTTAGTGGATGAAAATGTAATTTATTAAAAGGAGACTTTCAAATACAGATGTATTATCTCAGTGTTACAAGAGAAATAACTCACACTAGAGCACTAGAAAGGTTTACTTGTGGGTTCTGACAAAAATCACTTAATGGTTGAATGGGACACCCATAATTTATATTTATATCAATTTATGAAAGCAATCACTTCTCGGCCTTTTGGATAAGATCAAATTGTAACGTCTGCACTTGATCTTTCCATGGCCATCAGAAGAGGCAGTCATTCGAGAGCGACATGGGGACATGGTGGGGCGGCTTAGGCTCTTGTGGGATTAGCGAACCCTTATATGTAAATAAAATTATCGATTAAAGAGAAGTTTTAAAATAAAACCACATTAAAAGGAAACAAGTAATTAGAATAGTCGAAAGAGACATGTCAACATAACAGTTATTTCAAGGCACATTACTAAAAACAGAATAAATGTGTTTGCTTGCTTGTTGCTTGTGTTCGCTGGCTGTGAACTCCAGCGTGAAGTCCTGTATGTCGAATGAAGACATCCTGTTGTCCAACATCAGTGTGATGTCATACCGGACCTGAGGTTTGCATGAGTATCCGTTGTCCCATGCCTGGCTTATTGGTGTGCAGACTGGTGGTTCCTCGCCATGCAGGCAGATACTCTCCGACTTCGGAGGAATCATCGATCCAACTGATGTTAGCCATGTCCCCGAAGGGACCTGTTGCCCAGGACGCACGACGTGGACGTGTCAGCAGGTCTTGGCCAGTATAGATCCCGGCCCTGGTGCCTTGAAACACCTCTGCGTCCCAATGTGTTTGCTGATTTAAATAATATAGTATTTATATTTATTTTTTAAAATTAAATTTTATTAAATAAATTATATAAATTAGTGACAGTTATATACAACATAAATAATGAGATAATAATTGAAGTCATCTTCAAAGTTTGTGTAAAATTAATGACTTTGTTTTACATGCATGAGAATTTAATATGCATTTGTCTATATCTCCTCGATATTACATTAAATGTTATGTCATATCAATGGCATCAAATATAATCCCACAAAATAGTATAAAATTTATTGTCCGGCCCCTAAAAGGCCAATTCAAGATATGAAAGCAAGCTTGGACTGTGCTAGATGATACAGCAAATTCATTTTGTGCATTATGTGTTAGTGAAAATATTAAACATGTTTTATCATTACAAATAAATAAATAAATAAATAAATAAATAAATAAAATAAAACATTTCAATAACGAAGACACAAACCATATATAGTACGAATTATTGTCTGGCACATTTTGTTGCATCTCGTCAGGTACTTACTGCAGAATAAAATTGCAGTAAAATAATTGGAATCATCGTTCAAGCTGAAATATACACAAGCTCCCACAGTGAATATTTGTATTTACCAATTCACATGCAAGTGCGAGTCTACCTACATTGGCCGAACAGAGAGGCAGTTACACACCAGGATTTTTGAACACGTACCAAACTGGGTTGACAAGAAACTACACACAAGCGATGGAATCATGTGAGTGTGGCGTCGTCCATGGCACGTCATGTCATTGAAAGGGAAAGCGCTTTTCGCGTGTTGTTTCATACACAAAATAGTCTTTTGTTAAAGTTTTCAGAAGCGATAATGACCCACCTGCACAAGCCAATTTTGTGCATACAGAAAGACATGATAGTCAGTTTAAAATTACCATGGTAAACAACTGATATTACTGTGTGAACATGTGTATATTTCAGCTTTAACGATGATTCTAATTATTTTACTCTATGTTGTGTGAGATCTGCAATAAGTACCTGACGAGATGCAGCGAAATGTACCAGGCAATAAATCGTACTATATATGGTTGGTGTCTTCGATATTCAAACATAAACCATTTCAACATCACCGTGCCCGAGAAACTAACCAGCGTCATGGTGAAGTTTTACCATGAGTAGATCCAAAAGACACCGAAGAAGTTGAACATCATTGATGCGTAACAGGTGTATGTTTTATTGATGGTAATCATTAATTAGGTGCCGTCTCCACAACGAAGGTTGACTATAATGGATCTCCATCAACAGTCTGTCTCTCGCCCTGGCAGTACATTCTGTCAGATTGATGTTTGTCCATATCTTGATGTTATCTTCCCACTTGTATCGTTGCCTACCTATAGCTCGCTTGCCCTCAACCTTGCCCTCCTGTATGGCTTTTATAAGAGAGTTACGTCTTTTAACGTGGCCGAAATATTTCACTTGCCTCTTCTTTCTGTCATCAACTCTCTTTTCATTCCCATTTTTTCTTGGAACCTATGTATGCGATTGGTTCTGTTTCCATAAAATACAACATATTTGTCTGCATATCCACATCTCCAAAGCCTCTATTTGACTTTCTAGTTGCTGGTTCAATGTCCAGGCTTCCACTCCATACAGTAGTGTTCAATATATATATATATAACATCTGACAATTCTTAGTTTTAATGCGTTGTTGATCTCTCTAGATATTAATACTGATTTCATGCTGCTGGAAGGATTTTTGGCCATTCCTATTCTCTTTTTGATTTCTGTTTAAATTCTGCCATCATATTTATTACATGTCCAAGATAGGAGACACTTGTTTCAGTATCTCCCATCTTCTTTGTGTAAAGAGAAACAGTCTAATTAAATATTCTTGTCAATGTATTTCAGAGAACGAAAATGTGATTTATTAACGGGAGACAATCAAATACAGATGTATTATCTCAATGTTACAAGAGAAATAATTCACAAAAGAGCACCAGGGAAGTTGGCTTGTGAGTTTATCTTTTATTTTTCGATGGCTCGCTTTGAAATCAAGCGAATCCAATCCAGTTTTCGGTACGAATGCCCCATTTCAGTCGTCAAGTTTTCGACTTGGCTATAAATGGGGTATTTATGGTGTAGCTTGTGGTTTGTCTTTCGTATATGTGACTGCTTGTTGGCAGCTTCCTGGTTTCTGATTGGTTGATTGTGTTCGTTGCTTTCTTGTTGAGGTTCTTCATGTCTGGACAGAGTCGCGCACTTGTTAGGGCCTGGAGTAATTGTGATCCCACCCCGTCATATGGTGCTGTTTCCTTCAGGGAGTTTTACCAGTTGTCGTCTCTCCTAGTGTTCCTCCTATTTCCCCGTCTTGGGTTGCCTTCGAATCTTCTCGTTGTTTGCCAGTTCGATCTTGATGTGGAGCGATATCGTTCCATGGCCTCCCCACCCACTCGGTCTTGGTCTGGGTAGACTTCTTCATCTGTTGCTTCTTCTTCTGTCTGTGTTCTTGCCTATTCTTCTGTTTCTGGCTCGGTCATGAGCAGGTCTATTATCGTTTCTAGAGTTCCTTCTGTCGTGTCTCTCGCTTGATGTATTTTTATAGCTTTCCTTCAGTATCAGCTTTTATAGCAGCCATTCGAGTGACATCTTGCTCAATCTTCTGCTGAACTTGCTTCAGTTCGTCCAGGATGCACTGAGCGGCTGTTATCTGTGTCTCTTGCGTCTTGTCTTTTTCTTCCTCCATGCTTTTGAACTTTGATCTCAAGTCCTTCAGTTGGCCTTCCAGTTGCGCTTTGTCGCTTTTTGTGAGTCGATTGATGGTCTCGTACTGCCTCCTAGCCTCTTTATAGGTTTGGACGGCGATCTTCATGGCTTCCTTGCTGTCTTGGTGGCAGGGGCAGCCGAGGTACATGGCATCGTGGTTGCTGAGGTAGTTGGAGCATTTTCTGTTAGTGTTAGGCCTCCTGAAGTCCTTGTCGATCTTTGCATGCTGGCACTGACTGTATAGATGAGGTCCAGAGCAGTATCTGCATACCCCCACCTCACTCTTGCCAAAACTTTTGGCACTTAGAGGACTGCAGCACTCTCGGTATGTAGTGCTCTGGAACTTGCTCTCTCTTGTCCCATCTAATGAATTGAAGGATCACTTGGTCCTTCGATGTTACGATGACGACTGTGGAGGGGATGTTATTCTTGCTGTCGATCCTCTCTGCAATAGTGATCTTGAGTTTCTTGTTCTCCCTCGTCAGTATCTCCCTGATCTAGTCGTTGGTGAGATGGGTCTTGACTCGTTTAATGACCCATCGTTTATTTGTGCGGTGTCAGGTGGCTTCCAATAAGATGCCGTGGAGAAACTTGATGTCGGCCTTCTCTTCTTGTGAAATCTTCTGCATAAGTGTTGTGGTCTTTAGGTGTTTGTTGATGGAGACCACTACTCCATCAGGTGTCTTGCGCAGCTGGTAGATTGTATTTCTTCCCAGCTCGTTTTCCAACAAACTGATTATCTTGTCTGTTGGTAGCGCCGACAGTTTGGTTTGTCCCACGCTTGTCTGTTTTAGCAGTAATTTGCCGGTAAAGTCCTCAGTTCTTGTGGTTTCCTCCGATGTGGAGGTCTTTGGTAAACTGGACTCCTTCTTCTTGGTGCTGTTGAGAACTTCACGGCTGCTGCTGGCTCCAGTTGTAGTTTTGAAATTCGAGTGTCTTCTAGAGTTACCCTCGCCGCGTGCAAGTTTGTAGCGCGTGTCCGGCTTCAGATTAGGCGACTCGTTCTTTATAGTAGTGCTGGACAGAATTTTGCGTGTGGATCAGATTTTCCTATTAACTGTGATCCTTGTCATAAGGCGAACCCACTCCGTCTTCAGAGGTACTTGTAATTTACATCCTCAGATCAAGGACGAGAGGTCAACATATTAGTCCAGCTGTCTGGTGTAGGGTTTGAACCGCTTACCTCGGCGTCAGCGCAACGATGTTTAAGAATATGCGTTCTTACCCATTCGGTCACGCGGACCTGACCTTGCTTGTCGGTTCTGACAAAAATAATGTAATGCTTAAATGGGGCAACTATAATTTCTATTCAAATTAATTTATGAATGCAATCCTTTCTCGGTCTTTTGGCCAACATCAAATTGTAGTATCTGCATTTGACAGTGCCAGAGCCACCAGAAGAGGCGGTCATTCGAAATACATACAGGGGCGTGGGGACCCGATGGCGCGGCTCTGGCCCTTGGGAGAACAGCGAGCCCTTATTTAAGCTCCCCCCCCCTTGCCCCCCCCCCCAAAAAAAAATAATTAAAGAAAAATAACAACCACATTAAAAGGAAACAAGTAATTAAAATAGTGGAAAGGGACATAACAACATAACAGTTTTTGCAAGGAACATTACTCAAACAACATAAACGTATTTTGTCATTTAAATAATTGTTACTCTATGTATTTAATTTTTCGTAAAAGTTTTGTAGAAATTATTAACATTTATATAAGGCATAAATGTTGAGATGACAATTTCAGTAATCTTCAGGATTCCTTTAAATATAATACCTTTGTTTTATATGCGGGAAAAATTAATAAATCATTTTTCTATTTCCCCTCAATATTACATTAAATGTTGTGAATTTGCGTTGGCATGGCTTTAAATTCATTGAAGTGAAATTTTTGTCCGGCATACAAAAGGCCAAACCAACACGTCCAACAAAGAAATAGTTTAATATCTCCACCATGCACGAGAAACTAACCGGCGTCATCGTGAAGTTTCACCATGAGTAGATCCCATCGACTCCGACGAAGATGAAGATCACTGATGCGTAGTTGATGTATGTGTTACTGACTGTAATCATCAATCAGGTGCCGTCTCCGCAATGGACCTGCAACACCGTCTATCTCTCCCTGTGACTGTACACTCTGTCAGATTGATGTTCGTCCATCTCTTGATGTTATCTTCCCACTTGTATCGCTGTCTACCTCTTGGTCGCTTGCCCTAAACCTTGCCTTCCAGTATGGTTTTTATAAGAGTGCTATGTTTGTTAACGTGGCCGTAATATTTCACTTGCGTCTTTTTAATTTCCTTCATAAACTCTCTTTTCGTTCCCAGTTTTTCTAGAACCTATGTGTTTGATTGCCGGTCTTCCTGGCCGAGGAGTTAGCAGCTTTCTCTGTAACCCCGAATACTCTCGTTGTTGACGTGAGCGCACGAGAATTGGAAGCGGTTCGAGTCGGGCCAGTAACTTATGAGAGTATGGAGTGGGTACAGGGTGTGAGTGAGGACTCCACACAATGTCGTGGCGTGCTGGTGAGCGTAATCTAGCCTAGGAATCAACATACAGTTGAAAGATGCTGGTGTTGACCGCAATATCCTGAAACAGGATGTGAACGAGGAAGAAAAATGTGTTTGATTGTTTTTGTTTCCATGAAATGCGACATATTCTTCTGTATATCCACATCTCCAGGATCTGTATGCGACTTTCTGCTTGCTTGTTAAATGTCCAGGCTTTCGCGCCATACAGTAGTGATGAATACACATAACATCTGACAATTTTTGTTTTTAATGCGTTGTTGATCTCTCTAGATGTTAATAGTGATTTCATGCTGCTGAAAATATTTTTGGCCGTTAATATTTTTTAAAAAAATTTCTGTATCACTTTAGTCATCATCTGTTATTACATGTCCAAGGTAGGAGACACTTGTTGCATGTTTCAATATTTCCCCACTTCGTGTGTCAAATGAAACAGTCTAACGAAATATTTTTGTCAATGTATTTCAGTGGACGAAAATATAATTTAAAGGGAGACGATCAAATACAGATGTAATAATATCAATGCTACAAGAGAAATAACTCACACAAGAGAACTATAAAAGTCAGCTTGTGGGTTGTGACAAAAATGACTTAATGTTTGAATGGGACACCTATAATTTCTAGTTACATCAATTAATGAGTGTAATTCCTTCTCGGCCTTTTGACTAAGAGCAAATTGTTCTATATGCGCCTAATCTTGTCAGGGCCACCAGCGGAGGCAGTCATTCGAAATACACAGAAGGACGTGGGGACAAAATGGGGCTGCTCTGACCCTTTATGGATCAGCGAGCCCTTATTAAGACAAACAATTATCGATTAAAGAAATGTTTTTTTTTCACCCCACACACACACACACACGCACGCACGCACGCACGCACAGACACACACACACACACGCACGCACGCACGCACACACACACACACACACACACATACACACGCATTAAAAGGAAAGCATGCAATTAAAATAGTCGAAAGATACCTGACAACATAACAGTTATTTCAAGGGACATTACTAAGAGTAGCATACATGTATTTTTTGTGATGTAAATAATTGTAGTGTGTATATTAATTTTTGTAATAAAATTTTTATAGAAACTATCGACAGTTATATGCAACATAAAAGATGAGATAATAATTTAAGTCATCTTTAAACTTTGTGTAAAATTAATTTCTTTGTTTTACATGCGTGCAAATGTATTAACTCATTTTTCTATTTCTCTTCGACATTACATTTAATATGGTGTCATTTCAATGGCATGTTAATTAGGATGTAATTATATATTAGCAAAATGTTTGTCCAGCCTGTGTAAGGCCAAACCAACACGTCCAACAAAGAAACAGTTCGAGATCTCCACCATGCGTGTGAAACTAACCAGCGTCGTGGTGAAGTTTTACAATGAGTAGAAACCGACTCCGAAGAAGTTGAGGATCACTGATGCGTATTTGATGTATGTATTATTGACGGTAATCATCAATCAGGTGCCGTCTCCACAATGAAGGTTGGCTGCAATGGATCCCCAACACTGTCGGTCTCTCGCGCTGACTGTACATTCTGTTTGATTGATGTTCGTCCATCTCTTGATGTTATCTTCCCATTTGTTCCGTTGTCTACCTCTTGCTCGCTTGCCCTCAACCTTGCCATATAGTATGGATTTAATAAGAGTGTTATGTCACTTAACGTTACCGAAATATTACACTAGCCTCTTTTTTTTTATTTCTTTCATCAACTCTCTTTTCATTCCCAGATTTTCTAGAACCTATGTGTTTGATTGTTTCTGTTTCCATGAAATACGACATATTCTTCTGTATATCCACTTCTCCGGGGCATCTATTCGACTTTCTGGTTGCTTGCTCAATGTCTAGGCTTCCGCGCCATACAGTAGTGTTGAATATACATAATATATGACAATTCTCATGATTAATGCGTTGTTAATCTCTCAAGATCACGGGTGGGTAAACTACAGCTCGCGGTCCGCATGCGGACCAGCAACTGATAATATGCGGCCACCGAGGGTTTTAGAAATAAAATTTGTTACATCGCTATATAAGTTATTTTGTTGAATTATACAGAATTTCATGTACCGTCATGATTGTTTTAACATTTTTGATAAAATTTCTTTGATAACACATATAATGCATAAGTGTATAGGTAAAATACAATTGCAATAATTAGTTATTTATACTGTTTAATAACGTATAAATAATTCACAATTACTTATTGTGATAGGTTGCTGTAAACAAAGTGGACATAATATATATGCGGCCCCCCAACAGCTTTGCATTTGTCAATGTGGCCCTACGCACAAAATGTTTTCCCACCCCTGTTCTGGATATTAAAACTGGTTTCATGCTGCTGAAAGCATTTTTGAACATTCCTATTCTCATTTTGATTTCTGTTTCACTTCTGCCATCATCTATTATTGCATGTTTAAAATAGGAGACACTTGTTACCTGTTCCGGTATCGCCTAACTAAACAGTCTAACGAAATATTCTTGTCAATGTATTTTAGTGGACGAAAATGTAATTTATTAACAGGAGACAATCAAATACAGATGTATTAATTCAATGTTACAAGAGGAATAACTCACACTAGAGTAATAGAAGCGTGTGATGGTGGGTTCTGACAAAAATCACTTAATGTTTAAATGGGACATCTATAACTTGTTTACTTCAGTTTATGAATGCAATCCCTTCTAGGCCATTTTTCTAAGAGCAAATTGTAGTATCTGCACCTGATCTTGTCAGGGCCACCAGCAGAGGCGGTCATTCGAAATACACACAGGAACGTGGAAGCTGATGGTGAGCTATGACCCTTGGGGAATCAGCGAGCCCTTATTAAGACAAAAAATATCGATGAAAGAAAAGTTTTCTTTACACAAAAAAAAAAAAAAAAAATAAACAACGAATTTAAAGGAAAACATGTAATTAAAATTGTGGAAGGGATATAACAACATAATTAGTTATTTCAAGGGACTTTACTAAGATCAGCGTAAATGTATTTTTGTGATTAATAATTGTAAAATTTGTATTAACATTTTTAAACATTTATAATTTATAAAAGTTTTATATAATTTTTTGACAATTTTTAGCAGCATTAAAAATGAGATAATATTTTAAGTTATCTTTACAGATTGTCTTAAATTGTTGGCTTTGTTTTACATGCATGAGAATTTATTACCCATTTTTTGTATCGCCTCAATATTATATAAAAAATTTTTGTCCTAGTTAGCGTCACTTATAGTAATGTCTTGATGAACTAATACAATTTTTGTCCGGCCTGTAAAAGGCCAAAGCAACACGTCCATTGTGCCCGAGAAACTAGCCTGCGTCTTCGTTAACTAGAATAGATGTTAACGACGAATAGATGCAAGGGACCCCGAAGAAGTTGAAGATAGTTAGTTAGTTAGTCGCAGTTCCAACTTCACAGCAACGGGTCGTCCCCATTATGCTCCGTTCCTGTGCCAGTGAATATCACACAAAACGCTCCCCACTGCCCAATATGAAAAGTGGAAAAGACAGGAGTCTCGACAAATATAAATTAATGCGTAATTTATGTATGTGTTATTGACGGTAATCATTAATTAGGTGCCGTCTTCACAAAAACGGTTGGCTGCAATGGATCTCCAAAACTGTCTGTCTCTCGACCTGACTGTATATTCTGTTTGATTGATGTGAGTCCATCTCTTTATGTTTTCCTCCCACTCGTATCGTTGTCTGCCTCTTGCTCGATTTCCCCCAACCATGCTCTTCTGTATGTATTTATAAGAGTGTCATGTCTTTTAACGTGGCCGAAATATTTCACTTGCCTCTTTTCTATTTCTTTCGTTAACTCTCTTTTCTTTCCCAGTTTTTCTATAACCTCTGTATTTGATTGGTTTTGTTTCCATGAAATAAGACATATTCTTCTGTATATCCACATCTCTAGAGCCTCTACTCGACTTTCTAGTTGCTTCAATGTCTAGACTTCCGCGCCATACAGTAGTGTTGACTATAAGGTAACATGTAGAGACTCCACAAAATATGGTGGAGATGGGCGGGTACGGTGTGAGTGAAGACTCCACACTATGTTGTAGAGATGGGTGGATACAAGGTATGAGTGAGGACTCCACACAATATGGTGGAGATGGGTGGGTACAGGGTGTGGGTGAAGACTCCACACAATATGGTGGAGATGGGTGGGTACAGGGTGTGAGTGAAGACTCCACACAATCTGGTGGAGATGGGTGGGTACAGGGTGTGAGTGAAGACTCCACACAATATGGTGGAGATGGGAGTCTGGTACAGGGTGTGAGTGAAGACTGCACACAATCTGGTGGAGATGGGAGTCGGGTACAGGGTGTGAGTGAAGACTCCACACAATGTGGTGGAGATGGGAGTCTGGTACAGGGTGTGAGTGAAGACTTTACACAATGTGGTGGAGATGGGAGTCTGGTACAGGGTGTGAGTGAAGACTCCACACAATCTGGTGGAGATGGGAGTCGGGTACAGGGTGTGAGTGAAGACTCCACACAATGTGGTGGAGATGGGAGTCTGGTACAGGGTGTGAGTGAAGACTCCACACAATCTTGTGGAGATGGGAGTCGGATACAGGGTGTGAGTGAAGACTCCACACAATCTGGTGGAGATGGGAGTCTGGTACAGGGTGTGAGTGAAGACTCCACACAATCTTGTGGAGATGGGAGTCTGGTACAGGGTGTGGGTGAAGACTCCACACAATGTGGTGGAGATTGGAGTCTGGTACAGGGTGTGGGTGAAGACTCCACACAATCTGGTGGAGATGGGAGTCTGGTACAGGGTGTGAGTGAAGACTGCACACAATGTGGTGGAGATTGGAGTCTGGTACAGGGTGTGAGTGAAGACTGCACACAATGTGGTGGAGATTGGAGTCTGGTACAGGGTGTGAGTGAAGACTTTACACAATGTGGTGGAGATTGGAGTCTGGTACAGGGTGTGGGTGAAGACTCCACACAATCTGGTGGAGATGGGAGTCTGGTACAGGGTGTGAGTGAAGACTGCACACAATGTGGTGGAGATGGGAGTCTGGTACAGGGTGTGAGTGAAGACTCCACACAATCTGGTGGAGATGGGAGTCTGGTACAGGGTGTGAGTGAAGACTCCACACAATCTGGTGGAGATGGGAGTCTGGTACAGGGTGTGAGTGAAGACTCCACACAATCTGGTGGAGATGGGAGTCTGGTACAGGGTGTGAGTGAAGACTCCACACAATCTGGTGGAGATGGGAGTCTGGTACAGGGTGTGGGTGAAGACTCCACACAATATGGTGGAGATGGGTGGGTACAGGGTGTGAGTGAAGACTACACACAATCTGGTGGAGATGGGAGTCTGGTACAGGGTGTGAGTGAAGACTACACACAATGTGGTGGAGATGGGAGTCTGGTACAGGGTGTGGGTGAAGACTCCACACAATGTGGTGGAGATGGGAGTCTGGTACAGGGTGTGAGTGAAGACTCCACACAATGTGGTGGAGATGGGAGTCTGGTACAGGGTGTGAGTGAAGACTCCACACAATCTGGTGGAGATGGGAGTCTGGTACAGGGTGTGAGTGAAGACTCCACACAATGTGGTGGAGATGGGAGTCTGGTACAGGGTGTGAGTGAAGACTCCACACAATATGGTGGAGATGGGTGGGTACAGGGTGTGAGTGAAGACTCCACACAATCTGGTGGAGATGGGAGTCTGGTACAGGGTGTGAGTGAAGACTACACACAATCTGGTGGAGATGGGAGTCTGGTACAGGGTGTGAGTGAAGACTCCACACAATCTGGTGGAGATGGGAGTCTGGTACAGGGTGTGAGTGAAGACTCCACACAATCTGGTGGAGATGGGAGTCTGGTACAGGGTGTGAGTGAAGACTCCACACAATCTGGTGGAGATGGGAGTCTGGTACAGGGTGTGGGTGAAGACTCCACACAATATGGTGGAGATGGGTGGGTACAGGGTGTGAGTGAAGACTACACACAATCTGGTGGAGATGGGAGTCTGGTACAGGGTGTGAGTGAAGACTCCACACAATATGGTGGAGATGGGTGGGTACAGGGTGTGAGTGAAGACTACACACAATCTGGTGGAGATGGGTGGGTACAGGGTGTGAGTGAAGACTACACACAATATGGTGGAGATGGGTGGGTACAGGGTGTGAGTGAAGACTACACACAATATGGTGGAGATGGGTGGGTACAGGGTGTGAGTGAAGACTCCACACAATCTGGTGGAGATGGGAGTCTGGTACAGGGTGTGGGTGAAGACTCCACACAATGTGGTGGAGATGGAAGTCTGGTACAGGGTGTGAGTGAAGACTACACACAATCTGGTGGAGATGGGAGTCGGGTACAGGGTGTGAGTGAAGACTACACACAATGTGGTGGAGATGGGTGGGTACAGGGTGTGAGTGAAGACTCCATACAATGTGGTGGAGATGGGAGTCTGGTACAGGGTGTGAGTGAAGACTCCATACAATGTGGTGGAGATGGGAGTCGGGTACAGGGTGTGAGTGAAGACTCCACACAATCTGGTGGAGATGGAAGTCTGGTACAGGGTGTGAGTGAAGACTCCACACAATGTGGTGGAGATGGGAGTCGGGTACAGGGTGTGAGTGAAGACTCCACACAATCTGGTGGAGATGGGAGTCTGGTACAGGGTGTGAGTGAAGACTCCACACAATGTGGTGGAGATGGAAGTCTGGTACAGGGTGTGGGTGAAGACTCCATTCAATCTGGTGGAGATGGGAGTCTGGTACAGGGTGTGAGTGAAGACTACACACAATCTGGTGGAGATGGGAGTCTGGTACAGGGTGTGGGTGAAGACTCCACACAATCTGGTGGAGATGGGAGTCTGGTACAGGGTGTGAGTGAAGACTCCACACAATCTGGTGGAGATGGGAGTCTGGTACAGGGTGTGAGTGAAGACTCCACACAATCTGGTGGAGATAGGAGTCTGGTACAGGGTGTGAGTGAAGACTCCACACAATCTGGTGGAGATGGGAGTCGGGTACAGGGTGTGAGTGAAGACTCCACACAATGTGGTGGAGATGGGAGTCTGGTACAGGGTGTGAGTGAAGACTCCACACAATCTTGTGGAGATGGGAGTCGGGTACAGGGTGTGAGTGAAGACTCCACACAATCTGGTGGAGATGGGAGTCTGGTACAGGGTGTGAATGAAGACTCCACACAATCTTGTGGAGATGGGAGTCTGGTACAGGGTGTGGGTGAAGACTCCACACAATCTTGTGGAGATGGGAGTCTGGTACAGGGTGTGGGTGAAGACTCCACACAATCTGGTGGAGATGGGAGTCTGGTACAGGGTGTGGGTGAAGACTCCACACAATCTGGTGGAGATGGGAGTCTGGTACAGGGTGTGAGTGAAGACTCCACACAATCTGGTGGAGATGGGAGTCGGGTACAGGGTGTGGGTGAAGACTCCACACAATGTGGTGGAGATGGGAGTCTGGTACAGGGTGTGAGTGAAGACTACACACAATCTGGTGGAGATGGGAGTCTGGTACAGGGTGTGGGTGAAGACTCAACACAATCTTGTGGAGATGGGAGTCTGGTACAGGGTGTGGGTGAAGACTCCACACAATGTGGTGGAGATGGGAGTCTGGTACAGGGTGTGAGTGAAGACTCCACACAATGTGGTGGAGATGGGTGGGTACAGGGTGTGAGTGAAGACTCCACACAATCTGGTGGAGATGGGAGTCTGGTACAGGGTGTGAGTGAAGACTCCACACAATGTGGTGGAGATGGGAGTCTGGTACAGGGTGTGAGTGAAGACTCCACACAATGTGGTGGAGATGGGTGGGTACAGGGTGTGAGTGAAGACTCCACACAATCTGGTGGAGATGGGAGTCTGGTACAGGGTGTGAGTGAAGACTCCACACAATATGGTGGAGATGGGAGTCTGGTACAGGGTGTGAGTGAAGACTCCACACAATGTGGTGGAGATGGGAGTCTGGTACAGGGTGTGAGTGAAGACTCCACACAATGTGGTGGAGATGGGTGGGTACAGGGTGTGAGTGAAGACTCCACACAATATGGTGGAGATGGGAGTCTGGTACAGGGTGTGAGTGAAGACTCCACACAATGTGGTGGAGATGGGAGTCGGGTACAGGGTGTGGGTGAAGACTCCACACAATCTGGTGGAGATGGGAGTCTGGTACAGGGTGTGAGTGAAGACTCCACACAATGTGGTGGAGATGGGTGGGTACCGGGTGTGAGTGAAGACTCCACACAATCTGGTGGAGATGGGAGTCTGGTACAGGGTGTGAGTGAAGACTCCACACAATGTGGTGGAGATGGGAGTCTGGTACAGGGTGTGGGTGAAGACTCTACACAATCTGGTGGAGATGGGAGTCTGGTACAGGGTGTGAGTGAAGACTCCACACAATATGGTGGAGATGGGTGGGTACAGGGTGTGAGTGAAGACTCCACACAATATGGTGGAGATGGGTGGGTACAGGGTGTGAGTGAAGACTCCACACAATGTGGTGGAGATGGAAGTCTGGTACAGGGTGTGGGTGAAGACTCCATTCAATCTGGTGGAGATGGGAGTCTGGTACAGGGTGTGAGTGAAGACTCCACACAATCTGGTGGAGATGGGAGTCGGGTACAGGGTGTGGGTGAAGACTCCACACAATGTGGTGGAGATGGGAGTCTGGTACAGGGTGTGAGTGAAGACTACACACAATCTGGTGGAGATGGGAGTCTGGTACAGGGTGTGGGTGAAGACTCAACACAATCTTGTGGAGATGGGAGTCTGGTACAGGGTGTGGGTGAAGACTCCACACAATGTGGTGGAGATGGGAGTCTGGTACAGGGTGTGAGTGAAGACTCCACACAATGTGGTGGAGATGGGTGGGTACAGGGTGTGAGTGAAGACTCCACACAATCTGGTGGAGATGGGAGTCTGGTACAGGGTGTGAGTGAAGACTCCACACAATGTGGTGGAGATGGGAGTCTGGTACAGGGTGTGAGTGAAGACTCCACACAATGTGGTGGAGATGGGTGGGTACAGGGTGTGAGTGAAGACTCCACACAATCTGGTGGAGATGGGAGTCTGGTACAGGGTGTGAGTGAAGACTCCACACAATATGGTGGAGATGGGAGTCTGGTACAGGGTGTGAGTGAAGACTCCACACAATGTGGTGGAGATGGGAGTCTGGTACAGGGTGTGAGTGAAGACTCCACACAATGTGGTGGAGATGGGTGGGTACAGGGTGTGAGTGAAGACTCCACACAATATGGTGGAGATGGGAGTCTGGTACAGGGTGTGAGTGAAGACTCCACACAATGTGGTGGAGATGGGAGTCGGGTACAGGGTGTGGGTGAAGACTCCACACAATCTGGTGGAGATGGGAGTCTGGTACAGGGTGTGAGTGAAGACTCCACACAATGTGGTGGAGATGGGTGGGTACCGGGTGTGAGTGAAGACTCCACACAATCTGGTGGAGATGGGAGTCTGGTACAGGGTGTGAGTGAAGACTCCACACAATATGGTGGAGATGGGTGGGTACAGGGTGTGAGTGAAGACTCCACACAATGTGGTGGAGATGGGAGTCTGGTACAATGTGTGAGTGAAGACTCCACACAATGTGGTGGAGATGGGAGTCTGGTACAGGGTGTGAGTGAAGACTCCACACAATGTGGTGGAGATGGGTGGGTACAGGGTGTGAGTGAAGACTCCACACAATCTGGTGGAGATGGGAGTCTGGTACAGGGTGTGAGTGAAGACTCCACACAATGTGGTGGAGATGGGAGTCTGGTACAGGGTGTGAGTGAAGACTCCACACAATGTGGTGGAGATGGGTGGGTACAGGGTGTGAGTGAAGACTCCACACAATCTGGTGGAGATGGGAGTCTGGTACAGGGTGTGAGTGAAGACTCCACACAATATGGTGGAGATGGGAGTCTGGTACAGGGTGTGAGTGAAGACTCCACACAATGTGGTGGAGATGGGAGTCTGGTACAGGGTGTGAGTGAAGACTCCACACAATGTGGTGGAGATGGGTGGGTACAGGGTGTGAGTGAAGACTCCACACAATATGGTGGAGATGGGAGTCTGGTACAGGGTGTGAGTGAAGACTCCACACAATGTGGTGGAGATGGGAGTCGGGTACAGGGTGTGGGTGAAGACTCCACACAATCTGGTGGAGATGGGAGTCTGGTACAGGGTGTGAGTGAAGACTCCACACAATGTGGTGGAGATGGGTGGGTACCGGGTGTGAGTGAAGACTCCACACAATCTGGTGGAGATGGGAGTCTGGTACAGGGTGTGAGTGAAGACTCCACACAATATGGTGGAGATGGGTGGGTACAGGGTGTGAGTGAAGACTCCACACAATGTGGTGGAGATGGGAGTCTGGTACAATGTGTGAGTGAAGACTCCACACAATGTGGTGGAGATGGAAGTCTGGTACATGGTGTGAACAGGACCTTCATTAACTATTTTGTTGTTCCATTTCATTTATTTTACTCACACCAGCGTGCTCCATACTCTTGCTGTATTGCTGTATACATTTCCAATTCTCTCAACTGGTCCCGTAGAAGTGATCTCGAGACAGTAGAGATAGAATGTGTTTGGTTAGAGGTGAAGCCAGCCAGCCAACAACCGTTTCTCATTGGATACCTATATCCTTGTGCCGGGTACAGTGGGATGACTGCTTCACTACAATGATGGATAGAGTGTTTACAGCAGGTAGAGAAGTTATGATACTAGGTGACTTCAACATAGATATTAGTAAATCCAACCAGACATGGGACGATATCATTCTTTCTTACAATTTCAAACAACTAATAAACCGTCCCACAAGGGTTACTGACACATCCTCAACTATAATTGATCATATATATGTTACTTGTCCAGATAATATTATTGAATGTTCTGTTCCTGTTTGTACAGTTAGTGACGACTACCCGGTATGTTGTACATGGTCAAGAATTGGGTTCAAACCTCTTAAACATAAACATGTAAGTATCAAATTTAGGAATTTTAAAGCATTCAACCAAGATTTATTTTTGCAAGACTTAAGAAAAGCAGCCCTTGATCACGTTTACCAACTTCCTGACCCGGACGATGCATTAGCTTTCTGGACGAAGACAGTCTACAATGTGTTCGACAAACACGTGCCAATCAAAGAAGTTCGAGTCAAAAATCAACATAAATCCCCATGGGTCACTAGAGAAGTGCTAGAAATCATGAGAGAGCGAGATACAGCACACAAAAATAAAGACTTCATCAATTACCGCAGACTAAGGAATAAAGTTAAATATGAAATTCGTAGGATAAAAAAAGATCATTTTAAAAATTTGATTGTAGATAATTCAAACAGTACAAATATATGGAAGGCTATTAACTTGCTAACCAATAAGAAACGCCCTACAGAATCAGCAATACCAAATTCTATAACATGCGATGAATTCAGTTGGTTCTTTCAATCAGAAATAGAGAATCTAAAGTCTTCAATACCAGACTCATCGTGTAATTTAAGTTCACTTGCATCATTCTGTGAGCAGAAGTGCACCAGAAATATTCCCGCTGAGATTCCTTTAATGTCTGTTGCAGACGTTTATAAATATCTCTTGAACCTCAAATCAACAAACTCACACGGCCTAGATGGTATCAGTAATAGAATTCTTCGTTGTGCTGCACCAGTCATTAGCGAGTCCTTAACGTTCATATATAACCAGTGCCTGGCCAAAAACTACTTTCCATCTGCATTTAAAATTGCTAAAGTGTTTCCGCTAATTAAAAATGGCTCAATCGATAACAGCGTTTTGGGTAATTATAGACCTATTTCCTTACTATCGTCGCTATCAAAACCACTAGAAAAACACATTCATAAAATAACGTTACACCATTTAATTAATAATGATCTAATAATTAACAGTCAATCTGGGTTTCGACCTAAATATTCTTGCCATAGTGCTCTAACAAAAATGACCGATAACTGGCACTTAAACATCAACAACGGTAGAATTTGTGGAGCGGTGTTTGTAGACTTTAAAAAAGCTTTTGATATGGTAGATCACGATATTTTAATTAGAAAACTAAAGCAAATGAAGACAAGCACCAACATGGTGAACATAATTACGTCATTTCTATCCGACAGGCAACAAGTCGTGTCCTTCAACAACTGTCTATCAAGACCCACACAGCTTAATATTGGTGTGCCTCAGGGCTCAATACTAGGTCCGTTGCTTTTTGCAGTTTATATTAATGATCTTCCTTTATATATCAATACAACTTGTGATCTATTTGCAGACGACTGTACTATATATACTAGTCAAGAAAACCGTAGTGAATTAGAGAATTCTTTACAAAAGGAACTTGATAATCTTACTAGATGGAGCAATGAAAACCGCATGCAAATTAACATCGACAAAACCAAATCCATGCTAATAACGACCAGACAAAAACTACAGACACTAGCCATAACTGGATCACCGCTCGAACTCTGCATGGGCACGTTGCCTATAGTTAATGTGACTGAACATAAAGCACTAGGGCTTTTAATAGACAGCCATTTGAACTGGAGCTCTCATGTTCACGCTCTTACCAAGAAAATAGCACAAAAAGTTTACCAACTTGCTAAAATTCAGCACTTCCTGGACGAGAGCACACGAAAAATATTCTACACATGCTATATCCAATCACATCTCGATTACTGTTCCACAGTTTGGGATGGTTGCCCTAAATCTAATTTAAAACGACTATGTTCTCTACAAAACCGCGCTATTCGTCTGGTTTCTGGCATAAAGCACGTTGAAAGTAAATAATTTGTACAGTCATCTAAATCTAAGACTTCTACCACTACAAAAGCGCTTCCTTTTCAACAAAGCCAAATTAGTGAATAAAATTATATCTCAAAATACCCCAGAGTATCTTCTGCCGCTGATTCAATCTAATGCAATGAACAGCAAGCGCCTAAATTTGTTACATGTCTCAAAGCCTAGATTGGACCTATACAAAACATGTTTCGCCTATTCTGGTGCTCACTTATGGAATGATCTGCCTCCAGATCTGAAAACTCCAATGAGTCCCTACACATTTAACCGAAAACTCTTTCAATACTTAATCCATACCGACTATATGCCACCATAATTCATTTACTGGTATAATTGTTCAGTATAATTGTTCATTATAATTGTTTAACTATAATTGTTCACTATATATGTGTGTGCGTGTGGGAGCGAGAGAGAGAGAGAGAGAGAGAGAGCGAGAGAGAGAGAGAAAGAAAGAGAAAGAGAGAGAGAGAGAGAAAGTGGGTGCCAGAGAGAGGGAGAGAGTGTGTGCGCACGTGCATGCGTGTGTGTGGAGAGAGTGATTGAGCCAGAAATGGTGGGGGAATGTGTCAGTGCATGCATTCGTACGTGTATGTGTGAGAGTGAGTGAGGGAGTGTGTGCGTGCGCGCGTTCATGTGCATGTGTATGTGTGAGAGAGTGTGATTGAGAGAGTGAGTGTGTGTGTGTGTGTGTGTGAAGGATTGTGTGTTAGAGAGTGAGACAGTGGGAGAGTCGATGTGTTAGTGTGTGTGTGTGTGAGCGCGCGCATGCGTGTGATTGTGTGTATATGAAAGAATACAGAGAGAGAGAGAGAGAGAGAGAGAGAGAGAGATAGATAGAGAGAGCTGAGCAGATGCATGTCGTGTAACACGCATGTTATGTAACACGCGAATCCATATGTTTGTGTATTCTCATCTGTCATTTTATCAGTTAAATACCATTTGATTTTATCATGCATAATATAAACTCATGTTCATTACTGTAGTTTGAGTGAGAGAGTCAGTGAGTGTGAATGAGAGACAGAACGAGTGAGCGTGAGAGTAAATGAGTGAGCGTGAGAGTGAATGAGTGAGCGGGAGAGTGAATGAGTAAGCGGGAGAGTGAATGAGTGAGCGGGAGAGTGAATGAGTGAGCGTGAGAGTGAATGAGTGAGCGTGAGAGTGAATGAGCGGGAGAGTGAATGCGTGAGAGTGAATGAATGAGCGGAAGAGTGAATGTGTGTGTGTGTGTGTGTGTGTGTGTGTGTGTGTGTGTGTGAGAGAGAGAGAGAGAGAGAGAGAGAGAGAGAGAGAGAGAGAGCATCACTATTTTTACGTCACATACATTTTATGTACACATTTTTCTCCATGTTTAACATTTTTATGAGACTGCTCATGACAAGTGTCAGTGTATGTGTGTCAAAGACTCGATAGTACCACACCTCGTGAAGCCATAGCACAGTTGAGTAGACACTCAACAGGCCACGTTTGCCAGCAGAGTGCGATGTGAGGTAGCACGCACGAAGGTGAAGGTCACCCCGCGTGGTGTGTAACCACGGGAGAGAGGTTAGGTGGACGGGAGACTGGACTTGAGGCGTTCACAACGTTTAGAATAGCGTTAGGAGTTTTGTGTTCACTAATAGATAGAACTAGCATAGGGTTAGCAGTTTGTGTTAGATAATTCTGTGGCTGTATATTGTGTATTGCATTAGCGACTGTTTACCGCTTGTAAGCGAGCCAACGGCAATAAAATGAACCATACATTTTGCCTCCCACACGACTTGCAAGTTGTCTTGTATGGGTGTGTGAGAAGTACCCAATGAGACCTGTCAGTGAGTTGTTGACAGGCCAGGGTAATTGTGGTGTCAGAAAGTGGTGCTTGGACGAAAGCGCCAAGCTAATACCCACAGTAAAAGGGTAATTGTGGTGTCAGAAAGTGGTGCTTGGACGAAAGCGCCAAGCTAATACCCACAGTAAAAGTGTAATTGTGGTGTCAAGAAGTGAAACTTGAACGAAAAGTTCAAGCTAATCCACTCATCCACGGGCTCCAGACTAGGGATTAATTTTTGTAGTAACGATAATTTGTGCAGACGGGAGAATTTGCGAGCTAGAAATATGCCTATCGTGACAAAATAGTGTTTAATTGTGTTTATGATATATTTATTGAATGAAATCATGTATTCTTCGAAGCTGTAAGTATTAATATTCTTATTTTCTTATATTTATTCATATATTTACCAATTTATTCTTGAATAAGCACCAAACATGATTCACGGCGCAGGAATACACAGGCAGCCGACAATATTGATTTTTGAGATCTAAAAATAGCGCTGCGCGATGACGTAGATTGATTGACAGACAGTTGTTCTGCGTCATTAGCATAAAGCAGTCGAGTGTTTACAAGATCGCTTGGCGACGGCCCGCCTGAATCTGTGCTGTATATTGTTTATTATTTACTTATTTAAGCTACTAAATGAATATATTTATTTATTGACACATTATTATGTTATTTTGATTTCTTTACAAGCATTTATTCATTTTTGGGTCTATTTTCTCCTTGCTTATCGTCACGATGGAATTATTTTCGGGCTAAGCATCTGATACTTAGCTGCACAACGTTTACAGAAATTAACTAGGTTAGTAACGAAAGGCAATTATTGTTTAAAACAAAGACAGGACATTGACATTAAAATTAATTAATACATATTCTAGGTGTTCGTAAGTCTGTCATTGTCTAAGTCATTGTCCTTAGTTGTCGAGTAAATCATATCGTTTAGTAGGCGTGTTTACTGCTGCCCTATATATCAGAGGGCAAACAACAGCTGTGCACATACACCTGTGGGCCAAATACCGTGTGCTACGTACGAAACGTGTCGCCACCCCAGTGTACCAAACAAGGTGACCTGTGTCAAAGGAGCTTCGTTCCCACATTAAGCTGAGTACACTTATATATTTTGTCATGCAATTTGATTAATAGTGCATCTCTTGTTCAGCTTGTAACGCGTTGACATATTTGTATACTCTGTTTTTCTGCAAGATAAATCTGGGCAGGGTATAAACAGAAAGCACAACTGATAGTGATCAGATAAGAACAAACATAACATATCAAAGATAAATAACTGATTAAAGTCATCATTGCCTATCACTGTTAGCCAAGTACTAAAGTAAGATGGCAACTTTATCAGATTTCATAAAAGCAGGCAAAGAACTAGAATTAACAGGAAAAGAACTACAACAATATGCTGATCAGAAATTTAAAGAAACAAAAGAGGAACAAACACGAAAAGAGAATGCGGAAAGGGACGAACGCGCACGAGAAAGAGAACATGATAAGGAGATGAAACAAAAACAATTAGATCAAGAGAAAGAATTAAAACAAAAGGAATTAGATCTAAAGCAAAAAGAGATAGATGAAATGGCACGAGTTAAAGAAAAACAAATTCAGGTAGAATCAGAGACACAATTAAAGATGAAAAGCATGGATATAGACTCACACGCAGAGATCTCTGCCACTAAACTAAGAAGTCAACAAGAGGAAAATAAGTTCAACAAATACAAAAATATTATCAAACCATATTGTAAAGAGGACTCCATATCTGCCTGGACAGAGAATGTAGAGTATCAATTTAAATATCACCAAGTTCCTTTAGATATGTGGGCTCCGATTTACATGAAGAATCTAAGTGGTGAGCCCCTTAAAGTAATAGAGTCTATTCCTATTGAACTTAGATCTAGCTATCAATACATCCATGATAGGATTATGCAGCACTTTTTACTTGATGCCCCTGGGTATCAGGTTCAGTTCTCAAATTTAAAACCTAAACCTAGTGAAACTTTTATAGATTATTTTTCAAATGTGCAGAGTGTACTAAACAGGTGGCTTAAAGCAGCTAACATAGGAAAAGACTTTGATAGATTAAAAAACCTAATAGCTATGGACAAGTGTATATCTACTATACCTTCTCCTTTTGCTAAGTTTTTGCAGCAGTCAGACATTGAAAACATCGAGCAGTTCGAAAAAAAAGGCTCAGCATATTTTTCTTCTAACAGAGAGATTTTTAAGACCTCAAGTGACTCTGAGATAGTTTCCTTTGTCAAAGACCAATCAAAAAACTATCAGGGTAACAGAAAACCTTTTCAGAAGTATGATAAGAAAGACAGAAAAGTTTCCATATGCATGTACTGTCAACTAATGCACGACACTTATGCTATGTGCGACAAATCGCCGAATTATCCGGCGCATCTTGAAAATGTGATCAAGAAGCAGCAAAGCAAACGGTCTGCATACAGGCGTGCAATCAAATGTTTTTTTTGTTCCTCTTATGGCCATTATTCTAATAAGTGCCTTGGCCGCCAACGTTTGAAAGCTAACAACGCTATGTTGATTGACACCTCTTCAGATAGTGGTAGTGAGAATGAGTGTGAGATTGAAAGTGACTTACCAACTAACCAAGCAGAGGATGTGTGTGCTGCTAACGATATATTAAGCTTTGACGGCTGTGAACGATGTCACCAATTCCATGCAGACGGAATACTAGAGTGTGGACATACAGTACCATGCTCATCTGAGAGTGGGAATGCAGCATTAGCCTCCAGAGGCAAGTTAGTGTTCCACAATGCAATGGTCAATGATGTACCATGCCAATGTTTGCTGGATAGCGGCAGCACCCTTATTGGTCTTCGAAAAGAACTAGTGAGTCCGGGTGATTACACAGGTGACACTGTGAAATGCCGAACCTTTTCGGGTAACGTTGAAATTTACCCTTTGGCAAAAGCCCGTATTGATTCTCCTTTTCTTTCCGGTACCTTTACTTGTGCAATACTTAACAACCCTTGTACAGATTTAATTTTGGGGTGCTTACCTCAACTGAAACAATGTACTAGTGAAGAAATAGTTGCATGGGAGAAATTAAATGCAGCTAAGGCAACAACCAGAGTTGACACTTCAAAACATCATGACCCATTGCAAAATGAGACACTACTAATGCTTTTTCCAACCAGCACAGATGACAAAAACACACAAAAACTTATACACCAGCAGAAATCTGATTTTAATGTGTCTCCATACTTAAAATTGTCAAGAGGCAAAGCCAAAATGACCAAGAATGCATCTTGGTTCGTTAGACGTAATAATGGCATTTCAACTACATGTCATATTACTAGTAACCATGAACAGGTGTTACTTGAACAACATCAGTTAGGTGTGCTAAACAATGCACACAAAACACCATGTGCGGGTCATCGTGCATACAGCAATGCCAGGCCAAGTTTTTTCAATAACAAATTATTTTGTCATGATCTATTTGCTGGTAATGGCTGTCATCAATTGATACAAAAGTTGAAGGGTAAACATCCTACAGCTGAAATACAACCCTTTACACTGGCACCCAAGCCATTTGATAGAGGAAGGGTCAGTTCTACTACAAGCACACAAACAAATGTGCGAAAACAAGCAATCTGGAACTTGATCAAGACAGATTTAGGCTACTTCCATACAAACGAAATGGCAAGGACCATTCAAAGTGGCACATAACCATGGTACATGTTGACTATGAAATATCGATAAACAGACACTTAGAGATATTCCATGTCAACATGCGGAAACCTCACTTTTCAAGACAAGAGACAGAGGTAGTGACAGACGAACAGATTGCACCAACACCAAGTGATCAGACAACAGACATACACAACGCAACTACACTAGTTAGTGAGACTGGCAAATCCGACGAGGGGCATACATGTAGTGAACTTATAGAATACACATGAATAAATCAGAATACTGATGACTGGACAATACACCTACTGAAACTGAGACATGCCTTTGACAGAGTGCGACGCTTCGGTCTCACTGTCAAACCAGCAAAGTCAAATTATGCCTAAAATAAATTCATTTTTGGGTCATGTCATTTCTCAAGTCCAACTGTAGACTGACCTGAAAAGTAGTACCAAAATTATGAATCTGACCATGTCTAACAGAAAGAAACAGGTCAGAAACCTTTTGGGATTAGTAAATTACTCAGAAATTACAAATATATTTTCCAATGTCTTAAAATCTTCTGGAAATGAAATGTGAAAGATGCATTATTAATTCCTGCATTGTCAAAATTGAAGATCCTTTTTTGTAAATATTCCAATCCCTCCGCTTGCCTAATCCTAGGCTCATTTATTATCTTAGGTCATATGCCAGCAGAATCTCCATCACTGCAGTACTAGGCCAATTTTTTTTTAGGGCATCTTCCATCCGCTTTGCTACGTGAGCAGTAAGATCACACATGCTGAGTCCAAAGATTCCATATCACAGTTGCAACCCTAGGCTTCATCTATACGGTGAGAAGGCTCCATCGAGTTCTGACGGATGTTCACTGCATTGTCCAGACCGACAACTCCCTGATCACGGTCATACATAGTGGTGTGCATCAAAATGACCGGATATTCAGGTGGTCACTAGTTTTACCATCTGGGGTAAAAATACCTGAAATCCAACAGTAAATGTAGAGTGATGGTTGGTACATGGATATCTGATAATATAAGATGTAAAATAGCTTACATACATATCCACATTATTGGCGTAATCATGTACCAAAACACTGAACTATCATGTGTCCGTGGACATCAGATTAAGAACTGTGCTGCTATACTTAGATACCACCGTGTGAACTAGGACAGCTCATTTCCAACTAAGCTCCATTCCGGTGTATCATATATATGAACCGCAGAAAACAGTGTCAGAACAGTGCTTAATTACAGACACGAAAAGACAGAGCTACAACACCAGCGAACTCTACACGTGCACTACCGAGAGAACATTAAGATGACTGTGTAATGTATTTCAGATGCCCAGGCAAAATGTGTGGTTATATTATGCCTATACAACCATTGCACATACATGAAGGCAACTACTAACCTGTGTAAACCAAATACTATGTATATAAACTTATTGTGATATGTAATATAATATTTTAAGATAGTGATAAATTAGATGTAGGTTAGGAACTATAACAGTTCTCATTTATTTTAATAATGTAGTTAGTACAGTAATTAACCCATTAAAATTAGATTAGAATATTAGTTTAGACATAAGAATAGTTTATTACAAGTTAAATTAAATTTATGATATGAATAGTACCATTTAGATTGTTATATTTCACTTAGTTTCATTGTAGTTAGTTTATTCCATCTTAATGAAACCATACCATCTTTCAAATATTACCATTTATTAGTATCATCATTTTACATCATAATAGATTAAAAAGAGTAGATAAGGTAACATACAGCATTTACACCAGTTAGATTAAGAACATCACTCATATAATTCCTTTGTGCATTTAAAAACATTATTTAGCATAGTATTTAGAAAAGTACATAAATTGTGGTCACATAATCCATTTAATTAAGGTACATAACTCACATCACAACAATTGCATTTAAATAGTTAGATTACATCACTTAGATTAGGAAAAAAATAAGAAGTAATATAATCATATCATATAATTAACATAACAAATTTAATAAATTTAGGTAACACATTAAATACTTAGTTATAGAATTAGAATGGTATGTTAGAATGTAAAGTTTTCGTTAGTGAAATTGTGTTAGTGTGAATGTGTTGTCTGTAATATAGTTTAGAACTTAGATTACAGTATTTTGGGTTTCATAACAAGTGAATGTAGTCACGAATTAGTGTTATACACCTGTTTGTGGCCACATTGAACCAAATTATGACACTCAAAAAACTAACATACATACACATAGAATTTATAAATAGAGGATAGAAATTAGATTAGTAGAGTTATTACATCCAAACACACAAACAAACAGAAAAACAAACATATAAATTGCATACACTATTTGTAAATCAAAGACAGATAACTATGGGGCCAGGGGACATAATAGACAACGAAGAACTAAATTAACAGTGAAATAAAGTCTTACGCGCGGAAGCGAAGGAGGTAAAGCCTATCGCACACACTCTTGTAGAAAGGTTGTTAAATATTATATGGGGGACATGAAATAATTCATGTGTTGACCCTAAGAAAGTCAACTTTGTATGGGTAGTAAGTTAATTTACTATGTGAGGGCAGGTCTTATAAGACAACGGTCCGGTTCAGACATACCTCTGATAAATATAATATAGCATGTGAGAAGGGGCTCACGCCAACCAGTCAAGTTTGTGGCGATTGCCAGTAGCCAAATAAGGCTTTGCTACATTGTGACAATAGTTATTAATAGTTCATTGGAATGCCCAAAGCCAGGTTATCTAGAGTCTTTGACAAAAATTAGAGACACTAATTTTTTGTTTAGGAACCTCTTGCGTCACAACCAATGAGTGAAAGTTGATGACGCAACACAAGAGGGGTGGGTGTGTGTCAAAGACTCGATAGTACCACACCTCGTGAAGCCATAGCACAGTTGAGTAGACACTCAACAGGCCACGTTTGCCAGCAGAGTGCGATGTGAGGTAACACGCACGAAGGTGAAGGTCACCCCGCGTGGTGTGTAACCACGGGAGAGAGGTTAGGTGGACGGGAGACTGGACTTGAGGCGTTCACAACGTTTAGAATAGCGTTAGGAGTTTTGTGTTCACTAATAGATAGAACTAGCATAGGGTTAGCAGTTTGTGTTAGATAATTCTGTGGCTGTATATTGTGTATTGCATTAGCGACTGTTTACCGCTTGTAAGCGAGCCAACGGCAATAAAATGAACCATACATTTTGCCTCCCACACGACTTGCAAGTTGTCTTGTATGGGTGTGTGAGAAGTACCCAATGAGACCTGTCAGTGAGTTGTTGACAATGTGTGTGAGTAAAGTGTGGGAGTTTGTTCATACTAGTTTCAATACTAACGTGAGACATTTTGTATGTGTCTAGATGTAAGGAAGTGTGAGTGTATGTGGAGGATGTGTGTGAGTGTGGGAATATGTGTGGGTGGGGGTGTGTGGGTGGGGGTGTGGGTGGGGGTATGCGTTTCGATGGGTTGGGGTGTGTGGGTTTTGGTGGGTAGTGGTATTTGTGGGTGTTGGTGGGATGTGTGGATGGATGTGTGGGGGTGAAAGTAGGGGTGTTGGAATGGATGTGGGGGATGTGTGTATGGGTGGAGGATATGTGTATGGGACGGATGCGGGGGATGTGTGTTTATGTGGGTGGAGATGTGTGGATGGTTTGAGGAAGTATGTGTGGGAGGCGGGGTTGTGTGGGTAGGGGATTGTGTTGGGTGGATTGGGGATGCAAGGGCGGGTGGGGAGAAGTGTATGGTGTGTGGGTTTGAGATATGTGTGCGGTATGTTGGTGGGGGATGTGTGAATGATGTGTGGGTGGAGGGTATGTTTGTGGTGGTATGGGTGGAGGATAGTGTGTGGTGTGGGGCATGTGTGTGATGGGTGCGGGGAATGTGCGTATGGGTGGGGTATATGTGTGGGTGAGTAGGGGATTGTGGTGGTTGGGGGAAGAATGTGGGGGTGTTTGGGTGGGAGATGTGTGTGTGTGGATGGGGAATGTGTGAGTGGGGGTGTGTGAGTGGCTGAGGGATGTGTAGGTGGGTGAGGGAGTTGTATGTGTCGGGGTGGGATGTGTGTGGGTAGGGGTATTGTGATCGAGAGATGTTTCGTTGGGGGTGGGTGGGTGGGGGTGTGTGGGTGCGTAGTGGAGGATGTATGCGTGAGTGAGTGTGTGTTGGTGGACGGGTAGGGAATGCGTGTGTGGGTGGGGAGAGGTGTTGGTTGGGGATATTGTGTGGGTGAGATATGTGTGTGGGTGGGGGTTTTTGTGGTGTGTGAGTGGGGGTATGTGGGGTGGATGGGTAAGGGTATCTGTGTGGGTGTGGGTGGGAATATTGTGTGGTATCTGGGTGAGGGAAATGTGTGTGGTGTGTTAGTGGGGATGTGTTGGTGAGGGATATGTGTGTGTGTGGTGCGTGGGTTGGGAATAGTTCGTGGTAGGGGGTGTATGAGATGTGTTGGTGGGGGATTGTGTGGTGGGGGATTAGGTTATGGCATGTGTGGGTGGGTGGAAGTTGTATGTGTGGGTGGTGGGGTGTGTGTGAGTGGATTGGGATGTATGGGTGGTTAGGGAGATGTGTGTGTGTGGGGGGGGGGGGGGTAGGGACATGTCAGTTGGTGGGGATGTGTGTGTATGGTTTGGGGATGTGTGGGTGGATGTGTGGGTTGGTGGGGGATTGTGTGCATGGGTGGGGAATATGTTGTCGATGGAGATGTGGCTGGGGGATGGGTGGTTTGAGGTGTGGGTGGGGAGAGGATGTGTGGGTTAGGATGTGTATGTGGATGGGCGTGGGATGTGTGGGTTGGTGGGGGAATGTTTGTGGGTGGCGAGTGTGTTTTGGTTGGGGGATCAGGTGAGGGCAGTTTGTGGGTGGGGGATGTGCGGGAGGGGGATGGGTCGGTTGGTGGGGTATGTATGTGTCTCTTGGTGTGCGTGTGTGTGGGTAGGTGGGGGTGTGTATGTGTCCCTTGGTGCGCGTGTGTGTGGGTAGGTGGGGGTGTTGTGTGGGTGGGGTGATGTATCGATAGGTGGGAGATGGGCCTCATAACATGGTAATTAACCTTGTTTATGTTTACAACATTCATTTCACAATGTTTATTTTTCTTCCTCTGTAAATGTATAATGCTCACGATGAACGAAAGACGAGTGATTGGAAGGGCCGAATGTAAGACGGGCCTGCGCGCCCAATTTGTGACCCTAATAAAGTTGATTTGATTTGATTTGATTTGATTTGCTACTAATTGCATTACTCTGGACTGATATTTGCCCGTGAACTAAAGTTAGTTGCATATCCTTTACATGACGTCGCAATAAACCCCATCATTTTTTGGCTGTTACATGACAGGTTTAAGCTCAGTAGGCGGCAATTGTTTTTTTGAACGAATGGCACTCATACATTTCTATGGAAAACATACACGAAAGGCTGTGTGCTTCCAACAAGCTCGAGGTTGTGTTTTACGGGATTACGAATTGCATTCATAACCTATTATCAGTTTCTTAGTCATCAGGCGAACCCACTCCGACTTCTGAGGCACGTATAATTTATGTTCCCAAGTCAAGAACGAGACGTCAACATCGTAGTTCAACTTACCAGTTCAGGGGGTGAACCCGCTACCTCGCTACACCAGAAGTTTAAAAGCTGGTGGTATAATCCATTCCACCACGCTGACCACCAGTTAAGATGTTTCTTTAGTCTTTCTGTTATAACATTTGACAGGTTCCACTCCGTACCCAGGCCTGGATGCGAACACAGTTCTAGAGAAGATCAGGGCCAAGGAGCTACTTGTGTGTCCGCCTCATTCCTCGGCCATTGTGTACGTAGACTTGTCATGTTGTAGACATTGATGTAGACAAGATCATGACAATCACATGACAGATCTCTTACATGGGTTTGATAGTCAAGGGAAAACCATCACACTAACACCCTATGCATGTGTTTATATGCAGTAATAAAGGATATTAAGTAAAGAACCTTGTACCCGTATTGAGACTACTGGGTATGTGGTGCTAACTCCATGTTGTAAAGCACCCATGACCCAGGCTGGGTGCTGGGTTGAGTATGACACCCACAGCCTTCTCTTCCAAACATATTGCATGGTATCCAGTTTAGGAGAGCGCCATTTGGAATTACTTGTCAATTTTAAAAATTCGCTTTGATGGGGATTCAAACATATGACCCCGCCCGGCAGGCAAGCCTTCTAGCCGCTACGTTACTATGGCTAAATATATGTGGTTTAAAAACGGTTTAAAAGGGAAGATTACAGGCTTCACTGCCTCGAGTGTTATCCTATATGACTCGGTCTCTTTCCTCATGGCAGGCTGCCGAAGGCATCTCACAAAACACGAACTCCGTAGCGCCAGCGAGGACCGTAGCTCCGAGCAAAATGAACTCGTGAATCGAATGTGGCAGTGCGGAATCGAACCCACAACCTTCGCATCAAAAGGCAAGCGGCGTGACTACTCCGTCACGGAGATTCCCCGAAATAAATGCGGTTAGATTTGGTAACACCTCTTCTGGAGGAAAGGAGCTAGCCACAGACTTCAATATGCCCTCCCCACCACGCATTGCGGCATACACGGAAGACAACAACAACAACAACAACAACAACAACAACATAACAGTGGCAGAAGTGTGCTCACGCGACACATAAATGGCGAATGGAATGGAAATGACAAAGGTCTTATTACAAAAAATTATTAATACATACTTCCTCCCACAGGAATGTAAAAACACGAAATATATTGTTCTCGGCAAACACAAGTCATATAAAATTACAGTAAGACTCGCTGAATGCAGTTTACGTCTGAATGAAGACAGATATATAAGGGTAATTAATTTAAACCCCGTTCCAATGGCTTTATTACAATCACACAGACAGTCTGCACAATCTTTGCAACATGCGGACGAGCATTATCATGCAACAAAATCACACCGCGAGAAAGCATGCCGGGTCGTTTATACTTGATGGCTTTTTGCAGCTTGTCTAGTGTTTGCAAGTAGTGGGTAGAGTTGGTGTTGACACCAGGTACTTTAAAGTCGGCCAATAATAGCCCTTCATGGTAAAAAAATGCGCTCAGCATAACCTTCCCAGCGGGAAATCTGTAACTTGAATGTTTTGGCTTTTGGTGATCCAGTATGCTTTTATTGCATGCTCTCTCTTTTGCTGCTCGGCTCAAAGTGGTGACACCATAATTCATCACCTGCCAATATGCAGAAAAGAAATGCATCACCCTCCACTCTGTAACGCTGCAAGTGGTTTAAACACCATCCCATGCGTTCTTCTTTTTGGTGTTCGGTCAACATCTGTGGTACCCACTGTGAACACACCTTCCGATATTGCAGTTTCTTACGACCGACCTTTTGAATTGTCCCAACTGACACATCAAATTCTTTCGCTAGCGAACGTATGCTTCGACAACGGTTCATCTGAAGTGCTGCATCAATTTTTGCGATGGTTGTTTCTGTTGCAACAATATGCGCTTGACCCGGCCGTCAAAGATCTGTCGTGAACTGACGTCCTTTCCGAAACATTCGTGCCCAGTCTGTCACTGCTGTTTCGACACACATTTGTTACCGTACGCTGGCTGCATTCCTCGATGAATTTTCACTGGTCGACATCCTTCAAATGAAAGCAACTGAATCACCGCTCTTTAGGCTTCTGTGGACGGATTTTGGATCATTTTCTCAACGGTCAGAAACAGAACCTATGCATCATGGGACGATAAGCACGTGCTATTTTATTCATTGGTCACTACTTATCACATGACTATGATATGATCACGTTCAACGTACGCAATTATACGCGGTGCGGCACGAACGGATTTCAAATGAACGCTCTTATTCGCAGCCTCGCTGTAATTGCAAGCAGTAGCATTCCATTTCAGAAAGGATCAGTCAGAAACGTCTTTCCGAAACTCAATGTTTCAATGTTTAATGACTCTCTTGTCTTTCGCATATATTAAACTCTTGTATAACACAAAAGGAACATGCAACTGTTGCCTACAATGTTTATCATGCTTAGTCTCTGTTCGGTGTTGGTTATCAGTGTTGTACTTCGGGGATGTACATAGGTTAAAGGTGACAGAGGTTCAAGGCAAGAGGGTCGACTTCATTGCACTGTGTTCTATCCCATATGACTCGGTTTCCTTTCCGCGGAGTGCCCTGGTGGAAGCGTCTCACAGAGCACGAAATGTGTAGCTCTACCAATGTCCATTCAGTGTCTCCGACAAAATTGAAATTTTGAAACGAAAAACCAAGTTCTAACTTGAACCCACAACCCTCGCGGACGTAAACTCCTCTTGGTCACAAGTGCCCTTATCCAGTCTATAAAATCACAACAAGAAGCATGGATGATGTGTGCCACAGTTGTATGCTCACTGATGGGACTTCAGGTGCTTGATGTACTGCTCGTGTCTTGTGACACAGCTCTTCAACCCAAGCGTGTGAATGAGATACCTTCGCGTTTATTCCTAGAAATGAAAGCCGGTGCTTCTACCAGATTCTGTAAGGAAGTTTATAACATCGAATCTGTGTAGTGGCTTAAATGTGTGGGTGTTCACTCGCTTTGAATACAAGCGTAGTCCATACAAGTGCTACTGATTCTAGTAGTTGTCACGACTGAGTTTTAAAAAGTTAGGTGCATGTCATTTACAGGACGTAGCAGTCAACCCAGCATATTTTGGCTCTTAGTGATTCCTGGGAAAGTTTACGTCCAGTTGTTTGCCATTGCTTTCTGAACGATCGGCAACCATACCATTTCATAAAAACCAACGTAAGGCGATCTGCTGCCAATCGCTCACAGCTGTGTTTTGAACGCGGGTATCTGTGGCTAAGGGCTTGTGAACGCCGTATGTGAGCCCGTATACCCGGGTTCGAAACACGGCGCTGCTGGTTTTTTCGAAAAAGGTATAGGGGCCGGTCGTTCAGAAAGCAATGGCAAACTACTGAACGTAACACTTGCCTAGTACATCAACAACAGCTGAAAATGCTGGTGTTGACTGCAATGTCCCGTAAGGGATACGCAACAAAATTGCCGGTCTCTGTGGCTGAAGGGCTTGCGAACGCGGTTTGTGAGCCCGTATACCCGGGTTCGAAACACGGCGGTGCTGGTTTTTTCGAAAAAGGTATAGAGGCCGGTCGTTCAGAAAGCAATGGCAAACTACTGAACGTAACACTTGCCTAGTACATCAACAGCAGCTGAAAATGCTGGTGTTGACTGCAACGTCCCGTAAGGGATACGCAACAAATTTTTTTTTTTAATGCTAGATTACAGACTGCGTCCGTAAAACCTTCGCCACGGAGCAGGCTACTCGCTGATGGAGGAACTTAAATGATTTTTCGTGTGGATTAGCTTCATCAGGCGAATCCCGTCCGACCTCAGAGTTACTTGTACTTTACATCCCTATGTCAAGGACGAGAAATCAACAGTTTAGTCCATCTGACCACTGTGAGGGCTGATACCACTGTTCTGATATAGTGGCATTGTCAACCAACATATCAGCTCTTTTATTGCCCACAGCTCTCAGATGCTTAAGTACGAAGCTGTTCCTACCTGCGAATCGTGAACCTCTGCTGTGAGGGTTTGCCTGTCTGCTAACCATTTCTCAACATTCCGGATTAAGCTCAGCGAATCACTCAGTAACGGAACATAGGTGCAGTTTATCAACGCAGGCCAAAGTTATCCCAGTATTACCTTAAACTCCCTGCATGTTGTAGTCACAACACGATTGATGTATAAATAAACAGTCACCCATAATAAGATTTCCAATAACAGCACTATTCACTACGTTGTAATAATTAAAGCAATTTCAATGTTGTTGTATTTTCTGATTTCATGGATGCAGGAACAACATTGTCAACAGCTGCTGGAGAGACGACCCCAATTCGCGACCCACCTTCGTACAGCTGTGTCAGGAGCTGGAGCAACTTCTAGAAGCCGAGGTGGAGTATGTGGACATGGATCAGATGAACGACCACGAGTACTCAACCCTCGATGGGCTGGAAGACTGATCCCAGAGATGGCTGTCTGACATTCCTGGGCAGCCCAAGTGTCTGTGACATCACTGGCGGTGTGCGACACTTGGGCACATACCGTAATAAATACACGATGCTGTTCTCGTCTCATCTGGTTCCTCTTGTCCCCTGCGGTGTCGAGGTGAAGCATACACAGCGGGAGAGTGCCCGTTTATTGGCTTCATATATGAGATCCCCATGGACTGTGTTATTCTCTCTGTCAATCGTTTACATGGTTGGCCTCTTTTTCTGGTTCCAGTTGGTGTGTACATTATTTCTTCTTGTCCGAATATGCTTCATTCTTTTTATTCACCTCGCTGTCATGGTTTCCCAGTCTACCCCGCGAGGAGGGGAGGCTGACTTGTGTAATCTGTTGGTCATCGGCAGGCTACTAATTTTCGCTGTCCACCCTTTCTGAGAGAGATTAGCCGATGATAACCCTGCTTTTGTTCGTACAATCTGCCGGTAGTACGAATGCTCCAGCAACCACCAATCATGCTACGAACTGTTCAACTGCTGCTACCACTGGGAATAATAGTTCACCTACCATTCTCAGTGATACTACCACTACTATAACAATAATAACAACGCAGGCGAACACTAAAACGATGAATACAAACTACTGCAACAACATCGGCAACAACAACTACAACTACTTCTATTACTACAGCTTCTGCTGATGATACTACTACTACTACTACTACTACTACTACTACTACTACTACTACTACTACTACTACTACTACTACTACTACTACTACTGCTACTACTGCTACTACTACTACTACTACTACTACTACTACTACTACTACTATTACTACTACTACTACTACTACTACTACTAATACTACTACTACTACTACTACTATTACTACTACTACTACTACTTCTACTACTACCATTACTGCTGCTGCTGATACTACTACTACTACTACTACTACTACTACTACTACTACTACCATTACTGCTGCTGCTAATACTACTACTACTACTACAGATACATAACTACCACAAATACTGCGGTTAATTCGACTACTAACAAACACCCTAGCATTTTCTGGCTGGTGGTGATTTACAAGGCAACTTTAGTTCAGTAGTTTCCCATTGCTTTCTACCCGGTCGACGTCTCATACCATGCAAGACAATTCAAGGTGGTGTGCTTCCAAACCCCTACCTGCTGATATCTAATCCCAGACTCGTCACGTCGGGGCATTGAACTCCACGAATCACTATTTCATTAAACCATGTACGCCACGTGTAATATGACCAAAGTATTTCAATGTCCGACACACGATACTGTTTCTGGGACATTTATTTCAGTGTTCAGATCTTGCACAATTTCAATATGTCTTCTGCCTGGTCCACGATATTCTAGGAACTATTCTGTAACATAGAAGTTAAATAGTCCAGATTTTCCGAATTTGAACAACCATTCATTTATACCCTATCTGACCATCTGCTGTACCAGATTTTTCGCACTTATACTACGAAAATAGACCTATATATAAATGCTGTCATCATCATCATCATGTGCCATGCCTGCACTAAAGGTCGGCGGACGTGAGTTGGCAACATTTCCTCTCTTGCATCTTCCCATCTCTTGAAGTGATCTACCCACAGGTAACATTGCCTTCTTCTTCTATTTGTCCCCTCCGTCCTTCCCTTCGGCACATTGTTTACATGGAGTTCTGAACATATATACGGCCCACGGTCCGTAATTGTGTGACACTAATTTGTGTGAGCAACAATGTTTTTATCAATCCTAGATTTTGTCATAGTTTGTTTACTTGTGTTCTCAAGCTATTCTATATTTTCTTACATAAATAACATTTCGAAAGCTTCAATGTTGTCCTCACAGACTTTAACCGTTGTCCTTGTTTGTGCTTCCCAGGTAAATGGCTACTCTTTACCCTCTTTTGATGTTTGAAGATGAGGGCGGAGCGTGCTGGGGAAAGTTCCGAATGTTGTGATGTCAGTTATTGTGTCAGCTCTTTTGCCCTCTAACCTCCATTGGGACAATGACCTATAACGAATCCACTCCAAGCCCCTCCTATCTGTAGCTAACCTTTGCAGCCCCGCCCATGTCCCTCCTTTTTTGTTCATTTCTGTCTCTCTCCCCATCTTCTCCGGGACAGGGACCCTATATGTTTAGACCAGCGATCACTAGACCAGTGATGTGCCCAGCATCACATAGGGCGCCTTGGCTTCCCATAACGTTTCCCCGTATCAATGATTGGCTAGGTGGACCTGTGAATTCAAGTAAATGAAAACAATCCTCGCTTTGAAAGGGTTTCGAACACATAACTACTGAACCGGCAGTAAGCGGGTTGCCAGTGAGCTGTTGTGATTTTAAATTACACAATAACAACAATAATAACAATCACAGCTTCAACAACAACAACAACAAAAACAACAACAACAACAACAATAACACATTGTGTAGCAGGATCCATCTGTGTGTACGTGAAGTGCTAGGGCCATCACGTCTACACATCCTGAGAGCTGAGACAAGAACCGACATGACAGCACTCAGGATGTTCCCTTTCGTGCTTCGTTCTCATCTTCAACAGTCAGCGTAGAGTCCCAATAATATTGGGTCCCATAGCAGTATGAGTATGTGTCCTTTACGCCTTTTCTTGGATTCATGATTGTCAATTAGATCATCTGGTCACTTCCTGCAATACCATTATCTCCAAGCCGTGAAGGTATGTCTGTTCTCGTACTATATACACGTGATTCCAAAACTAACACGTGATTCCAAACGGCCCCAACCATATCTGGATTACCATACACCAATATGCCACCAAGTGATGTAGATCCAACCAAACCTGAATTACCATACACCAATATGCCACCAAGTAATGTAGATCCAACCAAACATGGATTACCATACACCAATATGCCACCAAGTGATTTAGATCCAACCAAACCTGGATTACCATACACCAATATGCCACCAAGTGATGTAGATCCAACCAAACCTGGATTACCATACACCAATATGCCACCAAGTGATGTAGATCCAACCAAACCTGGATTACCATACACCAATATGCCACCAAGTGATGTAGATCCAACCAAACATGGATTACCATACACCAATATGCCACCAAGTGGTGTAGACCCAACCAAACCTGGATTACCATACACCAATATGCCACCAAGTGATGTAGATCCAACCAAGCCTGGATTACCATACAACAATATGCCACCAAGTGGTGTAGACCCAACCAAACCTGGATTACCATACACCAATATGCCACCAAGTGGTGTAGACCCAACCAAACCTGGATTACCATACACCAATATGCCACCAAGTGATGTAGATCCAACCAAACCTGGATTACCATACAACAATATGCCACCAAGTGGTGTAGACCCAACCAAACCTGGATTACCATACATCAATATGCCACCAAGTGGTGTAGACCCAACCAAACCTGGATTACCATACAACAATATGCCACCAAGTGGTGTAGACCCAACCAAACCTGGATTACCATACAACAATATGCCACCAAGTGATGTAGACCCAACCAAACCTAGATTACCATACAACAATATGCCACCAAGTGATGTAGACCCAACCAAACCTAGATTACCATACAACAATATGCCACCAAGTGATGTAGACCCAACCAAACCTAGATTACCATACAACAATATGCCACCAAGTGATGTAGACCCAACCAAACCTGGATTACCATACAACAATATGCCACCAAGTGATGTAGACCCAACCAAACCTGGATTACCATACAACAATATGCCACCAAGTGATGTAGACCCAACCAAACCTGGATTACCATACAACAATATGCCACCAAGTGATGTAGACACAACCAAACCTGGATTACCATACAACAATATGCCACCAAGTGATGTAGAACCGGCTAATCATTCCGCCTGCTCGTCTCCCACCACACCAACATGTCCAGGGAAAAAAAAAAACAGATGCTCCCTATTTTAAATTGTTGAATGGAAGCCTGCCTCTCTGCCCGAAGCCTGCCTCTCTGCCCGAAGCATGCATGTCTTCACATTTCTCGTCATATCTTGTGAGTCCGTTACAATCATCACATGATGTGTGTCCCCAGCTACCTCCATTCCCAGAATGTAAGTTATGATATCATATGACAGGCTCTCCTACACCAAACACCGTCCACAGACTTTCACCACAACCCCCCCCCCCCCCCACACAATTCCCACGAGCGACTCGTCCACCTTTTGGCAGAGAGCCACCCGTTACTTGGCCTGAGTGCATGAGGTAATAGGTGACCGGCCTTTTCCTCCCATAGCGAACGTAGAGAACTGACATGGAACCCTAGATGTTTTCCCTCAATGGTGGTAGAGTCAGTCTCATTACCACTTCTGTGAACATTCCACATTGTTGTGAATTGTGTGGTTGTTGTGTTAAAGTTAGCATCCAGCAACACTACAAAGACACAAACAAATGGCATATCTGACAATGGTATATCTACCAGCTGATGTGTGTAATCTAAGGCAACGTGTGTTCTGGAACTCTCTATGTTTGACTTCTCGTTCTCACTTTCTGGCTGTGAATTCTTTTCTAATTAACTGATTCAGTGCCAACTACACAGTAGGTCTGGACCCACCAGTGTGCACTATCACATGGACAAGTATTATAATGTAAATGTCCATTCACTGAACATTGAAATTGTGGATGATGCTACGAAACAAAACAAATAACATGACGACCTTAGCATGGCGATATATCGTCCTTCTGTCTATATGGGAGATCACATGTAGCGATATATCGTCCTTCTGTCCAAACTGGAGGTCACATGTAGCGATATATCGTCCTTCTGTCTATATGGGAGATCACATGTAGCGATATATCGTCCTTCTGTCCAAACTGGAGGTCACATGTAGCGATATATCGTCCTTCTGTCTATATGGGAGATCACATGTAGCGATATATCGTCCTTCTGTCCAAACTGGAGGTCACATGTAGCGATATATCGTCCTTCTGTCCAAATTGAGGTCACATGTAGCTATACATTATTCTGAATCAGTTAATGTTTGTTTAGTTGTGTTTAGACTGTGTTACGTACATTGTGTATAGTTTGATACACTTATTTTAAGCACTCTGTTGATATATTTGTGGGGGGGGGGGGAATTGAGAAATAAAAGAGCTAACATCAACGCATTTCTGAATTCGTTGCATCATCTTCACAATAATTTGTTTACACAACACCGTCAGCTGTTCAGTCTGTAAATGTTTTATTTCGTGGTGTAATAAGCCGGAAAGGCACTGGATGATGGTGATGATGATGAGAGAAGATATATGTAGATGTGTTTATCTGACAGTCATGAGAGAAGACATATGTAGATGTGTTTATCTGACAGTTCCAAGTGTTTTTGTTCCTCCATCGTGGCGCTGTCGTCATGTGGAGAGGGCAGGTTCAGTTCCCGGCTTGATCTCTAGAACTTTCAATGTATATTTCGTCCAGTCTGTAATATAATATCTAATTCTGAGCTGCAATAATGTGAGTCTATATCTATACCTGAGAATGGAGTTATCATGCTATTAAATAATGGTGCTCCCAGACAAGACCAGGAGAAGTATTAAATAATGGTGCTCCCAGACAAGACCACAAGAAGTATTAAATAATGGTGCTCCCAGACAAGAACATGAGAAGTATTAAATAATGGTGCTCCCAGACAAGACCAGGAGAAGTATTAAATAATGGTGCTCCCAGACAAGACCAGGAGAAGTATTAAATAATGGTGCTCCCAGACAAGACCAGGAGAAGTATACAGAAATAAGTAACACAGTGCGCAATGTTATACTATTACTTGTATTACAACAAACATGTACTAAAGAAGGAACCAATAGATAAGTAATTGACTGTATAATACTGATGTCACATACTTCATTTATGACATATATCTCTATTACACACACACACGCGCGCGCGCACGCGCGTGGGAAAATACTTAGCAGAGTTTATCAACAGAGCATACGATCACACCTGGAATACTGATCAACTGCGTGGTGTTTAGCATCAAAATCCACACTACAAGAGCTGGACAAGGTGCACAATCAAGCTCTTAGAGTCATCACAGGAGGGATGAGATCAACCCCTATGGAGAAATGGAGAAAATAAGGAGGACACAAGCACTGAGTGAGCGCAGAGATACGAAAACACTAATACAAGCAGAAAAGTTCCTCAGCTTGCCAGGCCACCCTATGAAGAACCGATTTGAAAACTTAGCTATGGGGCGGTTGACAAGAAGTAGTTTTATCCACCAGGCTAAACGACACTGCAGAGAAACCACCGATCTGCCCACATTTGGTATCCCCTTGACAACTATTCTAGAAAGAACTCCATGGAAAGATGAACATAGACTATCACTACAATTTGGACACGTTATGAGAAAAAATAAACTGGAGAACTTGGTGGCAACTGGCAAGATTAAGGGGAAACGAACAAGGGAAAGGCAGAGAATTAAATTAAATACCTGATTGGCTTTGGTACGTGATATGGTCGAGACAAGAACACAGAGCTGATCCACGACTCTGGTGATCGAGTGAGATGGCTAAACATGACCTCACACGCTTATCGCCATGGCACATGATGATGGTGAATGTTTCACATCCCAATGGCTGTATCAGCTATGGAACTACTTAAACCTTTTACAGGTCAAAAGTAAGAGATTTGGCTTCATTACACCGGGTTTCACCCCATCTGTAAATGTTTCATTCAGGATAGATAAGTGGTGTGAGAAAGACGAGTTATTAGACGGGCCGAATGTAAGACGGGCCTGCGCGATCAATTTGTGACTCTTCGAGAATAAGGTTTGTTCGTTCACGTTCTTCCCAAGTGTTTCGGTCTGATTCAGCAGTACGGCAAGCGGCCTGTAGAGAGCATCGAACAGGGCACGAATACCGTAGCGTGGAAACGAGACGGGTCACCAGGAGCAAATACAGTGCGCTGGGGGTCTGACCGACGTCTTCCGGAAAGTCCAGGACCTTTAGAGAGCTAGACAGACGGCTGGCCTTCTTCGCAGCGTAGATCTCCATCATCACTATCATCATGATCATAATGCTAGAACTGCTGACTGGCGAAGGAGCCGCGGTGGTGTAGTGGCTAGACGCCTGCCTGCCGGCCCGGTGCTCCTAGGTTCAACCCTCATAGGCGAGGGTTCAAATGCTTTTTTTTTAAATACTTGACTTGGGCTCCCAGGTTTTTTATTTTTGTGTGTGTGCATATTCTATTTACAGGACATCGCTGTCAACATCAGCATTTTACTGCTGTTACTGATGTCTTGGCATGTTTACGTTCAGTAGTTTGCCATTGTTTTGCTCCCAGGGTTACACTCCCTGGTTAAAAATGTGTACCTGGAAATGTCGTGGAAAGTAAAAGCCCCCGGCGACATTGCCTTCATCACCCACCGAGTGGCGATTGGTGTCTGGAAAGATGGGTTTAGCACCATATGTCTAACATGTCGTAAGTCGCCAGAATGGGTTCTTTACCTTGGCTTCAGTTTCCGAGACATGACGCTGGTTATGACCACCCCTGGTGCCTGTGTGATAACCCACATCGTGTCTACCAAAAGTCGGCATTCAGCACGTCGTCCTGCAGCAGGCTTCCTACAACCAGAACGGGGCAAGTGACTTTAAAATAACCTGGCCTACTAATTACAATTACCCGCTAGGTGGCGCAGGATTTACGGAGGCAGTTCGTTATCCCGCATACCCGCGTTCGAAACACAGCTGTGTTGGTTTCAACAGTAGCATCAGTTGCTACTGGTACCATAAGTATTGGGACTCCTCGCTGGTTGTTGCAGTTGAGGACGGATCACATATGAGAATGTATCGAGTGCTGTGATGCCGAGTGTTGGCTCAACTCAACTCAACCATTCCGCCATGTTTATCGCAAGGCAAGTACCGTAAGACAGCCACGGCTGCTGCCAGCCCGCCTGTGAGCGGACCAAACCCGAGTGTCTGTGTATGTTTCGTTCTATGGCATGTTCATGTGACCTTGTTGCAGGGCCTGCTGCCCATTCAATGGATGTCTCCTGAGTTGTTCTACAACCAGTTCACAGAAAAGTCTGATGTTTGGTCCTATGGAGTTCTTCTTTGGGAACTAATCACCTTAGGTAACATGTGTTTGTGTGCAAAGGATATAACCATTGGAAACTAAATACATTGGATAATTGGCTGTGATGCTGGTGATCGAGTGAAATGGCGAGTCATGACCGCCCACGCTTTCCGGCATGGCTGATTGAATTGGTTGTGTGTGTGTGTGTGTGTGTGTGTGTGCGCGCGTGCGCGCGCATGTGTGTGTATGTGCAAGGGACACAATAATTAAGAAAGTAATAACGTTAGATAATTAGTTTTTGTTCGTGCATCGGACACAATAATAAGGGACAAATAACGTTAGGTAATTAGTTTTTGTATGTGCAAGGGAGAAAATAATTGGAAACTAATAAAGTTAGATAATTATTGTTTGTTCCTTAGTGGCCGTGAATCTTGGAATGTAAATGAACAAATTATGATAAAACTTGAAAGCAACAGAGATGTGGTTCTTGAGACGAATGTTGCGAATTCCTTGGACTGCCAAAGTAACTAACAACGACTGCATGAAAGAGGCTAATGAAACTAGAACATTCTATACAACAATAAGAAAGAGGCCAACAGCTTTTTTTTGGGTCATGTGATGAGAAGAGAGGCATTGGAGAACGTTGTTACAAGTGCAAAGATAGAGGGGAAGAGAGGCAGAGGCAAACCAAGAGAAATGATGCTGGATGGATTGCAACGGTGGCATGGAGGAATATCAATAGCGGAGTTGATCCAGAAAACCAAAGACCGAGATCTGTGAAGAGTCATGAACGCCTACGCCAAACGGCATGGCACTTGATGATGATGATGAACTTAGTTGCATATCCTTCACAGGATGTAGCAATCAACCCCATCATTTTTTGCTGTACGTGATTCCTGGGCAAGTTTACGTTCAGTAGTTTGCCAGAGACATCAGATTGGTTTGACATCAAGTTAGGAGTCCGTCAGGGCTGTGTGCTGTCACCCTATTTGTTTAACCCGTACACCGAAAATATAATGAGAAATGTCAGAGATGACATAACCAGGGAGCAATATGATGCCCTAAATATCGGTAGTAATGAAATACCAGAGATTTAATATGCTGATGATACAGTATTACTATCCACAACACAGAATGGTATAGAAAACCTAATAACCTCAACCCAATGAAATAGTGAAAATCACAACTTATATCTTAACATGCAAGGGGAAACCACCACATTATATTCCCAAGATTTCATGGCGACACACATTTCAGAAATAGTGAACGACGTTGACTGTCTTAGGACATCCTCGTCCGGTAGGGACAGTCATGAGCCACAGGGTGAAACCAGACCGTCATCCAGCTACTGATGGCAAAACTAAAACAATAACTAAACTAAATAAATTTAGAGTAGGAACATGGAATGTTAGGACATTAAATGAGCTAGGAAAGTTAAAGAATGTTTTAAGAGAAATGGAAAACATGAAAATGAATATACTAGGCATAAGTGAGATGAGATGGAAGGGATCCCTGAAATGAAAATACGCAACCAAATTGACTACATACTTATTAATAAACGATTTAGAAATGCATTAATTAATGTCAAGACAATGCCTGGTGCTAACGGTAATAGTGATCATGTACCACTATGTGGACAAATAAAAATAAGATTAAAGAGAGGGGGGGGGGATGGTTAAGAACCTGAGTCTTAATAAAGAGGTTCTGAAAGTAGATAAATTCAAGAATAATACATAGTGACTGTGAAAAATAGGTTCAATGCAATAGCTAAAATACAGAGTATAAATGATCAATGGGAAATGTTAAGGGACTCCATTCATCAAACTAGCAAAGAATATTACCGGAGAGAAGTCAAAAAGCTAAGAAAAACTGGATGAATGAAGAAATCTTAATGCTGATGGACAAAAGGAAACAGTATAAAAATGACAAACAAGAGTATGCTAAGATAAATAAAGAAATAAGAGATCCATGTGTGAAAGCAAAAGAAAGTTGGTTAAACGAGCAATGCAAACAAATTGAATTAAATTCCATTAAAGATAAAAAAAAAAAAAGTATGCACAGACAAATCAGTGAGCTCACAAGAAGAAAAATAAGAATAAATACAGCGAGTTTGAAATCAAAAACAGAAAAGATAGTATTGGAGGAAGGTGCTACAATGAAGATGTGGAATGAGTTTATAAGAGAATTATATAATGGAGAAAGGGAAGAATTATCAGAAGAAAGAAAATTAGAAGGCCCACCTATTCTAAAAGAAGAAGTCGCTGACGCTATGAAACATATGAAGAAAAGAAAAACAGCTGGGCCAGATGAAATCACAGTAGAAGAATTAGAAGTATTAAGAGAATTAGGGGTAGATATATTAACTACAATGCTAAATGATATTTACAACAGTGGATATTTACCGAGCCATATGGTAAAATCTGTATTTATAGCAATACCAAAGAGACCAGGAGCAATTTAATGTGAAGATTTTCGTACAATTAACCTCATAAACCATGTCACTAAGCTTCTACTCAGAATTATAATGAGAAGAACAAGAAAGAAAATGAAAATGGAAATTAGTGAAGAACAGTACGGATTTATGGAAGGAAAGGGTATATCTCATCTCATCATGTTCCTCTTGTACCTTGCGGTGTCGAGGTGAAGTATAAACTTCGTGAGAGTGCCCGGTTATGGGCTTCGTATATCGACATTCCCATGGATTCTGTTATTCCCTCAGTCCAACGTTTACGTGGTCGGCCTCTTCCTCTGTTTCCATCTGGTCTGTACATCATTGCTTGTTGTGGCATGCTGTTGACTGGTAGCCTACTTGCATGGCCAAACCATTTGACCTGCTGCTTTCTAATAAAATCTAGAGGAAAGGGTACAAACAATGCAATATATATATAACATATATGGGACATATATTTATGTTTCATAGATTATCAACATTGATGGGAAAGATTTAAGAATAATAAAGAATATATACTGGAACCAAGTAACAACAATTAAAATGGGAAATAAAGAGGGTAGTTACGAATAAAGATACAGATAAAGATAGGAGTACGACAGGGGTGTGTCTTGTCACCCGATCTCTTCTCCCTATATAGCGAAGTAATAATGAGAGAGATCAAAGAGAAGCCAGGAATACTAATCGGAGGATATAATATAAACAATATACGCTATGCAGATGACAAAGTATTGGTGGCGGATAATGCAACAGACCTACAACAATTATTGGACATTGTAGTATCAGAGAGTGCACAGAAAGGACTCTTCTTGAATATCAAAACAACAGTAACAATGGTGATATCAAAGAAAATGGGGACACCAAAATGGACAAAAAAATAGAAGGGGAAATTCTCAACCAAGTGGATAATTTTAAATACCTAGGGGCACTTATAACATCAGATGGAAGATGTACAACAGAGATTAGGAGCAGAATAGGGCAGGCAAAAGCCGCATTTCAGAAAATGAAGAGTATCTTATGCAATAAGTCGCTATCAATGAATGTAAGAAAGAGAGTGCTAAAATGCTATGTAGAACCAGTTTTGCTGTATGGCAGCGAATCTTGGAATGTAAATTAACAAATTAGGAAGAACTTAGAAGCAACAGAGATGTAGTTTTTAAGACGAATATTGCGAATTCCTTGGACTGCCAGAGTAACTAACAACGATTGCCTGACAGAGGCTAATAAAACTAGAACGCTATATACAACAATAATAAAGAGACAAACAGTTTTCTTTGGTCGTGTGATGAGAAGAGAGGCATTGGAGAACATCGTGACAACTGGAAAGGTCGAGGGGAAGAGATGCAGAGGCAGACCAATAGAAATGATGCTGGATGGATTGAGACGGTGGCATGGAGGAATATCATCGGCAGAGTCGATCACCAAAGACCGAGATCTGTTGAGAACCATGGACGCCTACGAAAGCCGGCACGGCACTTGATGATGATGATATCTTAACATAGCGTAACATGCGTGATGATATTCAAAGTGCTGCGGATTGAGGGGTGGGGGAGGGGGGGGGGCTAAGAATCTGAAAGAAAAGGTTAGAGTAATGCAGAGGTGTAGCCATGGAGATTAATTAGAATCTCCAGCGAATGGGGGAGCCCCAAGACAGTGGGTTGGTATAGCACGCGCATGTCAAGGGTAAATCACCTGCGGGTGGACAGAAACGTGCTGGAAGACGGATACAAATAGGAAAACCCAGAAAGGTAATATTCCTGGAACACTGTAATTGGGATCAAGGGTGAAATAGATTCTCATTGGGGGTCCCGAGGAGGCCCAATAAAGCGAGAAGTAAGTGATGGGCCCGTGGAATCGGAGTTGAGTTTTTGGGCAAGTTAGGGGAACTTAGACCGGGGAGTGAGACGTGGGCAAGTGAGGAAAACTTGGCCCAAAGACAGACTCTATGGAGTTAAGTTGGTTACGGTCGGACGCGGGGGATAGACCGGGTTAACAAGTTAATGTACAAAGTCCTGTAGAAGGCAGTATTGTTGTTCGCATGGAACTAATGTATCTATTTGTTTTCTGACTGTTCCTAGGATGGGACATGTTTATTACGTATATTTATAATTAATACAGATTTTGTGTGTGTGTGCAAACCCAAGTTTTCAAGTGCCTAATAGCTGTTCATGGATGGATATAATCCATACAGATATTATCCTGAACATAACCACATCCACTTCTATCTGTCAGCATCATTGTGACACATATCCCCCACCCCCACTCCCCCCCCAAAAAAAAAAAAAAAATTATAATAAGATAATGCATACAGATAAAACTTCTATGGAGAAAGAAAAATATGTTAATGAGGAAAGATTGAAGGTGGTGGAAAATTTTGAGTATCTTGGGTCATTGATTACCAACAACAGTGACACAATGAAAGAAATTAAACAACGACTGTCAATTGATCTTCAGAGACTAAAACAATTGAATGAATTATGGAGTGCGATAGACAGAACTACAAAACTTAGTTTTATGAGAGCATGCATCTTTCCCGTTGCAACATACGTCTGTGAGACGTGGACACTTACTAAACAAGCTGAACAGCGCATAAATGCCTTTGAATATAAATGTTATTGGCGGGTTCTAAGAATATCTTGGAAAAAGAAAATAACAAATGCCTCCATACTTCAAGAGTTGAATATTGAAGAAGGTTGGCTATTAAAGACGATAAAACAAAGAAAATTGATATATTTTGGTCACTTGAAACATCATGAAAGTTTGAGAGAACATTAAAATAATGGAGGGATATATGACCGGAAAGAGAGGAAGAGGAAAGCCAAAGAGAAGATGGGTGCAGGATGTGGCCGATGATCTCCAGATGGGTGTATCGGAGGCAGGACATCTTACTTATGACCGAGAAGGTTTCCGGAAGATTGTTATGGGAGCGAGGTTCTGCAAAGAACATGCTACTGAATTAATTAATAAATTAATTAATTAATGACGCCGTCTTTTTTCAGTTGCATTCAAATTCATTTCATGACCTCACTGCATGAATCGTATCAATCAATCAGGTACCGTCTCCACAATGAAGGTTGTTTCAATGGATCTCCAACACTGTCTGTCTTTCGCCCTAACTGTACATTCTGTCAGGCTGATGTTCGTCCATCTCTTGATGTTATCTTCCCACTTGTATCGTTGTCTACCTCTTGCTCGCTTGCCCTCAACCTTGCCTTGCCCTCAACCTTGCCTTGCCCTCAACCTTGCCTTGCCCTCAACCTTGCCTTTCAGTATGGAGTTTTTATGAGTGTTATGTCTTTTAACGTGGCCGAAATATTTCACTTGCCTCTTTTTAATTTCTTTCATCAACCAACTTTTCATTCATAGTTTTTCTGGAACCTCTGTATGTAATTGTTTCTGTTTCCATGATATGCGACATATTCCATGTCGAGAGAAAATCATAGAGGGGTATTTGCCTGGGAAGAGAGGAAAAGGAAGGTCAAAGAGAATATGGGTGCAGGATGTAGCATATGATCTCCAGATGGGTGTATCGGACGCGGGACATCTTGCTTTTGATCGAGAAGTTTTCCGGAAGGTTGTTATGTGAGCGAGGTTCTGCAAAGAACAAGCTACGGAATGAATTAATGATTGGATGAGTTTGCCATTGCTCCCTGAACAACCGGGACCTATACCATTTATAAAAAGAAAAACAAAATACAACAACAACAACAGTAGGCGGTCTTCTGCCAAATCGCTCGCATCTGTGTTTCAAACGCGGGTATGCGGGATCACGACCTGCGCCCGAAATCCATTCGCCCCGGACATGCAAAGGACATAATCACTGAGTATTAATATGGTTAGGTAATTAGTTATTGAACGTGCAAATGACATTTTAATTTGCAACTAATAACGTTAGCTATTTAGTTTTAGTTTAGTGCAAAGAATATACACATGTTACGCGAAGAAGTCTGATTAACATGGGGGTATAGTTGAGTATGACAGTAAGCGTACTTCTAGTGAAGATAATGACTACAGGTGGTGCGTTTGGACACTACACTACCGCGGCTTTCATGTTTAAAGCTTAATTTAAAAGAACACAAAAAGACACAAGACTTCTTGTGTGTACAGTGAAACATTATAACGAAATATTCTCGTCAATGTATTTCAGTGGACGGAAATGTAATTTATTGAAGGGAGACGATCAAATACAGATGTATTATTTCAATCTTACAAGAGCAATAACTCACACTAGAGCACTAGAAACATTTGCTTGTGGGATCTGACAAAATCACATAATGATTGAATGGGACATCTATAATTTCTATTTACATCAATTTATGAACGCAATCCCTTATCGACCTTTTGGCTAAGAGCAAATTGTAGCATTTGCACCTGATTTTGCCAGGGCCATCAGAAGAAGAAGTCATTCTAAATACACAGAGAGACGTGGGAACCTGATGGGGCGGCTCTGGATTTCGGGGCACGCAGCGAGCCTTTATTAAAAATAATCCCGATGAAAGAAAAGTTAAAAAACAAAACCACATAAAACGTAAACAAGTAATTAAAATAGTTAAAAGGGACGTAACAACATGGCAGTTATTTAAAGGGAAATTACTAAAAGCACGGTAAATGTACTATGTGATTTAAACAAGTATAGCATTTATATTAATTGTTTATAAAAATGTTCACAGAAATTATCGAATATTATACACATCATAAGAGATGAGATTGAAATTTTAAATCATCTTCAAAGTTTTGTAAAATTAATGGTTGTGTTTGAAATGGGTGAGAATTTGATACCGCATGTGTGTATTTCTCCGCACCATTAAATTAAATGTTTTGTCTTTTCTACGGTATGGGTGTCTCAAATGTTTTAAGAACATTTTTGTCCGGCCTGTAACAGGCCAAACCAAAACGTCCAACAAAGAAAGAGTTCAATATTTCCACCATGATCGTGAAACTATCCAGCGGCATAGTGAAGTTTTACGATGAATTGATGTAAACGACTTCGAAAAAGTTTAGGATCATCAATGCGACATTTTGATGTAAATGTGTTATTGACGGTAATCAACAATCAGGTACCGTCTCCAGAACGAAGGTTGGCTGCAATGGATCTCCAACACTGCCTGTCTCTCACCCTGACTGTACATTCTGTCAGACTGATGTTCGTTCATCTCTTGATGTTATCTTCCCACTTGAATCGTTGTTTACCTCTTGCTAGCTTGCCCTCAACCTTGCCATCCTGTATGGTTTTTATAAGAGTGGTATGTCTTTTAACGTGGCCGAAAAATTTCACTTGCCTCTTTTGTATTTCTTTCATCAGTTCTCTTTTCATTCCCAATTTATCTAGAACGTCTGTGCCTATTTTTTAAAAGATAAATTCTTCTCTATATCAACATCTCTGTGACATGATGGATCAGAACCCCACATTCCCAGTCTAACACATTCATAAAAATACTTTAAGTCGGAACGGAGACCATTCCAGATAGAAGGGCTATTCTTAGAATCGAATGTTCCAGAACGAGTTGGGGGAGGGCAGCGGTATATGCACTTGTCTTTTCATTGGCTGGTACGTGGCTGCCCATGCTGTTCACTGGGCTACATTTGAATATCTAGTAGTTTGAAGCGGGATTCCATTAGGAGCAGTCGCAATGTGTGATGTGGGAACCCAAAACGCCCTGAAAGATTCTATAATATATTGTTCTCTGGACAACAGGTACCACTTTAAAACATACTTTAATGTTGTGGTTATGTCTAGTGAACGAAAGAGAAGAATATATGAGTATTTTATGAAGTAAATGTGAAAGTGAAAACAGAACTTCTATGCGCCAGTATTCTGAATACTGCTTCTTCAACCTGTCAGGCCTTCTACGCTGTATACTCCACGTGCATATCATCCCCCTGTTGTGACTGGTTGCGTATGTTTGATGTTTGTAAATCACACTCAATGCAAATTCGCAAACCCCTTGTGCATTCTTAATGCCTAGGATGACTCATTCTTAACCCAACTGTACATTGCTCTTGAGAGTTAATATTTGGCAGTCTGGATTGGAATGCGTGATGTAAACGTGTATAAGTTCCTTTGTAAATGCTGAGAATGTTGGAGTGAATGAGCTGGTGCTTTGATAAGTAGCCTCTCACATTAGTAGAAAGAAAGATGCTTCAATATCCATATGTAAGCAGGACGTGTATGGCACGCCAGAATTGCAAAGTTCATGTGATGCCTGGTGGCTACCTTACGCTCAAGAGAATGAATACAATTTCTCCCTGCAGCATTACACTGGTACCTCTACTGTTGGTTGGTTCATATAAACTAGTTCCTAGAAGGACAATAGGTGTGTGAACCTGTGTCTTAGTTGGCTGAATATAATGTATGGCTCATGCAAATTTACAAGGACAAAACATGTTTTTTTCCCATATGTGCTTTGGTGCATATGTGAACAATTGCTTATGCAATTGAGTTTCTGTTACCTACTGTAGTAAATATGGACATTACTCAGTGGGGAAAGAGCACATGATGATGATAGTGTACCTGTGAGCCAAGTCTGGTGAAAAAGGGGTGAGGTCTGGCATTGCTGTGTGAGTGTATATGGAATAGGACATTCATGCACCAAAATCACCTCCATTGGAATGGATGTCTGGCCTGCTAATTTGGTAAATGCCACTAGTTAATACATATTGCATATTGCAGGTGTAAATGCCTATTTTCCATTTTGCTCAACATGCCTGCTCATGTGCTGATTCACAATGCCTGTCTCATGTTGCTATGTCACAATGCTTGCTCATGATGCTTGTCTTATAGTGCTTGCTTTAGTGTATCTGGTCCTCCTGGTGCCAAGGTCTACTGTGGTTCAAACATGGTGGTACATAGACAACATAAATGCTTGTAATTGTGTAGGCTACCCCTGTCTCCACATATAGGCTTGTGATTACCACAGAAAAAGGTGAATAATGAAAACATATCACCAACATTACATCACAGTGAAATTCACTATATCATCAACCAGGAGAGGTGTGTTTGGTCAACATCCTCCCTTTCCGCCCCATCTCCATCTGTGTATGTTAATGTATGATAACATCATCTTTTAACAAATGTAAAGAGATGTTGTGCCATTTTGTATATTGACAGAGAACAAGAGGATGGTGGAGAGGCTTTTCATATATCATCTGGGAAAACTAACCAGTAGTCCCAGAATCCAGAACCAACTCTCTATAAGTGAAATCTTCTAGAACCTACAATATAGGAAGTTCTTGGAGGGTTTTAGCGCAGCTCTCAAACAGCTGGATATAAAAAAGGGAGAAAAACAGCTCTGAAGAATTCTAGTATTAGAATTATAGTGATCAGGACAGTGATCCTCAAGTATATCAATGTCATCTGAGAAATTAACATCAAGTCTCTTGTTAATAATTGCATTCCTACAAACCTGGTGAAGTAGCTTGCAATGATTGTTCATCTAAGACTTAACTTGGAGAATAACCAGCCTGGTGCTCACACAGTGTTTCTGACTGAAGACTTGAAGAGTAAGTGAGGTGGACTAGATATGTGAAGTCCCCAGTGACAGTTTTCACAGACAGTCTGGTCAACAGGGAGATTCAGTACCTTATCATCACCACCAATTCTGTTCTCAAGAGGAAATGATCTGCCATGGGACTTATTACAGGAAATCTGCTACCTGGACCTTTTCCAACCTCCATTGCTGAGGATAACAGGGTGCAAACTGATCCAGAACAGTAGTTCCTTCCTTAAGTTTCCCATAAGTAGGATTTTCATGAAAACTTCCCAGAGACAGAGAATGATGATAGATACCGAGAATCAGTGGTGTAGTTAGAGAAGAGAGGAGGAGGATAGTTTATTGATTAGTTGGTGGATTATTGAGGAGTGTTGTATCATGTTTATCTGCATGCATGTTTGACATATTTGTACATTATGCGTGTACCTTTTTTTGAAGTGTTGACATGACAGAAGGATGAAACATGGGTCTTCACTCGACCCACCATCAGCTCAATAAACAGTATTGATGAACCAGTGTTTTAAGTACATGTCTCAGGAGAATGTCTTGTACAGTTGCTGTCAAGTATTGTCTCTAGTGACTGTCTTAAGTTGCTGTGGTTGGTTACAAATATTGTGAAAAGTCCTGTATAGATGTTGTCAAGTATCTAATGATGTATGTCTTGTACAATGGTTGGTGTAAACATTTCCTTGTGAATGTATGTTCCACTTTTGTCAAGAACCTGTCATGCAGATGTCTTGTTCAACAGATGTTATGTACAGTTATTGTTGAGTTTGTCTACTAATATTGAATCCTAAAGTCTAAAGTCATTGGACAACTGATATAAGTCATATTGACATAATAGATAAATAAGGGAAGATCTAATGTGACGGACGAACAGCACACTGTCAACAGTATAATGAGTGAGATGAATCCTCAGTTGTACAGTGGCGAAGAGTCCAGCTCTCCTTTTGGTCTTGAGGGAACCTTTTCTTCTTTATAAATTTCTGTGTAGATACATAGTAGTCTCACAGTGGGGGTTGAGCCAAAGAAAAATGGTTCTCCAAAAAGGCTATTGCGGGAATGATTATCCAATTTAAGAGACCTCTAGACAAAACGTGTAAAATCATATCCTTTATCTTGTATATGTATTATTCAAGATATATCTCCAGAGAACACTACTAACTAGGTCCTCTGTCAATCATCTAATTTGTCACAATCTTGAATGCATCTTTTCGACTTTCTAGTACCTTGTTCAATGTCCTGGCTTCCGGGCCATACAGTAGCGTTGAATATACGTAACATCTGACAATTCTCAGGTTTAATGCGTTGTTAATCTCTCTAGATATTAATACTGATGTCTTGCTGCTGAAAGCATTTTTGGCCATCCCTATTCTCTTTTTGATTTATGTTTCACTTCTGCCATCATATTTATTACATGTCCAAGATATGAGACACTGGTTACTTGTTTCATTATCTCTCCACGTCTTTGTGTCAAGTGAAACAGTCTAACGAAATATTCTTGTGACTGTATTTCTGTGGAAGAAACTATAATATATTAACGGGAGACAATCAAACACAGATGTATTATCTCAATGTTACAAGAAAAATAGCTCACACTATAGTACCAGAAAAGTTTGCATGTGGGATCTGAAAAAAAAACCACTTAATGGTTTAATGGGACACCTATAATTTCTATTTACATCAATTTATGAATGCAATTCCTTCTCGGTCTTTTGGCTAAGAGCAAATTGTAGCGCCTGCACTTGATCCTGCCAGGGCCACTAGCAGAGGCGGTCATTTGAAATACAGAGGGACGTGAGGACATGATGGGGCGGCTCTGGCCATTGGGGGTTCAGCGAGCACTTATTTTTAAATACAATTCTAGATTAAAGAGAAGTTTAAAAAAAAAACAACACACACACACACTTTAAAAAGAAACAAGTCATTTTTTTTTAGCATATCCTTTACAGGACTTAGCTGTCAACACCAGCATCTTTCAGCTGTCTGTTGATCTCTTGGCAAGATTACGCTCAGTAGTTTGCCATTGCTTTCTGAGCGGCCGGCTCAGTATCCCGCAAGTCACAAGCGGGGGTCGAACCGCCTCAGCTCTCGCTCCGCTACGAGACTCTGCGTGATAAACGGGATTACAGAGAGAAAGTGTTGTAATCCCACAGCCAGAGAGACCGGCAAACAAGTCATTAGAATAGTCGAAAGGGACACGTCAACATAACAGTTATTGCAAGGGACATTACTAATAGTAGCATACATGTGATGTGTGATTTCAATAATTGTAGTCTTTGTATTAAATTTTCATGAACATTTTTATAGAAATTATCGACAGTTATATACAACATAAATAATAAGATAATAATTGAAGTCATCTTTAAAGTGTGTGTAAAATTAATGACTTTGTTTTAGATGCATGCGAATTTAATAACCATTTGTCTATATCTCCCTGGCATGAATACTAATTTGAGATTCATTCACTCATTCAGTAGCACGTCCTTTGCAGAACCTCGCTCCTATAACAACCTTCTGGAAAACCTCTCGATCATAAACAAGATGTCCCGAGTCCGATACACCCATCTGGAGATCATCCGCCACATCCTACACCCATCTTCTCTTTGACCTTCCTCTTCCCCTCTTCCTAGGCATATATCCCTCCATTATTGTTCTCTCCAAATTTTCGTGACGTTTCAAGTGACCAAATAATTTCAATTTTCTTTGTTTTATCGTTTTTAATAGCCTACCTTCTTCAATATTCAGCTCTTGAAGAATTGATGCATTTGTTCTTTTCTTTATCCAAGATATTCTTATAACTCATCTATAACATTTATATTCAAAAGAATTTATGCGCTGCTCAGCTTGCTTAGTAAATGTCCAGGTCTCACAGGCGTATGTTGCAATGGGAACAATTTGAGATAGTAAGCGTAAAATGTCTTTCCGGACCCTACAAGGCCGATTCAAGATATTAAGGCAGTCTTGGACTGTACAAGAAGATGCAGCAAATTCATTTCGTGCATTATGTGTTAGTGAACATATTAAACATGTTTTATAATTTAAAAAAAAAACAATAGAAAAACACAGTTCAACATCTCCACCATGCCTGAGAAACTAACCAGAGTCATGGTGAAGTTTTTCGATGAGTAGATGTTAACGACTCCGAAGAAGTTGAACATCATTAATGCGTAATTGCTGTATGTTTTATTAACGGTAATGATTAATGAGGTGCCGTCTCCACAATGAAGGTTGCCTGCAATGGATCTCCAACACTGTCTGTCTCTCGCCTTGACTGTACATTCTGTCAGATTGCTGTTCGTCCATCTCTTGCTGTTATCTTCCAACTTGTATCAATGTCTACCTCTTGATCGCTTGCCCTCAACCTTGCCCTCCTGTATTGTTTTTATAAGAGTGTTGTGTCTTTCAACGTGGCCGAGATATTTAACTGGCTCTTTTTTAAATTTCTTTCATCAACTCTCGATTCCTTCCCATGATTTCTACAACCGGTGTGTGTGTGTGTTTTTTTTTTTTTTTGGTTACCATGAAATACGACGTATTCTTCTGTATATCCACATCTCCAGGGCTTCTATTCGATTTTCTGGTTGCTTGTTCAATGTCCTGGATTCCATGCCATACAGTAGTGCTGAAATCTGACAATTCTCATGTTAATGAGATATATAGACGCCTTGTTAATCTATTTAGATATTAATACTGATTTCATGCTGCTGTAAGCAATTTTGGCCATTCCTGTTCACTTTGTGATTTCTGTTTCACTTCTGCCATCATCTGTTATTACATGTCCAAAATGGGAGACACTTGTTACTTGTTTCAGTATCTCCCCACTCCTTTGTGTCAAGTGAAACCGTCTAATGAAATATTCTTGTCAATGTTTTTAAGAGGACGAAAATGTAATTTTCTAAAGGGAGACATTCAAATACATATGTTTTATCTCAATATTACAGGAGAAATATTTCATACTTTTTTTTCATATCCTTTACAGTACATCGCTGTCAACACCAGCATCTTTCAGCTATATGTTGATTTCTTGGCAAGATTACGCTCAGTAGTTTAATTCATACTAGGGTGCTAGAAAAGTTTGTTTGCGGATTTTGACAAAAATTATTTAATGTTTGAATTGGACACAAATAATGTCTATTTACATCGATTTATGAATGCAGTCCGTTCTCGGCCTTCTAAATCATATTTCAGTGTCGTATCCGCACTTGATCTTGTCAGGGCCACCAGCAGAGGCAGTCATCCGAAAGACAAATAGGGACGCGGTGACCTGATAGGGCGGCTCTGGCCCCTAGGGAACAGCGAGCCCTAATTACAAAACACAAAAAGAATTCTCGATGAAAGGAATTTTTTTTGGTTTTTACACTACATGACAGGGAAAAACATGTAATTGAAATAGTAGAAAGGGACATGACAACATAACAGTTATTTCAAGGGACATTACTACATGCAGCTTAAATGTATGTTGTGATTGAGATAATTGTAGTATTTAAATTAAATATTTATTAAATATTTACGGATATTAGCGAGCGTTATATGCAGCATGAAGTATGCGATAACAATTGAAGTTATATTCAAAATTTTTGTAAAATTAATATATGATTTTGCATTCATGAGAATTTACTAGACATTTTCCTACATAATCTCGAAAGTATATTAATTGTTTTGTCTTTTCTAGTGTATCCTTGGAATTAGTGAAATATCATTTTTGTCCGCCTGTAAAAGGCCAAACCAACACGTCCAACAAAGAAACAGTTCAACATCTCCACCGTGCCTGAGAAACTAACCAGAGTCGTGGTGAAGTTTAAACATGAGGAGATGAAAACGACTCCGAAGAAGTTAAAGATCATTAATGCGTAATTTCAGTATGTGTTATTGACGGTTATGATTAATCAAGTGCCGTCTCCACAACGAAGGTTGGCTGCAATGGATTTCGAACTGACTATACATTCTGTCAGATTGCTGTTCGTCCATCTCTTGATGTTATCGTCCCACTTGTATCGTTGTCTACCTCTAGCTCGCTTGCCCTCAACATTGCCCTCCAGTATAGTTTTTATAAGAGTGTTATGTCTTGTCCATCCATCATGTGTCTCACTCAATCACTCGAGTCGCAGATCAGCTCCGTGTTCCTGTCTCGACCAACCACGTTGCCAACCCATCCAGGTATTTACTTCTCGGTCTTCCCCTTGGTCTCTTCCCTTCGATCTTGCCTGTTGTCTCAAAGTTCTCCAAGTCATTTCTTCGCATAACATGCCCACAAAATTTTGACTGCCTACGTCTAATTTCTCTAAATAGTTTACGATCTTCATTGGTTTTTCTGTCTGTCCATGGTATTCTTAGTATTGTCCTCAGAAACCACATTTCCACAGCCATCAGATGTTTTTCAGCCTGACTGCTCATTGTCCACTCTTCACATCCATACAAAAGTACAGCTTCTATGTAGCATCTCAACACTCTTTTCTTCGCTTCAACTGATATCGTTCTATTGGTCAGTATGTTTTCCATCTTGCAAAAGGCCACCTTCGCAATGGCAATTCTTGTTCTAATCTCTTCAAGTCATCTCCCATCAGATGTTATGACTGTTCCGAGATAATTGTACCGATTCACTTCCTTAAGAATATTCCCATTTACTCGTATATCACATTGTGGTAATTCCTTCTTCCCAGTGACGACCATAATCTGTGTCTTCTTACCATTCAATTCTAAACCTAGTTGTTCACTGTGTGCAACAACCGCATCTACTAAATGTTGCAGGTCCTGTTTATTGTCTGCAATCAAGATTGTATCATCTGCATTTCTAATGTTATTGATGTATCATCCCCTAATGTTGATTCCTTCCATATCTTCTATATTTCTTAAAATATTTTCACTATACAGGGAAAAAGATCTGGAGACATTACACATCCCTGTCTCACACCTCTTTTAATAGGCTGATATTGACCTACTTAATTATAAATTCTGATGGCAGCTTTTAAATTGGCTTGCCTCTTTTTTATTTTTTTATTTCTTTCATCAACACTAATTTAATTCCCATTTTGTCTAGAACCGCAGTGTTTTATTGTTTTGGTTACCATAAAATACGACGTATTTTTCTGTATATCCACATCTCCAGGTCCTCTATTCTATTTTCTGGTTGCTTGTTTAATGTCCAGGATTCCACGACAAGACAGACGAGGTTGCGGCCTTGTGGGAGCACGTGTACACCTCGGAGGAGCAAATGGATCACCATGGTCTGGTAAGAATGAGGCAGCGAGGTGTGACGAGGGGATCTGGCCGATGCTCGACGCTCAGAGAAAAGGCGAGACGGACATATAATCAGATTGCTACTGGAACTATTAGTGTTGGAACTCTTCGCTGGCTGCTGAGGATGGGGACGGAGCGCTTATGGGAATGTCCCGAATGCTGTGATGTATGGTTCCTAAATCAATCAATAAATCAATCAGGATTCCACGCCATACAGTAGTGTTGAATATACGTTGCATCTGATAATTCTCATTTTAATGCGTTGCTAATCTCTCTAGATGTTAATACTGATGTCATGATATTGAAGACATATATTGAAAGGAGCCACTTGTTACTTGTTTTAGTGTCTCCCCTTTTCTTTGTGCCAAGTGAAACATTCTAACGAAATATTCATGTCAATGTATTTCAGTGGATGAACATCCATTCCATACATTGGCACCTTGCCGTCTTGACAGACGATAGTTTGTGTTTTAAAAAGGCATAATAACTTTTACCTATTACGGTAGCGAATGTGACTGATAAGGAAAATTCGCGCTGTAAATGTTCGTTCACAGTAGGTGCATGTGAACACGTGGTCATTTCCACCATCATGCACCATCTTACGTCTCAAACGCTTGGTGTGTGACTTTTCTGCAATAATTTTCTCCTTTGACTTTATTCCATTTCTGATATTTGCCCTCCATACAACACGTTCAGCGGCGACTTGCTCCCAATGTGCATTATCAATGCCTGTATCAATCATGTCCCGCTTACACACATCTTTGTATCGTAGTAGAGGCCGACACTGAGATCTCTTACCCATCTGTAATTCACCAAAAAAGATGTCCTTTGGTATTCTACCATCATCCATCCACCTAAGATGTCCTATCCATCTAAGTCTACGAAGACAAATCTACAAAGTATTTGAGGATCCTCGCCGATGCAACGGAGTTCGTGCATTGAGCTGAGTTTCTCCAGACTCAGGTTTGAAGTAAAAGGAAAACGGAGTACCTATGGGTTAAACCGTGTGCCGTGATGTTGATCCAATGACTAAACGACTAAACTAGACTGAGCATGGAATAAACCGTCATACAATCTGATCTTTCCAATACTTCAGTATTTGTGATTTTGCTCACGTGGATAAACGGGATTACGGATTATTATTATTATTATTATTATTATTATTATTATTATTATTATTATTATTATTATTATTATTATTATTATTATTATATGGTTTGTTTTCACATATCCTTTACAGGACATCGCTGTCAACATCAGTATCTTTCAGCTGATTGTTGATTTGTTGGCAAGATTACGCTCAGTAGTTGTCTGTCTGTCTGTCTGTCTGTCTGTCTGTCTATCTGTCTGTCTGTCTGTCTGTCTGTCTGTCTGTCTGTCTTTGTTTCTCTGCCTGTACGAATAGCTGTCTGGTTCTCTGCCTATCGGTTTGCTGGTTCTTTTTCTAGCTGTCTGTCTATATTTATGTAAGAATGTATATCTGTCTGCGAGATGGCTGCCTGGTTCTCTGTCTGACTTTCTGTCTTTCGAATTGTTGTTGTGACTGTAGCTTTCAAGTTTAGAAAGTCTATGTGGCGACTATGACTGCCAATTATTACTCGTTAAGTTAACTTTGACCACTGTGATAATGTCCTTATCTGTAACACACAGGGTACCTGGAGAGACACGGTACACCGATTCTCCCTTAGGTGACAACGATTTGATTACATCACGTGACCTGCTGACCTACGCTTTGCAAATCTGTAGTGGACTGGAACATCTGATTAGAAACAAGGTAAAGGTCGTGTCATGACGCACATTGTTAAATGGCAGTTCTTGTTGACACGAGCAAACTGCTAGTTTCCGCGTTCGCTGTGAACTCAAGCTTAGTCCATACCTGGGCTACTATTTTTAGTGTACTGGACTGCTTTTTGTGTGTGGATTAGCTTTCCCTATTGTCAGTGTTCCCCGCCTTTAGGCGAACTCACTCCTACTTCTGAGGTACTTGTAATTTATATCCTCAACTAACCAATTAACTAACCAACTAATTGACTAACTATATAAGTAACTAACTAACCAACTAACTGACTGACTAACTAACTAACTAACTAAATGGCAGACTAACTAACTAACTAACTAACTAACGAACTAACTACATAACAATCTAACTAGCTAGCTAACTAACTGCCTAACTAACTAACTAACTAACTAACTAACGAACTAACTACCTAACAAGCTAACTAGCTAGCTAACTAACTGCCTAACTAACTAACTAACTAACTAACGAACGAACTAACTACCTAACAAGCTCACTAGCTAACTAGCTAACTAACTAACCGCATACCTAACTAACTAACTAACTAACCAGCTAACTAGCTAGCTAACTAACTAACTAAATGCCTACCTTACTAACTGCATAACTAACTAACTGAAGGACAAACTGACTAACTAACTGACTAACCATATTACTAACTAACCTACTGACTAACTAAGTGACCGACTGACTGACTAACTGACTGACTAACTAACTGACTGGCTGACTGACCGATTAACCAAGTGACTAACTAACTGACTAACTGATTGATTAAATAATTAACTGACTAATTAACTAACTAAATAACTGATGACTGACATCTACCTTCACTCAATGTGAAATTTCTCACTGTGCCTCTATTGCCAGATTGTCCACCGTGACGTGGCTGCCAGGAACATCCTGCTGTTTGATCACAACATTGTCAAAATTTCGGATTTTGGTTTGGCCAGAAAAATTGACCAGGGAGATGTCTACGAAAGAACTAGAAAGGTACCAACAGGTTTCATGTTTACTTTTTGATCAGATGTTTAATGTTGACTATGCTGTCTGACACAGAATGCCCCTAGAAACTCTGCAAGACAATGGACTGGTTCAATTGCAAACTAAGGACGGATTATTTGTTCAGATGTGTACACCTCTGGGGTCACGCTGGCCTCCTTCTGGTGGCTACCAGATGGGTTCATCATGAACTGGGGGGTATCTGACAAGGAAAGACCACGAGGAAGGGAACTGACTCCCTCGCCTCATATGTTGCTGCTTAGAATATGTGACGTCTAACACTTCGTACTGCAGTGGCAGTTTCTGCTATATGTTTAATTAGGAACTAATAACCTTAGATAATTAGTTTTTGTGCGTGCAAGGGTCATTATGATTGGGAACTATTAGCGTTAGATATTTAGTTTTAGTTTAATGCCAAGAATATACTCATGTTACGCGAAGAAATCTCATGAACATGGAGTATAGTTTGGGTATGACGATCTGGCCAACTCTTGGGACTCGGAGGGAATGTCAGATAGACACATAATCTGATTGCTATTGATACCATTGGTATTGGTACTCGTCGCTGGCTACTGCAGATGATGATGGAACACATATGGGAATGTACCGAATGCTGTGATGTCGGATCTTGACTCAACTCAGCCACTCCGCCATGTTTATCAGAAGGCAAGTACCACAAGAAGGCTAAGGTTTCTGTCAGCCCGCATGTGGGTGAACCAAACCCTCCTGTCTGCGAATGTTTCGTTCTATGGCTGTGTTTCTGCAACAAGCAGGGCCTGTTGCCCATTCCATGGATGTCTCCTGAGGCATTGTTCTACAACCAGTTCACGGAAAAGTCTGATGTTTGGTCCTATGGAGTCCTTCTTTGGGAACTAATTACATTAGGTAATATGTGTTTGTGCGCGAAGGTGATAACCATTGGGAACTAATCACGTTAGATAATTCGTTGTGTGTGTGTGTGTGCATGTCTCTGTGTGTGTGTGTGTGTGTGTGTGTGTGTGTGTGTGTGTGTGTGTGTGTGTGTGTGCGTGCGTGCGTGCGCAAGAGACACAATAATTAGGAACTAATAAATTTAGATAATTAGTTTTTTGTAAGTGCACGGGACATTATCATTGGTTACTAATATGGTTAGGTAATTAGTTGTTGTCCGTGCAAAGGACATTATAATTTGGAACTAATAATGTTAGCCATTTAGTTTTAATTTAATGCTAAGAATATACCCATATTCTGCGAAGAAGTCTGATGACTATATGGTATAGTTTGAGTATGACAGTAAGCATACTTCTGGTGAAGATAATGACCACAGGTTGTGCGTTTGGACACTAGGCTACCGCTGCTTCCATGTTTAAAGCTTACTCAAAAAAAAAAAAAAAAACAGAGACGAGACAAGACTTCTTGTGTACCGTGAAACATTCTAACGAAATATTCTTGACAATGTATTTCAGAGGACGAAAATGTAATTGATTAAAGGTAGACAGAAAAATACAGATGAATTATTTCAATGTTACAAGAGAAATAATTCACACTAGAGCGCTAGAAAAGTTTGCTTGTGGATTCTAACAAAAATCACTTAATGTTTGAATCCATCCATCCATTGTGTGCCATGCTGATAAGCGTGAGCGGTCATGTTTTGCCATCTAACTCGATCACCAGAGTCGTGGATCATCGCCATGTTCCTTCTCGACCATGCCATGTGGGCAAGGCATCCAGGTATTTACTTCTCGGTCTTCCCCTTGGTCTCTTCCCTTCGATCTTGCCAGTTGTCACCAAATTCTCTAAATCATTTATTCTCATAACATGCCCAAAAAATTGTGACTGTCTACGTCTAATGTCTCTAATCAGTTTACGATCTTCATTTGTTTCTTGAAGGACTTGTTCATTGGAGTTTCTATCTGTCCATGGTATTCTTTGCATTTTCCTCAGAAACCACATTTCCACAGCCATCAGATGTTTTTCAGCTTGTCTGCTCATTGTCCACTCTTCATTTCCATACAAAAGTACAGGTTCTATGTAGCACTTCAACACTTTTTTTTTCTCGTTTCAATTGTTTGAATAGGACACCTATGATTTTTATTTACATCGATTTATGAATGCAGTCCGTTCTCGGCCTTCTGAATCAGATCACAATGTAGTATCCGCGCTTTATCTTGCCAGGGCCACGAGCAGAGGCGGTCATCCGAATGACACACAGGGACGTGGGGGCCTGATGGGGCGGCTCTGGTCCCTGGGGGAACAGCGAGTCTTAATGACAAAAAACAAAAAGAATTCTCGATGAAATAAGTTTTTTATTTTTTTTAAACCGCATAAAAAAGGAACACGTGTATTTAAAAGAGTCAAAAGGGACATGACAACATAACAGTTATTTCAAGGGACATTACTAAAACCAATTAAATGTATTTTGTTATTGAAAAAATTGTAGCATTTCTATTAAATTTTTAATAAAACAATTTATAGAAATTAACGGAAGTTATAGATTAAATAAAGATGAGATAATAATTTAAGACATTTGTAAAGATTATGTAAAAGTAATGGCAATGTTTTACATGCGTGAGAATTTAATAACCCATATTTTCATTTCTCCTCAACATTACATAAAAAGTGGTAGTTCACTGGCAAGACAACACTGTCGCAAACAAAAATCTACAAACCAAAACTACCCCGATGGGAACTCCAACTGCCATTCACAGACACAACCCTCGCCAGCCAAATAGACAAATCAACAGATGAATTAACAGCGAAAAACATCACGGAAGAATACATAAGGCAATTACGAATGGACAGCCTAACTATATACACTGATGGGTCTAAGAACGAAAAGGGAGAGGTCGGGGCAGGTGTGGCGATACCCTACTACAGCGTGAAAAAACACTTCAAATTAATTGACAACACAGCGGTATACACTGCAGAATTAATTGGCATTATGAAGGGACTGGAGGTGGCGATGGAAACCCCCCCCCCCCCCCCATAAAACTAACCATATTAACGGACTCACTGTCTGCTGCTGTTCAGGCACTCGGAGACTACTCCAAAGGGAAAAGACCGGACTTGAAGGAAGAAATAGTTACATTGATAACCAACCTAAAACACAAGGGATGTCAGCTCACAATAGCCTGGATACCGGCCCATAGAGGCATATACAGCAATGAGATGGCAGATCAAGCTGCCAAACGCGGGACTACCAGCCGAAACTTAGTAAACACTGGACTAGGAGTTACAGAAGCAAAGAGTATCATCAAAAATCATATAATAGAGATGTGGAAACGACAATGGAAAGATAGCAACAGAGGAAGACATTCATATCAGATCCTTAAGGAACCCAGCATGAAAAGCCAAATTAAAAACAACACGAAAATCCCAACCTATAAAAAACTATGGAGGATGAGACTCGGATATTGGAAAGACAAAACAAACAACCCCAGATGCGTGGAATGCGCGGAAGACAGCACGATAGAACACTATCTCATATCATGCAAGACATATGACCAGGAACGCCAGAAATTGATAGACTACTTTCAAGCAAGGGATACCATGATGACAATGAAGGAGTGTCTGCGGACAGATGGAGATAGAGACCTGCAAAAAATGGTCAACCAATTTATAGCAAGAACTGGAAAGGATATGTAAACGACACAAAAATACAACCACCGAATGAAGAGGACGGAATCCGCCAATTCGTTGAAACAACTAACAGCTGTGACGAAGAAACAAGGATGGACCCTCGGACACCGGAGAAGAGAAGCTACGGACCACACATCGGGATGGGAATAGAAAAAGACACCATAAAATCTTTAAAATAAGAAGAACATATAAATATGTACCTTGATAAATCAAATAAATTAAACCAACAAACTGGACAGCCAGACACAACTCAATTTAAACAAATAAAGCAAATAAATAAATTCGCAACAGAAAAGATCAGATAAATAATTATCACAAATGAGATAATTGAACAAACCAATAATCCAACTAGGTAGATAAAGTGGGGGACTAAACAGAAAAATACAGATAATAAATTCTTTCCATCAATATTTGTTCCGTTAATTGTTAGTTGGTTTATAAAAAAAAAAATAAAAAAAAAAAAAAAAAAAAAAAAAATAAAAAAAAAATTGAATGTTAGTTTGTACCTTTGTTGTCCATGTTCTATGTACCTAAAGTCCTTTTTTTTTTAGGACATCCACTTTTTTCCATTAAGATGGATGTCCGGGGTGCCCTGAGATGGGCGGTTGGCTGCGGCGTGACCTAGGCGGGGTTGTGTGGTGTGGCTCCTACCCGGAAGAGCAGGAAAGAGGGTGAAGAGACGAGAAATCCCTCTTGGCAGGGACACCATGAAGGACGGGGACGGAGTGTCCAGGGCAATGGCCAGTACCGGTATGCTGGGTTTACACGTGGGATCAGGGACATCGAACCAGGGACGGGATTTTCAAAATAAAAAAAAAAAATAAAAAATAAAAAAAAATAAAAAAAAAACGGACCTGCCGGACAACCGGACCCCTCACCCAACGTCACAGACATCGTCTGCGCACAACATAAGGCAGATTGTACTGGCACATAAATATAGTAATAATTGTTTGCACAACATAAGTCAGATTTTACTGACTCATCTTCAGCAGCATAAACGTATTTTGTGATTGAAATAATTGTAATATTTATATTAATATTTTTATTAAAATTGTTATAGAAATTAGCAATAGTTATATACTGCATAAAAGATGAGATAATAATTGAAGTCATCTTCAAATTATGTGTAAAATTAATGGCGTTTAATGAGAATTTAACAACCATGTTTCTATATCTCTTCGATATTACATTAACTGTTTTGTCATTACTATGCCATGAATAGAATTTGCCGAAGTAAAATTTTTGTCGGCCCGTAACAGGTCAAAACAACACGCCCAACAAAGAAACAGTTCAACATCTCCACCGTGCCTGAGAAACTAACCAGAGTCGTGGTGAAGTTTAAACATGAGTAGATGAAAACGACTCAGAAGAAGTTAAAGACCATTAATGCGTAATTGATATATGTGTTATTGACGGTAATGATGAATCAGGTGCCGACTCCACAACGAAAGTTGGCGGCAATGGATCTCCAATACTGACTGTACATTCTGTCAGATTGCTGTTCGTCCATCTCTTAATGTTATCTTCTCACTTGTATCGTTGTCTACCTATTGCTCTCTTGCCCTCAACATTGCTCTCCTGTATGGTTTTCATAAGAGTGTTATGTCTTTTAACGAAGCCGAAATATTTCACTTGCCTCTTTTTTTATTTCTTTCATCAACTCTCTTTTCATTCCCAGTTTTCAAGAACCGCAGTGTTTTATTGTTTTTGTTACCATGAAATACGACGTCTTGGTCTGTATATCCACATCTCCAGGGCCTTTATTCGACTTTCTATTTGCTTGTTCAATGTCCAGGCTTCCACTCCATACAGTAGTGTTGAATATACGTTCCATCTGACAATTCTCAGTTTTAATGCATTGTTAATCTCTCTAGATGTGAATACTGATTTCATGATGTTGAAAGCATTTTTATCCATTCCTATTCTCTTTTTGATTTCTGTTTCACTTTTGCCATCATACTTTATTACATGTCCAAGATGGGAGAAACATGTTACTTGTTTTAGTATGTTGTCACTTCTTCGTGTCAAGTCAAACAGTCTAACGAAATTGTTTTGTCAATGTATTTCAGTGGATGAGATTGTATTTTATTAAAGGGAGACTTTCAAATACAGATGCATTATCTCAATGTTATAAGAGAAATAACTCACACTAGAGCACTACAATGAAAACAAAAGCGTTTGCTTGTGGGTTCTGACAAACATCACTTAATGTTTGAATGGGACACCTATAATTTCTATTTACATCGATTTATGGATGTAGTCCGTTCTCGGCCTTCTGAATTAGATCAAAGTGTTGTATCCGCTTTGATCTTTCCCGGGCCACCAGCAGAGGCGGTCATCCGATTTTACACATAGTGACGCGGGGACCTGATAATGCGGCTCTGGCCCCTGGGGGAACAGTGAGCCCTAATTACACAAAACAAAAAGAATTCTCGATGAAAGACAGTTTTTCTTTAGTTTAAATAACAATAAAAGAAAATCATGATTTTAAAATAGTCAAAAGCGACATGAAAACATACCAGTTATTTCAAGGGACAGTACTATAGACAGCATACATGTATTTTGTGATTTAAATAATTGTAGCATTTATATTAATATTTTATTAAAGTTTTTATAGAAATTAGCGACAGTTATGTGCTGCATAAATTATGAGATAATAATTGAAGTTATCTTCAAATTGTGTAAAATTATTCCATTTTTACATTCATGAAAATGTAATAACCATTTGTCTATGTCTCTTCGATGTTACATTAAATGTTTTGTCACTTCACTGGCATGACTGCTGGACGTGTTAGTTAACATTTTTGTCCGACACGTAAAAGGCCAAACCAACACGTCTAACAAAGAAACAGTTCAACATCTCCACCGGATGTTGTTATTTCCGATGATCTTCTCCGTACTGGTGAACTTGAGTTTATTGTTTTCCCTCGTCAGTATCTCCCTGATCTGGTCGTTGATGAGATGGGTCTTGACTCGTTTAATGACCCATCGTTTACTTGTGCGGTGCCGGGTGGCTTCCTATAAGGTGCCGTGGTGAAGCTTGATGTCGGCCTTCTCTCCTTGTGCAATCTTCTGCATAAGTGTTGTGGTCTTTGGGTTTTTGTTGATGGAGACCACTACTCCATCAGGTGTCTTGCGCAGCTGGTAGATGCTATTTCTTCCCAGCTCGTTTTCCAACAAACGCCGACAGTTTGGCTTCTCCCACGCTTGCCTGTGAAGTCCTCAGTGTCTTGTGGTTTCCTCCGATGTGGAGGTCTTTGGTAAACTGTGCTCCTTCGTCTTGGTGCTGTTGAGAACTTCACGGCTGCTGCTGGCTTCAGTGGTAGATGTCGTATCCGGGGTCGGAACAGCGACAGTAGCAGCTTCATCTGGTGTAGGAGTGGTAGCCTCCATTAATGTTGTTTCAGGTTCAGGCCTTTTGCTGCGGCTCGCAAGCAAAAATTCTTCTTGCATCTTCTTGATTGTGTTGTCAGCTCCCACTCTGCTCATTTTGAAATTCGAGTGTCTTCTAGAGTTACCCTTGCCACGTGCCATTTCGTAGCGCATGTCCGGTTTCAGATTAGTCGACCCGTTCTTTATAGTAGTGCTGGACATAATTTTGCGTGTGGATCAGATTTTCCTATTAACAGTGTCCCTTGTCGTCAGGCGAACTCACTCCGTCTTCAGAGGTACTTGTAATTTCCATCCACATATCAATGACGAGAGGTCAACATTTTATTCCAGCTGTGCGGTGTAGGGGCTGAACCGCTTACCTCGGCATCAGCGCAACGGATGTTTAAGAATCCCCATTCTTACCCATTCGGTCACGCTGACCTGATCTTGCTTGTGGGTTCTGACAAAAATAATGTAATGTTTGAATGGGCCAACTATAATTTCTATTCAAATTAATTTATGAATGCAAACTTTTCTCGGTCTTTAGGCTAAGATCAAATTGTAGTATTTGCACTTGACCGTGCCAGGGCCACCAGAAGAGGCTGTTATTCGAAATACACACAGGGACGTGGGGACCTGATGGCGCGGTTCTGGCCCTTGGGGGAAAAGCGAGCCCTTATTTAACCCCCCATCCCCCACCTCCCCACCCAAAAAAAAATATTCTTGATTAAAGAAAATTGTAACAAATAACCACATTAAAAGGAAACAAGTAATTAACATAGTGGAAAGGGACACGACATCATAACAGTTATTATAAGGGACATTACTCAAACAGCATAAATGAATTTTGTCATTTAAATAATTGTACTCTTTATATTTAATTTTTCATAAAAGTTTCATAGAAATTAGCGACAGTTATATAAAGCATAAATGGTGAGATAACAATTTAAGTTATCTTCAGAGTTCTTTTAAATGTAATACCTTTGTTTTATATGCGGGAACAATTAATAAATCATTTATCTATTTTCCTCGACATCACATTAAGTGTTGTGTATTTTCAATGGCATGGGGTAAATATATTTTCATTTGTTTAAAATTATTGTCCGGCCTATAAAAGGCCAAACCAACACGTCCAAGAAAAGAAATGGCTCAATATCTCCACCATGCACGAGAAACTAACCAGCGACATCGTGATGTTTCACCATGAGTAGATACCATCGACACATCTGTTATTGTATGTCCGAGATGGGTGAAACATGTTACCTATAATTTCTATTTACATCAGTTTATGAATGCAATTCCTTCTCGGCCTTTTGACTAAGAGCAAATTGTACTATATGCGCCTGATCTTGTCAGGGCCACCAGCAGAGGCAGTCATTCGAAATATACAGAAGGACGTGGGGACAAAATGGGGCTGCTCTGACCCTTTATGGATCAGCGAGCCCTTATTAAGACAAGCAATTATCGATTAAATAAATTTTGTTTCCACCCCACTCACACACACACACACACACACACACACACACACACACACAGACGCGTGCGTGCGCGCATTAAAAGAAAAGCATGCAATTAAAATAGTCGAAAGATACCTGACAACATAACAATTTATTTCAAGGGACATTACTAAGAGCAGCATAAATGTATTTTTTTGTGATTTAAATAATTCTAGTGTGTATATTAATTTTTTATACTATTTTTAAAGAAACTATCGACAGTTATATGCAACATGAAAGATGAGATAATAATTTAAGTCATCTTTAAACTTTGTGTAAAATTAATTTCTTTGTTTTACATACGTGAACATTTAATAACTCATGTTTCTATTTCTCCTCGGCATTACATTTAATGTTGGTGTCATTTCAATGGCATGTTATTTAGAATGTAATTATGATTTAGTAAAATTTTTGTCCGGCCTGTGTAAGGCCAAACCAAGACGTCCAACAAAGAAACAGTTCGACATCTCCACCATGCGTGTGAAACTAACCAGCGTCGTGGAGAAGTTTTACAATGAGTAGAAACCGACTCCGAAGAAGTTGAGGACCACTGATGCGTATTTGATGTATGTGTTATTGACGGTAATCATCAATCAGGTGCCGTCTCCACAATGAAGGTTGGCTGCAAAGGATCCCCAACACTGTCTGTCTCTGGCGCTGACTGTATATTCTGTTTGATTGATGTTCGTCCATCTCTTGATGTTATCTTCCCACTTGTTTCGTTGTCTACCTCTTGCTCGCTTGCCCTCAACCTTGCCATATAGTATGGTTTTAATAAGAGTGTTATGTCACTTAACGTGACCGAAATATTTCACTAGCCTCTTGTTTTTTTTTTTATTTCTTTCATCAACTCTCTTTTCGTTCCCAGATTTTCTAGAACCTCTGTATTTGATTGTTTCTGTTTCCATGAAATACGATATATTCTTCTGTATATCCACTTCTCCGGGGCATCTATACGACTTTCTGGTTGCTTGCTCAATAGTCTAGGCTTCCGAGCCATACATTAGTGTTGAATATATGTAACATTTGACAGTTCTCGTGTTTAATGCGTTGTTAATCTCTCAAGATCATGAGTTGGCAAACTACGGCTCGGGGTCCGCATGCGAACCAGCAACTGATAATATGCGGCCCCCTAGGACATTTAGAAATAAAATTTGTTACCTTTTTTAAAAGTTATTTTGTTGAATTGTACAGAATTTCATGTACCGTTATGATTGTTTTAACATTGTTGATAACATTTCTTTGATAACACATATAATGTATAAGTGTATAAGTAACATATAATTGCAATAATTATTTATACGGTTTAATAACCTATAAGCCGGTCTCTCTGGCTGTGGGGTTACAACACTTTCTCTCTGTAATCCCGTTTATCACGCAGAGTCTCGCAGCGGAGCGAGAACTGAGGTGGTTCGACCCCCGCTCGTGACTTGCGGATACTGAGCCGGCCGCTCAGAAAGCAATGGCAAACTACTGAGCGTAATCTTGCCAAGAGATCAACAGACAGCTGAAAGATGCTGCTGTTGACAGCTAAGTCCTGTAAAAGGATACGCAAAACAAAAACAATAACCTATAAATAACTCATAATTACTTATGTGATAGGTTGCTGTAAAGAAAGTGGACATAATATATATCCCCCCCCCCCCAACCCGAAAATGTAATTTATTAACGGGAGACAATCAAATACAGATGTATTATCTCAATGTTACAAGTGAAATAACTCACACTAGAGCAATAGAAGCGTTTGCTTGTGGGTTCTGACAAAAATCACTTAATATTTTAATGGGACACCTGTAATTTCTATTGACATCAGTTTATGAATGCAGTCCCTTCTAGGACTCTTGGCCAAGAGCAAATTGTAGTATCTGCACCTGATCTTGCCAGGGCCACCAGCAGAGGCGGTCATCCGAATGACACAGAGGGACGTGGGGACCTGATGGGGAGGCTCTGACCCTTGGGGGATCAGCGAGCCCTTATTAAGACAAAAAGAAGATCGATGAAAGAAAAGTTTACTTTACGACAAAAAAAATACAAAAAAAAAACACGCATTTAAAGGAAAACATATAATTAAAATTGCCGAAAGGGACATGACAACATGACAGTTATTTCAAGGGACATTACTAAGAGCAGCATAAATGTATGTTTGTGATTTAAATAATTCTAGAATTTATATTAATTGTTTATAGAATTGTATAGAAACTATCGACAGTTCTACGCAGCATTAATGATGAGACAATACATTAAATTATCTTTACTGTTTGTGTAAAATTAATGACTTTGCTGTACATGCGTGAGAATTTGATAACTCATGTTCCTGAATCTCCTCGATATTACATAAAATGTTTTGTCTTCTCAGTAGCGAGAACTGTAATGTCCCGATGTCCTAATACAATTTTTGTCCGGCCTGTAAAAGACCAAAGCAACACGCCCAAAAAAGAAACAGTTCAACATCTCTACCATGCCCGAGAAACGAACCAGCATCATCGTGAAGTTTTACGATGAATAGATGCAAAGGACTCCGAAGAAGCTGAAGATAATTAATGCGTAATTTATATATGTGTTATTGACGGTAATCATTAATCAGGTGCTGTATCCACAACAAAGGTTGGCTGCAGTGGATCCCCAAAACTGTCTGTCTCTCGCCCTGTCTGTATATTCTGTCAGATTGATGTTCGTCCATCTCTTTATGTTTTCTTCCCACTTGTATCGTCGTCTGCCTCTTGTTCGCTTGCCCTCAACCATGCTCTCCTGTATGGATTTTATATGAGTGTCATGTCTTTTAATGTGGCCGAAATATTTCACTTGCCTCCTTTTTATTTCTTTCATCAACTCTCTTTTCATTCCCAGATATTCTAGAACCTCTGTATTTGACTGGTTTTGTTTCCATGAAATAAGACACATTCTTCTGTATATCCACATCTCCAGGGCCTCTATTCGACTTTCTGGATGCTTATTCAATGTCTAGGCTTCCGCGCCGTATAGTAGTGTTTACTATAGGTAACATTTGACAATTCTCATGTCAAATGCATTGTTAATCTATTTATATGTTACTTCTGATTTCATGCTGCTGAAGGCATTTTGTGGCCATTCCTATTCTCTTTTTGATATCTATTTCACTTCTGCCATCATCTGTTATTATCTGTCCAAGATAGGAGAAACGTGTCACATGTTCTAGTATCTACCCGTTTACTGTGATGTTCATTGATGACCTTTCCTTTCCACTGCTAATTATCATAGTTTTTGTTTTTAGGATGTTAATATCTAAGGTACATTCTGTACTATGATACGACGACTCAGTATGGAGACAGTTGTTTTAGTCAATGAAGAGTGTATGAATGGGCTGAGAGAATTCAAAAAGGAAGACAAAACATCATTGTGTAACTATGTACCACTGGCACCTGAAAGTCAGCATAGATTACGAACTGCTTTCGTAAATCCTTCGCCACGGAGCTGGCTACTCGCTGATGGGGGAACTGACATGATTTTACGTGTGGATTAGCTTTTCCTGTTACTAGTGTCCCTCGCCATCAGCCGAATCTCGTCCGACTTTAGAGTTACTTGTAATTTACATCCCTGTATCAAGGACGAGAAATCAACAGTTTAGACCAGTGTTTCCCAACGTGGGGCCCACGCCCCACAGGGGGGCAATTTGACTGTTAAGGGGGGCAATTCGAAAATGGAAGAAATCGTCTGAATATAACAAAACGGGGAGACTTGAGACTGAAGTTAACTAAATTGGAACCTGACATAAGATCACTTTGCAGCAAGCATCAAGCGCAAGGATCTCACTAAATTTAAATAATAAATAATTACTAATAATTAAAATAATATAGAAAAATCTTTCATTAAAATTATTTTGTACTTGAATTTCAGTTCTCCATTATATGTTTTGAAAATTTACTTACTGTGTTTGCTCAATAATTACCTAGTGATTTCTTCCTAAAACCTATCATTCAAGTTTCTTTAGTGAACATTTCACTTTTTGAATATTAAAAATAATGTATATGTTGAGGGGGGGGGGGGCGTGGGGCGGGGGAGGGGGCAATATGAATTTTAGAAAGGCTTAAGTGGGGCATGGCACAAAAAAGGTTGGGAAACACTGGTTTAGACCATCTGACCGCTGAAGGGACTGATACCACTGTTCTGATATAGTGGCATTGTCAACCAACATATCAGCTCTTTTACTGCCCACAGCTCTCAGATGCTTAAGTACGAAGCTGTTCCTACCTCCTACCTGCGAATTGTGAACCTCTGCTGTGAGAGTTTGCCTGTTTGCTAACCATTTCTCAACATTCCGGATTAAGCACAACGAATCACTCAGTAACGGAAAATAGGTGCAGTTTATCGACACAGGCCAAAGTTATTCCATTATTACCTTAAACTCCCTGCATGTTGTAGTCATAACACAATTGATGTATAAATAAACAGAGTCACCCATAATAAGATTTCCAATAACAGCACTATTCACGATGTTGTAATAATTAAAGCAATTTCAATGTTGTTGTATTTTCTCATTTCATGGCTGCAGGAACAACACTGTCAACAGCTGCTGGAGAGACGACCCTAATTCACGACCCACCTTCGTACAGCTGTGCCAGGAGCTGGAACAGCTTCTAGAAGCCGAGGTGGAGTATGTGGACATGGATCAGATGAACGACCACGAGTACTCAACCCTGGATGGGCTGGAAGATTGATCCCAAAGATGGCTGTCTGACATTCCTAGGTAGCCCAGTTGTCTGAGATATCACTGTCTGTGTACGACACTTGGGTACTTACCGTAATAAATACACGATGCTGTTCTCATCTCATCTGGTTCCTCTTGTCCCCTGCGGTGTCGAGGTGAAGCATAAACAGCGGGAGAGTGCCCGTTTATTGGCTTCATATATGAGATCACCATGGACTGTGTTATTCTCTCTGTCGACCGTTTACATGGTTGGCCTCTTCTTCTGGTTCCATTTGGTGTGTACATTATTTCTTGTTGTCAGATTATGCTTCATTAATTTTGTTGACCTCGCTGTCATGGTTTCCCAGTCTACCCCGCGAGGAGGGGAGGCTGACTTGTGTAGCCTGTGGGTCATCGGCAGGCTACTAATTTTCGTTGTCCACCCTTCCTGAGAGAGATTAGCCGATGATAACCCTGCTTTTGTTCGTACAATCTGCCGCTAGTACGAATGCTCCAACAATCACCAATCATGCTACGAACTGTTCAACTGCTGCTACCACTGGGAATAATAGTTCACCTACCATTCTCAGGGATACTACCACTACTATAACAATAATAAGAACGCAGGCGAACACTAAAACGATGAATACAAACTACAGCAACAACATCGGCAACAACAACTACAACTACTACTATTACTACAGCTTCTACTGATGACACTACTGCTACTGCTACTACTACTACTACTACTACTACTACTACTACTACTACTACTACTACTACTACTACTACTACTACTACTACTACTACTACTACTACTACTACTACTACTACTACTACAGATATATAACTACTACAAATACTGCAGTTACTTCGACTACTAACAAACACCCCAGCATCTCTTGGCTGGTGGTGATTTACAAGGCAACTTTAGTCCAGTAGTTTGCCATTGCTTTCTACCCGGTCGACGTCTCATACCATGCAAGTCAATTCAAGGTGGCCATTTCTAATATGGCCAAAGTATTTCAATGTCCGACACACGATACTGTTCCTGGGACATTTATTTTAGTGTTCAGATCTGGCAGAATTTCAATATTTCTTCTGCCTGGTCCACGATATTCTAGGAACTATTCTGTAACATAGAAGTTAAATAGTCCAGATTTTCCGAATTTGAATGTGAGCGTGCTTGGGAAAGTTCCGAATGCTGTGATGTCAGTTATTGTGTCAGATTTGTTTGCCCTCTAACCTCCAATGGGACCTTCAATGAACCCACCCCAAGCCCCTCCTATCTGTACCTATCCCATGCAGCCCTGCCCATGCCCCTCCCATTTTGTTAATTTCTGTTTCTACCCATCTTCTCCGTGACAGGGTATGTGGTGCAACCCCTATATGTTTAGACCAGCCATCACTAGACCAGTGATGTGCCCAGCATCACATAGGCCGCCTTGGCTTCTCTGAAAGTTTCCCCGTGTCCATGATTGTCTAGGTGGACTTGGCAGTTCAAGTCAATGAAAACAACCCTCGCTTTGAAAGGGTTTAGAACACATGACGACTGAACCGGAAGTAAGCGGGATGCCAGTGAGCTGTTGTGACTTTAAATTACACAATAACAACAATAATAACAATCACAGTATCAACAACAACAAAAACAACAACAACACGTTGTGTAGCAGGAACCACCTGTGGGTACATGAAGTGTTAGGACCATCACGTTTACACATCCTGAGAGCTGAGACAGGAACCGACATGACAGCACTCAGGATGTTCCCTTTACTGCTTCGTCTTCAACAGTCAGCATAGAGTCCCAATACTAATGGGTCCCGTATCAGTATGAGTATGTGTCCGTCAGGCCGTTTCTCGGAGTCCTGATTGTCAACCAGATCGTCTGGTCACTCCCTGAAGTACCATTATCTCCAAGCCGTGACGATATGTCTGTTCTTGTACTCTATACACGTGATCCCAAACGGCCGCAACCAAACCTGGATTACCATACACCAATATGCCACCAAGTGGTGTAGACACAACCAAACCTGGATTACCATACACCAATATGCCACCAAGTGGTGTAGACCCAGCTAATCATTCCGCCTCTTCGTTTCCAACCACACCAGCATGCCCTGGGGAAACAAATCCAACAGATGCTCTCTATTTTTCAAGTTCCCACCAATGAGACACTTGATGACTTGCCAACCATAGAGGAAGTAAACAAAGCTATCCAGCAACTCTCCAGCGGCAAGGCACCTGGTCCTGACTCCATCCCAGCAGAGATATACAAGGCAGGTGGGCCGGTCCTAACAGAGCAGCTTCACCAAGCTTTACAAACATATGGGTGAACGAGACCATGCCACAAGATTTTAAGGACGCGTCAATAGTCCACCTTTACAAACGTAAAGGAAACCGCCAATCCTGTGACAACCACCGAGGCATCTCCTTGCTTTCAATTGCAGGGAAGATACTCGCCAGAATTCTTTTCAATCGCCTCACGGCCCGTCTCGATCAAGGTCTTCTTCCTAAGAGTCAATGTGGCTTCAGAAAAGAACGTGGAACTGTTGACTTGATTTTTGCTGCAAGGCAGCTGCAAGAGAACTGTCAGGAACAGAACTACGAAATGTTATCCACTTTCATTGACCTTACTGTCATGAAATGCAGCCTTTACTTCCCAGAACAATTTTCGGTTCACCATGTAGAGAAGTTACAGAAGAACAAATGCAATTCTCTATAATAAAGGAGGAGAAATGGAAGACAGAACAATAAGGCCTGCACACATAGAGGCATAAAATGTTGTAGCAAAAGGAACCCATTCAACTGTGAAGTGTCAGAACAGATGGCTGCTGGCCACTAAAACAGGACAGTGGGAATGGCAATACATTACATTACATTGGCACCTTGCCGTCTTGACAGACGATAGTGTGTGCTTTAAAAAGGCATAACTTTTAACTATGGCGGTAGCGAGTGTGACTGATAAGGCCAATTTGCGCTGTAAATGTCCGTTCACAGTGGGTGCATGTGAACACGTGGTCATTTCCACCATCATGCACCATCTTACGTCTCAAACGCTTGGTGTGTGACTTTTCTGCAATAATTTTCTCCTTTGACTTTATTCCATTTCTGATATTTGCCCTCCATGCAACACGCTCAGCGGCGACTTGCTCCCAATGTGCATTATCAATGCCTGTATCAATCATGTCCCGCTTACACACATATTTGTATCGTAGTAGAGGCCGACCCTGAGATCTCTTACCCATCTGTAATTCACCAAAAAAGATATCCTTTGGTATTCTACCATCATCCATCCTCCTAAGATGTCCTATCCATCTAAGTCTACGAAGACTGAGCATGGAATAAACTGTCACACAACCTGATCTTTCCAATACTTCAGTATTTGTGATTTTGTCTTGCAACTTAATACCAAGAATTCTTCGCAGACACCGCATATGAAAGCTGTTTAAGTTGTTCTCTTGGTGTGAGTAAGTTGTCCAGGTTTCACTGCCATAGAGAAGAGTACTAAGGACACAGGCTTGATAGACAAGGACTTTTGTTTTGGCAGTAAGCTTCCTGTTCTCCCAGACTCTTTTTCTTAACCTGTTCATTGTTGTTGCTGCCTTACCAATCCGGATGTTGATTTCCTGATCTAGGGATAATTTGCTATTTACCACTAATCCTAGATATGTAAAATGGTCTACTATCTCTAGTTCTGCGTCGTCAATAAAGATTGATGGTACCCCATGTGCACCTTGTGACATAATCTGTGTCTTCTATTTGCTAATTGTTAAACCAAATTCAGAACAAGCATTGGAGAATGCAGATAGTAGACATTGCAATTCTTCCTCAGAGTGGGTCGTAACTGCAGCATCATCTGCAAAAAGCAACTCTCTGATCAGTACCCTCCTAATTTTGGTCTTAGCCTTCAATCTCTGAGCATTGTAGAGGCCGCCATCTGAGCGTGAGTGAATGTATATACCACCATCCTGATCACGAAATGCATATTTCAGTAGAAGTGAAAAGTATATTCCAAAGAGGGTGGGAGCTAGTACACAACCTTGCTTAACTCCACTCTTGATTTCAAATTCTTCAGAAATTGCACCATCAAACTTGATTATACCCTTCATGCCTGTGTGGAACGATTCCACAATGGACAGAAGAGTTGGTGGGCAGCCAATCTTCTTTAGTGCCTTGAACAGACCCTCACGACTGACCAAATCAAATGCCTTTGTGAGGTCGATGAAGGCAATAAACAGTGGTTGATTCTGTTCACGGCATTTTTCTTGCATTTGTCGCAATGAGAATATCATATCAGTGGTAGACCGGTTCTGTCGAAAGCCACACTGTGATTCGGGATAGACTTGATCTCCTAGGACTTGAAGTCTGCGCAGAACAATTCTGGCAAATACTTTTCCAACAATACACAGAAGTGAGATACCCCTATAGTTGTTGCAGTCGCTCCGATCGCCCTTGTTCTTGTACAGTGTTATGATGCTTGAATCTTTGAAATCCTGTGGGACTTGTCCTTCACGCCAGCATAGCTCTATTAGCTGGTGGATCTGTATAGTGAGTGTGTCTTGCCCACTCCTGATAACCTCTATTGGAATCCCATCCTTACCTGGAGCCTTGCCAGATGCAAGTTCATTTATAGCACACTTAACTTCTGTTAAGCTGGGAAGTGTGTCCAGGTGGTCAAGAGTTGGTAGAGCCTCTATGGCGTTGAGGGCATCATCCGCTAGTTTGGTCTCACTTGAGTAAAGCTCCAAATAGTGCTCTACCCATCTGTCCATCTGCTGTTTCTTATCAGTGATGATTTCTCCAGTCAAGGTTTTCAATGGTGCACTTCTTTTGATCACTGGACCACAGGCTTTCTTTATTCCTTCATACATGCTTCTTATGTCTCCCTTATCACTTGCGATTTGAATGGACTCACATAACTTGATCCAATAATCATTTGCACACTGCCTGGCAGCCTTTTGCACATCCTTCATAGCTTGCCTAAGCTCACTCAGAGTGTTACGCGTTGGTCTTTCCTTGTTTCTTAAGAGAGCTTTTTTCTTCTTATCAATCAAGGGCTGCAGAGTCTCTCTGTTGGCCGCAAACCAGTCCTGCCTCTTATGATCCACAGTGCCGTAAACCCCTACGGCAGTTTTATAAAGAGTTTCCTTAATTTGACCCCACTTTTCATTTACTGTACAATTTTCTGGTGTATCAGTGAAAGCGTCTTCAAGTTGCTGTTGAAACTGAAAGCACTTTTCAGGATCATGAGTGTTAATAATATTAATCCTGAGGCTAGATTTGTGTTTAGCTGTGTAGATTCTCTTTGGTCTCAGTCTAACCCTTGCAACAACCAAAGAATGATACGTATCACAGCCATAGCACAAAGCCTGGGCTAAAATATAGAGATCATGTGTTGCCCATGCAGCATGATCCCTCTCTCGGCCTGCCTAGTTTACTCCAGAGGAAAGGTAACACCCCTACATCTGGAACAAGACAAGCTGCAGAAGCTGCCGGATCAGCAAAGCAATGCTCTAACTGTCCGCCTGTCGGAGCTTCGATCGTAGACCAGTCGCCAACCAAGGCTTAGGGCCTGGTCTGCCCTGCCATGACATTTTGTCTTTAGCTTGCATTTCCTCGCACCAGGGTAAGGCTTGTACCCTCCCAATTGCGCTCTTCCGCCCGAAGCCGTTGGCACAATGTGGGGTGTCGGGTTTGGTAAGCGCCGCCCAACGTTCAGCGCTAACAGAAACCAGGTAGTACCGTCTACTGTTATACGGTAGCTCAGTCATATCTGACTAAGACCTGACAGAATAAAGTCACACAGACCATCAGACTAGGGTTGTAAAACCAGGCAGTCCAGCTTAAAGGTGTTACAGGTCAAACTGACAATTACACCCACTGGAGCGCAAACTGTGAAACTGATCTGGGGCTGGCAACTCAAAACCATCCAGGTGTGACATTATGGTGATGGTTAGTGGTTCAGAACGCATTTATGACTGCCAGGGGGAGATAAGTCAGCCTGCATGGGAAAAGAGGCGTGAACTGGCCCAACACTTGAATAGAATTAATTACCTATAGGAGGTCAGCAGGTTTCTGTCATACCAGACAGAAAGGTGCCAATGAGATAATACGGTCTGCTGGACTCAGCTTAAATAAGGGTCCCTAGCCTGTTTCATGTCAGAAAATGTTTTACTTCTGAACAGGTGAGACAACCAGAGCTCGTTTGTAGTCATACGTATGATTCTTATGTTGCTAGATTTCACTAGGAGAATTATTTCTTAGTAACTAGTCTCTTAGTCTCTTAGATGGATGTACCGATTTTCAGTCTATATCTGATCTAGGTTATTTCAAGAACTATCTTTGGCGTAGGTTACTTGAGTGTTCTTTCTAAGTTCTGTGTTCAATATTATTGTGCTTCATGTATTACTCTTCTGAGAAGTAGAAACTTGTGAAAGGCATATCATTGTCTAAGTATACTTTTAGGTGTCTTGGTAGATGCTTGTCATTTCTTTGTACACTATCCTAGTTGCTTTTTGGTGTGTGCATTTGTTGTACAGAATATAGTCAACTGACTATTTATTTAATTCATACAACAGCAGTAACTAAGTGGTTATTAAACCGAGCAGGTCAGCAAATATGGCTGGTCTGTGCGGTCACTTCAATTAGACTTGTTGTATATCTCATTTTGTAGCTATACCATATTAGTACTCATTAATAATGCCTGACGCTATTATGTTGAGTATCATTATATGTCCATCTTGAAGTAATATAATGTTTATGGATATGTTGGATGTATGTATGTGTAATTTCATATGAATATACGATGCTAGGAATATGCTTCGTACATATTCTTTTTGTGTATATACGTCTCATTTCGTATACATACAAACTAACTAGTGCATTATGCTATGATGTTACAGTATCATAATATGTCTAGTTTAATCAATATGTTTATGTGTATTGGATGTTTGATATATTGATTTGTCATATGCAAACCTACCAATATGAAGTGTTATGCTATTGTCTGCGCATTGGCACATTGGCCAACGATTGTGTTGGAAGCAGAGGTGTAATGGTACAGACATTACCCACAATTGGTATAGGGTATATGGTGCTAAACTTTCTCAGTGTATTGTGGGCGTGCGTTCACGGTAATGCATGGGAACCTGGCACAGCTACTGGTCACGGCTTGTAAGCCCGGATGACCCGACATTATTATAATACCATTACCGATCCTGTGAGCTGCTAAACCAACTTTGGACGGAGCGGCTGTACGACACAGAATTTCTGTATTAGCGACATAGACATGGGGCGGCAGAAATGTAATCATTACAGGCGTGTGAGACAATTGAAAAGCCCGTCCCATACTAAAGACAGTAAGGAGAAGGAGGATGGTGAACGCAGTAGAGCTGGAAGATAAACTTGGCCAGACTGGTCATTGTATATGTTTGTGTTATAATATGTTTTAATTAGGATTGCGCTGATATAGAACTAGATATAACACATTCTTGACTTCCTTTCAAGCTCTCACAAGGAGACCTATGTTATAGATCTCAAGAACGAGTGATGACTAGGTAGAGCTAGGACTGGCAGGAGTCAGAATACCGGCAAGCTGTTCTTCTCTTTTTGAGTCTACTGGAGAGTGAGGATCTGGACCACAGATCCAGATAGATCAAGTAACAAGTAAAGTTACGTAATGTTTGTCATCAATATCAATATGTATATGATTTCATCATCTTCATATTGACAATCATCCTATGTCTATTGTTATGATTAGCAAATAAATGTTGTAGTATTGTAACTCTTAGTTCTGTCATTATATTTTTTCCAATTGTGCATACGTGTTGTGTACATTGGTGGGGGTACACTTACACACCAAGGAAAGGAGCAGTCAGGGAGAAAAACCTGTACTGAGATAGTCGTCTATACTCATATATTTAGACTTAAACATCTATCTTAGCTAACCTTCTCTTTCCCATTCCTTGGCGAATATTCAGCACAGTTCATTTCATTTTGTAACGAGCCACTTGGAGCTGTACGTTGGATATTCATGGGCTTAATCTATAGTTCAGCCATATAGATTTTGTCCCTAGTCAGTTTCTGACTATTTGGGGTTGCTCGCCAGTGAATAATACTTTCATCTAGCCGGTGGGGCACCCCGACTTTATGACACTTACCAAGGCTTTTGATACAGTCAGCAGAGAAGGACTGTGGAAGATTATGGCAAAATATGGCTGTCCATGAAAGTTGTCCAAATAGTGCGGCTATTTCATGACGGCATGCAGGCAAGAGTACAGGAAAGTGGTGAACTGTCTGAACCCTTTCCGGTCACCAATGGAATGAAGCAAGGATGTGTCCTGGCACCAACACTGTTCAGCCTCATGTTTTCAGCCATGATGATGAATGCCTTCGAGAACGACGACATTGGAATAGACATCAACTACCGTATGGATGGAAAGTTATTCAATCTCAGAAGGCTGAACGCTAAAACCAAAATTAACAGCGACACCGTCAGAGAGCTCCTGTTTGCTGATGATTGCGCTCTATACGCCAACTCAGAGGCGGACATGCAACATAATGTTTCAGCTTTCTCACATGCCTGTGCCAACTTTGGGCTCAATATCAACTTGGAGAAGACTGTAGTTATGTACCAGCCAGCTCCAGGGAATAATCGCACTGTGCCGAATATCAAAGTGAATGATCATAGACTAAGTGTTGTGGACAAATTCACCTATCTTGGCAGCACCGTGTCACAAGCTGCCACAATCGATGACGAAGTGAATGCAAGAATCTCCAAGGCCAGTGCGGCCTTTGGTAGACTGTACAAGAATGTATGGGACAGAACTGGAATAAGCCTGCAAACAAAGATAAAATTCTACAAAGCAGTTGTATTATCCACACTGCTATATGCTTGTGAAACCTGAACTGTTTATCAGCGACACGCTAGGAAATTAAACCACTTCCACACAGTCTGCCTAAGGAAACTACTAAAGATTAAATGGCAAGACAAGATTTCAGACACTGAAGTCCTAGAAAGAGCATCCATGCCCAGTGTCCACACTATACTGATGAAGAATCAGATTCGTTGGGCTGGTCATTTGACTCGCATGCCAGATCACAGGCTCCCTAAACGAATTTTGTACAGCGAACTGCGTTGTGGTAAACGCTCCCAAGGTGGCCAGAGGAAACGCTTTAAAGACACTCTGAAAATTTCACTGAATGCTTTTGGAATTCATCATGACACCTGGGAGGCTGCAGCCAGAGGCCGAAATTCGTGGCGTGCATCATTACGCAAAGGTGCAGTCATATGTGAGGCAACGAGGACTGCAAGAGCTGTGAAGAAAAGGCAGGACAGAAAAACCACTGCAGGAAATCCTCCTCCAGAGACGTCAAGCATTCTTTGCCCACATTGTCAAAGAACACTTCGAGCCAAAATAGGCCTTATCAGCCATCTTAGAACCCACGGCTCCATACCTTCAACATCACTGGATGAAATGAATGGTCATCATCATTCTTGATGGACAAACAACACATTTTTGATTGTTGAATGGAAGCCTGCCTCTCTGCCCGAACCATGCCTATCTTCACCTTTCTCATCATACTTTATGAGTCCGTCACAATCATGACACGCATGTACTGTTTATCCTCCAACCAGCTGAACATCACCATTCTCAGACTATATGTTACTGCATCATATGCCAGGCTCTGCTTCACCAAACACCATTCATTGGCCATCATTACAACCTTCCCCCATCCCCTCCCATTCCTACTGGGGCGTCTTTCACCTCTTAGCATAGAACCATCCGTTACTAGGTGTGAGTGTTTGGAGAAATAGATGGTCACACATTTCCTCACACAGCGAACGTATGGAAGTGACACGGAACCCTAGATGTTTACCCTCTATGGTGGTACAGTCAGTCTCATTCTCACTTTTCTGAACATTCCACATTTTTGTTAATTATGTGGTTGTTTCTTTTAAATGTATATCCAGTAACACTTCAATGATACAGGACAGGGTCATAGTTTGACAATGGCAAATCTGCCAGCTGAAGTGTGTGATCGAAAGCAACGTGTGTTCTGGAACTCTCTATCTTTCACTTCTTGCTCTCATTTCCTGGTTGTGACTTCTTTTCTAATGAACTGATTCAGTGCCAACTAAACAGTAGGTCTGGGCCCACCAGTGTGCACTATCACATGAACAAGTATTATAATGTAAATGTCCATTCACTGAACATTGAAATTGTGGAAGATGTTACGAAACAAAACAGATAACACGATGGCCCTAATATGGCGATATATCGTCCTTCTGTCCAAATGGTAAGTCACATTTGGCAGTATATTATCATTCGGGATTGAATAAGTTAATACTTGTGTAGTTATGTTGAGCCTTCGTACACCATGTTACGCATACTTTAGTATACTATTATTAATGAATTTATGTTCTTTCCTCTGTTGACTTATTTGTGGAAACAAAATTGTGATCAATAAAAGAGCAAACATCAAGGCATTTCTGAATTCGTTTCATCATTGTTGCGATCATTTGTTTACATGACAACGCCGGCTTTTCAGTCTGTCAATGTCTTATTCCGTGATGTAGTATGCGCCATGACGGCTGTCTTTACTTCGTAAGATATTTCTGGTACACACACATGGCTAGGGGGACCTGGCCACCGATGTCAGTTTGTATGATTCCAATGCACTCAGATGGGGATGGAACTCACAACCATCAGACGGGCGTGTAGCCACCACACTCTGTGTCTTCCACACAACTGTTGAGATTAGCAGTCGACGTGGCAGGAAGGGTATCAGCGCTCTAGCTCTGACACTTCGGGTGTGCTGATGGCCGGATAGAGAGATAAACTCCTACAGTGGACAGTTGCATTTCATTGACTTTTCGTTCAGAAAGCAATGACAAACTACTGAACGTAAGATAGTCTAGACACAAAATGAGTTCATGTGGATGATAATCCTGGCTGGAGAACCCTCTAGGACAATTGTTTCATACATAAACTGAGTTCAGGTAGATGATAATCCTTGCCAGAGAAGATTTCTGGACAAGTAGTATACAGCTAAATAAATTCAGTCGAATGCTGAAAATTAATTGGACATCCTAAATGAGCAATGTGGACATTTTGAGGGACGCTAAGTCGCAAAGACATCAGAAAGTAGCGGTCATCATTTGTGGCCACACTTTGTGAAGACAATAAACTGGCACACATTGTGACAACCGGAAAGATTTGTGGACACAGAGATAAAGGAAGACAGTGTGAATAATCCCTGACAGTCTTGTGTCATGGCACTGAAGGGAGTCAACACACGAATTGATCCATGCCTTCGGAGATCGCAATTTGTGGAGGGGCATGATTGTCCACGCCAGTCGGCAAGGCACTGGCTGATGATGATGATGATGATGATGATGATGATGATGATGAGAAAAGACATATGCAGGCATGTCTATTCGACAGTGACCAAGTTTTTTTGTTCCTTCATCGAGGCGCTGTCGTCATGTAGAGATAGTAGGTTCAGTTCCCGACTTAATCTCTAGAACTTTCAATGTCTATTTCGTCCAGTGAGTAATCTAATATCTAATTCTGTGCTTCACTTATATGAGTGTCGATCAATATCTGAGACTTGAGTAGTCATGCTATTAAATAAAGATGCTCCCAGATCAGACCAAGAGAATTGTACAGACATAAGTAACACGATGCACAATTTTATACTATTTCTTTTATTATAAAAACATGTACTAAAGAAGGCAATTATATATATGTAATTGACTGTATAATACTGGTGTCACATAATTTATCAATTACATCTATCTCTGTCACTCACGTAGCTCATTAAAAACATACATCACTGTCATTCACATTCACATAATTCACTAAAACCATATATCACTGTCATTCACATAATTCATTAAAACCATATATCACCGTCATTCACATTCACATAATTCATTAAAACCATATATCACTGTCATTCACATTCACATAATTCATTAAAACCATATATCATTGTCATTCACATTATTCATTAAAGTCATATTTCTATGTCACTCACATAATTCATCAATGGCATCTCCCTCTTTGCTCTCTCTCTCTCTCTCTCTCTCTCTCTCTCTCTCTCTCTCTCTCTCTCTCTCTCTCTCTCGCTCGCTCGCTCGCTCGTACGCACACACGCACGCACAATGTGCACGTACGCTTCCACAGAGACAACGTATCATACAATAAGAAACAGGAAGTCGACATTCAACTGTCAATTTATGAGAAGATAACAACTGGAGCGTGCTGTAGCAGCTAGAACGACTTGTGGAAAGAGAGGTAAAGTAAGGCAGCGAGAGAAGATTCCAGACAGCCTGATGTCTTTGCAGGACAGGTGTCATCACACGAAATGATATATGCTGTTGGAGATCGCAAGATGTGAAGATACATGGCCGCCCATACCTGTCGTCCTAGCACTTAACGATGGTGATGAAATTAAATAAACTCATTTATACAAATTTTTAAGTAACAATGATGCGTATCCACTCCAAACGTCTTCCTCAGGTGCAGGCATCATGGTGGTCGTACGGGACAGATATTAGCCTGGCGCACCCCACGATGAGCCATAGGGACTGGAGGACCGTTGATGTGAACTAGGTTGTTCCACTACCTGCGTTCTGGGGATATATATATATATATATATATATATATATATATATATATATATATATATATATATATATATATATCGGATGTGTGTAAAGTCTCACTACACTTTGTGTGTAGAACAAATTAAATTTGAAAAATGAAGTACATGGCGTCATTAAACAATGTACTCCACAGTCCATCGGGAAGCATTGTACCTTGCGGTGTCGAGGTGAAGTATAGACAGCGGGAGAGTGCCCGCTTATGGGCTTCATGTATCGATATTCCTATGAACTATGTTATTCCCTGCGTCCATCGTTTACGTGGTCGGCCTCTTCCTCTACTTCCCTCTGGTCTGTACGTCGTTGCTTGTTGTGGTATACTGTTACTTGGTAACCTACTTGACTGGCTAGCAAGCCGGCAGGGGATCTTCATACTACTCGTAGAAAAGCTAAGATGGCTGTCGTCGGCTGGAGTAATTCCTTTCACTCCAAATAGAATTGTGTTATAACAGAAAAAAGAATTGTTTTGGTTGAACAAGTGTTTCGAAATGGCGTTCGGTACACACGGATGGTTGTTCAAATATTTACAGCAATATTTCCTGATAAACAACATTCTCATTGCATTACGGTTAGAAATTTGTTGAATACGTTTCTTGCTATGGGAAATGTGGAAGATGCTCCGCGATCTGTTAAGCCTGCTGTGTCTAATGAAAAATGTCTAGATCCAAGACAGAATCCTGAAAAGTCCAAGCAAGTGCTTAAGGAAAATGTCGCAACAAGTGAACGTATCAGTGAGCACAGTGCACACACTTCTTAAACAACGATTAAATTTTCATCCATAAAGAATTTCTATTGTGTCAGAACTAAAACAGCTTGATAATAAATCCAGAGTCAACTACTCCAGGTGATTTCAAGCATGTTTAGTTAAAGATGACGAATCAATTCTCGGTGTAACATTCTCCTCTGATGAGACAATTACATAAATAAACACACATAGTATTATTTGGCGCTTACAGATGGAGAAGAAAGAAGTAGAGAGCATGGTTTCATCTATCTGGATATGTTAATAGCCAAAATAATCACATTTGGAGCACATTTAATCCCAATGCATTTCATGAAGCGTCTCTACACGATGAGAAAATTGGGGTGTGGTGTGCCGTCAGTATAAAACGTTTTATTGGATTAATTTTCTTCGAAGACACCATAAATGACGTTCGTTACCGTACTGAAATTCTGGAACCTTTTTTAGAACAGCTGAATGAACGTGAAAGTGAAGAAGCATGTTTCCAGCAAGATGGTGTAACTGCACACACATCTAGAGCATCATTGCCTTTTTTGGAAGAAATGTTCGCAAATCGCATATCACTTGGAATTTGGCCAGCTCGTTCTCCACATCTAACTCCATTAGATAATTATCTATGGGTTTTAGTGAAAGGAAATGTTTACAAACATAATGTACACACAATTGAGGACCTGAAAGTAGCAATCAGAATTACCATTCACGAAATAATAACAGACAAGTTGCAGAAGATGTTTGAGAATATGAAGAGGCGTGTACAGTCATGTCTTGAAGCCCGTGGTTTATTTCCAACACCTGTTATAATGAATACTTCATTGGTACTTTCCAGATACCCGACTTTCCAGATACCCCAAAACAGCGTTAGACCATAGCAGTAACTATTGTAACTTATTTTATCAATTTATAAAACATTTCATGATTATAGCATGTTCTTCATTTCATAATTTTTCAAATTTGTTCTACATACAAAGTGTAGTGGGACCTTACAAACACCCGGTTATGTGTGTGTGTGTGTATATATATATATATATATATATATATATATATATATATATATATATATATATATATATATTCTTTTTGTCCATTCATTCTTTCATTCATTCATCCATCAGTCCGTCTGTCTGTCTGTCTGTCCGTCCGTCCGTCGGTATGTCTGTCTATCTGTCTGTATGTTTATCCTTCCGCCTGTCTGCGTGTCTGTCTGTGCGCCAATCTGCCTGCATTAAAGACGTACTTCGAAGCACAAATGACATAGTTCCGTCCGTCCGTCTGTCTGTATGTTTGTCTGTTTGTGGTATTTCTGTCTGTCTGTCCGTCCGTCTGTCTGTCTGCGTGTCTGTCTGTCCGCCATCTGCCTACATTAAAGAAAGTATTTTGAAGCTCCAGTGATGTAGTCTGAGACTCGCCCACCTGCCCGCAGGTTGTGGGTTCGATCCGTACCCAGGCCAATTCGAACATTTAAACATGAACCTGGTCTTCTGGGACAATCCGCCTGCAATGTGTACCAACATGTCTTGAGAAATAAACAATGTCTTGTTTCATGATGTTGTGACTTGCAATGTCGCCAATGTAGATAATTTAAAGGACTATCTATGGGTGCATATATAAATGACATACAACCTGGTATTTACTTACTCAAACAAGCCAACATCAGCAATAATATAATAATCAACGTTACACACATCGTCGACAGCACAATTGTCAAATAGTCTCCTGATGAAGAAAAAATTAACATACAGTTTTAAAATGTATAAACTGTAATCATACCAACGTTTTGCTAGCAATGGCAAACTTGGACATTATCTAAATCACACTTACTCAAAATTAAGGCCTGTGAGATGAGATGCTTGAGGAGAGATGCCAACTTAACTATTCGAGACCAAGTAAGAAATGACGTTATCAGACATATAGTGGGATCAACACGTTGTGCCACATTTATTGAAAGGCAGAAGATCAAATGGTTTGGCCATCTCGTTAGAATGCAATAGCATCAACTATTATCACTGGAGTTACATGAAAGAGGATCTGACACGAGAGGAAGACACAGTGGTTGGTATTGTGTAGGGATGTTTGCATTGTGTGGGAGTGTTTGACATGGTTTGACACTGTCTGGGAATGTTTGGCATTGTTTTGATGTTTTTGGCATTGTTTGACACAGTTTAGGAGTCTTCGGCATTGTTTGACAATATTTGGGAGTGTCTGAGAGTGTTTATCATTACCCGGCAGCCGTTGTGTGGTTGGTTCCATATATATCTTTGCAACTGTTTTCTCACCTAGTTTGAGAGGGATACATTGCACAAACCATTCTCCATCTGTGAACAGCAACTTTTGCTTAGACTATTCTAAATTTACATTAACAAATGGTGTTTATTGGTTGAGTAGTGTTTTGTTGTTTGAGTAGTCTTTGTTGACAGAGTAGCTTTTGTTATTTGAGTGGTGTTTTGTTCATTGATCGGTGTTGTGTTAGTTGAATGGTGGTGTGTTGGTTGAGTGGTGTTGTGTTGGTTGAGAGGTGATGTGTTGATTGAGTGGTGATTAGTTAATTAGGCAGTCTTTTGTTATTTTAGTTGTGTTTTGTTTGAGTGGTGTTTAGTTGATTGAGCGATGTTTTGTTGGTTGTTCGTATTTTGTACACAAGTAAACTTAGATTTGGATGTGGACTAGTCAAATGGCCTATTCAGCCATGATTATTGATTATATGATATGCTGCCTACCATGCACGTCGTAAGAGGCGACTGAGGAGGCTATGGTTCCGTTGCCCTGCTACTGAGTGAGTGCGTGGCGCGACACTGTGAGCTGTGAATTTCGCGTGAAATGCTTTTGCATCTGTCCGCGGTTGTTTTTCGCGTGAACTGCATGTTCGGAACGATGACGGCCGGCTGTTGCTGGATTGACTGGTTTGCCTTTTCGGTTCACGAGTGCATTTTTCTGGAGACTCCTGGGAGTCGTCGCTGTAGTTGCGGAATTCGTGCTTTGTTGGTCGCCCTGCAGAAAGAGACCGAGCCATATGGGATAAAACCCCTGTCAATGAAGTCTTTCTGGTGACTGCCGTTTTCATCGACGATGAACTGTGTTTTTCATGGAGGACTTTTGTGTTTGCATTCTGGCGGCGGTATTATGCACAGTGTACCTGTGCGGGATGTTGGCTTGCCGACACTCCTGTCTATTCCGTTGTTCACATGGGGCAGTGAGGAGCATTTTGTGATATTCACTGGCACAGGAACGGAGCAATATGGGGACGAACCGTTGCCGTGAGGTTGGAACCGCGACTAACTAACTAACTTACAATCAAACCTCGGGTTTCGTCGATAATCCGTCCGAAAACAATCGGAGAAATCCGAAACCGAAGCAATTATTTCATATTAATGTAAATCGAATTAATTCGTTCTAGAAACTCCAAAATACGTACCGAAAGCACATTTTATAGAAAATAATTATATTGTTTAATACTATTTTCGGCCGTGGAACTCGTACCTTCGCCGAGCCTAGTAACAATCTATATGCCAGTGCGCCGCTTGTATATTGTAAACCATCCTCTGCTGGCATTAAAATCACTAGGTAGACTAGCTCTCGTCCCAAGCACTTTCTTAATGAGATCGGCTTACAACAGTCCATCCTTTTCACATATGATTGCCTCCAATGGAGAATCACCATCTAGCTGGTTTTGACTTATTCAAATTAATTATATCTGTTCGACATCTTCAATTGTTTGCTATCTCTGTTTCGTTAGTACATTCATGTCTTTCGCTACATTAGCCTCCTTTATTCCACCTTTTGCCCCGCAAAGAAACGTATTGTGAATGGCGACTTCCCGTACATTCGGCTGATTTAAGCTATCGTAATGCCGCTCTCGTATTTTATTATTAGCAAGTGATGCTCATAACGAAAAACAACGCCAAAATGAGCAGAGGAACGCGCGAGTCCTTTTGTTTTCGCAAAATTAGCAGCGAGGTTATGTGAGCACAACGATGAAATCCTAGCAGTAGACGAAAACCGAGATAAAGGTTTCGCCAAAAAATCGACGAAAGCCGAAACCGACAAAAACCGAAGGCAATGAAAACCGAGATTTCACTATATTTGGGTTGAACCCTAAAGGCCCGAAACTCCCGTCTCAGTTATACCACTCACCGTGTCTCCACCACGTTCCTCCGTGGTCATCTATCGACGAGTCATCTCTCATAGTAGAGGAAGGGGTACCTGAAGGAGAAACACGACATGTAAGAAGAAGTATATAGTTTACGTTTCTTAACTAGTTTACAAGTTTGTCATTTTGTGAATAAATAGCAAGATTTGACTGACTGACTGGCACCTGGACGCCTTTACAGACGATAGTTTGTAAAATAGAGTTATACCTCTCCATAACACAAAGCCTGGGCTGAATTTAGAGACCATGTGTTGCCCATGCAGCAAGATCCCTCTCTCGGCCTGTGTAGTGTATTCCAGAGGAAAGGTAACACCAATACGTCTGGGACAACACAAGCTGCAGAAGTTGCCAGATCAGCAAAGCAATGCTCTAACTATCCGCCTGTCGCAGCTTCGAGCCTAGACCAGTTGCCAAGCAAGGCTTAGGGCCTGGTCTGCCCTGCCATGACATTTAGCCTTTAGGTTGCATTTCCTCGCCTAAGGTAAGGCTTGTACCCTTCAAATTACGCTCCTCCATCCGAAGTCGTTGGCACAATGTAGGGTGTCGGGTTTGGTGAATGCCGCCCAAAATGTGGCGCTAACAGAAAGCAGGTAGTATGCCTACCGTCATACGGTAGCTCAGTCATATCTGACTAAGACTTGGCTTTGATAGCACCATTTGTCGTATAGCTCTGAGGCATGGAATACGGTCTTAGACTGTTTCTCATCTCATCGCACCTCATCGCATCTCATCTCGTCTCATCATCTTATCTTATGTCATCTCATCTCATCTCATCTCATCTCATCTCATCATGTTCCTCTTGTACCTTGCGGTGTCGAGGTGAAGTATAAACTTCGTGAGAGTGCCCGGTTATGGGCTTCGTATATCGACATTCCCATGGATTCTGTTATGCCCTCCGTCCAGCGTTTACGTGGTCGGCCTCTTCCTCTGTTTCCATCTGGTCTGTACGTCATTGCCTGTTGTGGCATGCTGTTGACTGGTAGCCTACTTGCATGGCCAAACCATTTGACTTGCTGCTTTCTAATAAAATCTAGAGCAGCTTTAACCCCCACTTTAGTCCTGATTTCTTCATTTCTGATCTTATCTCTTCTTGATACGTTGAGTATTCTTCTCAGGAACCTCATTTCTGTTGTTGTGATTTTTCTTTTCTCTTTTTCTGTCATTGTCCAGGTTTGGCATTGGTAGCACAGAGTTGGTAGGAAGATTGTGTTGTAAAGTGCTTTCTTAGTAGTTATTGATACATGTTTGTTCTTTAGTATTGGTGCCATTTGTCCAATGAGTTGATTTGCCTTATTGCACCTATTTTCGATCTCGTCTTCTGATCTGCCATTTGATGATATTATACTTCCTAGGTACTTGAAGCTCTTTACTTGTTTCAAGGGATGTTCGTTTAGGTGAATTGTTGCTGTTTGTTCTTCTTTAGTTTCTCATCTCATCTCATCATCTCATCTTATCTCACCTCATCATCTTATCTCATCTCATCTTATCACTTCTCATCATCTCATCCCATCATCTCCACTCATTATCTCATCTCATTTCATCCCATCTCGTTCCTCTTGTACCTTGCGGTGTCAAGTTGAAGCATGAATAGCGGGAGAGTGCCTGTTTATGGGCATCAAAAATGAAGATTGCCAAGGACTCATTTATTCCTATACTGTTTAACTTTTTAAAACTTCAGCTGTCCTTATTTGCAATTCTACTCAAGTGTGTGTGTGTGTGTGTGTTTTTTTTTTTTTTGGGGGGGGGGGGGCGAGAAGGGGATGGAGGTACCTTCTACTGAAATTGCATCAACTGTTGTTGTATGTCTGACACCCAGACACCGCTATGAAGTGTCTACGATGTTACTTGCCTTTCTCTTCTTCTCTTTCTCCATTTACCCCAGTAAAGTGTAGGCGGAGATCCTTTACGCTCTCTTTCTAATGTTCTTTGTAAGTTAGTATTATTTTTCTAAATGTGTTATTGATACCTTCACTCAATCTTGCTCTATATCCATTATATTTCTTCAGTGTGGTTCTTTGTGGCAGATGATAGTAAGACGTTCTTGTGAGGTTGCCAAAGCATTTAATCTTTTGTTCTCTAAACAACTGCAAGAGTGGTTTCATATCTTCTAATTTCCTCATTCCTAATTCTATCTCTCCCGCAACTCTTCTAATTCATGTCATCTCTGTTGTTATGATTTGGTGCTCATTGGTTGCATATTCACACCACCCCTATGCTACCAATCTCACACTTGGACTTTATCCAAAACACACTTACGCAAAATCAACACCTGTGAGATGAGATGCTTGAGGAGAGCTGCCAACTGAACAATCAGAGTCCGAGTAAGAAATTATGTTATCAGACAGACAGTTGGATCAACACCTTGTGCCACATTTATCGAGAAACCGAAGATCAAATGCTTCGGCCATCTCATTAGAATGCAACACTGTCAACTACCAGCACTGGCCCTACGTCAATGAAGATCTGATGCTGGAGCAAGAGGACGCCCGAGATGAAGATGGATTGACGACATCAAAGGCATTATACAATCACATGAAATGACACTATTCAGAGCCACCCATCGGGCGCTAGAACGCCAATTATTCCTCCCCACGACGCCTGACGGAAAAATGGAAGATGATGATGTCATGATGATGAGATGCATTAAGCGCCCATATTAGATATTGGTTGCATACTGTCGACCAAACAAAACTTTTTATAAGATTATATGACATGCCTGGAGACTACAAAGTGACACAGACAACAACCCCTTGACATTAAACTCATTTAACTGACATGTCACCACTCACCAGGGCTAGTGACTGTAGCATGAGACAGAGAATGTGATATCCGGCCTCCACTCACCAAGCATGTATAATTACAGACGAAATTTTGATTTTCAATTGGGTTGTAGTTGGTTAGAAGCATGTCCAAGAACATGTTCTCTTGGTTTCTGTGGAGTAGAGGAAGTACACTGGTCAGTTAAGAAAGCAAATACTGGTGTTCATCTATACATGTCTATCGTTGACAGTGATTTAAGACTTGCACGTGCTGGGTGACGTTGCGACCAAAACAGCTTACTCAGTCAGAATAAACGAGATATACAAACACAAATTGTTGCGAACAGAAATATGACAACCACAGTGACTATAAACATTCGGAAATAAATGTGCATGTAACCTGAAATAAGAGGCGTGTCTCGTGTGCACCGTATTTAAAACAACATAATAAAAACCACCCCACTTTCTGGCAATGTATCTTGCTGAGTATCATCATCATCATCATCCAGTGCCTTGCCGGGTGGGGTGGACGATCATGCCTCTCCACACATTACTATCTCCGACGGCATGGGTCAGTTCGTGTGCCATGACACAAGACTGACAATAATTTTTTCTCCCTGTCTACGTCTGTCTCTCTTTTCACAAATGTGTCTGGTTGTCACGACATGTTCCTGTTGCTGTCTTCTCCTACTGTGGCCAAATAATTTATGACTGCTTCTTTTTGATGTTTGTGATATGTTGTCTATGCGACTTAGCCTCCCTCAAAATGTCCAGATTGCTAATTTGGTTGTTCAAGGAATCTTTAGCATTCTTTTATAAAACCACATCTCCAACGCTTCCAGTGATGTTTTCGCCTGTTTACCAATTGTCCATAATTTGCAGCTGTATATTAAAATCGGTTCTTTATAACATGCTAGAACTCTTTTTCTAACGTTCAAGACAAGGTATTATTATATAAAATGTTCTTCATTTGTTAGAATGTAGTTTTAGCTTTTCCTATTCTTTTTTTTTATCTCAGTAATGCATCTTCTATCTGATGTTATCCATGTGCCTAGATATCTGAATGTCAGCACTTGCCCCAGCATAACGTCATTCATGCTAATTGCACTCTTAGACACAATCTATTTTTAATATCACTATGACATATGTTTTTCTATTATTCAAGCTATGGCCCATTTGTTCACTTTCTACAACCACTGCATCTATCATTTACTGTAGTTCCTTCTGACATGTTGCTATCAAGACGGTGTCATCAGTTATTTATATTATGTCCACTTACCAAGTTCCCTGGCACATTTTCTGTATATCGCATTATATGTTCACTGTACATTCTCTCAGGCAGTTGTTCGTCCATATCTTAATGTTATCTTCCCACTTATATCTTTGTCTACCTCTTGCTCGCTTGCTTCCAACCTTACCCTCCAGTACTGTGTTATGTCTTTTACGGTAGCCTAAATATTTAACTTGTCTCTTCTTTATTTCTGTCATCAGCTCTCTGTCAAGAACGCTGTGTGAATAAGAATATGGAATATAATTTGGCTTTTAGCACAGAAAGACACACTTACGGAATACACTTGGGTAGATAGATGTGGTTGTCTTTGGCGGAATCTTGAATTTTGGGACACATTGCATAAACGACACTGACCAGAGTGTTGTTGGGCGTGTCCGCAAAGATGGACATTTGTATTGGGAGACTATCTGATGTGTCGTTAATGATGCCACATGAGATACGCAGAATGTTGCCTTCTAATTGCCTGATTTGTATTCCTGAAATGATAGAAATGTTTATAGGGAATGTAAGACCTGTTGCATCAATCATGGAACCCTGGATAATCGTCATCATCAACATCATCATCAACATCATCATCGTCATCATCATCATCATCATCATCATCATCATCATCATCATCATCATCATCATCATCACAATCATCGTCATCATCATCATCATCATCATCATCATCATCACAATCATCGTCATCATCAGCATCACTGTCATAATCTCCCCACCAGTTTTACCGCGTCGTTGTCAACGGCGCCTGGCAATTACGGCTAGGTCCACCTGTGAGCGACACTAACCACGCTGTGACAGGAATGGTCAGTCGGTGCATGCGTGGGACATGAAGTCCACGCAGGGACACAACCCCGACTAGCGAGAACTCACAGCGGTTAGCGCCAGACGGCTCGGGGCAGTTGTACAGGACAGACGGATTGAATGGTGCTCGTATGACTTGTGTGTATGAACGCTAATAGATAGAAAGCCTGTGTGAGTATAGGAAACTGTGCGCCTCGGTTGTAGGATTGTGAGTTGTATACATTGCATTGATATATCTATTGATTGTATTATGGCATCGATATTGTAATTTTGCGATGCATGTAATGGTTGTGATGAGTGAGAAGTGTGAATAAAGTGTTTGAATTGTATTTGTAGAGTTTCACGTCAAGTCATTCTGTGACAGTGTTTGTATCACATCAGTTGGTGATTACGAGCCTGTGTTATTGCTGATTGCAAGATTCTGACAATCACTATGATTATGATAATGATGACGAACATGATGATGATGACGGTGATGATAGTGATGATAATGTTGATTATTTTGATTGTGATGATGATGTTGATGATTACGATAGTGATGATGATGATGATGATGATGATTATGATAATGATGATGATGATAATGTTGATGATGATGACAATGATGGTGATAGTGATAATGATGATGATGATGATGATGGTGATAGTGATGATGATGATGATGATGATGATGATGATGATGATAATGTTGATGATGATGACAATAATGGTGATAGTGATAATGATGATAGTTATGATGCATTTGATAATGATTATGATAGTGATGACGATCAATATGTTTATGATAGTGATGATGATGATGATGATGATACATACTGATGATGATAGTGATGATGATTTTTATGATGATGATAGTGATGAGGGTGATACCTATGATAGTGATGATAGTGGTTACTTTCAACAGATTAGCAATTAAAATATTAACTCTGTAAATCAGTCTTTGTGTTACGTGGCCCAAATGGACAGAAAAGAAGAGTAACACTCACTTACTATGCATGCCGTAAGATGCTAATGACGAGTGTTAATGTGAGACTTTATATTGAATACTTCAGCTGAATAGTTCAGCCATGATCATGTGTGTAAAGGGTTTAACAACATCGAAAATCGAATACATCCCTGGGGTATTTTAAGATTGATTGATTGATTTAGGAACCGACATCACAGCATTCGGGGCATTTCCATAAGCGCTCCGTCCCAATCCTCAGAAGCCAGCGAAGAGTTCCAACCCCAATAGTACCAGTAGCAATATGATTGTATGTCCGTCTATCCTTTTCTCTGAGCGTCGAGATGTCGTTTTACACTATAATGTTGAAAATTTACTGGGCAGTCAAAATGAGCAATCTGGACATTTTGAGAGAGGCTAAGTCGCATTGACAACTTATCACAAACATCAGTAAGAGGTCTTCATTGTTTGGCCACATTATGAGAAAAAACAAAAACAGAAACTTATGACAACCAGAAAGATTTGTAGAAAGAGAACGAACGAGCCAACGAAATGTATTTTCAACGAGTCACACATGAGTGAAGAAGCTATGAGTATATATTCAGTTATATGGGCAGATGCCTAAGGGACGACACTCCGGTCTCTCTCCATGCTAATCACCATGTCTCAAGCATGTTCTGCCCCCTACCCATATCACTCACCATGTCTCCCACACGTCCTCCATGTCACTCACCATGTCTCCCATACGTCCCCCATACAACTCATCATGTCTACCCCACGTCCCATATACAACTCCCATGTTTCCCACACGTCACCCCATGTCACTCATCATGTCTCCCACACGTCCTAATACCACTCACCATGTCTCCCACACGTCCCAGATGTCACTCATCATGTCTCCCACACGTTCATCATATCACTCATCATGTTTCCAACACGGATCCAACACTACGCACCATGTCTTCCTAACGTCCCCCAAGAGACTCACCGTTTCTACAACACGTTCCTCCATGTCACTCACTATGTCTCCCTCCCCCCTACACCCTCATGTACCTCACCATGTCTCCTACACATCACCCATGCCATTCACCATGTCTCCCACACGTCCCCCAATGTCACTCATCATGTCTCATACGCGTAACCGCAAGTCACTCACCATGTCTCCATACTACTCACCATGTCTCCAACACATCCCCCATACCACTCATCATGTCTCTCACACATCCATCTATGTCACTCATCATATCTATAAAAAGTCCTCTATAGAACTCACCATGCCTCTAACACGTCCTCCCGTGTCACTCACCGTGTCTCCAACACATATCCCACACCACTAATCATGTCTCCTTCACATACCCAACTCCACTAAAAATGTCTTGCACACGTCTCCCATACCACTTACCATGTATCCAATACATCTCCCATACCATTCACCTTGCATCCCACACGTCCCTCTATGTCACCCATCATGTCTCCCACAATTCTCCCATAGCACTTTACATGTATAGCACCGTCTTTCCCTCCCACCCCTCCCCCACCATGTCACTCATCATGTCTCCCACACATCTCCCTTACCACTAAACATGTCTCCTACAAGTCCCCCATACCACTTATCATGTTTCCGACACGTTTCCCCTTCCCGCCATGTCACTCACGATGTCTCGCACACGTCTCCCATACCACTCAACATGTATTCTACTAATCCCATATGTCAGTGATCATGTCTCGCACACGTCCCTCCTCCCCTCCCCGTGTAAATCTACATGTCTCCCACACGTCTCCCATACCACTAACATGTCACTCATTATGCTTTCCACACTTCCCCTACCACTCACAATGATTTCCACACGTTCTCCCCCATAACCCTCATCATTTCTCTCACAGGTCTCCCATACCACTGAGCATGTCTCCCCACGTCCCACATACCACTAACCATTTCTCTCAAACATCCTCTATGTCGCCACTCACAATACCCCCATACGTTTTCTATTAACTTTCACTATTTCTCCCACACGTCCAACTTTGTCACTCATCATGCCACCCACACGTCACCCATACAACTCACCATGTTTCCAACACTTCCCCAACCCACTCACCATGTCACTCACACGAAGCCCATTACCAATCATCATGTCTACCACCCATTAACCATACCACTAACCATGTCTACAACATATCCACCATAACACTCACAATGTCTCCAAAACATCCCCCATACCACTCACCATGTCTCTAACACATCCACCATACCAATCGCTATGTCTCCCACACATTCCACATACCACTGTCAAACATCCCTCATACAACTCACCACGCCTCAAACACATCACCATACCACTCACCATGCCTCCCACACATCCCCGGTACCATTCGCCATGTCTGGTACACAATACAAATACCACTCACCATGTCTCAAATACATCCACCATACCACTCACCATGTCTCCAACACATCCCCATACCATTCGCTAAGTCCTCCACACATCCCCCATACCACTCGCTATGCCTTGTGCACATCCCACATACCACTCACCATGTCTCCAACACATCCCTCTTACCACTCGCCATGTCTCCCACACATCCCCCATACAACTTGCTATATGTCCCACACATCTCCCATACCACTCACAATGTCTCAAACACATCCACCATACTACTCGCTATGTCTACCACACATCCACCATACCACTCCAACACGTCCCCCATACCACTCACCATGTCTCAAACACATCACCATACCACTCATCATGTATCCCACACATCCACCATACCAATCACCATGTCTCCAACACATTCACCATACCACTCGCTATGTCTCCCACACATCCCCTTACCACTCGCTATGTCTCCCACACATCCCCCATACCAATAGCTATGTCTCCTACAAATCCCCCATACCACTCGCTATGTCTCCCACACATCCCCCATACCACTCACCATGTCTTCAACACATCCCCCATACCACTCACCATGTCTCCAACACATCCCCCATACCACTCGCCATGTCTCCAACACATCCCCCATACCACTCACCATGTCACCAACACATCCCCCATACCACTCACCATGTCTCCAACACATCCCCTATCCCACTCACTATGTCTCCAACACATCCCCCATACCACTCACCATGTCTCCAACACATCCCCCATACCACTCACCATGTCTCCAACACATCCCCCATACCACTCACCATGTCTCCAACACATCCCCCATACCACTCACCATGTCTCCAACATATCCCTCCTACCCTCGCCATGTCTCGTACACATACCCCATACCATTCACCATGTCTCCCAAACATCACCAATTCCACCACTCACCATTTCTCTCACACTTCTCTAATTCCACTAACCATTTCTGCTACACGTCCCTAATTCTACTCACCGTGTCTCTGATACGTCCCACTATCACTATGTCACACACCATGTTTCCCACATATACTCCATGTCAATCAGCACGTCTCCCACACGTCTCCAATACCACTCGCCATGTTTCACACACATCTCCAGCGTCACTCATCATGTCTCCCACACGTTTCCTGTCCCACTAGCAATGTTTCCAAACACATCGCTCATGTCACTCGTCATGTTTTCCATACTTTCCCCATACCACTCACCATATTCCCCACACGTCCTCCTTCCCCGATGTCACTGCTCATGTCTCCCACATGTCCCCCCATACGACTCACCGTGTCTCTCACACGTCACCCATATCACTCACCCCGTCTCTTACACGTTACCAACCCCCCCCCCCCCCCCACCCTCATGCCATTCACCATGTCTTCAACATGCCCCCCTCCCAATGCCACATACAATCTCTCCCACATGTCTCTCCCCCAATGCCACTTATCATGTCTTCCACATGTCTCCCCCTCCCCCATACCACTCACCATTTCTCCCACACGTCCCTCCGTGAACAACTATCATCTTGTCATCTCTCTTACTGGAAGACGAGGAGCCTGTGGGAGAAACACGAAATATAAGACGAAGAATATATTTCACGTTTCTTAATTACTTAATTTTTATTTTTGTGAATAAATAGCAAGATTTGGCTAAGTGGCTGAACTTTGCCGTTTTTACAGACAATAGTTTGTGAAACTGAGTTACATCTCCCATAAGCACAAAGCCTGGGCTGAATATAGAGACCATGTGTTGCCCATGCCTCATGATCCCTCTCTCGGTCTGTCTATTTTTACTCTGGAGGAAAATTAACATCAATACGTCTGAAACAAGTCTAGCTGCAGGGGCTGCAGGATTAGCAAAGCAATGCTCTAACTGATCACATGTCGGAGCTTCCACCCCAGACCAATTGCCGACCAAGTTCCTTAAGGCCTGGTCTGCCCTGCCATGACATTTAGTCGTTAGGTTGTATTTCCTCGCAAAAGGGTCATGTTTCCAATTGCACACCTCCGTCCGAAGCCGTTGACACATTGTGGGGAGTCGGATTTGGTGGGAGCCGCCTAACATTCGTCACTAACAGAAAGCAGGTAGTACCGTCTACTGTCATACGGTAGCTCAGTCATATCTGACTAAAACCTGACATCCCAACATTCGGCGCTAACAGAAAGTAGGAAGCACGTCTACTTTCATACGGTAGCTGAGGTATATCTGACTAAGACCTGACGTTGATAGCAAGGTATATTGTTAATTGAAATATATTTAGAACATAATCACACACACGGACGTGTACACACATACGCACAAAAGAATATTATTTGTATGTGAAATCAATAAAGCTGTACAGTGAAAAAGCCATAAATAAATAGCGTAAAGGCATCAAGTGGGTGCTTCCAGTCCAATCTGGCAGATTAGTGGGCGATCCGTTAAGGCCTTGATGTGTCGTTTGCTTCTGGCCACGGTTTGCTGATGCATTTTCCTCATTTGGATTTTTAGTAAACGGTTACGTAGCCTAGCTACTGCTTTAAATACTTGATGCCCTACAGTATAGTACAGACGAAACGAGAAATAACGAGCAAACACATGTTTTACAATGGAAGGACAGTTAGTGTTACCTTCTTTGACTTCAGATCTTCTTCTAATTTCCTCCTTCCCAATCCTCTCACGGTTACTCACGCAGCTCTGTTAAGGTACCTCATCTCTGTTATGATTTGGCGCTCATTAGCTGCAGTAAGGGTCCATGTTTGACATTAGTAGTATAATGTCGGCCTAACAATACTTCTTATGAAATTATGTGACATGCCTGGAAACTACAACATGACACAAATGACAACTCCTTGACATTCAACTCATTTAACTGACATGTCACCACTCACCGGGGCTAGGGACTGTAACAAAAGACACAGAATGTGATATCTGGCTTCCACCCATCAGGCATGTATATTTACAGACGAACTTTTGATTTTCAATTGGGTTGTAGTTGGTTAGAAATATATCCAAGAACATGTTCTCTTGGTTTCTGTTGAGTAGAGGAAGTGCACTGGTCAGTTAAGAAAGCAAATACTGGTGTTCATCTATACATGTCGCTCGTTGACACTGATATAAGACTTGCACACACTGCATGATGTTGCGACCAAAACAGTTTACTCAGTCAGAATAAACGAGATATACAAAAACTAATCGTTGCAAACAGAAATATGACAACAGCAGTCAGTATAAACCATCCATCCATGATATGCCATGCCGGTAAGCGTGGGCGCTCATTATTCGCGATTTCACTCGACCATCAGAGTCGTGGATCAGCTCAGTGTTCCTGTCTCGACGATGCTACGTTGTCAAGCCATCCAGGTATTTACTTCAATGTTTTTCCCCATTGATCTGAAATTCGACGAGCTCCTGGCATTGACTGGACTGTGGAGGACGCAGATGCAAATCGATTCCTAAGGTGACGCAGCCGTATGTAGTGGTCTTCGGCAGCAGTTGTGATTTTGGGTCTTCCACTGCGCGGCCGGTCTGCAACTGAGCCAGTTTCTTGATATCGCCCCCAAAGGCGACTAATTTAGCTTCTAACCACATTAAATTATCTGGCTACTACACTTTGTGACTGTCCAGCCTGTAAACGTACAATGATGATGAGTTGTTGTTCCATAGTAAGATGTGTCATAGTTGCGCATTGCATTTTAAACTGAATTTATTCGAGGAGCGTCAATCTGTTACAGGCATTCAATAATATAGTCAGAGAGTTTTGTGTTCAGTAAGTTTCACAGAATTATCATGAACCTGTCACGAGTTATTGTCAAAAAAGTTGGTTTGACCTTGACCTCTTTCATGACCTCACGAGTCATGAGGTTAGTACAATTCAGGTCACCACGAGAAGTTAATGACCAGATGGACACAGTCGATAGATTGACTAATGTCCAATCAGCGAATATCTTTTATAAATGTAACACCAACATATATATATATATATATATATATATATATATATATATATATATATATATATATATATATATATATGCATACAGCATTGCGTGTGCATTTTCCTTCTACACATTCACGCTGTTCATCACTAATTTATGGTTGTATCTCGTACAAGGTATATAGATGATTTACATACACGGCATTTACATGACGTCGGAATTAACCCCAGCTTTTTTTATGGTTGTTTGCGTCTTTCCGAGCAATGTTTACGTAAACTAATTCGAGAAATTAGTAGATAGTCAACATTTGTTGGAAACGTTATGAGAAGAATAATCTAGAGAACTTTTTGACAACTGGCAAGATTGAAGGTGAAAGAACAAGGGGATAGGGGTGTAGAGAAGTAAATACCTGGATGGCTTGGCAACGTGCTACGGTCGAGACAAGAACACTGAGTTTATCCCAGATTCTTCTGATCGTGTGAGATGGTGATACATGACCACCCACGCTTATCGGCATGGCACATGATGATGATTTAGTCACTGCAAGAAGGCAACTGGAGGACACTCAGAACCCTTCACCATAAGATCTGGAGTACGACAAGGTTGTGTCCTGTCCCCTCTCTTGTTCATAACATATATAGACAACATATGTAAAGAAACCGGCCAGGTAGAGATAGCAAGAATACCACATGATGAGAACACAGAAGAAGAACCATCTGCAAATCTAACTATTAGAGAACTCCTGTTTGCGGACGACCAAGCACTAATAGCAAAATCAGAAGCTGAATTACAAGACCACATGAATAGTCTAAATGAAATGTGTAGGGAACATAACATGAAAATTAGCACAAGCAAAACAGAGGTAATGACTATAACTAAAGAAGGACAAACAACAACAATTCACCTAAACGAACATCCCTTGAAACAAGTGAAGAGTTTCAAGTACCTGGGAAGTATAATACCATCAAATGGCAGATCAGAAGACGAGATCGAAAATAGGTGCAATAAGGCAAATCAACTCATTGGACAAATGGCACCAATACTAAAGAACAAACATGTATCAGTAACTACTAAGAAAGCACTTTACAACACAATCTTCCTACCAACTCTATGCTACCAATGCCAAACCTGGACAATGACAGAAAAAGAGAAAAGAAAAATCACAACAACAGAAATGAGGTTCCTGAGAAGAATACTCAACGTATCAAGAAGAGATACGATCAGAAATGAAGAAATCAGGACTAAAGTGGGGGTTAAAGCTGCTCTAGATTTTATTAGAAAGCAGCAAGTCAAATGGTTTGGCCATGCAAGTAGGTTACCAGTCAACAGCATGCCACAACAAGCAATGATGTACAGACCAGATGGAAATAGAGGAAGAGGCCGACCACGTAAACGTTGGACGGAGGGAATAACAGAATCCATGGGAATGTCGATATACGAAGCCCATAACCGGGCACTCTCACGAAGTTTATACTTCACCTCGACACTGCAAGGTACAAGAGGAACATTATGAGATGAGATGAGATGAGAAGAAGGCAACATGGCTGCCATGACGTCTATTGGGTCATAGCTAGTCACGAGGTGCTGGTGAGGACAGGGGCAGTAAGTGGCCGGAGAAAGTATCTTACTTTCGCGCTGTCAGTTACGGTGCAGTGATTATGTTGGCAGATTCTCCACTGCCTCTCTTCTTACCACATGACCAAAGAATCAATCAATCACGTGCCGTCTCCACAATGCAGATTGGTTGCAATGGATCTCCAACATTGTCTGTCTCTCGCCCAGACTGTACATCCTATCAGATTGCCTTTTTCCATCTCTTAATGTTAGCTTCCCAATTGTATGGTTGTCTACTTCTTACTCGTTTGCATTCATACTTACCTTACAGAATTGTGTTATGTCTTTTAATGTGGCCGGAATATTTAACTTGTGTCTTTTTAATGATGCGAAGAGAGACATTGGCGAACATCGTGACAACTGGAAAGATCGAGGTGAAAAGACCGAACTAACGAACGAAAGAACGAACGAACGAACTTTATTTTAAAAGGGTAACAAATTGGGCACGCAGGCCTGTCTTACACTCGGCGCTTTCAATCACTTATCTTTCATTCATCAAATGTTCATGTTACATTTACATAGGGAAAAAAAAACACATTGTCAAATGGATTTTGTAAACATAAACAATGCATATTCCATCCATCCATCATGTGCCATGCCGGTAAGCGTGGGCGGTCATATTTTATTATCTCACTCGATCACCAGAGTCGTAGATCAGCTCTGTGTTTCTGTCTCGACCATGCCACGAGGCCAAGCCATCCATGCATATTACGCATGATAAATTCACATAGGGAAAAAACACATTGTCAAATGAAAGTTGTAAACATAAACAGTGCATACTTCAATGTTGTGAGGCACATCCCCCATCCATCCTCACATCCCGCAGCCACCCACATATCCCTCAGCCAACTACACATCCGCCACCCACCACACCTCCCCCACCCACCAACACATACCTCCACGCACTCACCCAGACCCAGGCAAACATACATGCCGCCACCCACCCATTGATCCCCCACCCACACACATTTCCCCACCCACACACATCCCCCACCCATCCCATAACCGACACGCACACACCCACCCACATATTCTCCACCACCCACCCACACACCCGCAATCACACAGAAAAACACACATCACAAAACCACACACACATACCCCCGCCAAAA
>OY992891.1:4129244-4266744 GCA_963921405.1 Cepaea hortensis | reverse complement strand
AAACACATGAACGCACACCTTCACACACGTACTGACATACACACACAGAGGCACACACAGATACAAACATGTACACACACACATACACCCATATACACATACAGACATGCACACACGCACACATACATCCACACATATAAACACACACACACATAGACACACATAGACACACCCATCCATCCACACACATACACGCTGCCTCACATAATCACTAAAACTAATATGAATACACTCCCACACTTTTCACACGTACTCACTGTCGACTGTCGTGAGTATACTCACAAAAACATTCAAAATTGGGAAACAATGGGGAAAATATTGAAAATGGTGATGAAAATATGGTATACATTGTGTAACGTAAACATAAAATAGTCGTCCAATCTAGTAAGATGATTCTTGGAATTGACATAAACATGATGAAATAAGCAGATTGACATAAACATGATGAAATAAGCAGTGCATGTTAAAATAAATTGGCAGTAAAAATGCTAATATGAAAGATGAGGTTACAGAAGAAAAAAAAATATGGCATAATGATATGCTTGCACTCATCTCTCTCTCTCTCTCTCTCTCTCTCTCTCTCTCTCTCTCTCTCTCTCTCTCTCTCTCTCTCTCTCTCTCGCTCTCTCTCTATTTATTTTTATTCCACGCACACTGGCACACTAACTCTCTCATTGTCTCATTCTCTCCCTCTCTCCCACTCACTATTTCTCTCTCTCATGCTTATACGCACTCACTCTCACACTCGCTCTCACTTACACACAAACACACACATACTCACATATTCACTCTTACTCAATCTCTCACTCTCTCTCCCACTTACACTCTCTCTCTCTCTCTCTCTCTCTCTCTCTCTCTCTCTCTCTCTCACTCACACTCACTCTTTCGCTCTCTAAACCACACTAAATCACTCTCTTATTCACACAAACAGACAAGCAAACAGACACACACACTAACTCACTCTCACTCATTCACTTCCTCATGCACTCTCTCACTCAAACTCTCTCTCTCTCTCTCTCTCTCTCTCTCTCTCTCTCTCTCTCACTCTCTCTCTCTCTCTCTCTCTCTTATACATACTCACTCGCTCTCGCACTCACTCACTCGCTCACACACACACATACCCACAAATTCTCTCTCACTCACTAACGCTCCCTTACTCACTCATTCACGCTCCCTTACACACTCACTCACTCACTCGCTCACTTTCTCACTCTATCACACTGACAGGCAGACACACAACACACCCACTCTCTCAGATTCAGTTTTTTTTTTTTTTTTTTTTAGTTTTAGTCGTTGGATCAACATCACGGCACACGGTTTAACCCATAAGTGCTCCGTTTCCCTCCTAACTCAAACTGCGTCAGGAGAAACTCAGCTCAATGCACGAACTCCGTTTCATCGGCGAGGATCCTGAAATACTTTGATTAGAATTGTAACTCGAAATTTTCACCGGGCAGCGCCGTTAGGCTACTCTTTTTCAATTTCCAACTGCCAAGGTATTTTTTACGTGCGCAACAATACACACGGGCGTCCGATCTCACTACCCAGAGACCAGGGGACATTTTATTACTGGAAGTCCAGGTGGATTGTTAAATAAATCCCGTCCCCACCGGGGCCTGAACCCGGGACCTCTAGCACTCTAGGCGGACACCATACCTCGAGACCACTCAGCCCCCCCCCCCCCCCCCCCCAACTGAGAATCTCTCAGATTCGCTCATTCTCTCACTCAATCTCTCACACATACGTACACACACACTCACTCAGTTTTATACTCACTCAGGCACACACGCATGCATACTCTCTCACTCTCTCTCTGTCTCATACTAATTCTTCCACTCACACTCTTTTTCACTTACCCACTCTCTCGCTCACACACATACAGAGAAGAATAATAGTGAAAAATGATACCAGTAGGTGACTTATGGAGGCATATAGTCGGTATGAAGTAAGTATTGACAGAGTTTTAGGTTGAATGGGTAGGACTCATTGGAGTGTTCAGATCTGGTGGAAGGCTATTCCACAAGTGAGCACCAGAATATGCGAAAATAGTTTTGTATAATTCCAATCTAAGTTTAGGAACCAGTAATAAATTTAAGCGCTTAATTTTTCATTGCAATAGATTACATTAACGGTAGAAGATACTCTGGGGTATTTTCAGATATAATTTTACTCACTAATTTGGCTTTGTTAAAAAGGAAGCGCTTTCGAAGTGGTAGAAGTCTTAGATGGCTGTATAATTTATTACTTTCAACGTGCTTTATGCGAGAAACTAGACGTATAGCGCGGTTTTGAAGCGAACAAAATCGTTTCATATTAGATTTAGGGCAACCATCCCAGACTGTGGAACAATAATCGAGGGTGATTGGATATAGGATGCATGGAATATTTTTCGTGTGCTTTCACTCAAAAAGTGCTGAATTTTAGCAAATTGGTAAACGTTTTGTGCTATTCTCTTGGTAAGGACGTGAACATGAGAGCTCCAGTTTAGATGTCTGTCAATAAAAAGACCTAATGTTTTGTGTTTATTTACATTAACTATAGGTAACGTGTCCACGTGGAGCTCGAGCGGTGTCCCAGTTATGGCTAGTGTTTGTAGTTTTTGTCTGGTCGTTATTAGCATGGATTTGGTTTTGTCGATGTTAATTAACATGCGGTTTTCATTGCTCCATCTACTAAGGTTGTCAAGTTCGTTTTGTAAAGAGCTCTCTAAGCCGCTAAGGCTCTCTTGACTAGTGTAAATAGTGCAGTCGTCCGCAAATAGGTCACACGAAGTATTGAGGTATAAAGGAAGATCGTTAATATACCCTGCAAAAAGCAGCGGACCTTGTATTGAGCCCTGAGGCACACCAATATTAAGTTGTGTGGGTCTTGAAAAACAGTTATTGAAGGACACTACTTGCTGTCTGTCAGATAAAAAAGACGTAATTAGGTTCACCATATTGGTGCTAGTCTTCATTTGTTTTAATTTTCTAATTAAAATATCATGATCTACCATATCAAAGACTTGTTTAAAGTCTATAAATACTGCTCCACAAATGTTGCGATTGTTGATAAAAAGATGCCAGTTATCGGTCATTTTTGTAAGGGCACTATGGCAAGAATATTTAGGTCGAAACCCAGATTAACTGTCAATTATTAGATCGTTGTTAATTAAATGATTTAGTGTTATTTTATGCATGTGTTTTTTCTAATGGTTTTGATAGCGACGATAGTGAGGAAATAGGTCTATGATTACCCAAGACGCTATTATCAGTTGAGCCATTTTTAAGTAGAGGATAAACTTTAGCAAATTTAAAGGCAGTTGGAAAGTAGTTTTTGGACAGGCACTGGTTATATATGAACTTTAAGGACTCACTAATAATTGGCGCAGCACACCGAAGAATTCTATTACTGATGCCATCTAGGCCTTCTGAATTTGTTGCTTTGAGATTCGAGAGATATTTATATACTTCTGCAACAGACATCAAGGGAATCTTAGGGGGAATATTTCTAGAGCACTTCCCTTCACAGAATGATGACAGTGAATTTAAATTACATATTGAGTCTGGTATTGAGGACTTTAAATTCTCTATTTCTGATTGAAAGAAGTAACTGAAATCCTCGCATGTTATAGTGTTTGGTATTGCTGAGGCAGAGCAAGAGAAATGATGCTGGATGGATTGAGACGATGGCATAGAGGAATATCATCAGCAGAGTTGATCCAGAACACCAAAGACCGAGATCTGTGGAGAGCCATGAACGCTTACGCCAGCCGGCAGGGCATTTGACCATGATGATGATGTCTGTTTTTTTTTTTTTTTTTTTTTTCTGTAATCAGCACTCTTTCAAAAATACTGCTTGGATAAATATATGAGATATAATTTTCTTCCCTTTAGCAAAGAACAACACACACACACACACACACACACACATACACACACACACACACACACACACACACACATACACACACACACACACACACTTACTGGACACAGTTGGGCAGATAGATATGCTTGTCTTTGACGGAACCTTCAACTGTGGGACACTCTCTATAAAAGACACTGACCAGTGTGTTGTTGGGCGTGTCCGCAAAGATGGACATTTGTATCGGGCGACCAGCTAATGCACCACTAGTGAGACCACATGAAATCCTCAGAACGTTACCTTCTATATGCTGGATTTGAATTTCTGAAATGATAGAAATCTTTATAGGGAATGTAAGACCTGTTGTATCAGTCATGAAACCCCGAATACTCGTCAGCATAATCATCTTCACAATCATCTTCAAAATCATTATCATCAATATGATTATGATAGTGACGACGCGTATGATGATAATAATGATAGTGATAACAATGATGATGATGATGATGATGATAGTAATGATGATTATGATGATGTTTTGTTGATAACGTTGATGATGATTATAATAGTGATGATAATAATAATCTTGATTATGATGTGATGGTAGAGATGATGCTATGAAACTGATGATAGTGATGATGTCAGTGATTCTAATGATCATGATTGTGATGATGATAGCGATGATGGTATTGTTGATGATGATGTTGATAGTGATTATGGTAGTGATAATGATAGTGTTGATGATGATGATGATGATGATCATATTAGTGATAAAGATTATTATGATGATGTGGGTGATGATGATACTAATGATAATGGATATGATAGTGATGATAGTGGTGATGATAATGATGATGATGATGATGATGATGATGATGATGATGATGATGATGATGATGATGACGATGATGATGATGATGATGATGATGATGATGATGATGATGATGATGATGATGATGATGATGATGATGATGATGATGATGATAATGATGATGGCGATGATGTTATGTGATCATGATAATGATGATAATAGGGATGATGCTGGTGATGTTGTTGTTGTTGTTTGTCCATCAAGAATGACGATGACCATTCATTTACTCCAGTGTAGTTGAAGGTATGTAGCCGTGGGTTCTAAGATGGCTGATAAGGCCTAGTTTGGCTCGAAATGTTCTTTGACAATGTGGGCAAGGAATGCTTGACGTTTCTGGAGGAGGATTTCCTGCAGTGGTTTTTCTGTCCTGCCTTTTCTTCACAGCTCTTGCAGTCCTGGTTGCCTCACATATGACTGCACCCTTCCGTAATGATGCACGCCACGAATTTCGGTCTCTGGCTGCAGTCTCCCAGGTGTCATGATGAATTCCAAAAGCATTCAGTGAAATTCTCAGTGTCTTTAAAGCGTTTAATCTGGCCACCTTGGGAGCGTTTACCACAACGCAGTTCGCTGTAAAAAAATTCGTTTAGGGAGCCTGTGATCTGGCATGCGAGTCAAGTGACCAGCCCATCGAATCTGATTCTTCATCAGTAGAGTGTGGATACTGGGCATGGATGCTCTTTCTAGGACTTCAGTGTCTGGAATCTTGTCTTGCCATTTAATCTTCAGTAGCTTCCTTAGGCAGACTGTGTGGAAGTGGTTTAATTTCCTAGCGTGTCGCTGATAAACAGTCCAGGTTTCACAAGCATATATCAGTGTGGATAATACAACTGCTTTGTAGACTTTAGCTTTGTTCGCAGGCTTTCTCAGGTCTGTCCCATACATTCTTGTACAGTCTGCCAAAGGCCGCACTGGCCTTGGAGATTCTTGCATTCACTTCGTCATCAATTGTGGCAGCTTGTGACACAGTGCTGCCAAGATAGGTGAGTTTGTCCACAACACTTAGTCTATGATCATTCACTTTGATATTCGGCACAGTGTGATTATTCCCTGTAGCTGGCTGGTACATAACTACAGTCTTCTCCAAGTTGATATTGAGCCCATAGTTGGCACAGGCATGTGAGAAAGCTGAAACATTATGTTGCATGTCCGCCTCTGAGTTGGCGTACAGAGCGCAATCATCAGCAAACAGGAGCTTTCTGACGGTGTCGCTGTTACTTTTGGTTTTAGCTTTCAGCCTTCTGAGATTGAATAACTTTCCATCCATACGGTAGTTGATGTCTATTCCAATGTCGTCGTTCTCGAAAGCTTTCATCAGCATGGCTGAAAACATGAGGCTGAACAGTGTTGGTGCCAGGACACATCCTTGCTTCACTCCATTGGTGACAGGAAAGGGTTCAGACAGTTCGCCATTTTCCTGTACTCTTGCCTGCATGCCATCATGAAATAGCCGCACTATTTGGACAAACTTTCGTGGACAGCCATATTTTGCCATAATCTTCCACAGTCCTTCTCTGCTGACTGTATCAAAAGCCTTGGTAAGGTCAATGAAAGTGGAGAACATTTCGCAGTTCTGTTCCTGACATTTCTCTTGCAGCTGCCTTGCAGCGAAAATCATGTCATCAGTTCCACGTTCTTTTCTGAAGCCACACTGACTCTCAGGAAGAAGACCTTGATCGAGATGGGCTGTGAGGCGATTGAGAAGAATTCTGGCGAGTATCTTCCCTGCAATTAAAAGCAAGGAGATGCCTCGGTGGTTGTCACAGGATTGGCGGTTTCCTTTACGTTTGTAAAGGCGTCCTTGAAATCTTGTGGCATGGTCTCGTTCACCCATATGTTTGTAAAGACTTGGTGAAGCTGCTCTGTTAGGACCGGCCCACCTGCCTTGTATATCTCTGCTGGGATGGAGTCAGGACCAGATGCCTTGCCGCTGGAGAGTTGCTGGATGGCTTTGTTTACTTCAACTATGGTTGGCAGGTCATCAAGTGTCTCAATGGTAGGAAGGGGGAGGGAGGCAGTTGATGGTTTCATCATCGAAGAAGGAAGTTGCATTTAAGATGTTGCTGAAATGCTCTGCCCAGCGTTGGAGGATTTCTTTCTTATCGGTGACCAATGTTCCCCCGTCTGCACTGAGGAGGGGAACTATGCCTGGTGATGTAGGACCATAGACCGCTTTCAGTGAGTCGTAGAAGTTTTTCATATCACCTCTGTCAGCAAAGCCCTGAATTTCATCAGCTTTGCTGCTCAGCCAGGAGTCCCGCATGTGGCGAAGTTTCTGCTGCACTACTCTCTGAATGTTCTTGAAGGCATCTTTTTTTTATCTTGACTTCGGGTAATTCAAATGCGCCTTGAGGAGAAGATGTTTCTCGGCCAGCAATTGGTTGATGTCTTCGGAATTTTCATCAAACCAGTCTTTATGCTTTCGGGGGGCTGGACCCATGATTTCCATAGCAGTGTTGTAAATTATGTCCTTTAGGGCTCTCCACTCTGTTTCTGTATCCTGTTTAGCTTCAGCATTGGGCTTGAGGCTGTCTTCCAGCATATTTACAAACGACTGCTGCATTTTCTAGCTGTTTAGGCGAGTGACATTTAGCTTTTTTTGCATTTTCACCCCTTGAGAACGCCGTGGTGGCCTGATGTGAATGTTTTTTTTCGAGACAATGAGACGATGGTCTGTCCAACATTCGGCACCACACATGGATTTTGTCACCTGGCCGTCTTGTCTGTCACTCCTCCTGACAATGACATAGTCAATGAGGTGCCAGTGTTTCGAGCGAGGGTGCATCCACGATGTCCTATTTCTCATGGGGAGACAAAAATTGTGTTCGTAATCAGGAGATCATGTTCGGCACATGTCTGAGGGAGGCGGAGTCCATTGCTGTTACAATTTCCGACTCCATGCTTTCCAATAATGCCACTCCAAGAGGTGGTGTCCGTGCCTACTCTGGCATTGAAATGCCCAAGGAGTATAAGTTTGTCTCCTTTAGGAACAGATGTTAATACATTGTGCAGGTCCTCATAGAACTTGTTCTTGACATCATCTTCGTTGGTCATAGTTGGTGCGTAGACACTCACAATGGTTGCATGCTTCCTTCCATTCAGCAGGGGCAACTTCATGGTCATGAGCCTGTCGTTTATAGCCTTTGGAAATCCAGCTAATTTGCCGACCAGGGCCGACTTAATGGCAAATCCCACACCGGATTGGCGTCTTTCCTCGCTTTTCTTTCCACTCCAGAAAAATGTGTAGCCGGCACCTATTTCACAGATTTGGCCTTCTTCTGCAAGTCGTGTCTCGCTCAAGGCTGCAATGTCGATGTTGTACCTGCCCAGCTCTCTCCCAATCAGTGCTGTTCGTCTCTCTGGACCCGACGCGCCGTCTCTGTCAAGTAGGGTGCGTACATTCCAAGTTCCAATTGTTAAGGGAATATGGTTTACTCTTTTAGCTTTGCTTGTTTTATCTTTGTTTGTATGCCGACCGCAGTTAAGGGTACCCACCAACCGCGGCTAGCTGGTTAGGTAGTGATGGAGCAGACAATGTTTAGGGCACCTTTTCTAGCCCCTTCCTCATGCTATGGAAGTGAGCATATGACGTTGGATGAAGAATGACTTGCGCGAAGATTTGGATTAAAGTGAGGAAGAGTTGCGCAATTCGTCGACCTCACTCTCTCGCCTGAGTCCATCTGAGTCCAGTGGCAAGACAAGTCGAGACGACTGGAGACGAATACAGGTGCAGTGGATGACCAGGGCGCTCTACGTGCCTTGCCGTGCTCATTACGCTCCACAACGCTCTGCAGGTAAACGCCGTCTTGCCCGTTGAATAAGGAATGATTTCTTCCGCGCAGTCTGCCGAATCCTGTCTTCACATGCTGGGTAGGCATACCCTACTTTACCGCTTGGTTTGACACCAAATCGGATACCCATGCCTGGTTTAGCCAGCCTCTCACAGCTGTTGCCGGGGGGGAAGGGGGGTTGCCGATGTCGCATGCTGACAGGTACTAGGAGCCACAGGCACGAGCTGGGTGTCAGGCTTGGACCAATGGGGGATGGGTCCTGAAAAAGACAGATGCTGGTGATATTGATGATACTAATGATAATGGTAGTTATAATAATATTGATGTTACTGGTGATGATATTGATGATGATGATAGTGATGATTTGCATTCCTCAAGTTCCTACCAATGAGAAACTTGATGACCTGCCAACCATAGTGGAAGTAAACAAAGCCATCCAGCAACTCTCCAGCGGCAAGGCACCTGGTCCTGACTCCATCCCAGCAGAGATATACAAGGCAGGTGGGCCGGTCCTAACAGAGCAGCTTCACCAAGTCTTTACAAACATATGGGTAAACGAGACCATACCAAAAGATTTAAAGGACGCATCAATAGTCCATCTTTACAAACGTAAAGGAAACCGCCAATCCTGTGACAACCACCGAGGCATCTCCTTGCTTTCAATTGCAGGGAAGATACTCGCCAGAATTCTTCTCAATCGCCTCCCAGCCCATCTCGATCAAGGTCTTCTTCCTGAGAGTCAGTGCGGCTTCAGAAAAGAACGTGGAACTGTTGACATGATTTTCGCTGCAAGGCAGCTGCAAGAGAAATGTCAGGAACAGAACTGTGAAATTTTCTCCACTTTCATTGACCTTACCAAGGCTTTTGACACAGTCAGCAGAGAAGGACTGTGGAAGATTATGGCAAAATATGAATGTCCACGAAAGTTTGTCCAAATAGTGCGGCTATTTCATGATGGCATGCAGGCAAGAGTACAGGAAAATGGCGAACTGTCTGAACCCTTTCCTGTCACCAATGGAGTGACGCAAGGATGTGTCCTGGCACCAACACTGTTCAGCCTCATGTTTTCAGCCATGCTGATGAATGCCTTCGAGAACGACGACATTGGAATAGACATCAACTACCGTATGGATGGAAAGTTATTCAATCTCAGAAGGCTGAAAGCTAAAACCAAAATTAACAGCGACACCGTCAGAAAGCTCCTGTTTGCTGATGATTGCGCTCTGTACTCCAACTCAGAGGCGGACATGCAACATAATGTTTCAGCTTTCTCACATGCCTGTGCCAACTTTGGGCTCAATATCAACTTGGAGAAGACTGTAGTTATGTACCAGCCAGCTCCAGGGAATAATCACACTGTGCCGAATATCAAAGTGAATGATCATAGGCTAAGTGTTGTGGACAAATTCACCTATCTTGGCAGCACTATGTCACAAGCTGCCACAATTGATGACGAAGTGATTGCAAGAATCTCCAAGGCCAGTGCGGCTTTTGGCAGACTGTACAAGAATGTATGGGACAGAACTGGAAAAAGCCTGCAAACAAAGCTAAAAGTCTACAAAGCAGTTGTATTATCCACACTGCTATATGCTTGTGAAACCTGGACTGTTTATCAGCGACACGCTAGGAAATTAAACCACTTCCACACAGTCTGCCTAAGGAAGCTACTGAAGATTAAATGGCAAGACAAGATTCCAGACACTGAAGTCCTAGAAAGAGCATCCATGCCCAGTATCCACACTGTACTGATGAAGAATCAGATTCGCTGGGCTGGTCACTTGACTCGCATGACAGATCACAGGCTCCCTAAACGAATTTTTTACAGCGAACTGCGTTGTGGTAAACGCTCACAAGGTGGCCAGAGGAAACGCTTTAAAGACACTCTGAAATTTTCACTGAAGGCTTTTGGAATTCATCATGATACCTGGGAGGCTGCAGCCAGAGACCGAAATTCGTGGCGTGCATCATTGCGCAAAGGTGCAGTCACTTGTGAGGCAACCAGGACTGCAAGAGCTGTGAAGAAAAGGCAGGACAGAAAAACCACTGCAGGAAATCCTCCTCCAGAGACGTCAAGCATTCTTTGCCTACATTGTCAACGAACATTTCGAGCCAAAATAGGCCTTATCAGCCATCTTAGAACCCACGGCTCCATACCTTCAACCCCACTGGATGAAATGAATGGTCATCATCATTCTTGATGGACAAACAACAGTGATGATTATAATAGTGATTATGATGGTTACATTTATGATGATAACGGTGATTGTGTTAATAATGAAGATGATATAATGATGAGTAGGATGACAGTAATGATAGCAGTGATAATGATGATGATTCTAATGATGATGATGGTGCTAATGACGATGTTGGTGGTGTTGGTAATGATTATGATGCTTATGGTGATACAGATGATACGGATGATGATTATGATGATGAGAGTAATAATGATATTGATGATGATTATGGTGGTGGTGAAAGTAATGATGATAGTGATGAAGATGGTGATGATCATGATGAAGTTGATATCGACTAAGATAAGACTCTCAGTAACTTACTTTCAAACGATAAGCAAGTAAAATATTAACTCTGTGAAGCAGTTTTTGTGTTAAAAGGTACATATGGGCAGAACAGAAAAGTAACACTAACCTACTATGCATGCCGTAAGATGCTAATGAGGAATGTTAGTGTGAGACTGTCTATATTATTCAGTTGAATGCTTCAGTACATAATTCAGCATGAATACGTTTGCAAAAGTTTGTCAAACATGGAAAATGAAAAAATGAAAAAAAAATCCCTGGAGGATTATAGTCTGTCCGGAAATTAATGCCGTAATTCACGATCAATTATTTTGAAAACTGTCTATTGCAATGTTATGAAATTTTTCCTGCCGTCTTATATTTATCCCCACCCAAGGAATATGTCTTTGATAGGACCAAAAGCAACTTAAATCATGGAAAGCGGCGACATTTCTTTGATGTTTTGTTGAAAAACTAGTGATTTCTCGCTAACAAACTTGTTTTACAGTAATGAATACCCCTGCCACTTCAGATGACAACACAAGGCGTATCCGGATTCGTATGGGAGTGATTGCAATAAAAGAAGTAGCTTAAAAGTCGACAAGGTCGACTGCATTGCACCGGGTTTTTATCCCATATGGCTCAGTCTCTTTCCGCAGCGCAGAAAGAGTCGCACAAAGCACGAACTCCGTAGCTCCAGCGACGACCCTCGAGAGTCTTCGAAACATGCACTCGTGAAATGAAGGACGCGGCCCGGAATCGAACATACAACCTTCAGAGCCCGAGTCAGATGGCTTGATTACTACATCACCGAGACTCCCGAGAGGGGTGCAACGTGTAATATTAGTAAAGACAGAGAATTTATAGAGGCATAGGGTAAATAATGTGTAAATTGACAGGAAAGTAGAAGGAGTATATTTCTTACCTTATTTTTCACTTCCTTCTTGTTTCTTCAGCTGCTAGTTAATAATTGTATACAAGTATTCATATTACTAGGATGCAATTAGCTTTTTATATTGAGTTCCGAATTTTGAGTGGAATTTTGAGCGGAATATTGAGCGTATTGGTGGGGTATATGTGTGGGTGAGCAGGGGATTGTGGTGGTTGGGGGAAGTATGTGGGGGAGTGTGGGTGGGAGATGTGTGTGTGTGGATGGGGAATGTGTGGGTGGGGGTGTGTGAGTGGCTTAGGGATGTGTAGGTGGGTGAGGGAGTTGTATATGTCGGGGTGGGATGTGTGAGTGGGTGGAGGATGTGTGTGGGGGTAGGGGTATTGTGATCGAGAGATGTTTGGTTGGGAGTGGGTGGGTGGGGGTGTGTGGGTGCGTAGTGGAGGATGTATACGTGAGTGAGTGTGTGTTGGTGGACGGGTAGGGAATGCGTGTGTGGGTGGGGAGAGGTGTGTGGTGTGTTGGTTGGTGATATTGTGTGGGTGAGGTATGTGTGTGTGGGTGGGGGATTTTTGTGGTGTGTGAGTGGGGGTATGTGGGGTGGATGGGTAAGGGTATCTGTGTGGGTGTGGGTGGGAATATTGTGTGGTATCTTGGTGGGGGATATGTGTGTGGTGTGTAAGTGGGGATGTGTTGGTGAGGGATATGTGTGTGTGTGGTGCGTGGGTTGGGAATAGTGTGTGGTAGGGGGTGTATGTGATGTGCGGGTGGGGGATTGTGTGGTGGGGGGTTAGGTTAAGGCATGTGTGGGTGGGTGGAAGTTGTATGTGTGGGTGGTGGGGTGTGTGTGAGTGGATTGGGGATGTATGGGTGGTTAGGGAGATGTGTGTGTGTGGGGGGGGGGTAGGGACATGTCAATTGGTGGGGATGTGTATGTATGGTTTGGGGATGTGTGAGTGAATGTGCGATGTGTGGGTTGGTGGGGGATTGTGTGTGTGGGTGGGGAATATGTTGTCGATGGAGATGTGGCTGGGGGAAGGGTGGTTTGAGGTGTGGGTGGGGAGAGGATGTGTGGGGTAGGATGTGGATGGGCGTGGGATGTGTGTGTTGGTGGGGGAATGTTTGTGGGTGGCGAGTGTGTTTTGGTTGGGGGATCAGGTGAGGGCAGTGTGTGTGGGTCGGGGATGTGCGGAAGGGGGATGGGTCGGTTGGTGGGGTATGTATGTGTCCCTTGGTGTGCGTGTGTGTCGGTAGGTGGGGGTGTGTATGTTTCCCTTGGTGCGCGTGTGTGTGGGTAGGTGGGGTGTTGTGTGGGTGGAGTGATGTATGGATAGGTGGGAAATGGGCTTCATAACATGGTAATTAGCCTTGTTTATGTTTACAACATTCATTTCACAATGTTTATTTTTCTTCCTATGTAAATGTATAATGCTCTTGATGAACGAAAGACGAGTGATTGGAAGGGCCGAATGTAAGACGGGCCTGCGCGCCCAATTTGTGACCCTAATAAAGTTGATTTGATTTGATTTGATTTGATTTGAGTTCGTGAAAGCTTCCAAATAGCTGTGCATTAATGTGCGTATGGAGTGACCAGAAATGATACCGCAATTTAGTCATCATGTGTCCATTTTTAAGGATCTGTTCAGTTGTCTGTGTAGTTTGTTCACACGTACATATGGGTGACAGACCCGCTTTCAGTCTTCGTGAAAGACTGTCTACTCTGCTGTTTACTGTTCAGAGACGGAACATGATTACCTGTTTTGCACTATGAAAATAGTTGTCAGTGTCTCTGTAGTGGGCTTTCTCCTTAACGACAAAGATGTTGGTCCTCTTTTCATTGAAGTTTATAGATTGATTCGTATGCACATTTGTTGTCCCCTAATGTGACAACGAGTTTGCTGTCACGTTTCTTGTTAAGCCACAATATGTCAGTTTCCACCGCAATATTACTCTTCTGTTTATATTCAATGCGTTTAGTGTGTTTGTTTGTTTTTTGTTTTTTAAATTGCCAGTTGTTTGTCACCACTGAGGGCTTGCGGAATTGAAAATTCATCACTGTGGAATACAAACTGTTGCCATTGATATTGTGTTGATGCTGTAATGTTTAGGGCCTACAATTCGTCTGAATAGTTGGCGCAAAATATCCTAGTAAGTATGCACGTGGATTAAGGTCTGCGATCTGCTCAGACCTTAATCTGTGTCGAACGATTCCAGTAGGTTGATGACTGCTCTCGGTTGCATAAAATTCAATCCATCCTTTCTCCATTAGTCCTCTTCCTCTTTCAACACATGGTCCTCACATTTTTCCAGTAACTTTTATCAATATTTAATAGCGCGGACTGGATTAGTAACTTGACGTCAGACAATTTGAATATAGTATTGTCAGCTGGCACCTGTCCTTTAATTTTAGTCCACACAAGTTCTATAGGATTAAAATGAGAATGGTACGGCGGAAGTCTAAAGCACCCTTGACGATGCTCTTCTATCAACTTGTCCTTTTGATATATCTTGCTTTTTGGCGTCTGTTTTACAAGGGACAACAATTCTAGGTAGAAATCCATCCATCCATCATATGAAATGCCGGTAAGCGTGGGCGGTCATTTTCTGCCATCTCACTCGATCAACAGAGTCGTGGATCAGTTCCGTGTTTCTGTCTCGACCATGCCACAAGGCCAAGCCATCCAGATACTTGTTTCTAGGTCTTCCCCTTGGTCTGTTCCCCTCGATCTTACCAGTTGTCACCAAGTTCTCCAAATCATTTCTTCTCATAACATGCCCAAGAAATTGTGACTGTCTACGTCTAATGTCTCTGATCAGTTTACGATCTTCATTTGTTTCTTGAAGGACTTGTTCATTGGTCTTTCTGGCTGTCCGTGGTATTCTTTGCATTTTCCTCAGAAACCACATTTCTACAGCCATCAGATGTTTTTCAGCCTGGCTGCTCATTGTCCAAGCTTCACATCCATATAAAAGTACAGGTTCTATGTGGCATTTCAACACTCTAGGTAGAAATACGTTTTTGGAAATGGTATGTTTTCCATTCGGAGCCATATCTTTATTGCTCCCTTTGTGCTCGATGCTGTAGGTATTTTGTCTTCTTGGGCAACAACATTTATATCATGCATTGTCCATAATTGGACACGACGGTCTATCTAGGGATGGAAGCACAGTATTCTCCAGCCAATCTCTAAATACATTACCATTCATCTCATTAAGATAATCCATATTGTCTGTATGCTTTGATACGAATACGAGTCCAGAATTCTGTAGTACGCCATTATGCGTATTACCAACATGGGCCATGACCAAAAGCTGTCCTATACTACTGGGCACATATCGCTTTATCTGTCCATCAACTGATTGCCATTCCTTATCACTTGTGTGGTGCGCATTGATCTACATTTCATCCAAACACACTATGCCATAATTTTCTTTGCGCATTTCCCTTATTTCACGTAGGTATCTGCTTCTCATGGCACCTAAATGCGGTTGCTCGCAAAGAATATTTCTACCGCCCTTGTACTTTCTAAAAGTGAAGATAATGTCCTTATAATTTTCCACAAAGTTGTCTTTGATAGCTCTATGTTATTGTTCTTTCTCAACCAAACGTTAAGTTTTCTTACAGTCACTGTTTCTTTGGCATCCAGCATTTTTATAATGCTGGATAATCCTGGATATAAAATCCAAGATTTTTATAAATTTAGGAGTCTCCATGGCGAAGTGGTCAAACCTTTTTGACTCGGGCTCCAAAGGTTGTGGGTTCGATTCCGGGCCGCATCCTTCGGTTCACGAGTTAAATTTTTCGGAGACTTCTGTGGGTCGTCGCTAGAGCTGCAGAGTTCGTGCTTTGTGCGATGCTTTCCGCGCTGCGGAAAGAGACCGGGCCATATGGGATACAGTCCGGTGCAATGAAGTCGACCCTGTCGACTTTTAAGCGACTTTTTAAAGCATTTTTATAATCCATCCATCCATCATGTGCCATGCCGGTAAGCGTGGGCGGTCATGTTCTGCCATCTCACTCGATCAACAGAGTCGTGGATCAGTTCCGTGTTTCTGTCTCGACCATGCCACAAGGCCAAGCCATCCAGATACTTGTTTCTAGGTCTTCCCCTTGGTCTGTTCCCCTCGATCTTACCAGTTGTCACCAAGTTCTCCAAATCATTTCTTCTCATAACATGCCCAAAAAATTGTGACTGTCTACGTCTAGTGTCTCTGATCAGTTTACGATCTTCATTTGTTTCTTGAAGGACTTGTTCATTGGTCTTTCTGGCTGTCCATGGTATTCTTTGCATTTTCCTTAGAAACCACATTTCTACAGCCATCAGATGTTTTTCAGCCTGGCTGCTCATTGTCCAAGCTTCACATCCATATAAAAGTACAGGTTCTATGTAGCATCTCAACACTCTTTTTCTCGTTTCAATTGACATCTTTTTATTGGTCAGTATGTTTTTCATCTTGCTAAAGGCTACTTTTGCCATGGCGATCCTTGTTGTAATCTCTTCAAGGCATCTCCCATCAGATGTTATTACTGTTCCGAGATAATTGTACCTATTCACTTTATGAAGAATATTCCCATTTACTTGTATATTACACTGTGGTATTTCGTTCTTCCTAGTGACGACCATAATCTGTGTCTTTTTACAATTTAATTCTAACCCTTGTTTTTCACTGTGTGTAACAACCGCATCTACTAAATTTTGCAGGTCCTGTTCATTGTCTGCAATCAAGACTGTATCATCTGCATATCTAATGTTATTGATGCATCGTCCCCCAATGTTGATTCCTTCCATATTTTCAATATTTCTGAAAATATTTTCACTGTACAGGGAAAACAGATCTGGAGACATTACACATCCCTGTCTCACACCTCTCTTAATAGGCTGATATTGGCTTACTTCATTATCAACTCTTATGGCAGCTTGTTGTTTCCAATATATGTTTTTTTACAAGTCTAAGGTCTTTCCCATCAATTTGTAGATCTTCAAGCATCCTTATCATGTTGACATGTCTCACTTTATCAAAAGCCTTTGTGTAGTCAATAAAGCAAAGGTGTAGATCTTTGTTTACTTCTATAGAACGTTCGATTACGGTTCTCAGTATATACACAGCATTTACTGTACCCTTGCCTACTACAAACCCACATTGTTCTTCTCCTATTTCAGGTTGTATTTTCCTCCTAACTCTTTGCATGATAATTCTTAGCAAAATCTTCGTGATGTGACTCATTATACTAATTGTTCGATGTTGATCACATTCCAAGGCTCCTGATTTCTTTGGGATTGCAATAAATACAGAATTACATAACTCATGAGGTATATTTCCAGTATCATATATTGTATTAAGCAGACTGGTAACTTTATCTATTCCATATTCTTCTAAAGCATTAATCATTTCTGTTGTGACGCTGTCTGGACCGGGGGTGAACACAACATGATTTTCTTGGCATGTGTAAAGAAGGTAGTTTGCCATTGCTTTCCTTCCCAGCAGTGACCATACTGGTCAGTGACCGTAGCCATTGTCTCCTCAAAAAAGGAGATCCTCTGCCTACCGTCGCGAAGGTGGAGACCATAACCTACAACTATCTGTCGGCTGCTCTCAATCTTCATCCACCACCTGCACACATGGCTTCACGTAACCCTGATCGGGGGGCTAAACGGGTACTCCACCTTGCCCAAGGGTGACCCGTAGGCTAGCGGAGGGAAGGAGGCGCCTTACTTCTCCTTTGATAGGGGATACCCCTACCCCGCTACCCCTTATTTTTATAATAGCTCGCCTTATGACATCTTTGTCAAAGATGTCTACAATAACCTTTCTACCTACCGTTTGGTTAGTGCATGGGGGTTTATTTCCGGATTCCTGCCATCAGCTTCTTGGCAAAAATATGTGTACAACTTCATAGCGATGAATCCTTTTTTCGAAGAGTCACAAACTGGGCACGCAAACCCATCTTACATTCGGCACTTTCAACTACTCATCTTTTGCACATCAATTACCAATCATGCATGTTACATTCACATTTTTAAAAAAAACACACCCACATTGTCAATTGAATGACGTGAACATAACAATGCATATTATTATTCTTTGAGAGAGACAGCCACGCACACATGCATAATAAATATACATGCCTACATACACATTTATTGACACATACCTCATTTAAACACACACAGTTATACAGCCACTCAATAACGCACAAACACACTCCGTCACACATACATGAGAGATATAGGGAGACAGCCAGAGACAACTCTGGACAGTCTTGTGTCACGGCACGGAACGGAATCAGTCCACATATGAATTGTGCCACGGCACGGAAGGGAATCAGTCCAAACATGAATTGTGTCACGGCACGGACGGGAATCAGTCAACACATGAATTGTGTCACGGCACGGGCGGGAATAAGTCAACACATGAATTGCGTCACGGCACGGACCGGAATCAGTCCACATATAAATTGTGTCACGGCACGGAAGGAATTAGTCCACACATGAATTGTGTCACGGCACGGAAGGAAGTCAGTCCACACATGAATTGTGTCACTGCACGGCAGGGAGTCACTCAACTCATGAATTGTGTCACAGCACGGAAGGGAATCAGTCCACAAATGAATTGTGTCACGGCACGGCAAGAGAATCAGTCCACACATGAATTGTGTCACAGACAGCAAGACAATCAGTCCACACATGAATTGTGTCACGGCACGGCAAGAGAATCAGTTCACACATGAATTGTGTCACGGCACGGCAAGAGAATCAGTCCACATATGAATTGTGTCACGGCACGGCAAGAGAATCAGTCCACACATGAATTGTGTCACGGCACGGCAAGAGAATCAGTCCACACATGAATTGTGTCACGGCACGGCAAGAGAATCAGTCCACATATGAATTGTGTCACGGCACGGCAAGAGAATCAGTCCACACATGAATTGTGTCACGGCATGGCAAGAGAATCAGTCCACACATGATTTGTGTCACGGCATGGCAAGAGAATCAGTCCACAAATGAATTGTGTCACGGCACGGCAAGATAATCAGTCCACACATGAATTGTGTCACGGCATGGCAAGAGAATCAGTCCACACATGAATTGTGTCACGGCATGGCAAGAGAATCAGTCCACACATGAATTGTGTCACGGCACTGCAAGAGAATCAGTCCACACATGAATTGTGTCACGGTACGGCAAGAGAATCAGTCCACACACGAATTGTGTCACGGCACGGCAAGAGAATCAATCGACACATGAATTGTGCCACGGCACGCAAGATAATCAGTTCAAACATGAATTGTGTCACGGCAAGGCAAGAGAATCAATCCACACATGAATTGTGTCATGGCACGCAAGAGAATCTGTCCACACATGAATTGTGTCACGGCACGGCAAGAGAATCTGTCCACACATGAATTGTGTCACGGCACGGCAAAAGAATCAGTCCACACATGAATTGATCCAGCTGTTGAAGATAAGGGAGGTCAGCGTAGCCAAATGGATGAGGGCGCTAATTCTTAAACATCCGGTGTGCTGATGCCGAGATAGCGGGTTCAACTCCTACACTGATCAGGTGGACTTGAATCTTGACTCCTGTCGCCAGCAACGCGGTTAGGCGATAAACCGCTAAGGCCTGTGGCGTGTTTAAGCTTGCAGCTACGGTTTGCAATCGCATTTTCCTCATGTTGGACTGGTAGTACATGGTTCCGTCGCCTTGCTACTGAGTGAGTGCGTGGGCGACACTTTGAGCTGTGAAATTCGCGGGGAATGTTTTTACATCTGTCCTGTAAAGTGATCTACATGTTCGGAACAATGTCTACACACTTACTTACTCACACACACTCACACACTCACAAACACTCACACACACTCACACACACTCACACAATCACACTCACACATACTCACACACACTAACACACACTCACACACACTCACACTCACACACACACTCACACACTCACACACACTCACACACTCACACACACTCACACACTCACACACACTCACACACACTCACACACACTCACACACATTCACACACACTCACACACACTCACACACTCAAATATATAACACAACTGGTGAGAGCCTCCCTGTCACTGATCCTTATTGGATGAGCGTGCGCCACCGGCCTCGCTCAGAAAAATACAGTGAACTAAACTCTGTCAGGGACAGATGAGCTCATCACATAGGTCTTCATCAGGCCAAGACGAGAAAAAAAAAAAAACAGAGTGCGGAACCCCCAGGGAGCACCCCACTGGAAGATCCCACTATTGGACAATTTCCCCATCTCCCAATTATCCCCCATTACTAAATTCTTAACTAGTAGAGCTTATCAACACTTCACTACTCTATTCTCAACTAACAGAGCTAATCATCACTTCACTACTCTATTCTCAACTAACAGAGCTAATCATCACACTCTAGCTAGTTTCAACCATGCTACTGCCTAAATTAATTAGGCCTAATTATACAATAGGTTCTACCTTATACAGCACCGCAGTTCTACTAAATCACATCTACATTTGCCATGACAGGCACGTGTAAATTTAAATCTAATTAATCCCGCACACGGTAGATGTTATTAAAATCCATTGCTGCAGTGCCAAAGCACGTCTGCCTAAGTCAACTGTCTGAGTTACACTAGCTATAAACAAATCATGTTTTTATCCAAGAGCCTTGAGTTATTCCAGTGACGTTCCTTTGATGTCAAAACATCAGATGGTTCCAGGGCTGATTATCCATTTCAGGAATCTTCTCTCCCTTTTGTTCAACCAATGTCACAAGTAGTTTCCCCTTTTTATGACAACCAACACAGCTAGCGTCTGTCTTTGATTCCGCTGGTCGGCAAAATAACCTTGACATATTTTCTGTCTATCCAAGAATTCTCAAGGTCAGCGGTGCCGTTTGATATACCTGCCACTTGTTGTAAACAACTGCAGCTGTGCATACAGACAGTCTCTGTAAATTGCATCATCTTATTGCTAACGACAGTGGTATTCATGACAGTAATGCTGGACGAGTTTTACTCTTTGGGGATTTAGATTCCGTTGGCTCTCTTCCACTCAGCGCTGGCATGTTTGCTCTTCCAAGCGAATCTAAGTATACGGTGGAGTTTCTTAAGGACATTCTGGCACCTCTTGTATGCTGTGTATGGCACATCGTTGGGCCCTGGTGCAGACTTTCCATGTGCCTTCTTAATTACTGCAACGACCTCGTTCCACAACGGATTCTTAGAGATGAAACCCACAGTTGGTTTCTCCGGGCATTTGAGCTCATCCAACTCTCCGAGTGGAACATCTCCCTTGGCATCTAAGTAGGTCTTCACGGGGTGTTATTCCAGGTCCTCTTTGCTAACACTGAGGCTGCCGGATCGTGGCTGTTCGAACAAGTCTCTCGCAAACATGTATGGTTCCCGGAAGAATTTCTCACGTGCCTTCCGGATTTTCTGTCTGTTTCTGCAGAACCTATCCGCTAGATAGAGGGCTTTGTGTCTGGCTTTCACATGTTGCTACATCTGGTGCAAGCCCACCTTCTTATTCCAGCTGCTGCTTTATGCTGTTTTCAAGCACCTATATTCTGTTCTCTTACGTCCTCTAACAGCTTCTGCCGCCTGTTCTTCTGCAGGCTAGCTGCTTCGTTTCTCACGCTGCTACCAAATTGACGCAATTAGTTTAGGTATACAATCTCTCTAAACCGTTGTACTTTTTCTTCTAGTGACGTGTGTTTAGGCGTATCCTCTAAAACACGGGACAACGTCTCATCTAGTCGCACCCATTCTGCGTTCTGGGTGGCAGAGATGAACTTGATCTTCGCTCTTAGACTATCGGAAGGTTGCTCGAGCACGTCATAGGGACATCGACTTGAGTCTTCTCAGCTCTGTGCGGTTTTCCCTGGCTGGGATCTTTTAATGCCTTATCCGTATTCCAAGCGTGCTGCCTATTCTCATGTGACGTACTCTCTCACTTCTTTTGTCCATCGTGAATTCACATTTCCGGACAGGAGACGAAGCTTTTACCACAGACGCACGCTCAGCCCGGTCGATCGGCTGAGTTCGTGGTCAGTTGGACGGTCTGTGTTGTCAACGGTGGATCCTTCATTCTACACCCCCACCCCACTCCTTTCGGAGTATCCAAGGGGCATCTATCTGTTCTTCCAGTCCACGCGACAAGGACATTATACAGCATTAGGGGTTGTCAGCCCGGTCTTCTGTCGGCCCCACCGTTTCAATGGTGGAGCCAATTCCACCACTGCGCTGCAGCAGTGCCAGTATTCCCAGGGGGTCACTCTCTCTTTCCAGATTGTCACTCCGTCTCTCCGTACTGTCTGATGAATTGGCCATAAATCAGTGATAAAACCTCCACCGTGGAGCAAAAAAAAAACACGGCAGGGTGCTTTGATCGCCAGAAGCTACCCCCTTTCCCGAATGTCTCTGCCCTTTCACTTTTTTACATTCTCTAGATGCGGGACCGAGCGGGTCATTACTCCGAGCCTTTTTCCCCTGCCGTGCGAGGCGTTCGGTCACTCGCGCTGTCCTTGTGTTGTTCCGTGTTTGTCCCATACCTGCAAACAAGTCTGCTCCAAATACTCCCTTCCCTAAGGGATGAGAGCCCTGTGCACCCGGTGCTTCGTGCCCTCAAACCATCCTAGTACCTGTTCTCGTGGGGAGCTAGCGTCTTCCCCAGCCACTGCCTCTGTCGCCTCCGTTCCTTCTTCGTGCCCCGTTCACGGCGCCGCAACCTGGGAAGCAGGCTTCTCTCCTGGGTTCTTCGAACCATCTTTTGGTCCCTGTTGCGGAGTGCGGATTTTGTAAGACGACTACCACTCTTGTCTGAAGGTTTAACTTCGGCCGAGATTTGCATGATTTGGCCACTGCTAACGTGCGGCGATCTGGCCCACCGAACACGCTAGGATGAAAGGCCATAGAGCCGACACGAGGCAGTGCAAGCTCCAGCTAGTCACTATCATTGAATATAAGAAAAAGAATCCTGTGGTGCAATATAGAAACTGTTGCTGTATAGCAGTGAATCTCGGAATGTCATAACTGTCATTTACTGCCAATATAGTATCTTGCGGTGTATGGCAGGGGCTCTTGAGCCTGGAAAATTAAGGCCGCCTGTCTAGTGCATTCGCCGCAAACTGTGCAGGTTAGAGTGTTATTTTTGCCCCCGAAAGAAAACTCCACATCTTACCAAGGATTCGAACTCGGGTACCCGAAGGAAATTCCGGCATTCTAGTCACTCGTTCAGAAAGAAATGGCAAACTGCTGAACGTAAAAATTGCCTAGACATCAACAACGGGCAGTAAAAATGCTGGTGTTGACTGCAACGTCCTTTAAAGGATACCCAACTTTAAAAAAAAAAACAGTCACTCCACCAGCCGCTCCCCATTTTGGAATGTAAATGAACAAATTAGGAAGAACTTGGCGGCAACAGAGACAAACATCTTTCTTTAGTCATGGGATGAGAAGAGAGGTATTGGAGAACATCGTGACAACTGGAAAGATCGAGGGGAAGAGAGGCAGAGGCAGACCATGAGAAATGATGCTGGATGAATTTAGGCGGTGGCATGAAGGTATATCATCAGCAGATTTGATCCAGAACACCAACGACTGAGACATCTGGAGGGATATGAACGCCTACGCAGCTGGAATGGCACTTGATGATGATGAAGATGTCGATTATCACTTACATAAGAGGATAGAAGCAGAGACCATAGAACGCACTAGAGAAATACAAACTGAAAGCTATAGTACGGCCACGGCGGGATTCATTGAGCAAACATGTTTCTATACTCGTATGTACCAGTTTCGGAAAAACCCTTTGTACACATAATTATTTCCCTGCAAGATTACAAATCTGAAAGCAAGCGTTCCAGAAACTCGTTAGGCATTTTAAAATTCTGATGAATAATGAAAACAGAAGTAAACGCAACGCTGGTATAATTCTTCAGTGTGCGTTTTATTGGCATTAATTTCAGTGTTAGACAAACAAAAACAAACATGCATGTATATAATGAAAAAGGCAAACATTTTGCATGTCATATTTCGGTGTTTCGGGCCGAGTGATGAATCATTTCAACCAAAAATATACAAAATAAACTATTGTGAAAGAAAAAAAAATGTACTACTGCTACTTTTACTACTACTAGTGCTACTACTGCAACTATTACTACAATACTTACTACTACTATTTATGTTACATCAACAATAACATATTCTACTACAACTACAGTTACTGCTACTATGTCTGTTACAACAACAATAACAATAACAATTATTACTACTACTACTACAGTTACTATTACCACCTGTATTACAACAACTACTACTACTGCTTCTGCTACTACCACTCCTCCTGCTACTACTAATACATGTATCACTATTATTCCCGTTACTACAATTACCACTACTTCTGTTACTACAACAACAGCAACTACTGCTACTACTGATGCTACTATTGCAACTACTTCAACTAACACTACTACTTCTGTTACTACAATAACTACTACTACTGCTACTACAACTACTATTTCTTCTTCTTCTACTACTACTACTACTACTACTACTACTACTACTACTACTACTACTACTACTACTACTACTACTACTACTACTACTACTACTACTACTTATACTACTACTAATTTTTACATAAACCAGCAACATTCTCCCAATTTTTACATAAACCAGCATATTCTCCCAATGTTTACATAAACTAACAACATTCTCCAAATGTTTTCATAAACCTAGAATATTCTCCAAATTTTCCCAGAAATCAACAAAATTCGACACATTTTTACATAAATAGCAATATTCTATAAATTTTTAATTCAACCAACACTATTCCCCCAATTTTCCAAGAAACCAACAATAATCTTCCAACTTTTACATAAACTACCAATATGCTCCCAATTGTTACATAAACCAACAATAATCTCCCAATGTTTACATAAACCAGCAATATACTTCCACTTTGTATACAAACCAATAATATTCTATCAGTGTTTACATAAGCCAACAATATTCGCCACATGTTCCCAGAAATAAAAAAAAAAAAACAATTCTCAGAATGTTTACATAAACCAACAATATTCTCCAAAATTTCCAAAGACCAACAATATTTTTTTTCTGGTGATTGGTTTCCATATCTTTGATTATATTGCTCATATACTCTCGCTTCTGCTTCCGTACTATTTTTGTAGCCTTTTTACATTCAGTTCTATATTGCTGTTCATTTTGGATGTTGTTGATGTCAAGCTTCCAGTACAATGGCGACAGGATGACGCGTACTTTTCGGGGGGACGCTATTTAGTGTTTTCCTTTGGATTTCGTGTGATTTCCTATGGATTTCCTCCGAATAGTGTTTTCCTGTGGATTATGTGATGTTATTTTGTGCTCTTTTATTGGAAGTTTTCAAAAGAAGCCACGGAAGGCAGGTGGTGGATGAAATTTGAGGGCAGCCGACAGATATTCGTTGGTCATGGTCTCGAATTCACGACGGTAGGCAGAAGAGATCTTCTTGAGTCAATGGCTGCGGTCTCCAACCAGTACGGTCACTGCCATAGAGGAAAGCAACGGCAAACTACCTCTTTAAAAATGCCTAGTATATCATGATTCGCTTAAAGACTGATCATCGCAAGACAAGGACAGAGACGTTAAAAAATTAGCAACATGGAACGTTAGGACGTTAAACAACGACGGAAAATTAGAGAACATAAAACAATAAATTGAAAAGGAAAAAAAAATAATAATTTAGGTATGTGCGAAACGAGATGGACAGGATCAGGCATCAAGATAGATGACGATTTCAAGATTATTTATTCTGGAGGTGAAGATCGTCATAGGGGAGTGGCAATTATTTTGGACGGGAAAACATCAACATCTGTTCAAGGATATTGGGCCGTGTCGGACAGAGTTCTACTAGTTAAATTAAGTGGCAGAGCTTTTAGCATAAATATTATTCAAGTATATGCACCAACAGGAGAATCCAGTGAAGATAGTGTAGAAGAATTTTATAATGACATATAGGCTGCCTTAAAGAAATGTAAAAATTTAGAAATAAACATCATAATAGGGGACTTCAATGCAAAAGTAGGTAATCAAGGGGACAGATACACAGTAGGAAACTATGGTTTAGGAGAGAGAAATGAAAGAGGATACAGACTCATGGAGTGGGCAAAAGAACAGGAAATGATTGTAGGAAACACCTGGTTTAAGCAACACCCTAGAAGATTATGGACATGGAGGAGTCCTGATAGCAGGATTAGAAACCAGATTGACTACATTCTCATTAGCAGAAGATTTAGAAACACGCTAACAGTAGCAAAAACAGTTCCCAGTGCTGATTGTTATAGTGACCACAGATTACTCACAGGAACATTGAGGATAAAGTTGAAGAAAGTCAAGTATATAACAGGAAACACTAAATATGATTTGTGTACATTGAGTAATGACAAGGAAATACAAAACAAATTCAACATAGAAGTACAGAGCAGATTTGAAACATTGTCTGATCTAGAGATATTATTCCAAGATGTGGATGATCAATGGGAAACGTTGAAGAATTCAATCAATGTGGCTGCAGAAACAACTATTCCAAAATTAAAGAAGGTGGGTCGTAAGAAATGGATGACTGAAGAAATTTTACACCTCATGGAAACAAGAAGACTCAACAAAAATAATTCTGTCACATATGAAGAAATCCACAGACAAGTCAGAATATTATGTAAGGAGGCAAAAGAATCATGGCTTGAGGAAAAGTGCTTAGAAATTGAAAACCAACACAACAGTCAAAATACCAAATTAGTGCACTAAAGAATTCAGGAACTTACTAATAAAATAACAAGTACATCAACAGGGTGTCTAAAAACTAAAGATGGCAAAATCATAATAGAAAAAGACCAGATTCTACATGTATGGACAGATTATGTGAAACACCTTTATGATGATAACAGAGACGAACAGTATTATATTAGATTCAATAATGAAGGACCGCCAATTTTGGAGATGGAGGTTCGAAATGTTCTTAAGCATATGAAAGCTGGCAAGACCCCCGGTGCAGATAACATCACAACAGAAATGATTAAATCTTTAGAAGAATTTTGACTAGAGCAAGTCACCAGACTGATGAACACATTATATGATACTGGCGATATATCTCCTGAATTATGTAACTCTGTATTTATTGCAATCCCAAAGAAATCAGGAACCTTGGAATGTGATCAACATAGAACAATTAGTATAATGAGTCACATCACAAAGATTTTGCTAAGAATTATCATGCAAAGAGTGAGGAAGAAGATACAACCTGAAATAGGGGAAGAAAAATGTGGGTTTGTAGAAGGAAAGGGTACAGTAAATGCTGTGTATATGCTGCGAACAGTTATTGAACGTGCTATAGAAGTAAACAAGGATATAAATCTTTGCTTTATTGACTATACAAAGGCTTTTGATAGAATTAGACATGTCAACATGGTGGATATGCTTGCAGATCTACAAATTAATGGGAAAAGCATTAGACTTATAAAAAACATATATTGGAAACAACAAGCTGCAATAAGGATTGATAATGAAGTGCGACAGTATCAGCCAATTAAAAGGGGTGTTAGGCAGGGATGTGTGATGTCTCCAGATCTTTTTTCCCTATACAGTGAAAATATTTTCAGAAATGTAGAGGATATAAATGGAATCAGCATTGGAGGACGAAACATCAATAACATTAGATATGCAGATGATACAGTATTAATTGCAGACAATGCGCATGACCTGCAACAATTAGTAGATGCGGTTGTTGTACACAGTGAGCAACTGGGGGTTAGAATTAAATTGTAAAACGACACAGGTTACGGTCGTCACTAGGAAGGAAGAAGTGCCACAATGTAATATACAAGTAAATGGGAATATTCTTCAACAAGTGAATCGGTACAATTATCTTGGAACAGTCATAACATCTGATAGGAGATGCCTTGAAGAGATTAGAACAAGAATCGCCATGGCGAAAGTAGCCTTTAGCAAGATGAAAAACATTCTGACCAATAAAAAGATGTCAATTGAAACGAGAAAAAGAGTGTTGATGGGATACATAGAGCCTGTTCTTTTGTATGGATGTGAAACTTGCACAATGGGCAGTCAGGCTGAAAAACATCTGATGGCTGCAGAAATGTGGTTTCTGAGGAAAATGCAAAGTATACCATGGACAGACAGAAGAACCAATGACCAAGTACTACAGGAGACAAAAGAACATCGTAAACTGATTAGAGAAATTAGACGTAGAAAGTCAAAATTTTTTGGACATGTTATGAGAAGAAATGGATTGGAGAACTTGGTGACAACTGGCAAGATCGAAGGAAACAGACCAAGAGGCAGACCGAGAGGAAAATACCTGGATGGCTTGGCCACATGGCATGGACGAGACAGGAACACTGAGCTGATCCACGACACTGGTGATCGAGTGAAATGGCGAGTCATGACCGCCCACGCTTTCCGGCATGGCACATGATTGATTGATTGATGTCATTTAGCCATAGCTGTCTGGCATTCTTTTTTCCTAATGACTGCTTCTTCACAGTTTTGATTGAACCATCTGTTCTTTCTATGCGTGGTTAACACACTGAGACATTCTTCTGCGGTAGTTTGAATTGTATTCTTGATGTTCAACCAAGTTTGGTAAACACTTTCCTCCAACGGGTTTTGTAGAATTTCAAGTTTACATTTTATTTCATCTGCAAATTTCTCTTTGACTGTAATTTCTTGTAGTTTGTCTCTGTTATATGTTGGGTGTAACCTTTGTAGTTTAGCATAGAAAGCTCTCTTAAGTTTTATTTAAAATTTTGCCCCGACGAGGAAGTGGTCGCTGTGGCACTCAGATCCTCCATAGCTTCTAACTTGTTGTCTGTTTGATGCATTTTTGTTGTTAATTAAAATGTGATCTATTTGATTATAGGTTCTCTTGTCACATGATTTCCAAGTTTGTTTATCTATATCATTTCTTTGCAGTCTGGTACTGCTGATCTGCAGTCCTTTGGCTTCTGCTAGGTTGATGACTCTCCATCCATTATCATTTAAAGTTGTATGTAGGCTTTCCATACCGACAACGTTTGTATGAGTTTGTTTTCTACCTATTTTTGCCTTGAAGTCTCCCAGCACAATCAGGATGTCCTGTTTGGGGGTTTCTTCTATGACATCTTCCAAATCATTATAAAAGACTTCTTTAATATCATCTTCTTTCTCTTCAGTAGGTGCATGTACATTAATCATCGTTATATTTTTCCATTTACCTTTTATTCGTAATTTACTAATCCTGTCATTAACAGCTTTAAAGTTTAGAACGTACCCCCATAACTCTTTTTTGATGACAAATCCTGTTCTTAATTCATGTTTATTTTGGGTGTTTCCACCATATATTATAATAATTCCATTTTGCTCTAAAGTACCCTCTCCTGGCCACCTTATTTCTCGAATAGCTGTTATATCCATTTGATATTCAACCAGCTCCCGGGTTAGTTCTTCGGTCGCTCCAGCTCGATATAGTGTCCGTACATTCCATGTTCCAAATCTCAAAAGTCCTCAAAAATCCCCTGGCAGTTGGAAATCGAAAAAGAGTAGCCTAACGGCGCTGCCCGGGCAAAATTTCGAGTTAAAAATCTACCCAAAGTATTTCAGGATCCTCGCACTGATCTGAGTTTCTCCAGACTCAGGTTTGAGTTAGGAGGAGAACGGAGTACTTATGGGTTAAACCCGTGTGCCGTGATGTTGATCCATCGACTAAAACTAAAACTAAACATTGAGTATCCTTCTCAGGAATCTCATTTCGGTTGCTGTGTGACTGATCAGACTAATGCGCGCTGTTCGAAGACAGTCATAATTTTTTGGCCACATTATGAGAATACGATAACTGAAACATGTTGTGACAACCGGAAAGATTTGTGGAAATAGACATAGACGAAGACGCGTAAGTAAATTCTTGATAGTCTTGTGTTATGGTATGGAAGGGAGTCAACACATGAATTGATCCATGCCGTCGGAGATCGTAATTTGTGAAAAGGCAAAATTGCCCACCGCAAGCCAGCCAGATACGGGATGATGGTGAATCAATTTTATAGGCGCGGTCATTTTACCATCTTCCTACTGATAAAACGATACAGTCAACGGAACTATCATCTGTATCATATTCTCATTGCTCATTTCTTTTCTCTTTTTCTGCCATTTTTCAGGTGTGGCAATGGTAGCATAGTGTGAGTAGGAATATTGTGTTGTAGAGTGCTTTCTAAGTCCAACGTGTTGGTTTGCGATATTGCATCTATTTTCGATCTCCTCTTCTGATTTGCCATTTGATGATATTATACTTCCTAGGTACTTGAAACTCTTTAGTTGTTTCAGAGGATGCTCGTTTAGGTGAATTGTTGTTGTTTTTTCTTCTTTAGTTATAGTCATTGCCTCTGTTTTAATTGTGCTAATTTTCATGTTATTTTCCCTACACATTTTGTTTAGACTGTTCATGTGGTCTTGTTGCTTGCTTGCTTGTGTTCGTTGGCTTGAGCTCCAACGCGAAGTCCTGTATGTCGGATGAAGGCATCCTGTTGTCCAACATCAGTGTGATGTCATACAGGACCTGAGTTTTGCGTGAGTATCCATTGTCCCATGTCTGGCTTATTGGTGTGCAGACTGGTGGTTCCTCGCCGTACAGGCAGACACTCTCCGACTTCGGAGGAATCGGCGATCCTACTGACTTTAGCCAGGACCCCGAAGGGACCTGTTGCCCAGGTCGCTCGACGAGGACGCGTCAATAGGTCTTGGCCAGTATATAACCCGGCCCTGGTGCCTTGGAAACACCTCTGCGTCCCATGTGGTCTTGTAATTCAGCTTCTGATTTTGTTATTAGTGCTTCATCGTCCGCAAACAGGAGTTCTCTAATAGTGTAATGTGCAGATGGTTCTTCTTCTGTGTTCTCGTAATGTGGTGTTCTTGGGGTCTCTGTTTGGTTGGTTTCTTTATATATATTGTCTATATAGGTTATGAACAAGAACAGGGACAGGAGACAACCTTCACGTACTTATGGTGAAGGGCTCTGAGTGCCCTCCAGTTTCTCTCACTATGCATTCTCTGTTGTTGTATTAGCGTCTACATAGGTTTGTTAGACGTTTACTTACTCCATATTGTTTAAGAATTTCCCACAGCTTGTTTCTATCTACTCTATCAAATGCCTTTTCTTGGTCGACAGAAGCTAAGTAGAGTGTTTCATTAAATTCGATAGATTTTTCTATAAGTTGTCTAAGAGCAAAAATGGCATATGTGCATCCTTTGTTTTTATTAAATCCAAGTTTTGTTTCGCTTAGGTGGGGTCTATAGTAGGTCTTAATTTTTTCTCAAGAATGTTGCAAAATATTTTCCTAGCATGACTCATTGGGGATATGCCTATATAGTGTGTGCAGTCTCTTTTGCTGCCTTTGTTTTTTCCAAACTAGGATAATCATGGTGTTTTCCCAGTCTCGTGGTGTCTGTTGTTCTACCCAAACATGGTTGAATAGTCTATGTAGCCATGCTGTTACTACGTCTCTTGCTGCTTTAATAAGTTCATTTGGTATTTCATCTTGTCCCGGTGATTTGCTCAATGGGGCTAATCTGACAGATTCTATAATTTCTTCTTTCAGTATGACTGATTCTAGTTCTTCAGTGGCATCTGTGTCAGTTTCTTGAATTCCTGTGACATCTGATGGAATGTTGAGAAGTTGTTCGAAGTACTGCTTCCAACTTATTGGGATTTGTTTTTGTTCACTTATTGGTTCTCCATTTTTGTTGTTGACTATTTCAGTTGGGTCTAAGGGTTCTAATCTGATTCTCATTGCACCTATCTTTTTATAGAAGTTTCTAGTTGCCTCCTTGTAATTATTATTTAGGGTTTCTCCATATTTCTCCCAGTCTTTTTGTTTTTCTCTCTTTACTATTCTATTCACATGTCTTCTCGCTATTTTATTGTCTATATAATCTCGTTCCTGTTTGCTCATCAACCACTTTTTATATTTTTCCATTTTGTCTTTTACAGCTTTCTTTACCTCTGCGTTCCACTAATTTTCTTTATCCATGTTTTGCGTTTTGTTCGTGGTTCCCCATGCTATTTTTTCTGTATTTAAAATGCTTGATTTGAACATCTCCCATTCTTCTTCCACTGTTTGTCTTTCTATAGGTAATTTGATAAAGATGTCAGCTAGTTCTTTCTCATAATATTTCCTCACTGCCTCGTTTTGAGGATTTATTAAGTTTACTGATTCGCATGGCATGTATTTTCTGGGTCTTTGCTTTCTTTTTCTGTTGGTTCTTATTGTGGCAACAATTGCTGTGTGGTCTGTGTTTACACATAAGTTGGGTACTTCCATTGCAACTAATATATTTCTCTTTCTGTTATTTCTTGTTAATATAAACTCAGTTTGGCTGTTGGTATCTAGATCATTCCATTTATACCAGGTGTATATTTGTAAGTCTTTGTGTTTATAGAATGTGTTTGTTATACAGAAGTCGTGCTGGCGGCATAGCTCTATCAGTCTACTTCCGTTATCATGTCTTTCATTATGATTATCTCCAAATATTTCAAGGTGTTTTTCTTTGCCCACTCTGTTATGTCCTAGTCTTGCATTGAAGTCTTCCATAACTATGATGTTGTTCTGCTTATCTATTTTATTTAGCACGTCATGGATGTCTTCGTATAATTCCCCGCATTCTTGCTCTTTACTGTTTGTATTATATGGTGCGTATATTTGTACATATGTTGTAATTGTTTGTTCTTTTTTGTCACTGTTATGATTCTTTCTGATATATATTTTATTTCTAGTATTCCTCTTGCTAGCCGTGGTTCAATGACTATTCCCACACCATGTCTTGTCCTTTCTTGCTGTTCTACGCCAGAGTAGACAAACATGTAACTGTGGTGGAGCTCCTTGCATCCTTCCCCCTTTATGCTGGTGTCCGCTATTCCCATCAGTCCAATTTTCCTCGCTTCCATTTTTCTATAAGTATTTCTTCTTTACTATTAAACCAGCAGACGTTCATTGTGCCTATTTTTTGAATCGCTGATTTATGTCATAGGCAATTAACATTGCCAGGTCTAAATCCATTTGGGTCAGTCCGTTTATACATTTTAGTTTTTCTACAAGCAGTTGTGGGACTAGGTGGAAAATGCGGAGGAACAGACTGAGAACCCATATGTGGAAAGAATGAGATTTTGGGGGATCGGCAGGGGTTCTGGAAGAATCTCAAAACTGAGAGGGAAGACCAGGAGAACTTTTAATCAGATAACGGTGAGAACGATTAGTAGTATGACTCTTCGCTGGCTGTTGAACGAGGGGACTGAGCACGTATGGGAATGTCCTGAGTGCAGTGATGTCGGTTCTTTAACTCAACTCTACGAGCAGTATGAATATCCCTGTCGGCTTGTAGGCCAGTTGCAGGTTTAGGACAAAAATTTCACCACAGGGAGTCCATCCCCTATGGCAAGCTATAGCCCTGTTAGCCCATGACATCGAGGACATGGTTTCCCGGTCTACACCACGTGGAGGTGGGGATGACTTGTGTAGTCTGCGGGTCATCGGCAGGCCACTAATTTTCACTTTTCACCCCTCCTGGGAGATTCTAGCCAATCCTAATCCTGCTGGCTGCAAGGCCAGGTGCAGTCCACACCTTGTAGGACAATAATGCTCTTACCAAATATTGTAGATATCTTGTAATTGTATCTGTGAAGCATGTCTTTGATGTGTTGTGTACGTTTGCCAAGTATGTGCGTGTAACTAACTGTCTGGTGTTGTTGGGACATGTGATGATATACATCTTGATCCTGTTTGTGAAAATTAGGTCGAAAGGAAAGTCGGTTTTATTCCGCAACTTTCTGAAACCCACTATGTGGGATTGTGTGTATGTTTAATTTGGCACCACTCCACTTACCAACTTGTGTAAACGTGTGGAGTATATTTGGGATGAAATTTTGATGGCGGGGAAAAAACAGTGTCGTCTGCATATGCAAGCACCTTCCTCTCTCGTCCCCCTGGTATGAATGGGCCTGTGATGTTAGTGTCTTGTCTGATTGTTTATAGTATTGGATCTAAGGCCAGCACATATAGGAGCGATAACAGAGGGCATCCTTGTCTCCTAAAACTGATAAAAGCAGTATGAGGGAAGCAGTGCAATAGTTTTCATATTAGTAAGTAGTGCAATAGTTTTCATATTGTACATGGTGAGATCAAGTGGCAGAAATATATTTTAAAAATATGAAAGATGAGTATACATAAATAATATGAATTAGCATGCTATAGGATTATGTGTGTGTGTGTGTGTGTGTGTGTGTGCGCGCGCGCGCACTCACACACACACTGCTGCACACAATCCCTGAAACTAATATGCACAAACTCCCACACTTTACACACACACACACACACACACACACTGACCACTGTTGTGAGCACCCACACACACATGCAAACATATGTTATACAGATGCATTGAAATGTAAATATCTAGAGGCAACTCCACCATCCGCCACCCGGTGGACGCGCTCAGTAGAAGGACAGGCACCTACCCCAGCTGATTATAGGCATCATTCTAACAAAAAGTATGTTTTGACTAGACAATCAAATGAACAAGTATTATAATGTAAAGTTCCGTGTGCTGAGCATTGAAATTACTGAAGATACCACGAAACAAAACAAATGACACGATGACCCTAGTATAGCGGTATATTGTCCTTGTATCCAGAAGGTAAGTCACATTTGGCGATATATTATCCTTTAGAATTAAATCAGTTAATGTGTCCAGGGTGATATTTTGTCCATTTTGTCATGGGAGACACTACCTTGTCAGGTTGTGTGTATGTGTGTTGTGTTTGTGTGCGTATGTGTTTTGTAGTATTATAAGTTGTTTTCAAATCCTGTTGTTGTAGTGATACTTCCAATGTTGTCCCAGCTGCTTGGACTTTGCTCGGAATGCTGCATCAGCTGATATCCAAATATCAATCAGTACCGACTACTTTTTACATATGTATCATAATGCGATGTACGAATTGGAACTCAGATGGACAGGCCATGTTTCCCTCATGTCACTGAGTGACTTCCATAAAACACGTGACATGGCAAACAAGATTCAAGCACTTGCGATCCGCGGGGGAGATGACACAAAACACATAGAAAGCCCCAATAAAAAAATAAAAAAACTGCGTATTTTTTGTGTGAAAATTTGGACAATATTGCTGGTTTCATTGAAAATCTGGAGAATATTACGAGTTTCATTGAAATTGGGAAAATAAATGTGTTGGTTTCTGTGAAAATAGGACAATTTTGTTGTTTTCTGTGAACATTGGGAGAATATTGGTGGTATTCGCTCGGTCATGGCATCTAAACGGAGAAAAGTGTATCCAGAAGTCAAGAATTGAGAAAGCTTCAAGAAGTGGTGAAGACACGAAAATCCAGCATTGAATCATATCAACCTGGTCATCATAAGCACACTTCTACCACGATGTAAACATTTCCGGTTTATTATATAATCGCTGGAGCCACGAGAAGAACCCACTCAAGAAGGATGGGTGAGTATGGGTCCCACTACGCGGCCCTGACAACCAACCGATGTTTGTTAAACTAATCAATCTATTAATGTAATATGTACATCGGTTTCTGGCAAAGGTATTTTCCTAACTTGTGAGTAAGAAATATCGTCCTAATATTCTTCCTTACCATTGCAATTTTCAGGCGACAAGTTAGCTTCATTGACAGCTGTTACCTCATCGTAATTGACATGTTGCAATGTTTTGTCAGTCTTAGTGTACTCATACATAGATGTCGTCGTGTTCATCAGGTTCGATGTACTCCAACGTGTTCATTTCTGCTTGGACAGTTTTCCCAGATGAAGACACACGTCTACATTTTGCTTAATAAGACAGATAAAAATAAAAACTTTATATATATATATATATATATATATATATATATATATATATATATATATATATATATATATATATACATATATACATATATATATATATATATATATATATATATATATATATATATATATATATATATATATATATATATACATACATATATATATATATATATATATATATATATATATATATATATAAAACAAAGTGTATGTATGTAAATATGTATGTCCTTTATTTTTTCGCTAACGGCCCATCCGATTGAGATGAAATTTTCTACACGTCTTCCTTTCATTCCAGAGCTGCCAACTGTGATATTTTTTTAGTGTGAAATCGCCTGCTTACTCAGTATTATTTCATTTTTCATTTTTCATTAAAATTTATATATAGCGAAGGGAATTAACTCTAGAAAAAGTTATTTCAAGGGGCATAACTTTTAATAACATTGTTGTATAACTTATAGTCATATTGTTGTATCGTTTTCAAAGATTTATAAACTATTTGTCTATAGTTATTTACCGGCATATGAGTTATAATAAATAATGATACAATCTTTAAGGCATTTTCAAAGTTTACATAAAAATAATGCATAATGCATAACATTGTAACTCATCTTTCTATACTTAAGAAGTTATCTAAAAGATGTTGAACAATATCATCGCATCTTTAGTGTTTTCCGCCATCATATCGGCACGATTCGCTTGACAGCACTTCTCAGCGCTATCAAGCCAAGACGCCTTACACATTTCAAGCAGCCTGATACGGGGGGAAAATGGCACGTCGTAATAGCACAAAGAAACAAGCAGCTTCCAAGATGCATAGTGAGAAAACCGACCAGACTATCAAGAAGACGAACCTGCCTTTGGAGAGTCTGCATGCAAGCTGTAATAAAGTATCTGAACCTACAGTCAATGAAACTACCAATAAGAAGAGCGACGACTACCCACAGACGAACACAAAAACTTGTGAGAGGAAGGAGGACCAAGACACCAGAATCAGAAACACTGATTCAAACACAGTCAGATGGGTGGTCAAGCGGCTAAAAATGGAGCTTACTGATCAACAAATACAGAAGCAGCTGCAGGAAGAAAATCTTCACGTCAACATTTTGAAGGCAGAGCGGATTCTTACCTACTCAGAATTAAATGAGATGCTCCACACCAGGGACTGGGCGAACCCGGGCCGGGTCAGGAAGGCAGACAGACAGACAGACAGACAGACAGACAGGCAGGCAGGCAGGCAGGCAGGCAGGCAGACAGACAGACAGACAGACAGACAGACAGACAGACATATAGATAGATAGATAGATAGATAGATAGATAGATAGATAGATAGATAGATAGATAGATAGATAGACAGACAGGGAGGGAGGGAGGGAGGGATAGACGGAGGGAGAGACAGAGGGATGGGTCTATTAGACAGACAGACAGACAGACAGACAGACAGACAGACAGACAGACAGACAGAGATAGATAGATAGATAGACAAACAGACTGACAGACACAGACAGACAGACAGACAGACAGACAGACAGACAGACAGACAGATAGTCGGTAACGGGAACGAGAACTTATATGACTACTTATATGAATTAAATGAGATGCTCCTCACCAGGGACTGGGCGAAGCCGGGCCGGGTCAGGCAGACAGACAGACAGACAGACAGACAGACAGACAGACAGATAGATAGATAGATAGATAGATAGATAGATAGATAGATAGATAGATAGATAGATAGATAGATAGATAGATATATAGATAGATAGATAGATAGATAGACAAACAGACAGGGAGGGAGGGAGGGAGGGATAGACGGAGGGAGAGACAGAGGGATGGGTCTATTAGACAGACAGACAGACAGACAGACAGACAGACAGACAGACAGACAGACAGTCGGTAACGGGAACGAGAACTTATATGACTACTTATATGAATTAAATGAGATGCTCCCCACCAGGGACTGGGCGAAGCCGGGCCGGGTCAGCTAGTGTATATATATATATATATGATTTCAGAGTTCTAATAACTATCTATATTCTATATAAGATTTCAGATGTCTAATAATTATCTATATATGATTTCATAATTCTAATAATAATTATCCTTGTGTCAGGTCTTAGTCAGATATGACTAAGCTACCGTACGACAGCAGACGGTTCTACCTGCTTTATGCTGGCGCCGAATGTTGGGCGATTCTTACCACACTCGACACCCCACATTGTGCCGACGGAAGAGGGCAATTGGGAGGGTACAAACCTTATCTAGTGCGAGGGAATGCAACCTAAAGACAAAATGTCATGGCAGGGCAGACCAAGCCCTAAGCATTGGTTGGCAGCTGCTCTAGGATCGAAGCTCCGAGAGGCGGACAGTTAAAGCATTGCTTTGATGATACGGCAGCTTATCTTGTTCCAGATTTATTGGTATTACCTTTCCATCTGGAGTAAATAGGCAGGCCGAGAGAGGGATCATGCTGCATGGGCAACATATGGTCTCTATAATTTAGATCAGGCTTTGTGCTAAGGGGAGGTATAACTCCATCGCTGACCGGTCTCGGAATCAAAGCGAGAGGCAACTGTTACGGGTTACAAGTCCTTGTCAGTTGGCGTAGACATGAGGCGGCACGAGTTGCCTATGACTGTGTGAGACACCTACAGGTGTCACTGATCAGCTACTGCCCGCCTCAAGCTGGGCATCCCCCAGCCAATTGGGTGCTGATCTGCTACTGCCTGTCTGCTTCAATGGGTGCTTAGGGCTAGGAAAAAATCTGAATCACAGGCTGAAAAACCAATGTACCAGGAACTACAAAAAAGAAAAATAGAAACTTCAAACTACGATTTGCAATCTGGAACGTATGAACCATGTGTCCAGGATTTCCCGCAGACCAGACAAATCAACAACATTTCAACCACAATTAACGCAAGTTTAGCGTGAAACTTTCCAAATTTCTGAAAAGTTTGATGTAGAATTCGAAGATCCATCTACAATTGATGGTTTTCTAATTGAAAGCTCCAGAAAATTAATTAATTACGGTTCCGAGTGTGAGGTTCAATCAACCTCGCTTGTCACAACCAACGGGTCATAGGCGGATTATGAAAATTGACTTCAAAAATATGTTCCGTGATGTTAAATGATTAAATAATAGTACAAATATGAAAATAAATTATTATTAATCTTTAAACTTGTGTTCTCTTTAACTTTAGTAGTTCAAGTTGCACGTTTTGAGTGTTTTGAGTGTTAAAAAGTGAAAGTGTACATGCCAGTCTCAACGATATGCGCATGCGCAGCCGCCATTGCCCATGGCCATGCGTTTCCCCATTCATGAAAAGCACATCTTCAAGGAAAATGTTGATTTCATCGACAAGTTAAGCTTGTCTAGAGATGAAACTTTCCAAATATATGTAAATTTGCACGCAGAACATGAAAATTCATCTAAAAGTTATGCCTATCTATTATCAGCGCCTGAAAAAAAAATTAATTACGGTAAGCATGAAATATAATGTTATTTATATAAAAGGTCACGATGATTTCAACCAATCGCTGTGCACGGAATATTAGGCAAACCTTTCCTGGAAAACCCAGGATGACGTGTGTTATTGTCACGTGAGATTTGAATGAATGAATGACGTCGAAAGAATGCATGGTCTGAAATAGCGCGAACTGGGAAACACGGTGGATCATGGCTGTATGATTCCGTGCATGATTTCGGTTTTCATTTCCGGTCGCGGCACGCTGGAACTCTGGTGACAGTGGTGAACCCTGCGGCAATCTTGGATATATCGTTATCGGTTCAGAAGACCAACTTCCGCATCTTAGTACCACCTTCCTTTGGAACAGAACTGCAGCTATCCATCGTACAAGGTGGGGGTACACTTTCAGTCTGAGAAGGGCTTGTATCAAGTGCTCGAAGGATACTTTATTGTATGCGTCCTCTAAGTCTATGGCGGCCACACATGTCTCTTCTCTGATCTCAAATCCTTCATAAACATCTTGAGCAAAGACTGCCACATTCAGCCATGACTCTTTGTTACGTCTAAATCCTCCAAGTGTGGGCGGGAAGCAGTCGAGTTGTTCCAAATCACAAGCAAGGCTGTGTGCTACAATTTTCTCCAGTAGCTTGCCAACAGTATTCTGCATCGTAATGATTCTGTAGCCGCTTATCTTGGAATGGTCTTTGTTCGGTTTTGGCAGCGGCAGCAAGTAGCTGTGTAGCCATTCCTCTTTGATCTGACCCCTCTGGATACTGGTGTTGAATTCTCAGGCCAGTTCTTCCATGTCATCATATACATCACCAGTAGGTCACGATATTGGATGCCGTCTTGGAATGGGGCGGTGTTAGGTGATTTCTTGAGCATCGCACGTATTGTCTCAGCTGTGATTATGCATTCTTCGTCTGTCCCGACCCCCTCGCACAACTGAGAGAGTGTCGTTGTGGTCCTCTGTCTCGCGGGCTGGTCTTTCTGGTCAGTCCGCTCTATCTAGCGTGCACGAGAGGCCTTACCTTTATCCGCACCCGACTTTTTCCATGTGAGGTCTGTGCCTTGAAAGTCTGGAATACCCATACGTTGTGCAGCACCGTTCATGCTCTTGTGGAGGCGCCAGAATTTCGTAAGAGATCGCTCGGAGCACAAATTCCTGCAGAACTCGTTCTATTTCTCGGCCTTAACCTGTTTGGTGCAGGATTTGAATAAAGTCATCGTCCTATGGACCTCAGTCTTCAGGTTCGCCAACTCAACCTGTGGCATGTTAGCCTTTCTGGCTTTTTCCCAGTCTTTGACAGCCTGCCTCTTTCCCAGCCATGCCTTCTCGACATCTCCATTCCACCATGGTGGCTGCAACCATCTTTCTTGTCTCCTGCGGAAGGTAGTTAGTTTTCTTCTTCTGATCTTGCTTATGGTGTCTCGACCAGTGTTGTCATACGGGAAGGCATTTGTTTTGTTTCCTTGACTCCTGGCCCTGTCTTTCTCAATCAGGATGATACAAGGGTAGTGGTCACTGTCGTGGTATCCCAGTGTGCCCCACCGGCACCTTGGTGTGATGGTGGGCGTCACCAGAGCCACGTCTATGACGCTGTCAGAATCACCTGGTCGAGTGACCATCCTAGTCACCTTCCCATCATTTAGACAGACTAGAGCAGCAGATGCCATGGCGTCCTCCAGATCTTCTCCCTGTCTATTAGTGATGCTATTCCCCCATTGACTACCTCTGGCATTGAAGTCCCCACAGTAGATGATATGCCGTTCATCCATATCGAACAATCTCTGCCATTGTCGTACGTAAACCTTCCCATTTCGCACATAAACGTTCACGATTATAAGCTGCACTGGCGTCATTATTCTTAACGCCTGCACTTGCAGGGCATCACTGTTCCAGGCGGACATATCGATCTCAGACACTAGTATGTTGTCGCGGACCAGAATGGCCTGTCCGAGGTGCCGCCTGTTAAAGATTCCCTGAAACCCCGCGACACTGACTGTTCCGTCGCCGAGCTGTGTTTCTTGTAAGACCACAATATCGTTTCCGTACAGTAATTTTTCGAGAATGGGTCGACGTTGACTAAATGATGCACAGTTCCAGTACAGTACTCGAACGTGTCCGATGCCCAATCTGTCACACTTTAACCGCTTCCGGCGTGCGCCTGCTTTTCCCACGCTGTGTCCTTGCCGTTCGTCGCCTGGTTGTCTTGTTTGGCTTAAATATCGCCACCGGGCACCGATGATATGTTGAAGGGAGTTTGGGCGGGTGTGCACGAACTCCGTTGCACGGTCAAACACACGTTCCGTTCTAATGGACGAAAAAATGTCCCGCCATCTTGCTCCAAGGAAGTTACGTCACCTCGATCAGAGAGTTTCTCTTTGAAGATGATGCTGCAATTACGACCCACTCTGACGAGGAATTACAACCTCTACTATGTGCATTCTCCAATGCTTGTTCTGAATTTGGTTTAACAATTAGCCAAATGAAGACACAGTTAATATCACAAGGTACACATGAGGTACTATCAATCTTTATTGACGACGCCGAACTAGAGATAGTAGACCATTGTTACATACCTAGGATCAGAGGTAAATAGCAAATTATCCCTAGATCAGGAAATCAACATCAGGACTGGTAAGGCAGCAATAACAATGAACAGGTTAACAAAGAGTCGATTCAATTCGATTCAATTCAATTTAACTTTATTTTAAAAGGGTTACAAATTGGGCACGCAGGCCCGTCTTACATTCGGCCTTTCCAATCATTCATCTTTCATTCATCAATAGTGCATGATGCATTCACATAGGAAAATGTATTGTCAAATGAATGTTGTAAACATAAACAATGCATATTACAATGTTATGAGACACATCCCTCACCCACCCACACAACCTCTTTCCACCCACATACACCCAAACCCACCCACACATATCCATATCCACCCACACACACCCCCACCCACACATATCATCCAACCACCCCAGCCTCCCACATACCTACCCCACCACCCACACACAGCCTCACCCAGCCTTACAAACCCCACTCACCCACACACACCCCACCCACACACACCCCACCCACACATCCACTCACACCCCCACCCAAACACCCACCAAACCATCCTTCCCTGTTAACACACATCCCCCCACACATACATCTCCCCACAACACAGCCATCCCCCAGGCTACACACACCCACCCACCCATATCCACACACCTCCAACCACCCAGCCAAACTCTCATCCCCCAACCACACACACCCCACACCCACCCACATACACATTCCCCAACCACCAGCCCACATAACCCCCACCCACACATACCCCACCCTCCCACATACCCACACAACCCACCAACACACAGCCTCACCCAGCCATACACATCGCCCACACACATCCCCCACACACCCCGCTCACCCACACACACCCCCACACACCCCACACACACCCCCACCCAAACACCCACCAACCCACCCTTGCCTATTAACACATCCCCCCACACACACATCTCCCCGCAAACACACACATCCCCAGTGCACACACACCCACCCACCCATATCGACACACCTCCAACCACCTAGACAAACACTCATCCCCCAACACTCACACTCCGCACCAACAAACCCACACAACCACTCCTCCACCAACACCCACCTTCCTACCATCCACCCAACCCCCCTCACACACACATCCCTCATCCACACACATCCCTTACTCACACATCCTCCAAACATCTCCCAACCCACCCATACATCCCCACCTACCGGCACATCCCTCACTCAAACCCGCATCCCCACCCACACACATTCCCCACCCACCCATCCCCAACTCCCACACACATCCCCCTACACACACTCCCTCCACACATACTTCCACTACACACGCATCCCCCACACACATACAACCCTTACACACTCTTTCTCACATGTAGACATGATGCCTTACATAATCACTTAAACTAGTATGAACAATCTCCCACACTTTACACACACACACACACATATACACCGACGACTGTCGTGAGCATTCTCACAAAAATAGTAAAACATTTGAGAAAAATTGTACATATACATAGTATAGCATAAAAAAATAGTGATGCAATTCAACTCTCTCATTTTTGTTACACACACATATACACACACACACGCGCGCACACACACACGCACACACACACACGCACACTCAATAACTCTCTCACTCACTCTACATTTATGTACATGTGTTCATATTAAAGGTGATGCAATAAAGTGGCATTCAAAATGATAATATGAAGATGAAAATACACATAAAATGTGTAATAGTAATAGCATGTTACATGACATGCTTCGTTCAACTCTCTCTCTCTCTCTCTCTCTCTCTCTCTCTCTCTCTCTCTCTCTCTCTCTCTCTCTCTCTCTCTCTCTCTCTTACACACACACACGCACACACACACACACTCACAAACACGACTCACTAACACTTCCATTCTCCAACTGTCCCCCACCAACCACACATTCCCACCCACCACACATCCCCCACCCACTCACACATCCCCTCACCAACCCATAATCTCAAACCACCCATACAAACATCCCTCACACACATCCCCACCCACACTCAAATCTCCACTCACACATACCTCAATCCACGCAGACTCGCCAACACACACATGCTCCATCCACCCACCAACACACCCCAACCACACACACACCCCTCCCACACACACATGGGAGAAGAGGAAGCATACTGTCAAAACAAAAGTTCTTGTTTATCAAGCTTGTGTCCTTAGTATTCTTCTTTATGGCAATGAAGCATGGACACCTTTCTCACACCAAGAGAAACGTTTAAACAGCTTTCAAATAAGGTGTCTACGAAGAAGACTTATTGTTAAGTGGCCAGACAAAATCACAAATACTGAAGTATTGGAAAGATTAGGTTGTGTGACGGTTTGTTCCATACACAATCTTCGTAGACTTAGATGGACAGGACACATCAGAAGGAGGGATGATGGTAGAATACCAAAGGACATTTGTTTTTGGTGAATTACAGATGGGTAAGAGATCTCAGGGTCGGCCTCTACTACGATACAAAGATGTGTGTAAGCGGGACATGATTGATACAGGCATTGATAATGCACAATGGGAGCACATCGCCGCTGAACGTGTTGCATGGAGGGCAAATATCAGAAATGGAATAAAGACAAATGAGAAAATGATTACAGATAAGTTACACACCGAGAGTGCCAGACTTAAGATGGTGAATGATGGTGGAAATGGCCATGTGTTCACATGTATCTACCGTGGACGAACATTTACAGCGCGAATTGAACTTATCAGTCACTCGCCGCCACCACGGGTTGTAGTTATTAAGCATATTTGAAGTACAGTGGAACATACTATCGTCTGTCTAGACGGCAAGGTGCAAATAAATAAATAATAATTATCCATTCAGGATTTCAGAGTTCTAATACGTATCTATGTTAAGTTAGTTGCATATTATTTACAGGATGAAGCAGTTAACCCCAACGTTATTTGGCTTTCGTGATTTTTGGGCTAGTGCACGATCAGTAGTTTGCCATTGATTTCTGAACGACTGGCACCCATACCATTTCATTAAAAAAAAAGAACGCATGGCGGTCTCCTGTCAAATCTTTCGCAGCTGTGTTTCGAACATGGTAAGTCGGATTACAAACTGTGTACGTAAACCCTTCGCCTATGTAGGGGTTCATAAGTTCTAATAATTCTCTATTCTTCACAGCAATGTTTTGACGTTGTGACTTTAAATATAGAAGACACAAACAATGTACTGCACAATTTATTGTCTGGCATATTTCGCTGTATCTCATACTGGTCATATCACAGAGCATTGGCACCTTGCCGTCTTGACAGACGGTAGTCTGTGCTTCAAAAAGGCACAATAACTTTTACCTATGGCGGTAGCGAATGTGACTGATAAGGCCAATTCGCGCTGTAAATGTTCGTCCACAGTGGGTGCATGTGAACACGTGGTCATTTCCACCATCATGCACCATCTTACGTCTCACGCGCTCGGCGTGTGACTTATCTGCAATAATTGTCTCCTTTGTTTTATTCCATTTCTGATGTTTGTCCTCCATGCAACACGTTCAGCGGCGACTTGCTCCCAATGTGCATTATCAATGCCTGTATCATTCATGTCCCGCTTACACACATCTTTGTATCGTAGTAGAGGCCGACCCTGAAATATCTTAGACATCTGTAATTCACTAAAAAAGATGTACTTTGGTATTCTACCATCATCCATCCTCCTAACATGTCCTATCCATCTAAGTCTACGAAGACTGAGCATGGAATAAACCGTCACACAACCTGATTTTTCCAATACTTCAGTATTTGTGATTTTGTCTTGCCACTTAATACCAAGAATTCTTCGCAGACACCGCATATGAAAGCTGTTTAAACGTTTCTATTGGTGTGAGTGAGTTGTCCAGGTTTCACTGCCATAAAGAAGAGTACTAAGGACACAGGCTTGATAGACAAGGACTTTTGTTTTGGCAGTAAGCTTCCTGTTCTCCCAGACTCTTTTTCTTAACCTGTTCATTGTTGTTGCTGCCTTACCAATCCGGATGTTGGTTTCCTGATCTAGGGATAATTTGCTATTTACCTCTGATCCTAGATATGTAAAATGGTCTACCATCTCTAGTTCGGCGTCGTCAATAAAGATTGATGGTACCCCATGTGCACATTGTGACATAGTCTGTGTCTTCTTTTTGCTAATTGTTAAACCAAATTCAGAACAATCATTGGAGAATGCAGATAGTAGATATTGTAATTCTTTCTTAGAGTGGATCGTAACTGCAGCATCACCTGCAAAAAGCAACTCTCTGATCAGTACCCTCCTAATTTTGGTCTTGGCTTTCAATCTCTGAGCATTGTAGAGGCCGCCATCTGAGCGTGAGTGAATGTATATACCACCATCCTGATTACGAAAGGCATATTTCAGTAGAAGTGAAAAGTATATTCCAAAGAGGGTGGGAGCTAGTACACAACCTTGCTTAACTCCATTCTTGATTTCAAACTCTTCACAATTTTCCACTACATTCAATTTTTCCTCATTAACATATATTTCTTTCGCATAGTAGTTTTATTTTTATGTACTATCTTTGTTTTTTTTCTAATGTTAAGATATAAGTTGTGTTTTTTCACTATTCAATTGAGTTGAAGTTATTAGATTTTCTATACCATTCTGTGTTATGGATAGCTATACTGTATCATCAGCATATCGAATCTCTGGAATGTCATGACCACCGATATTTAGAGCATCATCCTGCTCCCTGTTTATATCAACTCTGACATTTATCATTATATTTTCGGCATACGGTTTAAACAAATAGGGGGACAGCACACAGCTCTGGTGGACTCATTGCTTGATGTCATACCAATCTGATGTCTCACCATCTACTCTAAACGCTGCTATTTGGTCTGGATAGAGCATTTTATGATTTGTTTTACATGTGATTGAAAGCCCATATTCCTCATGATTTCCCAAATTTTATGATGTTGTACACAATCAAATACCTTTGAATAATCCACAAAACAAGAGAATATGTCTACATTAAATTCTCTGCATTTCTCTATTATTAAAAGCATGTTGAGAATGTGATCTCTTGTTCCTCTTCCTTGTCTAAATCCAGTTTGTACCACGTTAATGTCTTCTTCTATTCTCTTACGAAGTCTTATTATGATTTTTAGTAGAATTTTACTTGCATGACTGATTAGGGCAACACTCAGTTCTATAGTTGATGCATAATTTCAGGTTACCGTTTTTTTGGTATTGGAATAAAGATAGTTCTCTTCCAATCTTTTGACTATATACCATATTTCCATATCTTTTTACATAATGCGTGATTGATCTGTATGCGTTCTTCTCCTCCCGCTTTAATTAGTTCAGCTGGTATCTCATCACATCCAGGTGATTTACCATTCTTCAGGTTCTTTATTGCCCATGCAATTTCATCTAATGGGGGTTCAGGCTCTGCCTCTACTGTCATTGGTTCATGTATCTCATTTATATCCTCACTGTCATTCATATCATACATTCCACTGCAGTACTCCTGCCATCTTTTTAGAATATGTTTAGATTCTGTTAAGGTAATTCCCAAATTGTCACAGATAACATTCAATTGAGGTTGAATATTTCTTGTCAATAACTTCATTTCTATGAACATTTCGTAATCTCTTCCAGTCTTATGATATTGCTCTATTCTGGTACAACAATGTTGTATATATTGATTTTTGGCCTTTCTTGTGTTCTTTCTTATTTCTCGAATTAAAGATTTATAATTCATCCTGCTGCTATCGTATTCACCTACTTTCTGTTTCAATTCCCTTCGTTCTTTTATTAATTCTAACGTGTCTGATGTAATCCATGGCTTATGTTGCTTTGCTTTTTTTTTTTTGGGGGGGGGGGGGGGGGGGGAGGGGGGTCAAAATTAAATCTTTGGCTGCTGTGATCAAGATATCTCTGCCAATTTATCAGGTGTCAATCCCTCCTGTATAGACATCAAGGCCCAAAAACGAGTTTTCACTTCTACGTTATATGAATCTGGTATTCTTGTGAGATAAAAATGATGTGGCATTGGTCCTGGGGTAAGCTTTTTGAGTTTTACTTTCACATCTGCTTTTATTAACTGACGGTCTGTATCACAGTCTGCACTTCGTAAGTTTTGCCGATGTTATGCTTGTAAAAATTTTCAATTTCGTCTACCTCTGTCGTTGAAGTAGGTGCACATATCTGTGTGAGATTTGTGTTTTTGGATGACCTTTAAGTCTGACAGTTAGGATTCTATCACGAAATGGATTATATCCAATTAAAGCTTTTGCAGTTATTTTATCTAAACAAAATGCCACTCCGCTTTGGCCTTCGTCATCTCTACCAGAATATATGAAAAGACTTAAATTTGTTGTTGTAAAATGTCCTTTGCCTCTCCAGCAATGTTCACTACTTCCTAAAATGTGAATATTTAACCTCTCAGTCTCATCACATACCATCTTAAGCTTTCCCTCATACAGACTAATAACAACCCGACAGAACTGTAAAATCTATATTTCCACGCAAACTTGAGTATCGGAGTTTTTTAGAATCAGGTGTCGGTCGTCATTTGATTCGAGGCCTTTGAAAGTGGTCTTCAAATTTCTTTGCGCATGTTTGACATTCATTTCCTCTCTGCCACCCTTCATGTCACTAGCAGAAGGACAACAAAATGAGACAGAAGATCGGAAGGGAGGAATGTGGACATTCTGTGAGAACAGGCAAACAACTTGGAGCCAGCGAATAGGAAGGTAAAGGCACCAATGTCTGAGGTAAAGACACCGATGTCTGTATGCGAGTCTCCGTGGGGAAGTAGTTACGTCGCCTGCCTCAAGGCCGAAGTTGAATGTGAAGTGAAAACGTGATTTACTAGAAAACAGAGCACGCAGTTCTATACAGATGGTTTGGTAGGACTGATAAAACGATGGGATAAGTGCATGAATGTTGGTGGAAATTATGTTGAGAAATAAAGGGACAATGTATGCATAAAAAGCAACTGGTTTCATGTTGGTATCATATTTAGTTATTTTTCTACAGCCATTTGTGATTGACTTATTGACTTCCCCTCATACGATAATTATAATGGTGGCAACGATTATTGTGATAATGTTGGTGATAATAATTAAAGTTCTGTTAGTGTAAGTTATATATTTGCAGCCATTTTGACTTACCTTTACAGCACACCTTGCACTTGTGCCCAATTATCAGTAGAATAACAACACCCTCGAGTACAGCGATAACCAAGAATACTATAGCTGAAACATAGATAATATAATAGATGTAATAGATGCAACACTGGGCTGAATAATCCACACATAACACACAAAAAGCCTCAATTAAACAAATATAATTGACATGGCATTGTCCGATAGTGTATGGCATATTACGGCATTGCGTGTGTTGGTTGTAAGGTGTCTTTTAGGTATAAGGTGTTGAATTAGCTATAAGGTGTTGTGTTGGTTGCAACGTGTTGTGTTGGTTGTAAAGTGTGTTTTTGGGTATACGGTTTTGTATTGGTTATAATGTGTGTTTTGGGTATAGGGTGGTGCGTTGGTTGTAAGGTGTGTTTTGGCTATAAGGTGGTGTGTTGGTTGTAAGGCTTGTTGTGGATATATGGTGCTTCGTTGCTTGTATGGCATTTTGATGGTTCTATAGTGTGATGGTGGTTTTAGGGGGGGGGGCAGTGGTGCTTTGCACACACGTAAACTAAATGCGGAGGTGGACTAGGTGAAATGACCGAGACAGCGATGGGTATATGTTATGTTATATGGGAGGATGTCTAAGGGTCGATACTCCCGTCTCTCTCCATGCCACTTACCAGGGGTCCCCCACGTCTCTCCATGAACATCTATGGACTTGTCATCTCTCTCTGTAGAGGAAGAGTTACCTGTAAGAGATCACGAAATTTAAGACGAAGAATTCAGTTCACGTTTCGTAATTAGTTTACAAGTTTGTCTTTTTGTAAATAAATAGCAAGATTTGACTGACTGACTGGCACCTGGCCGTCTTGACAGACAACAATTTGTAAAATGCAATTATTTGGAGCTATCCATAGGACAAAACCTGGCCTGAATTGTAGATACCATGTTTTGCCTATGCAGCATGATCCCTCTCTCGACCTGCCTAGTTTACTCCAGAGGAAAGGTAACATCAATACATCTGGAACAAGACAAGCTGCAGAAGCTGCCGGAACAGCAAAGAAATGCTCTAACTGTCCGCCTGTCGGAGCTTCCATCCTAGACCAGTTGCCGATAAAGGCTTAGGACCTGATCAGCCGTGCCGTGACAATTAGTCTTTAGACTACATTTTCTCACAAAAGAGTAAGGCTTGTACCATCCCAATTGCGCCCCTGCACCCTAAGACGTTGGCACAATGTGAGTGTCGAGTTTGGTGAGCCTCGGCGAACATTCAGCACTAACAGGAAGCAGATAGTACCGTCTACTGTCATACGTAGCTCAGTCATATCTGACTAGGACCTGACTTTGATAGCAAGGTACATTGTTAACGGAGATGTAATTAGGAATTAACGACACAGACACACGTGTATACACACACACGCACGCACGCAAGCACGCACGCACACACACACACACACACACACACACACACACATATTCACAAACACACACGCACAAACTCACACAAGAATATTATTTTTATGTGATATCAATGAAGCCATACAGTGGAGAAGCCAGAAATCAATCAAGCCAAACCATGGAAAAATCAGAAATCAATAAAGGCGTACAGTGGGAAAAACCACAGATCAATAAAGCCGTACAGTGGAAAAACCACAGATCAATAAAGCCGTACAGTGGAAGCTGAATGAAAAGCCAGAAATAAATAGCGTAAAAGGCAACTAGTGGATACTTCCAGTCCAATATGGCAGACAGGTGGGCGATCCGTTAAGGCTTTGGAGTGTAATTTGCTTCTGGCCATGGTTAGCTGGTGCATTTTCCTCATGTGGACTTGTATTACATTGTTCCATCACCCACCTACTGGGCTAAGTGCTTGGTGCCCAACATCATAGTACATGATAAGGGTGCTTGAAGATCTACAAATTGATGGAAAATACCTTTTTTGTTGTTGTTGCGTATCCCTTACGGAATGTTGCAGTCAACACCAGCAACACGACACGGTCTGCAGCACAAATCGTTCGCAGCTGAGATTCGAACGCCTGGTACCCGGCTCACGAACCGCGTTCTCAAGCCTTTGGCCACGGAGCAGATGTTGATAGAGTTGTGAAAATCATATATTGGAAACAACAAGCTGCTATACTAATTGATAATGAAGTCGCTTAAAAAAGTTGATAATGAAGTAGGTCAATATCAGCCTATTAAGAGAGGTGTGAGACAGAGATGTGTAGTTTCTCCAGATCTTTTTTTTTCCCTGTACAGTGAAAATATTTTCAGAAATATAGAAGATATGGAAGGAATCAACAGTGGGGGACGATGCATCAATAACATTAGATATGCAGATGATACAGTCTTGATTGCAGACAATGAACAGAACCTGCAAAATTTAGTAGATACGGTTGTTGCACACAGTGAACACGTAGGGTTAGATTTGAATTGTAAGAAGACACAGATTATGGTCGTCACTGGGAAGAAGGAAATACCACAATGTAACATACAAGTAAAGGTATATTCTTAATCAAGTGAATCGGTACAGTTACCTCGAAACAGTCATAACATCTGATGGGAGATGCCTTGAAAAGATTAGAACAAGAATTGCCAGATGCCTGTGGAAATGTGGTTTCTGAGGAAAATGCAAAGAATATCATGGTCAGACAGAAAAACCAATGAACAAGTCGTTCAAGAAACAAATGAAGATTATAAACTGATTAGAGACATTAGACGTAGACTGTCAACATTTTTGGGGCATGTTATGAGAAGAAGTGGATTGGAGAACTTTTGACAAATGGCAAGATCGAAGAGAAGAGACCAAGGGGAGAACGAGAAGTAAATACCTGGATGGCTTGGCCATATGGCATGGTCGAGACAGAAACACGGAGCTAATCCACGACTCTGGTGATCGAGTGAGATGGCAAAACATGACCGCGCCCGCTTATCGGCATGGCACATGATGGATGGATTATTCATTTATTCCATTCATATGATATATAACTCTGCAGTATGCACGTGATGAGATGCAGCGGAATATACCAGGGAAGAAATCGTGCAACATATTGTTTGTGCTTTCTGTGTTTAAAGATAATACAAATGCCTAAAAACACAAGGAATGGAGACTATAAATTTAATGTAGAATGTTCAGTATGTAAATGTTGTGTAGAGAGAGAGTATACTATCAGATTCAGTATCAGCCACATATAGTTGACACCCTACATCAGTTACCAGTCATCGTATAGTATCTGTTTCTAAATGTCAGGAACAGAACTCTGAAATATTCTCCACTTTCATTGACCTTACCAAGGCTTTTGATACATCAGCAGAGAAGGACTGTGGAAGATTATGGCAAAATATGGCTGTCCACGAAAGTTTGTCCAAATAGTGTGGCCATTTCATAATGGTATGCAGGCAAGAATACAGGAAAATGGTGAAATGGCTGAGCACTTTCCTATCACCAATGGAGTGAAGCAAGGATGTGTCCTGGCACCAACACTGTTCAGCCTCATGTTTTCAGCAATGCTGATGAATGCCTTCGAGAACAATGACATTGGAATAGACACCAACTACCGGATGGATGGAAAGTTGTTAAATCTCAGAAAGCTGAAAGCCAAAACCAAAATTAACAGCGACACCGTCAGAGAGCTCCTGTTTGCTGATGATTGCGCTCTGTACGCCAACTCAGAGGCGGACATGCAACATAATGTTTCAGCTTTCTCACATGCCTGTGCCAACTTTGGGCTCAATATCAACTTGGCGAAGACTGTAGTTATGTACCAGCCAGCTCCAGGGAATAATCACACTGTGCCGAATATCAAAGTGAATGGTCATAGACTAAGTGTTGTGGACAAATTCACCTATCTTGGCAGCATTCTGTCACAAGCTGCCACAATTGATGATGAAGTGAATGCAAGAATCTCCAAGGCCAGTGCGGCATTTGGCAGACTGTACAAGAATGTATGGGACAGAAATGGAATAAGCCTACAAACAAAGCTGAAAGTCTATAAAACAGTTGTATTATCCACACTGCTATATGCTTGTGGGAAAAAAAATGTGCTGTTTATCAGCGACATGCTAGGAATTAAACCACTTCCACACAGTCTGCCTTTGGAAGCTATTGAAGATTACATGGCAAGACAAGATCCCAGACACTGAAGTTCTAGAAAGAGCGTCCATGCCCAGTGTCCACACTGTACTAATAAAAAGTGGGATTCGCTGGGCTGGTCACTTAACTCGTATGCCAGATCACAGGCTCACTAAACACATTTTTTTACGGCCAGAGGAAACGCTTTAACGACACTCTGAAAGTCTCACTGAAAGCTTTTGGAATTCATCTTGACACCTGGGAGACTGCTACTAAAGACCGTAATTCGTGGCATACATCATTACATAAGGGTGCAGTCACTTGTGAAGCAACCAGGACTCTGCAAGAGCTCTGAAGAAAAGGCTGGACAGAAAAACCCTGCAGGAGATCCTCCTCCTGGAACGTCAAGCATTCTTTGCCCACATTGTCAAAGAACTTTTCGAGCCAAAATAGGCCTTATCAGCCATCTTAGAACTCACGGCTCCATACTTTCAACCCCACTGGATGAAATGAATTGTCATCATCATTCTTTATGGACAAACAACAGTATTTGTTTCAGTATCAGCCACATTAGTTGACATTCTATATCAGTTACCAGTCATTGTATAGTATATGTTTCAGTTTCAGCTACATTAGTTGACACTCTACACCAGTTACCAGTCATTGTATAGTATATGTTTCAGTTTCAGCTACATTAGTTGACACTCTACACCAGTTACCAGTCATTGTATAGTATATGTTTCAGTTTCAGCTACATTAGTTGACACTCTACACCAGTTACCAGTCATTGTATAGTATATGTTTCAGTTTCAGCTACATTAGTTGACACTCTACACCAGTTACCAGTCATTGTATAGTATATGTTTCAGTAACAGCCACAGTATCTGTCACTCTAAATCAGTCTTGCGGCCGCCGGAATGTCGACAGCATCAGCCGTGGAGTAGCGGTTGGTTACCATATGGGTCGAGCACCATATGTCCAATACGCCATAATGCGTGGAATATGGTCTTATATTATTCCTCATCTCATCATCTCACTTATTTCATTTTATCTCATTTCATGTCATCATCTCATCACATTTCATCTCATCTCACCTCATTTCAAATCATATCATCTTCTCATCTTGCTCCCCTAATTTTGCGGTTTCGAGGTGATGCATACATCTTGGGATAGTGCCCGATTATGGTCTTCCTATTTCGAGATTCATATGGATTCTGTTATTCCTATAGTATTTAACTTTTTGTAAAGCTTTAACGGTCTCTATTTGTAATGATGCTTATTTGTATGTTTTATTTTTTGGTAAGGGGGTGGGGGGAATAGGGTGTCTCCTATTGAAGAAGGCTTTGGTGCACCGAAACGTTTAGTGTTTGTGCACTAGCTTATACTGCAGGATCAACAACTGTCATGACCGGAGTGTGGGCTTTAGTAACACTCTAGTCACAATTGGGCGTGCGGATCGCCTAAAGCGAGAAGCATGCTTTGGACTGAGTCCGGGAGAGAAAAATGTCTCGAAAACACGAGATGCTAGCTGAGACTGTGGTAGTGGACAGACCGGTTCAGACTCGTAGTTGGCAAGGCTGATGTGTAGAGCGCCGCAATTTGTAGACACTTTTAGTTACTGAGTGTTTAAAAAAAAAAAGTATAAAAAGTATATTTGGTGAGCATGTAACTGTTAATTCAATGACAGAATAGACAATGTGAAAATTAAGGCGTTTTGTTAAGTACTTACAATTGAATGATAGATGGATGATGTGAAAAGAGTCGAAACATAACATAACGAGCCACTCGTACCAATATCGAATATACTCATGACAAGCCAAGATCTGGTGCCATGACAACAACATATCTGTTGTTGCATCAACTTTTGTTGTAAGTCTGACACCCCTATGAAATGTCTGCCCTATGTTACTTGCCGTCTTCTTCTTCTCTTCCACCATATACCTCTGTAAAGTGTTGGTGGAAGATGTAAAGATCTCGTATGCCCTTTTTCTAAGGTTCTTTGTAGGTTGGTTAAGTATTTCTCTAAGGTCGTTCTTGATAACATCACTTCACCTTTAGCGTTGTCTTCCCCTTGCCCTGTATCCATTATAATTCTTCAATGTGGCTCCTTGTGGCAGTTGGTACCATGGCATTCTTGTGAGGTGGCCAAACCATTTCATCTCTTGTTCTTTAGTGAACTGCATGAATGATATCAGATCTATTTTTTCTAATTTCATCATTCCTAATGCTATCTCCCACGGTACCTTCCACATATTTTCTAAGGCATCTCATCTCTTATGAATTTGCGCTCATTAGTTGCAGTAAGCGTTTATGTTTTACATTGGTAGCATAATCTCGGCCAGAATATAGTTATGTGATTATGTGACCTGCCCGGAGACAGCAAAGTGACAAAAATGACGTTCCTTGGCATCAAACTCATTTAACTAACATGTCACCACTCACCGGAGCTATTGAGTGTAGCAAGAGTCAAAGAATGTGATAACTCGCCTTTTCCCACCAGGTACACATAATTACAACCGAAGTATTTATTCCCAGTTGGGTTGTATTTGCCTAGAACTGTGTCCACAAACATGTTCTCTCCGTGTCTGTTGAGTAGAGGAAGTACACTGGTCAGTTAAGAAAGCAAATGCTTCATATATTCCTGTCTCTCGTTGACACGTATATAAGACATGCACACGCTGGATGATGTTGCCACCAAAACAGCTTACCCAATCAGAATAAACAAGATATACAAACACTTGTCGTTGCAAACCAGAAATATGACAACAGCAGTCAGTATAAACATGAGTAAAGAAATGTGCATGTAACGTGACATGAGAGGCGTGCATTGAGTGCACCATATTGAAAACAAAAACGCCCCTCCTTTTCTTGCAAATGAGTCTTCGTGAATATCACCATCAACATCGTGGGCGATCATGCTTCTCCACAAATTGCGATCTCCGACAGCATGGATCAATTGTTGTGTTGACTTCCTTCTGTGACATGACACAAGACTGTCAAAAAGTTTCTCTCATTGTCAACCTCCTTCCAGATACCTTTCCGGTTGTCACGACATGTTCGAGTTTTTGCCTTCTCATAATGGGGTCATACAATGCTGACACCCGTTAGAACATTATAACAACAATAAGAAAGAGACAAACATCTTTCTTTGGTCATGTCATGAGAAGAGAGACATTGGAGAACATCGTGACAGCTGGAAAGATCGATGTGAGCAGAGGGACAGGCAGTCCAGGGAAATAATGATGAATGGCTTGAGACAGTTCCATGGAGGGATATCATCAACAGAGTTGATCCAAAACATTCACCCTGACTGTACATTCTGTCATACTGCTGTTCGTCCATGATAATGATGTTGATGATGGTGATACTGATGATGAGGGTGTCTAGTTGGTAATGCTTCGAAGTACACTTGTTCCTGCAGCGAGGCGCTGTCGTCATATGGAGGTGACAGGTTCGAATCCCGGTCGGTAACCATAGCTTTCAATTATTATGTTGTCTAGTGCGTCCTCTAGTCTCAAAGTTTTGCCCTAACTTCTATGAGCGTCACACAACACGTGTGTATTTATGTATGAACATAATGATGAGTTGGTCATTGCCAGAAGGCAGCATAGCTGCAATGACGTTTATTTCTCTCTTTCAAGAACATTGTTTGAATAAGGATCCATCCATCATGTGCCAGTCCGGTAAGCGTGGGCGGTCATGTTTTGCCATCTCACTCGATCACCAGAGTCGTGGATCAGCTCCGTGTTTCTGTCTCGACCATGACACGTGGCCAAACCATCCAGGTATTTACTTCTTGGTCTTCCCCTTGGTCTCTTCTCTTCGATCTTGCCAGTTGTCACCAAGTTCTCCAATTCATTTCTTCTCATGAAATGGCCAAAACATTTTGACTGTCTACGTCTAATGATTAATTACTTTACGATCTTCATTTCTTTCTTGAAATAAAGTTTGTTCGTTCGTTCGTTCTTGAAGAGCTTGTTCATTGGTTTTTCTGTCTGTCCAAGGCATTATTTGCATTTTCCTCAAAACTACATTTCTCTTCTTCTTCTTCTTCTTTGCGATCATCCGGAGTGTTTTTTTTTCCAGATGTGATTGCGGTGTGTCTGTTATGCGCCCTTGGGCCGAAACCCGTTGGCCAACACATCGACTTTAGCGTGCTTTTTTGACCAGGTAGCATTCCTGGGAGACTCTCACTTTTGCGGTGCTGTCTGCAACCCAGCTGGCCAGGATGGAACGGTCGAAGACAACGGTCATCCCTCAAAGGAAGGCAAGGACAGTCCATAGCATTTTCCGCCATCCAAGGTTGCTTCCATAGTTGCAGGGCCGACACATAGCGCCCTGGTTCTGGGCTAGCCGAGGGAATCGTCACGTCCTGCTTATGACTGCTTTAAATCCTCACTTAAATATATTGGGCTGTCCTTCACCACGGGCCGTTCCTGCACAAACGAGACAAGTCTGCAGATGGTATCCACTCAGCGAGTTTTCGGACATGTGCTTGTCCTTGCGCCCTTCAGAGCTGTTCCAGGCACGGCGGACATTCGGAAAACTACCTGTTCCGAGCAAGAGCGGCATTCGGAAACTAGGTAGTCAGAGCTGTTCCTAGCACGAGAGACAAATGGACGAGACGTTTCACTCGGACGTAAAATGCGTAGTGCCAGTTTTTAGTTTGCCACCCGTAGGCCAGCACTGCCGGCTTCGGCGGGCATTTTTTAATGAGGTTAGCCTTCCTCGTGTTTTGAGGCACGTTAGACTTATTGTTGTGATGCCGCCCACATCTCAGCTGGTCAGGATAGAACGGTTAACGACAAAATGGTCAACCCTCAAGGGAAGGCAGGGACAGATCATGGGCATTCTCTCACTATTCAAGGAGGCTTCCATAATTGCAGATCCGGCACATATTGCTCTGAGACTGGGCTCACCCGAGGAGTTGCCACGTCCTCTTATGGCTGCTTTAGTTCCTCACTTCCAATGTTGGGCATCTCGCTTGCCACTGGCCGCTCAAGCACACACCAGGAACGGTCAGACTGTGGGCGACATCCACTCGGTAAGCTTTGCTTTTGACTTCGGACCATGCAATAGGTTCGCTCGCTGTGCGTTCCATTTCGCGTCATTGAGACGTTCTTCCACTTTTGTCTACACTCTCTATGGGTTAGATACAGACAGTTTGCATAACCATTTCCTTCGACTGGGGGACTTCTGACTTTTTGTGCTCGCTCACGAGGTAGGCTACATGTGCTGCCGGCTCAGCACCTTACCTTCGTGCAGCAGTGAACGAGAAACGGCCTGGCCCTCTCATCCGGGAATCTCTCATATCCCCCAGCTGAGAGCCTTCGAACATGTATCAGACCTGAGCATGTAGCTTGCTCAGAATCACGCCTCTATTTTTCGGTAGGTGGGTATCAGCCTGGCTCTCAGATCCGAGGGTTTGTGGCTTAGAGGCGTTCAGCCACAGCCCTCGACAGGGAGCCTTAAGAGTTGTGTCCGGACCAAGAACTTCTGCCTTCGTGCACCTGATTTAAATTTTTGACTACTATCCTCACAGTCTACCTGCAGGGCAGCAGGTTGTGTCTCTCTTAGTCTGATCCCTATCCCATAAGCTGTCCGATATGTAGTTTTTCATCCATCGGCAAGCAAATGGGGTCGATGGGACACGCAAGCTCCCCCACCACGTCAAGGTGGAGACACATCGGGGGAGCAAAACTACATTTCCACAGCCATCAGATGTTTTTCAGCTTGACTGCTCATTGTCCATGCTTCACATATATACAAAAAAGTATAGGTTCTATTTAGCACTACAACACTCTTTTTCTCGTTTCAATTGATATCGTTTTATTGGTCAGTATGTTTTTCATCTTGCAAAATGCTTCCTTCGCAATGGCAATTCTTGTTCTAATCTCTTCAAGGCATCTCCTATCAGATGTTATGACTGTTCCGAGATAACTGAATCGAGTCACTTGCTTAAGGATATGCCTATTTACTCGTATATCACATTGTGGTATTTCCTTCTTCCCAGTGACGACCGATGATCTGTGTCTTCTTACTATTCAGTTCTAACCCTAGTTGTTAACTCTGTGCAACAAACGCATCTATTAAATGTTGCAGGTCCTGTTCATTGTCTGCAATCAAGACAGTATCATCTGCATATCTAATGTTATTGATGTATCGTCTCCCAATTTTGATTCCTTCCATATCTTCTATATTTCTGAAAATACTTTCACTGTACAGGGAAATCAGATCTGGAGAAATTACACATCCCTGTCTCACACCTCTTTTAATAGGCTGATATTAACCTATACCATAATTAATTTTGATAGCAGCTTGTTGTTTCCAATATATGTTTTTTACAAGTCTAAGGTCTTTTCCATCAGTTTGCAAATCTTCAAGCATCCTTATCATGTCTACATGTCTCACTTTATCGAAAGTCTCTGTGTAGTCAATAAAGCAAAGATGTAGATCTTTGTTTACTTCTATAGAACGTTCAATAGGCCTTATCAGCCATCTTACAACTCACAGCTCCATACTTTCAATACCACTGGATGAAATGAATGGTCATCATAATTATTGATGGACAAACAACATAGAACGTTCAATTACTGTTCTCAGTATATACACAGCATTTACTGTACCCTTGTCTTCTACAAACCCACATTGTTCTTCTCCTATTTCAGGTTACAAGCCAACTAGAGAGGCAAGGTGTTTTCCCACCTACCCTGGGTGGGTACCGTCCAAAAAGAGAAACCTGGACCAATGCAGCAGTCTTTGCCCATGATGTCTATGAAGGTTTCCACTCAGGCACTGAAACCGTTGCTGCAGCGATTGATCTTGAGGACGCATACAACAGAGTACCACTGGATTTTTTAATGTTTCAGCTTCTTGAACTAAACGTAAGTCCATTCCTCCTTAGTTGGATCGCTGCAGCTCTCTTCCAACGGAAAGTAGTTTTTAGATGTGGCAGTTGGACTTCGGAACCAACAACAATATATCCTGGCCTACCACAGGGATCACCATTATCTCCGGTACTGTTCAACGCCTACACAGTTAGAATCACCAGTGAGCAGATCACTGGACCTGGCAGGACATTGTCATATGCCGATGATGTTTTAGTGTATCGTCAGGTTAAGGATAGAGAGGAGGTTGCTGTGGAGCTACAAACCGAACTCAATCGCATAAGTACTTGGTGTGATGAAGCTGGGGCAATGGTCAACCCAACAAAGGCAACAGTGACTTGGTTCTCGTTGAATAATCATATTGTCAACAATCCAACACCAACTGTAATGCTGTGTTCAGAGACGGTGGAAAGAACGCAGGCAATGAATTACCTGGGGATACGGTTTGATCGAAGCCTTGCTTATAATGTGCACATAGACCAGGTGATAACAAAGGCCAAGCGGGGTTTGGCAGCGATGCGGGTGATGGCGGCAGCAAACTGTGAGCAGCGCCATCTATGTCTTCTGTACGAGGGGCTGGTCATGTCTGTTTTGGAGTATGCAATGGCAATCCTGACTGTCAGCCATAAGCAGATAGAAAGGATGGAAAGGATACAGAATGAAGCTATGCGCATTATTCTTGGATGTACAAGAGATACAGCATGCAGGGCGATGCGCTACCTTCTTGATTTTCCAACCATTGAAGAGAGAATGCAAGTTTGCAGGGCACGCGCCTACCTCAGAATTAACGCAAACACACAGCATCCACTGCATAGTGAAATTAGGAAGGTGAAGGGCAGCAGGTTAAAAAGAGGACGGTCGTGGATGGGTCAAGCCGAGGACATTCTTCAACAGGTGTGTTCACTTGAGGACTTAGAACCTGGCGAGGAGTGGGTGCAAGTGCCAACAGACTTCTGCACATCCTTTTCAGTTTGCATCCAACTAGATAGAAAATGCAGACAAGAAAATCCGGCTGCTGTTGAGGCTGAAGTACAAGCGTTGATTTTCGAGAATTCGCTAGACAGTGACGCGGTCATCTACACAGATGGGTCGGTCATCCGACATGTGAGAAGCTCATGGGCCTTTACAGCTCGGGCCGGAGGGAGAATTGTGAAGGAGGACTCTGGTGCTTTCACTGAAACCACAAGTAGCCTGACCATGGAAGTCATGGCAGTAAGTAAAGCAATAACATGGCTCGAGACACAGACATTCACTAGGGCTTGTTTCCTTAGCGACTCAATGAACATGATCAAGAGGATAGAGGAGGGGTCGATCCGAAGAGAATGGTTGCTGCCTCTGAAGCGGTCTCGGCTGGCAAAGATTAGTTTCATCTTCGTGCCAGGGCATGCGGGAGTACAAGGAAATGAGCGGGCTGACAAGCTCGCAGGTGAGGCTACTGTTGAGGGCGGACGCGCCATGGACCAGGCTGACATTCTGAATGCTCTACGAGAAGTGAGACTTTTGCAAGAACCAAGTGATGACTGTGAATCTACAACAATGGCCAGACTGCGAGAGCAGCAAATTAAAAGAGGGGTGGCCAAACAAGAACACTACGCAGGAAGCCAAAGAAGATTGATAAACCAACACAGAACTGGCGTCGTTAGCCGCTACACGCTGCGGGATTTGCTGAGGAGGGGATCCGAGCACTTATGGACTGAATGGTCCGATGTGCAACGAGGATGATCTGTCGACTAACTAACTAACTAACTAACTATTTCAGGTTGTATTTTCTTTCTAACTATTTGCATGATAATTCTCAGCAAAATCTTCGTGATATCATATATGCCTCATTATACTAATTGTTCGATGTTGATCACATTCCAAGGCTCCTGATTTCTTCAGGATTGCAATACATATAGAATGATATAATTCAGAATAAGGATATGGGAAATAATTTTCCTTTTAGCAAAGAAACATACACTTACGGAACACACTCAGGCAGATTGATGTTTTTGTCTTTGCCGGAATCTTCAATTTTGGGACACTTTCTACAGACGACACTGACCAGCGTGTTGTTGGGTGTGTCCTCAAAGATAGAAATTTTTATTGGGTTACTATCTGATGGACCATTTATGATGCCACATGAAATCCTAAAAACGTTGCCTTCTAATTTGTGGTTGTCAATTCCTGAAATGATAGAAATGATCATAGGGAATGTAAGACCTGTTGTATCAGTCAAGGAATCCTGGAAATTGTCACCATAATCATCATAATCAGCATCATTATCATCACTATGATTATGAGAGTAATGTCAATCATGATGATGATACTGATTAAAATGGTAGTAATAATGATGATGCCGATGATAGTGATTATTAAATTTTTTATTATTAGTATTATTATTATTATTATTATATTGGTGATAATGTTGATGAGGATGATGATGATGATAATGATGATCGTGATTATGATAGTGATATTGATGTTCATGATAGTTTTGATGATAATAATAGTGATGATGATATTGATGATATTGATGATCATGATGATAGTGATGATGGTATTGATGAAGATGATGATAGTGATGATGGTATTGATGAAGATGATGATAGTGATGATGGTATTGGTGATCATGATGATAGTGATGATGGTATTGATGAAAATGATGATAGTGATGATGGTATTGATGAAGATGATGATAGTCATGATGATATTAATGATCATGATGATAGTGATGATGGTATTGATGAAGATGATGATAGTGATGATGGTATTGATGAAGATGATGAGGATATTGATGATGGTATTAGTGTTGATGATGATGATGATGCTGATGATGATGATGATGACGATGATGATGATGATGATGATGATGATGATGATGATGATGATGATGATGATGATGATGATGATGATGATGATGATGATGATGATGATGATGATGATGATGATGACAATGATGATGGTGATATAGGTGATGATGACGACAGTGATTATGGTATTGATAATGATGATGATGTTATTGATATGGTAGTGATAATGATGACGTTGATGATAATATTGATGTTAATGATAATTGGGATGATGATAGTGGTTGTGATGTTGATGGTGATGATGATTATGCTGATTATGAGGATGGCAGCAATAATGATAGTGATAATAATGATGATGGTTATGGAAGTATGAGCGCATGATGAAAGTGATGATGGTAATTGTGATGGTGACGATAATGATTATTATGATGATGGTGAAAGAAATGATAACAGTGACTGTGACGAGACGCCACGGCAGCCCCGAATGAATCGCTCATTTCACAATAAAGGAATAAAGAGACAGTAATAAATGTATTTTTACTTCCATTCTTATTTCAGCCAATCTTCTTTAGTGCTTTGAACAGATCCTCACGACTAACCAAATCAAATGCTGTTACAAGGTCGATGAAGGCAATAAACAGTGGTTGATTCTGTTCACGGCATTTTCCTTGCATTTGTCGCAATGGGAATATCATATAAATGGTAGACCGGTTCTGTGGAAAGCCACACTGTGATTCGGGGTAGACTTGATCTCCTAGGACTTAAAGTCTGCGCAGAACATTTCTGGCAAATACCTTTCCAACAATACACAGAAGTGAGATACCCCTATAGTTGTTACAGTCGCTCCCATCGCCTTTGTTCTTGTACAGTGTTATGATGATTGAATCATTGAAATCATGTGGGACTTGTCATTCTCGCCAGCATAGCTCTATTAGCTGGTGGAACTGTAGAGTGAATGTGTCTTGCCAACTCCTGATAAAATCTATTGGTATTCCATCCTTACCTGGAGTCTTGCCAGATGCAAGTTCATTTATAGCACACTTAACCTCTGTTATGTTGGGAAGTGTGTCCAGGTGGTTGTAACAAGTTACGTGGAAGGTCCCAAATACCCCTGTCACAATACTTCAGTATTATTCTTTAGCCCTGGCTGGGGTAGGTCTATGTCTGCCAACCCTCCTGCGTTCCCCGGACTCACTGTCACTCTCTCTTTTGACACCAGGACCTACTCCCTGATGTGTCTTTCTGGCTGACAACAGATAACAATACCATAGTCATTGTAACATAGAACTTCCTCAATTTAATAACGTAATATGGGACAGCACAGATGAAGATTTAGGCAGTTAGAACAGGTAGTTATTTACAGACAGAGGTGATGATTTTCTTAGTCCAGGCACAAAGCCTCATGATTCTATTCATCACAGACCATGGAGTCATACACTGTCCTGTCAGCCCACATCAACCTCACTGAGTGTGCCATCAGTTGCTTCCTTCCAGGTGAGTTGTGAGAACAACCTACCGCTGTATAACCTGGCTTCCGGGAGTTAGTTTACCTCTCTGAGTATTCACAGTCTAATGTGCTTCGAAGCCGCGTGGATTCACCTGGCACGCTTTGGATAATAATTGGCACATAGGGAACAGTTTGTGAATATTGAATGGGTAGGTGCCTTTCGCTGTCACTGTTAAGGATGGAGGTGACTGAGAAATCCGTGTGTATCCAGCCACGAATATAGGGTCACTCGACCCACTGTCAACAATGACTGAGAAATATGTGTATGTCCAGCTAAGAATATAGTTATGTGACTACTTAGGGGACTTGCAGATACCTTCTGGCCCCTTCACTTCCAGGAGGACGCTGGAGAGGATAGCGATTAGTGAGCTTCCTGGCTGACTCAGGTACGGCAAGCCTAAAGACCAATATGGGCCTCAGTCTAATCAATTTGGCATCATACACATCATTGTAGTAATTAGAAGGAGGCCCGGATGAATGGGCCTGACATGTCAGGTAGCCCCTGGATTGGCTACATCCTAGTTTGACTAGGCCTCCAGCTTGTATAAGTCGTGTCTTTTGGACTCTATGGGATCTATCTCTTATTCATACAAGATTCACCCTTCTCTCATTCTATGCTTTTATTTATACTGGGCAGATTAGTCTTCTTGGATCCCTCTCACTTCCAACCACTTCTCCTTTCAGGCCGAAAGTCGTGTGTGTGGGCGTGTGTGGGTATGTGTGTCCCCATCCCAGTGTCCTATGTTCTTTAGTCTCAACCCCCTCGTTATCATTCGAAACTATAAGAGAACTTTCCCTTCCCCACAAAGAAGGTAACAAACACATGTACATCTATACACACTCCGTTCCTCCCTTTCAGGTGTTCAGGAGAACGGATAAATTTTTCTTATTCATTGTCCTAGTTAATAGTCTCTTTTGGCTGCATATGTTTGGTGGTACCACCCCCCACTCCTTGGGTTCTGGCATTTAACTGGTTAATTTAACTAACCCCTCTGCGAACTTCCAGAGTATTAATTAGAGTTGTAGTTCTGTGTATAACTAATAGAAGTTCACAGTCCGTATCAAGATTAGGAAGATAGACACTACTCCTCTCGGCCGATGATCTCTTCGGAGTTGTGGCCGCAAGGCACAGATTGTGTCTCGCATAAGCGAATGGTGATTGATTATTTCTGGTTCTGCCCAGCGAGATAAAGTGGCCGTTCTCTCCCACTGGCATCATCTTAACGCCCCTTAGCAATTGGTTCCTCTGTTCGTATATTCCATAACCGATACAGGATAAGTTGCAATGTGTCACCAACTCAACTGACAGGCCTCATCGGGTACTTCTCACACACCCATACAAGACAACTTGCAAGTCGTGTGGGAGGCAAAATGCATGGTCCATTTTATTGCCGTTGGCTCGCTTACAAGCGGTAAACAGTCGCTAATGCAATACACAATATACAGCCACAGAATTATCTAACACAAACTGCTAACCCTATGCTAGTTCTATCTATTAGTGAACACAAAACTCCTAACGCTATTCTAAACGATGTGAACGCCTCAAGTCCAGTCTCCCGTCTGCCTAACCTCTCTCCCGTGGTTACACACCACGCGGGGTGACCTTCACCTTCGTGCGTGTTACCTCACATCGCACTCTGCTGGCAAACGTGGCCTGTTGAGTGTCTACTCAACTGTGCTATGGCTTCACGAGGTGTGGTACTATCGTGATTAGAGTGCTAACTCTCTGAACACCGCCTGCGTGTCTCATGAGGGAGTGGCCAACCTTCTCCTATTACCTCATCTCCCCTGCCCTTGCCTCGGGCACCGTATCTCCTCCTGGTCTCTTCAGGGTTGACCGCTCTCCCTGGCGGAGGGGATGCGGTCGAGTCTTTGACACACACCCACCCCTCTTGTGTTGCGTCATCAACTTTCACTCATTGGTTGTGACGCAAGAGGTTCCTAAACAAAAAATTAGTGTCTCTAATTTTTGTCAAAGACTCTAGATAACCTGGCTTTGGGCATTCCAATAGACTATTAATAACTATTGTCACAATGTAGCAAAGCCTTACTTGGCTACTGGCAATCGCCACAAACTTGACTGGTTGGCGTGAGCCCCTTCTCACATGCTATATTATATTTATCAGAGGTATGTCTGAACCGGACCGTTGTCTTATAAGACCTGCCCTCACATAGTAAATTAACTTACTACCCATACAAAGTTGACTTTCTTAGGGTCAACACATGAATTATTTCATGTCCCCCATATAATATTTAACAACCATTCTACAAGAGTGTGTGCGACAGGCTTTACCTCCCTCGCTTCCGCGCGTAAGACTTTATTTCACTGTTAATTTAGTTCTTCGTTGTCTATTATGTCCCCTGGCCCCATAGTTATCTGTCTTTGATCTACAAATAGTGTATGCAATTTATATGTTTGTTTTTCTGTTTGTTTGTGTGTTTGGATGTAATAAATCTACTAATCTAATTTCTATCCTCTATTTATAAATTCTATGTGTATGTATGTTAGTTTTTTGAGTGTCATAATTTGGTTCAATGTGGCCACAAACAGGTGTATAACACTAATTCGTGACTACATTCACTTGTCATGAAACCCAAAATACTGTAATCTAAGTTCTAAACTATATTACAGACAACACCTTCACACTAACACAATTTCACTAACGAAAACTTTACATTCTAACATACCATTCTAATTCTATAACTAAGTATTTAATGTGTTACCTAAATTTATTAAATTTGTTATGTTAATTATATGATATGATTATATTACTTCTTATTTTTTTCTAATCTAAGTGATGTAATCTAACTATTTAAATGCAATTGTTGTGATGTGAGTTATGTACCTTAATTAAATGGATTATGTGACCACAATTTATGTACTTTTCTAAATACTATGCTAAATAATGTTTTTAAATGCACAAAGGAATTATATGAGTGATGTTCTTAATCTAACTGGTGTAAATGCTGTGTGTTACCTTATCTACTCTTTTTAATCTATTATGATGTAAAATGATGATACTAATAAATGATAATATTTGAAAGATGGTATGGTTTCCTTAAGATGGAATAAACTAACTACAATGAAACTAAGTGAAATATAACAATCTAAATGGTACTATTCATATCATAAATTTAATTTAACTTGTAATAAACTATTCTTATGTGTAAACTAATATTCTAATCTAATTTTAATGGGTTAATTACTGTACTAACTACATTATTAAAATAAATGAGAACTGTTATAGTTCCTAACCTACATCTAATTTATCACTATCTTAAAATATTATATTACATATCACAATAAGTTTATATACATAGTATTTGGTTTACACAGATTAGTAGTTGCCTTCATGTATGTGCAATGGTTGTATAGGCATAATATAACCACACATTTTGCCTGGGTATCTGAAATACATTACACAGTCATCTTAATGTTCTCTCGGTAGTGCACGTGTAGAGTTCGCTGGTGTCGTAGCTCTGTCTTTTCGTGTCCGTAATTAAGCACTGTTCTGACACTGTTTTCTGCGGTTCATATATATGATACACCGGAATGGAGCTTAGTTGGAAATGAGCTGTCCTAGTTCACACGGTGGTATCTAAGTATAGCAGCACAGTTCTTAATCTGATGTCCACGGACACATGATAGTTCAGTGTTTTGGTACATGATTACGCCAATAATGTGGATATGTATGTAAGCTATTTTACATCTTATATTATCAGATACCCATGTACCAACCATCACTCTACATTTAACTGTTGGATTTCAGGTATTTCTACCCCAGATGGTCTACTAAGGGTATCAGCTAGGGTGTTGTCTTTCCCCTTAATATGCTCTATACTGAACGTATAGTTTTGAAGGATAAGAGACCACCTGTATATCCTGTCGTTTCGGTGCACACCAGTCTGAATGACCGTAATGGGAGAATTGTCGGTCTGGATAATGAAGTGCACACCCGCCAGAAAGCGGTGGAGCTTTCTCACTGAGTAGATGACGCTCAGGGCCTCCAGTTCTGCTATCGAATATCTGGACTCGGTAGGTGTGATCTTACGGTTCACGTAGCAAATCGGATGGAAGATGCCCTCATAAAATTGGCCTAGGACTGCAGCGATGGAGATCCTGCTGGCATCTGTCCTAAGATAATAAACGAGCCCAGGGTTAGGCAAGCGGAGGATGGGAACATTACTAAAAAGAATTTTCAATTTTGACAATGCAGAAATTAATAATGCATCTTTCACATCCAATTTTACTGATGCTTTTAATACATTCGAAAACACACTAGTTATTTCAGCTAGGTTTGGAATAAATTTACTATAGTAATTAACTAATCCCAAAAGACTTCTAACCTGCTTTTTCGTAGTAGGCATGGTTAGATTCATAATTTTTGTAATAATCCTATTGTCAGTCTTCAGTTGACCTTGAGAGATGACATGACCCAAAAATTCAATTTCTTTTAGGCCTAATTCGACTTTGCTCGGTTTGACTGTGAGACCGAAGAGTCGCAACCTATCAAACACATGTCTCAGTTTCAGTAAGTGTGTAGTCCAGTCTTCAGTATGGACACATATATCATCTATATAGGTCACAGTATTCGTCACTCCATGTAACAGATCTCTAGTTAAGCGTACGAAAGTGGCAGGAGCATTTCGAAGTCCGAAAGGAAGAAATCGCCACTCGTATAGTCCTAAAGGTGTTGAAAACGCAGTAAGATGCATAGATTGAGCTTGCATCGGGACCTGCCAGTATCCTTTAGTAAGATCTAGTTTTGAAAAGATTTTAGAAGTAGACATGTCCAAGATAAGATCTTAGCAGGAAGGAATAGGTTCTGCGTCGATCTTAGTGATGTTATTGAGTTTCCGATAGTCCACGCACAGACGAATTGTGGAATCATTCTTCTTAATTAGGACGATTGGAAAAGAGTACTCTGATGTAGACTTTTGGATAATCCCGCTAGCTTCTAAATTAAGAATTTCCTTATTTAGATTTTCCCTATAGCTGAGTGGGATAGAGTACGGCCTACATTTAATAGGCTTAGAATCCGAAAGAAGAATGGAGTGTTCGATTCTGTCCGTCCTACCTGGGATGTCAGAGAATAAGTCTTTGTATTCAGTAACTAACTCCACTAATTGTCGTCGTTGAATGTCTGTTAGTCCCTGATCTATATGTATGCTGTCCACTGTCGCAGTTTTGTCTACAATGGGAACAGGTAGTTCCATTCCGTCGTCGTCTACCTGATTCAGTACCGTGGTGGTGCTAAGTGTGTATTCTGTTAACTCACTGGGTGTATTGCCATTGTCGGAACTGCCAGTCTCGCTAACTAGTGTAGTTGCGTTGTGTATGTCTGTCGTCTGATCACTGGGTGTTGGTGCACTCTGTTCGTCTGTCACTACTTCTGTTTCTTGTCTTGTATAGTAAGGTTTCAACATGTTGACATGGAATATCTTTAAGTGTCCGTTTATCGATATTTCATAGTCAACATCTGAAATTCTGCGTACCACCTTGAATGGCCCTTGCCATGAGGTTAATAGTAAATTTCTTTTGTCTGGAAGTAGCAAGAGTATGTCTTGATCTGGTTCAAGTTCAATTGTTCTTGTCCCTTTGTTGGCATATTGGCGGTAGATTTGACCCTTCCTCTCCAAAGCTGCCTTAGCTATAACACACGATTTCATGATCTTGTCTCGTGTCTCTGTCACCATTTCATAAGGTGTTTTTGGGGTAGGAATTTCTATCGAATTTGTTAGTACCTGATGGTAAATAGTTAGGGGTCCACGTGGGTTAGCCCCGTAAACTAATTCAAAGGGTGAGAAACCCGTGCTAGAATGGGGAATCTCCCGATAGGCGAACAGCACTGTTGGTAACAGTGTATCCCAATCAGCTGGGTTTTCTGCTGTAACCTTAGCCAGCATGTGCTTTAGGTCCCCATTAATTTTCTCTACTATTCCATTGCTGGCTGGATGGTAAGCTGTCGTAAAATGTTGCTTAATGCCTAACATTTTTGTAAGGGCTTGCGTTGCAGCCGATATGAACTGAGTTTCACGATCGGATAAAATGGTCCGTGGGAATCCGAATCGTGAGAACATGTGTAGAAATACATTGGCAACGTCTTTGGAGGTGATGTATTTCAAAGCTACTGCCTCAACCCACCTTGTACATAGGTCGACCATTGTCAATATGAAGCGATTTCCTTTGCTGGACACCTGGTTTAGGGGTCCAACAATATCTACCGCCACACTTTCAAATGGCCTAGAAGCCAGTGTAGAAGGCTGTACCTCAGCTGTAGGATGTTTACCTTTACGTACCAATTGTTGACAGACATTACACGAACGACAAAATAATTTTATGTCATTGCAAAAACCTGGCCAATAGAAATGAGCCTGAATTCTGGCCCTGGTCTTATCATATGCAAGATGACCAGCAAACGGTGACTCATGTGCAATCTTTAGCACAGTTAGACGATGTTGTTCAGGTAACACCGTTTGCTGAATCTCATGGTTACCAGTAGTATAATATCTAGTTAAAATACCATTGTTAAGTCTAAAAACCCAAGATGCATTTTTGGTCACTTTGGCTTTATCTTTTAACAATTTTAAGTATGGAGACACACTAGTATCAGCTTTTTGCTGTTCTATAAATTTCTGTCTGCTGGTGTCATCTGTGCCAGTTGGGGAAAGCAACAGTAGTCTCTCATCTTGTAGTGTGTCTTGATGTTTCACACTGTCTGCTCTTGTTGTTGCATTAGCTGCATTTAATTTCTCCCATGCAACTATTTCCTCATTAGTACATTGTTTCAGTTGAGGTAAACACCCCAAAATTAAATCAGTACAAGGGTTGTTAAGTATTGCACAAGTAAAGGTACCAGAAAGAAACGGAGAATCAATACGGGCTTTTGCCAAAGGGTAAGTCTCAATGTTACCCGAAAAGGTTCGGCATCTGACAGTGTCACCTGTGTAATCACCCGGGCTCACTAGTTCTTTCCGAAGACCGATAAGGGTGCTGCCACTGTCCAGCAAACATTGACATGGTACATCATTGACCATTGCATTGTGGAACACTAACTTGCCTCTGGAGGCTAATGCTGCATTCACACTCACAGATGAGCATGGTACTGTATGTCCACATTCTAGTCTTCCGTCTGCATGGAATTGGTGACATCGTTCACAGCTGTCAAAGCTTAATATATCGTTAGCAGCACACACATCCTCTGCTTGGTTAGTTGGTAAGTCACTTTCAATCTCACACTCATTCTCACTACCACTATCTGAAGAGGTGTCGATCAACATAGCGTTGTTAGCTTTCAAACGTTGGCGGCCAAGGCACTTATTAGAATAATGGCCATAAGAGGAACAAAAAAAAACATTTGATTGCACGCCTGTATGCAGACCGTTTGCTTTGCTGCTTCTTGATCACATTTTCAAGATGCGCCGGATAATTCGGCGATTTGTCGCACATAGCATAAGTGTCGTGCATTAGTTGACAGTACATGCATTTGGAAACTTTTCTGTCTTTCTTATCATACTTCTGAAAAGGTTTTCTGTTACCCTGATAGTTTTTTGATTGGTCTTTGACAAAGGAAACTATCTCAGAGTCACTTGAGGTCTTAAAAATCTCTCTGTTAGAAGAAAAATATGCTGAGCCTTTTTTTTCGAACTGCTCGATGTTTTCAATGTCTGACTGCTGCAAAAACTTAGCAAAAGGAGAAGGTATAGTAGATATACACTTGTCCATAGCTATTAGGTTTTTTAATCTATCAAAGTCTTTTCCTATGTTAGCTGCTTTAAGCCACCTGTTTAGTACACTCTGCACATTTGAAAAATAATCTATAAAAGTTTCACTAGGTTTAGGTTTTAAATTTGAGAACTGAACCTGATACCCAGGGGCATCAAGTAAAAAGTGCTGCATAATCCTATCATGGATGTATTGATAGCTAGATCTAAGTTCAATAGGAATAGACTCTATTACTTTAAGGGGCTCACCACTTAGATTCTTCATGTAAATCGGAGCCCACATATCTAAAGGAACTTGGTGATATTTAAATTGGTACTCTACATTCTCTGTCCAGGCAGATATGGAGTCCTCTTTACAATATGGTTTGATAATATTTTTGTATTTGTTGAACTTATTTTCCTCTTGTTGACTTCTTAGTTTAGTGGCAGAGATCTCTGCGTGTGAGTCTACATCCATGCTTTTCATCTTTAATTGTGTCTCTGATTCTACCCGAATTTGTTTTTCTTTAACTCTTGCCATTTCATCTATCTCTTTTTGCTTTAGATCTAATTCCTTTTGTTTTAATTCTTTCTCTTGATCTAATTGTTTTTGTTTCATCTCCTTATCATGTTCTCTTTCTCGTGCGCGTTCGTCCCTCTCCGCATTCTCTTTTCGTGTTTGTTCCTCTTTTGTTTCTTTAAATTTCTGATCAGCATATTGTTGTAGTTCTTTTCCTGTTAATTCTAGTTCTTTGCCTGCTTTTATGAAATCTGATAAAGTTGCCATCTTACTTTAGTACTTGGCTAACAGTGATAGGCAATGATGACTTTAATCAGTTATTTATCTTTGATATGTTATGTTTGTTCTTATCTGATCACTATCAGTGGTGCTTTCTGTTTATACCCTGCCCAGATTTATCTTGCAGAAAAACAGAGTATACAAATATGTCAACCCGTTACAAGCTGAAAAAGAGATGCACTATTAATCAAATTGCATGACAAAATATATAAGTGTACTCAGCTTAATGTGGGAACGAAGCTCCTTTGACACAGGTCACCTTGTTTGGTACACTGGGGTGGCGACACGTTTCGTATGTAGCACACGGTATTTGGCCCACAGGTGTATGTGCACAGCTGTTGTTTGCCCTCTGATATATAGGGCAGCAGTAAACACGCCTACTAAACGATATGATTTACTCGACAACTAAGGACAATGACTTAGACAATGACAGACTTACGAACACCTAGAATATGTATTAATTAATTTTAATGTCAATGTCCTGTCTTTGTTTTAAACAATAATTGCCTTTCGTTACTAACCTAGTTAATTTCTGTAAACGTTGTGCAGCTAAGTATTAGATGCTTAGCCCGAAAATAGTTCCATCGTGACGATAAGCAAAGAGAAAATAGACCCAAAAATGAATAAATGCTTGTAAAGAAATCAAAATAACATAATAATGTGTCAACAAATAAATATATTCATTTAGTAACTTAAATAAGTAAATAATAAACAATATACAGCACAGATTCAGGCGGGCCGCCGCTAAGCGATCTTGTAAACACTCGACTGCTTTATGCTAATGACGCAGAACAACTGTCTGTCAATCACTCTACGTCATCGCGCAGCGCTATTTTTAGATCTCAAAAATCAATATTGTCGGCTGCCTGTGTATTCCTGCGCCGTGAATCATGTTTGGTGCTTATTCAAGAATAAATTGGTAAATATATGAATAAATATAAGAAAATAAGAATATTAATACTTACAGCTTCGAAGAATACATGATTTCATTCAATAAATATATCATAAACACAATTAAACACTATTTTGTCACGATAGGCATATTTCTAGCTCGCAAATTCTCCTGTCTGCACAAATTATCGTTACTACAAAAATTAATCCCTAGTCTGGAGCCCGTGGATGAGTGGATTAGCTTGAACTTTTCGTTCAAGCTTCACTTCTTGACACCACAATTACCCTTTTACTGTGGGTATTAGCTTGGCGCTTTCGTCCAAGCACCACTTTCTGACACCACAATTACCCTGGCCTGTCAACAACTCAACTGACAGGCCTCATCGGGTACTTCTCACACACCCATACAAGACAACTTGCAAGTCGTGTGGGAGGCAAAATGCATGGTCCATTTTATTGCCGTTGGCTCGCTTACAAGCGGTAAACAGTCGCTAATGCAATACACAATATACAGCCACAGAATTATCTAACACAAACTGCTAACCCTATGCTAGTTCTATCTATTAGTGAACACAAAACTCCTAACGCTATTCTAAACGATGTGAACGCCTCAAGTCCAGTCTCCCGTCTGCCTAACCTCTCTCCCGTGGTTACACACCACGCGGGGTGACCTTCACCTTCGTGCGTGTTACCTCACATCGCACTCTGCTGGCAAACGTGGCCTGTTGAGTGTCTACTCAACTGTGCTATGGCTTCACGAGGTGTGGTACTATCGTGATTAGAGTGCTAACTCTCTGAACACCGCCTGCGTGTCTCATGAGGGAGTGGCCAACCTTCTCCTATTACCTCATCTCCCCTGCCCTTGCCTCGGGCACCGTATCTCCTCCTGGTCTCTTCAGGGTTGACCGCTCTCCCTGGCGTAGGGGATGCGGTCGAGTCTTTGACACAATGCAGGGTATCTTCCGCCTTGTGAAAAGAGAACAAGGATGGACGAACTTCTACCCCACTGGGCCTTCCTTCTGTCCTGTTAACATTGGATAGGTCGTGCTTATATTTCAATTAAAGTTGAGACGATCCGGAGTTTAGGAACAAAGGATGAAAGGTGATAACAGCCCATCAGCTGCTAAGAACAAGCAAAACCATCTGTTGAATTCCGTTGTTCGGAATCGTTTCACTACTAAGCAATGAATAGGACATTTTGGTCAGCTGATGACAGACTTAGACAACTGAGTGACAATACACAAAATTTTGTGAATAGTACGAGCCGCTATACACAAAAATGTGTGGCTGGTCACGTGATTATTCGGTTGGTCACGTGATGTCTACTTCCTTTTTGACAACATTATTAATGTTTGTGAAACTTAATTGTATTCTCCGTAGTGTAGTGGTTAGTATCTACGCCTGTCACGCGGGAGACTATGGTTCGACTCCCCGCCTGCAATTTTCTTTTAAAATTTTTAATCAGTCAATCACATGCCGTCTCCGCAATGAAGGTTGGCTGCAATGGATCTCCAACACTGTCTGTCTCTTACCTTGACTGTACATTCTGTCAGGCTGATGTCATCTATCTCTTGATGTTATCTTCCCACTTGTATCGTTGTCTACCTCTTGCTCGCTTGCCCTCGACCTTGCCCTCCAGTATGGTTTTTATAAGAGTATCATGTCTTTTTAACATGGCCGAAATATTTCACTTGCCTCCTCTTTATTTCTTCCATCAACTCTCTCTTCATTCCCAGTTTTTCTAGAATCTCTGCATTAGATCGTCTTTGTTTCCATGAAATACGACCTATTCATCTGTATATCCACATCTCCAGGGCTTTGCAAGCGACTTTCTAGTTGCTTGTTTTAGGAAATAAAATATACATCACTGTACGTAGAGTGTGTCCTTGTAGACAAATATTATCTTTGTGAGGTTTAAAGAAAAAGAACTCGCAAAAAATAAAAGACAGATAAGAAGAGGGAATAATAGTCTTCTTCAAATTTTTGTGAATAGGGACTCGTACTATTCACACAATTTTGTGCCGAATAATCACGTGACCAGCCACAAATGTTTGTGTATAGGGGCTCGTACAATTCACAAAATGTTGTGAATAGGGGCTCCCTTAAGACAAAGTGTCAGTCAGAGGACGACCGGCTTCACGCTAATTCGTCTCGTCAGCCCAGACACAAGATGTTTGTAAGAATGGACAGGAAAGGAATGAATAAAGCTTACTCTTACCTTCCTTTAACTTTATGAATTAACACAAATACTGCATTACAGACGTCGAAACTTTTGATTTTCCGTAGACATCATGCAGGACTGTTGTTGTTGACATGCCGGCGGTTGGAATATAAGAGCCTATTCACAAATGTGACTCTCTAATGTAGTCTTTCGCTTTCGCACAGCAACGGCAAAGCGTGCGGCCGAAGAAATTCGTGCCAATCACTTTCCTGGGGTTTCACCCCTTAAGGAAGGTGCGTACCCAGTGAACCTTACCTAGAGTACGTCTGGGGTTCAGGGGAAACCCCGTTGATTGTTTCTATGTAGGTTTCAGAAGGATCTAGGAGCGGAGTATCCACGTGGGGAAAACAGCAGCTTCGAGCATCGGCAGCGGTTCGCGCCGCGCTGGTAACTTACGGGGCTATGTGAGCCGGTCGTTCAGAAAGCAATGGCAAACTATTGAACGTAAAACTTGCCAATATAGTACATAAACAGCAGCTTAAATATACTGATGTTGACAGCAACGTTCTGTAAGGGATATGCAACCTTAAAAAAAAAAACAAAAAAAAGGAGCGGAGTATTTCCTAGTGGAACTCTGACTATTTTTAGTAACGGGAGCTCCGCCCAACGAACAAAAGGAAGTAGACGTTTCAGAAATTCAAAACAATGTTTTCCCGTGATGAATTTGAATAACGAAGACACAAAAATAGATTGCACGATTTATTGCCTGGCATATTTCGCTGCATCTCGTCAGGTACATAATGCAGAAATCACACAACTTACGTGAATTAATTAGATAAATCCTTCAAACTGAAATATACATGTTCGCACAGTAATGTCGATTGTCTACCACGGTAATTTTAAACTGACTAACATGTCTTTCTGCTTACACAAGGTCGGCTTACGAAGGTTAATTAGTATAGCTTCAGCAAACTTTAACAATCGACTACTTTGTGTGTTGAACAACACACGGAAGGCGCTGTCTCTTTCAACCACGTGAGCAGTCTCGAGCACATGTCTCCCGACCGATGAAGCCAGACTTTTCCTGTGTGTCGGCCTGCCTAGGCTACCATCTTCTATGTGTAAAAGGAAGTAGGACAGATTTCCCTGCCGTGACTTACACGGTGTGAGACAGGGATGTGTAATGTCTCCAGGTCTGTTTTCCCTGTACAGTGAAAGTATTTTCAGAAATATTGAAGATATGGAAGGAATCAACACTGGTGGGGGGGGGGGGGGGGGGTGTGTGATGGGCGATACGTAAATAAATGCAGACGATGCAGTCTTGATAGCAGACATTGAACAGGACCTGCAAAATGTAGTAGATACGGTTGTTACACATAGTGAACAACAAGGGTTAGAATTAAATTGTAAAAAGACACATATTATGGTCGTCACTAGGAAGAACGAAATACCACAATGTAATATACAATTAAATGGGAATATTCTTCAACAAGTGAATAGGTACAATTATCTCTGAACAGTAATAACATCTGATGGGAGATGCCTTGAAGAGATTAGAACAAGAATCGCCAAGGCAAAAGTAGCCTTTAGCAAGATGAAAAACATACTGACCAATAAAATGATGTCAATTGAAACGAGAAAAAGAGTGTCGAGGTGCCACATAGAACCTGAACTTTTATATGGATGTGAAGCTTGGACAATGAGCAGTCAAGCTGAGAAACATCTGTGAACTGTAGAAATGTGGTTTCTGAGGAAAATGCAAAGAATACCAGGGACAGCCATAAAGACCAATGAACAAGTCCTTCAAGAAACAAATAAAGATCGTAAACTGATTAGAGTCATTAGACGTAGACAGTCAACATTTTGTGGGTATGTTATGAGAAGAAATGAATTGGAGAACTTGGTGACAACTGGTAATATCGAAGGGAATAGACCAAGGGGAAGACCTAGAAGCCAATACCTGGACGGCTTGGCCTCATGGCATGGTCGAGACAGAAACACGGAGCTGATCCACGACTCTGATGATCGAGTGAGATGGCAAAACATGACCGCCCATGCTTACCGGCATGGCACATGATGGATGGATGGACTTACACGACTCCCGTAAGACAGGATGACCTAGGGTTTATATTGTTACAGCGGTCAAGAGTTGATAGGGCCTCTATGGCGTTGAGTGAATCATCCGCTAGTTTGGTCTCATTTGAGTAAAGCTCCAAATAGTGCTCTACCCATCTGTCCATCTGCTGTCTCTTATCAATGATGCTTTCTCCAGTCAAGGTTTTCAATCGCGCAATTCTTTTGATGATTGAACCATGGGCTTTCTTTATTCTTTCATACATGCTTCTGGTGTTTCCCTTATCACTTGCGGTTTGAATGGACTCACATACTTGATCCAATAGTCATTCGCACACTGCCTGGCAGCCTTTTGCACATCCTTCCTAGCTTTCTTCAGCTCACTCAGAGTGTTACGCGTTGTTCTTTCCTTGTTTCTTAAGAGAGCTGTCTTCTTCTTATCAATCAAGGGATGCAGAGTCTCGCTGTTTGCCTCATACCAGTCCTGCCTCTTATGATCCACAGTGCCGTAAACCCCTACAGCAGTTTTATAGTTTCCTTAAGTTTACCCAACTTTTCACTTGCTGTACATATTTCTGATGTATCAGTGAAAGTGTCTTCAATTGGCTGATGGAACCCAAAGTACTTATCAGGACCGTGGGTGTTAATAATATTAATTCTGGAGCTAGATATGTGTTTAGCTGTGTAGATTCCCATTGGTCTCAGTCTAACTCTTGCAACAACCAAAGAATGATCCGTATCACAGTCAGCACTGTGGTAACTTCGAGTCAATGATATATGGTTCAGATGTTGTCTCCGTGTGATTATGAAGTCCAACTGATACCAATGACCGGATCTTGGATGTTTCCATGTGACCTCATGCAGCGCTTTTGTTTTACACAAAGGAGTTTGTAATACAGAGGTTATTACTGGTGCAATGCTCCAGCAGCCTTTGTCCATTTTCATTCATGCGACAGATGTTATATTTTCCAAGGCACAATGACCATGAACTCGCACACGAGCATTGAAATCATCGAGCATGTAAATGTAGTCGGATTTTGGAACTGCGTTTATCACAGTCTAACTCCTCATAGAGCGAATCCTTCATATTATCAGTGAAAGTGAGAGTCGGTGCACATGCAGTGATAATTGTGGCAACACCACAATAGTTTGCCTAGAGCAGGGATAATAGTCTTTCATTACTTCCAGCTGGAATTTCGATAATTCCAAATAGCGAATTCTTCACTGCAAAGCCCGCACCACATTGCCTTTTTTTCTGCCTGCTCTCTAACCTTCCTAAAAAGGTGTAATTGTTTCCCATGTATGACTCTTCCTCAGCGAGGCGAGTCTCCTGCAGGCCAGCAATATCAATGTTAAGAGATTGAGTTCAGCATCAATCACAGCCGTTTTTCTCACATCGTCAATATTCGTCAGTTCAGTGGAAAATCCTGAACACATGGTTCTTACGTTCCAGGTTGCAAGCAGTAGCTTGTGGTTTCTATTTGTCTTTTTAGTAATACCTTTTGCATGTGTTTTACAGCCAGCGATTCAGATTTTCTCCTAGCCCCACGCACCCATTGAAGCAGGCAGGCTGTGGTAGATCAGCACCCAATTGACCGGGTGCTGCCAAGCTTGAGGCGGGCGGTAGCTGATCAGTGACACATGTAGGTGTCTCCTACCGTCAGAATCAACCCGTGGCGCCCCATGTCTATGCCAGTTGACAAGGACTTATAACCCGAAACTGCTACCTCTCGATTTAATTCAGAGACTGGTTAAGACCAGGGATGGAGTTATACCTCTCCATAGCACAAAGCCTTGGCTAAAATATAGAGACCATGTGTTGCCCATGCATTATAATCCCTCTCTCGGCCTGTCCAGTTCACTCCAGAGGAAAGATAAAACCAATACATCTGGAACAAAACAAGCTACAGAAGCTGCCGGATCAGCAAAGCAATGCTCTAACTGTCCGCCTGTCGGAGCTTCGATTCTATACCAGCTGCTAACCAAGGCGTAAGGCCTGGTCTGCCCTGCTATGACATTTTGTCTTTAGGTTGCATTTCCTCGCACCAAGATAAGGCTTGTATCCTCCCAATTGCGCTCTTCCGCTCGAAGTCGTTGGCAAAATGTGGGATGTCAGGGTCAGTAAGCGCCGCACAACATTCAGCGCTAACAGAAGGCAGTTAGGACCGACAGCTGTCATTGTGGTAGCTCAGTCATATCTGACTAAGACCTGACTGCAATTCGCCAGATGGGTTATGTTTAACACCATTATAATAATCAGCATCATATTAACATCATGGATATCAATAAACCCAGTGGTAATTTGTTACACCTCAGAATTATTCCATTATTCTAAATGTCTATAAATATTTGTGTAGCTTAAGTGATTACACAGATTGGTAAAACATTTAGTGGGGATTCGCACATATAGTCCAGGAGGATAACGTGTCAGGGAGGTACCTTGCCTATGCACCCCTTAAGTAACCAGCTTATCCTGCATATGTTAAATCCCCTTTCTCACTCCTGGTAATACCAAGAATAGCTAGATCTATCTTTTCAGCGAGCCAATCTTTGCTGGTTTCATGGGTATCCAGTGACGGTGTCTTCAATCAGCATAACAAACGTTTGTCCCGCGTTTTCTCACTGGGATCTTGGGTGGTAATTTGCCACTTCGGACATAGTTAAGGAACCTCAAACTGCACCCAGAACTAAACACCAGTAGGATACAATTATAGAATCCGGAAGTAAACCCAACTTTGGTTCGCTCGCAAGGAACGCACCTATTTCAAATCCATTAGTAGCTTCCAGTAAAATGGCGACGACGTGACGCATCTATTCTTCGGGATGACGCTGTTTTAGTGTGTGTGTTTTTTTGCCTGTGGATTATGTGATGTTATTTCGTTTTAGTTTATTGGAAGTGTTCAAAAGAAACCACGGAAGGCAGGTGATGGATGAAATTTTGAGAGCAGCCGACAGATATTAGTTGGTTATGGTCTCAAGTTTCACGACGGCAAGCAGAGGAGCTCTCTCTCTCGAGTCAATGTCTGCTGTCATCCGACCAGTACGGTCACCGCCATAGAGGAAAGCAACGGCAAACTACCTCTTTAAAAGTTCCTAGTACATTATTATTCGCCTAAAGACTTATCATGGCAAGACAAGGACAGAGACGTTAAAATTAGCAACATGGAACGTTAGGACATTAAACGACGACGAAAAATTAGAGAACATAAAACAAGGAATTGAAAGAGAAAAAAATAATATTCTAGGGATGTGCGAAACGAGATGGGCAGGAGCAGGCATCAAGATAGTTGAAGATTTTAAGATCAAAGCAATGCTCTAACTGTCCGCCTGTCGGAGCTTCCATCCTAGACCAGTTGCCGATAAAGGCTTAGGACCTGATCAGCCGTGCCGTGACAATTAGTCTTTAGACTACATTTTCTCACAAAAGAGTAAGGCTTGTACCATCCCAAATGCGCCCCTGCACCCTAAGACGTTGGCACAATGTGAGTGTCGAGTTTGGTGAGCCTCGGCGAACATTCAGCACTAACAGGAAGCAGATAGTACCGTCTACTGTCATACGTAGCTCAGTCATATCTGACTAGGACCTGACTTTGATAGCAAGGTACATTGTTAACGGAGATGTAATTAGGAATTAACGACACAGACACACGTGTATACACACACACGCAAGCACGCACGCACACACACACACACACACACACACACACACACACACATATTCACAAACACACACGCACAAACTCACACAAGAATATTATTTTTATGTGATATCAATGAAGCCATACAGTGGAGAAGCCAGAAATCAATCAAGCCAAACCATGGAAAAATCAGAAATCAATAAAGGCGTACAGTGGGAAAAACCACAGATCAATAAAGCCGTACAGTGGAAAAACCACAGATCAATAAAGCCGTACAGTGGAAGCTGAATGAAAAGCCAGAAATAAATAGCGTAAAGGCAACTAGTGGATACTTCCAGTCCAATATGGCAGACAGGTGGGCGATCCGTTAAGGCTTTGGAGTGTCATTTGCTTCTGGCCATGGTTAGCTGGTGCATTTTCCTCATGTGGACTTGTATTCCATTGTTCCATCACCCAGCTACTGGGCTGAGTGTTGGTGCCCAACATCATAGTACATGATAAGGGTGCTTGAAGATCTACAAATTGATGGAAAATACCTTTTTTGTTGTTGTTGCGTATCCCTTACGGGATGTTGCAGTCAACACCAGCAACACGACACGGTCTGCAGCACAAATCGTTCGCAGCTCAGATTCGAACGCCTGGTACCCGGCTCACGAACCGCGTTCTCAAGCCTTTGGCCACAGAGCAGATGTTGATAGAGTTGTGAAAATCATATATTGGAAACAACAAGCTGCTATACTAATTGATAATGAAGTCGCTTAAAAAAGTTGATAATGAAGTAGGTCAATATCAGCCTATTAAGAGAGGTGTGAGACAGAGATGTGTAGTTTCTCCAGATCTTTTTTTTTCCCTGTACAGTGAAAATATTTTCAGAAATATAGAAGATATGGAAGGAATCAACAGTGGGGGACGATGCATCAATAACATTAGATATGCAGATGATAGTCTTGATTGCAGACAATGAACAGGACCTGCAAAATTTAGTAGATACGGTTGTTGCACACAGTGAACACGTAGGGTTAGATTTGAATTGTAAGAAGACACAGATTATGGTCGTCACTGGGAAGAAGGAAATACCACAATGTAACATACAAGTAAAGGTATATTCTTAATCAAGTGAATCGGTACAGTTATCTCGAAACAGTCATAACATCTGATGGGAGATGCCTTGAAAAGATTAGAACAAGAATTGCCAGATGCCTGTGGAAATGTGGTTTCTGAGGAAAATGCAAAGAATATCATGGTCAGACAGAAAAACCAATGAACAAGTCGTTCAAGAAACAAATGAAGATTATAAACTGATTAGAGACATTAGACGTAGACTGTCAACATTTTTGGGGCATGTTATGAGAAGAAGTGGATTGGAGAACTTTTGACAAATGGCAAGATCGAAGAGAAGAGACCAAGGGGAGAACGAGAAGTAAATACCTGGATGGCTTGGCCATATGGCATGGTCGAGACAGAAACACGGAGCTGATCCACGACTCTGGTGATCGAGTGAGATGGCAAAACATGACCGCGCCCGCTTATCGGCATGGCACATGATGGATGGATTATTCATTTATTCCATTCATATGATATATAACTCTGCAGTATGCACGTGATGAGATGCAGCGAAATATACCAGGCAAGAAATCGTGCAACATATTGTTTGTGCTTTCTGTGTTTAAAGATAATGCAAATGCCTAAAAACACAAGGAATGGAGACTATAAATTTAATGTAGAATGTTCAGTATGTAAATGTTGTGTAGAGAGAGAGTATACTATCAGATTCAGTATCAGCCACATGTAGTTGACACCCTACATCAGTTACCAGTCATCGTATAGTATCTGTTTCTAAATGTCAGGAACAGAACTCTGAAATATTCTCCACTTTCATTGACCTTACCAAGGCTTTTGATACATCAGCAGAGAAGGACTGTGGAAGATTATGGCAAAATATGGCTGTCCACGAAAGTTTGTCCAAATAGTGTGGCCATTTCATAATGGTATGCAGGCAAGAATACAGGAAAATGGTGAAATGGCTGAGCACTTTCCTATCACCAATGGAGTGAAGCAAGGATGTGTCCTGGCACCAACACTGTTCAGCCTCATGTTTTCAGCAATGCTGATGAATGCCTTCGAGAACAATGACATTGGAATAGACACCAACTACCGGATGGATGGAAAGTTGTTAAATCTCAGAAAGCTGAAAGCCAAAACCAAATCTAACAGCGACACCGTCAGAGAACTGCTGTTTACTGATGATTGCGTTCTGTATACCAACTCAGAAGCAGACATGCAACACCATGTTTCAACTTTCTCATATGGCTCTGCCGACTTTGGGCTCAATATCAACTTGGAGAAGACTGTAGTTATGTACCAGCCAGCTCCAGGGAATAATCACACCGTGCCGAATATCAAGGTGAACGGTCATAGACTAAGTGTTGTGGACAAATTCACCTATCTTGGCAGCACTGTGTCACTAGCTGCCACAATTGATGACAAACTGAATGCAAGAATATCCAAGGCCAGCGCGGCCTTTGGCAGACTGTACAAGAATGTATGGGACAGAAATTGAATAAGCCTACAAACAAAGCTGAAAGTCTATAAAACAGTTGTATTATCCACACTGCTATATGCTTGTGAAAAAAAAATGTGCTGTTTATCAGCGACATGCTAGGAATTAAACCACTTCCACACAGTCTGCCTTTGGAAGCTATTGAAGATTACATGGCAAGACAAGATCCCAGACACTGAAGTTCTAGAAAGAGCGTCCATGCCCAGTGTCCACACTGTACTAATAAAAAGTGGGATTCGCTGGGCTGGTCACTTAACTCGTATGCCAGATCACAGGCTCACTAAACACATTTTTTTACGGCCAGAGGAAACGCTTTAACGACACTCTGAAAGTCTCACTGAAAGCTTTTGGAATTCATCTTGACACCTGGGAGACTGCTACTAAAGACCGTAATTCGTGGCATACATCATTACATAAGAGTGCAGTCACTTGTGAAGCAACCAGGACTGCAAGAGCTGTGAAGAAAAGGCTGGTCAGAAAAACCACTGCAGGAAATCCTCCTCCTGGAACGTCAATCATTCTTTGCCCACACTGTCAAAGAACATTTCGAGCCAAAATAGGCCTTATCAGCCATCTTAGAACTCACGGCTCCATACTTTCAACCGCACTGGATAAAATGAATTGTCATCATCATTCTTTTTGGACAAACAACAGTATATGTTTCAGTATCAGCTACATTAGTTGACACTCTACACCAGTTACCAGTCATTGTATAGTATATGTTTCAGTATCAGCTACATTAGTTGACACTCTACACCAGTTACCAGTCATTGTATAGTATATGTTTCAGTTTCAGCTACATTAGTTGACACTCTACACCAGTTACCAGTCATTGTATAGTATATGTTTCAGTAACAACCACAGTATCTGTCACTCTAAATCAGTCTTGCGGCCGCCGGAATGTCGACAGCATCAGCCGTGGAGTAGCGGTTGGTTAAAATATGCGTCGAGCACCATATGTCCAATACGCCATAATGCGTGGAATATGGTCTTATATTATTCCTCATCTCATCATCTCACTTATTTCATTTTATCTCATTTCATGTCATCATCTCATCACATTTCATCTCATCTCACCTCATTTCAAATCATATCATCTTCTCATCTTGCTCCCCTAATTTTGCGGTTTCGAGGTGATGCATACATCTTGGGATAGTGCCCGATTATGGTCTTCCTATTTCGAGATTCATATGGATTCTGTTATTCCTATAGTATTTAACTTTTTGTAAAGCTTTAACGGTCTCTATTTGTAATGATGCTTATTTGTATGTTTTATTTTTTGGTAAGGGGGTGGGGGGAATAGGGTGTCTCCTATTGAAGAAGGCTTTGGTGCACCGAAACGTTTAGTGTTTGTGCACTAGCTTATACTGCAGGATCAACAACTGTCATGACCGGAGTGTGGGCTTTAGTAACACTCTAGTCACAATTGGGCGTGCGGATCGCCTAAAGCGAGAAGCATGCTTTGGACTGAGTCCGGGAGAGAAAAATGTCTCGAAAACACGAGATGCTAGCTGAGACTGTGGTAGTGGACAGACCGGTTCAGACTCGTAGTTGGCAAGGCTGATGTGTAGAGCGCCGCAATTTGTAGACACTTTTAGTTACTGAGTGTTTAAAAACAAAAAGTATACAAAGTATATTTGGTGAGCATGTAATTGTTAATTCAATGACAGAATAGACAATGTGAAAATTAAGGCGTTTTGTTAAGTACTTACAATTGAATGATAGATGGATGATGTGAAAAGAGTCGAAACATAACATAACGAGCCACTCGTACCAATATCGAATATACTCATGACAAGCCAAGATCTGGTGCCATGACAACAACATATCTGTTGTTGCATCAACTTTTGTTGTAAGTCTGACACCCCTATGAAATGTCTGCCCTATGTTACTTGCCGTCTTCTTCTTCTCTTCCACCATATACCTCTGTAAAGTGTTGGTGGAAGATGTAAAGATCTCGTATGCCCTTTTTCTAAGGTTCTTTGTAGGTTGGTTAAGTATTTCTCTAAGGTTGTTCTTGATAACATCACTTCACCTTTAGCGTTGTCTTCCCCTTGCCCTGTATCCATTATATTTCTTCAGTGTGGCTCTTTGTGGTAGATGGTACCAGGGCATTCTTGTGAGGTGACCAAACCATTTCATCTCTTATTCTTTAGTGAACTGCATGACTGATATCAGATCTATTTTTTTCTAATTTCATCATTCCTAATGCTATCTCCCACGGTACCTTCCACATATTTTCTAAGGCATCTCATCTCTTATGAATTTGCGCTCATTAGTTGCAGTAAGCGTTTATGTTTTACATTGGTAGCATAATCTCGGCCAGAATATAGTTATGTGATTATGTGACCTGCCCGGAGACAGCAAAGTGACACAAATGACGTTCCTTGGCATCAAACTCATTTAACTAACATGTCACCACTCACCGGAGCTATTGAGTGTAGCAAGAGTCAAAGAATGTGATAACTCGCCTTTTCCCACCAGGTACACATAATTACAACCGAAGTATTTATTCCCAGTTGGGTTGTATTTGCCTAGAACTGTGTCCACAAACATGTTCTCTCCGTGTCTGTTGAGTAGAGGAAGTACACTGGTCAGTTAAGAAAGCAAATGCTTCATATATTCCTGTCTCTCGTTGACATTTATATAAGACATGCACACGCTGGATGATGTTGCCACCAAAACAGCTTACCCAATCAGAATAAACAAGATATACAAACACTTGTCGTTGCAAACCAGAAATATGACAACAGCAGTCAGCATAAACATGAGTAAAGAAATGTGCATGTAACGTGACATGAGAGGCGTGCATTGAGTGCACCATATTGAAAACAAAAACGCCCCTCCTTTTCTTGCAAATGAGTCTTCATGAATATCACCATCAACATCGTGGGCGATCATGCTTCTCCACAAATTGCGATCTCCGACGGCATGGATCAATTGTTGTGTTGACTTCCTTCTGTGACATGACACAAGACTGTCAAAAAGTTTCCCTCATTGTCATCCTCCTTCCAGATACCTTTCCGGTTGTCACGACATGTTCGAGTTTTTGCCTTCTCATAATGGGGTCATACAATGCTGACACCCGTTAGAACATTATAACAACAATAAGAAAGAGACAAACATCTTTCTTTGGTCATGTCATGAGAAGAGAGACATTGGAGAACATCGTGACAGCTGGAAAGATCGATGTGAGCAGAGGGACAGGCAGACCAGGGAAATAATGATGAATGGCTTGAGACAGTTCCATGGAGGGATATCATCAACAGAGTTGATCCAAAACATTCCCCCTGACTGTACATTCTGTCATACTGCTGTTCGTCCATGATAATGATGTTGATGATGATGATACTGATGATGAGGGTGTCTAGTTGGTAATGCTTCGAAGTACACTTGTTCCTGCAGCGAGGCGCTGTCGTCATATGGAGGTGACAGATTCGAATCCCGGTCGGTAACCATAGCTGTCAATTATTATGTTGTCTAGTGCGTCCTCTAGTCTCAAAGTTTTGCCCTAACTTCTATGAGCGTCAGACAACACGTGTGTATTTATGTATGAACATAATGATGAGTTGGTCATTGCCAGAAGGCAGCATAGCTGCAATGACGTTTATTTCTCTCTTTCAAGAACATTGTTTGAATAAGGATCCATCCATCATGTGCCATGCCGGTAAGCGTGGGCGGTCATGTTTTGCCATCTCACTCGATCACCAGAGTCGTGGATCAGCTCCGTGTTTCTGTCTCGACCATGACACGTGGCCAAACCATCCAGGTATTTACTTCTTGGTCTTCCCCTTGGTCTCTTCTCTTCGATCTTGCCAGTTGTCACCAAGTTCTCCAATTCATTTCTTCTCATGAAATGGCCAAAACATTTTGACTGTCTACGTCTAATGATTAATTAGTTTACGATCTTCATCTCTTTCTTGAAATAAAGTTTGTTCGTTCGTTCGTTCTTGAAGAGCTTGTTCATTGGTTTTTCTGCCATTATTTGCATTTTCCTCAAAACTACATTTTTCTTCTTCTTCTTCTTCTTCTTTGCGATCATCCGGAGTGTTTTTTTTTCCAGATGTGATTGCGGTGTGTCTGTTATGCGCCCTTGGGCCGAAACCCGTAGGCCAACACATCGACTTTAGCGTGCTTTTTTGACCAGGTAGCATTTTTGGGAGACTCTCACTTTTGCGGTGCTGTCTGCAACCCAGCTGGCCAGGATGGAACGGTCGAAGACAACGGTCATCCCTCAAAGGAAGGCAGGGACAGTCCATAGCATTTTCCGCCATCCAAGGTTGCTTCCATAGTTGCAGGGCCGACACATAGCGCCCTGGTTCTGGGCTAGCCGAGGGAATCGTCACGTCCTGCTTATGACTGCTTTAAATCCTCACTTAAATATATTGGGCTTTCCTTCACCACGGGCCGTTCCTGCACAAACGAGACAAGTCTGCAGATGGTATCCACTCAGCGAGTTTTCGGACATGTGCTTGTCCTTGCGCCCTTCAGAGCTGTTCCAGGCACGGCGGACATTCGGAAAACTACCTGTTCCGAGCAAGAGCGGCATTCGGAAACTAGGTAGTCAGAGCTGTTCCTAGCACGAGAGACAAATGGACGAGACGTTTCACTCGGACGTAAAATGCGTAGTGCCAGTTTTTATTTTGCCACCCGTAGGCCAGCACTGCCGGATTCGGCGGGCATTTTTTAATGAGGTTAGCCTTCCTCGGGTTTTGAGGCACGTTAGACTTATTGTTGTGATGCCGCCCACATCTCAGCTGGTCAGGATAGAACGGTTAACGACAAAATGGTCAACCCTCAAGGGAAGGCAGGGACAGATCATGGGCATTCTCTCACTATTCAAGGAGGCTTCCATAATTGCAGAGCCGGCACATATTGCTCTGAGACTGGGCTCACCCGAGGAGTTGCCACGTCCTCTCATGGCTGCTTTAGTTCCTCACTTCCAATGTTGGGCATCTCGTTTGCCACTGGCCGCTCAAGCACACACCGGGAACGGTCAGACTGTGGGCGACATCCACTCGGTAAGCTTTGCTTTTGACTTCGGACCACGCAATAGGTTCGCTCGCCGTGCGTTCCATTTCGCGTCATTGAGACGTTCTTCCACTTTTGTCTACACTCTCTATGGGTTAGATACAGACAGTTTTCGCAACCATTTCCTTCGACTGGGGGACTTCTGACTTTTTGTGCTCGCTCACGAGGTAGGCTACATGTGCTGCCGGCTCAGCACCTTACCTTCGTGCAGCAGTGAACGAGAAACGGCCTGGCCCTCTCATCCGGGAATCTCTGATATCCCCCAGCTGAGAGCCTTCGAACATGTATCAGACCTGAGCATGTAGCTTGCTCAGAATTACGCCTCTATTTTTCGGTAGGTGGGTATCAGCCTGGCTCTCAGATCCGAGGGTTTGTGGCTTAGAGGCGTTCAGCCACAGCCCTCGACAGGGAGCCTTAAGAGTTGTGTCCGGGCCAAGAACTTCTGCCTTCGTGCACCTGATTTAAATTTTTGACTGCTATCCTCACAGTCTACCTGCAGGGCAGCAGGTTGTGTCTCTCTTAGTCTGATCCCTATCCCATAAGCTGTCCGATATGTAGTTTTTCATCCATCGGCAAGCAAATGGGGTCGATGGGACACGCAAGCTCCCCCACCACGTCAAGGTGGAGACACATCGGGGGAGCAAAACTACATTTCCACAGCCATCAGATGTTTTTCAGCTTGACTGCTCATTGTCCATGCTTCACATATATAAAAAAAAAGTATAGGTTCTATTTAGCACTACAACACTCTTTTTCTCGTTTCAATTGATATCGTTTTATTGGTCAGTATGTTTTTCATCTTGCAAAATGCTTCCTTCGCAATGGCAATTCTTGTTCTAATCTCTTCAAGGCATCTCCTATCAGATGTTATGACTGTTCCGAGATAACTGAATCGAGTCACTTGCTTAAGGATATGCCTATTTACTCGTATATCACATTGTGGTATTTCCTTCTTCCCAGTGACGACCGATGATCTGTGTCTTCTTACTATTCAGTTCTAACCCTAGTTGTTAACTGTGTGCAACAAACGCATCTATTAAATGTTGCAGGTCCTGTTCATTGTCTGCAATCAAGACAGTATCATCTGCATATCTAATGTTATTGATGTATCGTCTCCCAATGTTGATTCCTTCCATATCTTCTATATTTCTGAAAATACTTTCACTGTACAGGGAAATCAGATCTGGAGACATTACACATCCCTGTCTCACACCTCTTTTAATAGGCTGATATTAACCTATACCATAATTAATTTTGATAGCAGCTTGTTGTTTCCAATATATGTTTTTTACAAGTCTAAGGTCTTTTCCATCAGTTTGCAAATCTTCAAGCATCCTTATCATGTCTACATGTCTCACTCTATCGAAAGTCTCTGTGTAGTCAATAAAGCAAAGATGTAGATCTTTGTTTACTTCTATAGAACGTTCAATAGGCCTTATCAGCCATCTTACAACTCACAGCTCCATACTTTCAATACCACTGGATGAAATGAATGGTCATCATAATTATTGATGGACAAACAACATAGAACGTTCAATTACTGTTCTCAGTATATACACAGCATTTACTGTACCCTTGTCTTCTACAATCCCACATTGTTCTTCTCCTATTTCAGGTTGTATTTTCTTTCTAACTATTTGCATGATAATTCTCAGCAAAATCTTCGTGATATCATATATGGCTCATTATACTACTTGTTCGATGTTGATCACATTCCAAGGCTCCTGATTTCTTCAGGATTGCAATACATATAGAATGATATAATTCAGAATAAGGATATGGGAAATAATTTTCCTTTTAGCAAAGAAACATACACTTACGGAACACACTCAGGCAGATTGATGTTTTTGTCTTTGCCGGAATCTTCAATTTTGGGACACTTTCTACAGACGACACTGACCAGCGTGTTGTTGGGTGTGTCCTCAAAGATAGAAATTTTTATTGGGTTACTATCTGATGGACCATTTATGATGCCACATGAAATCCTCAAAACGTTGCCTTCTAATTTGTGGTTGTCAATTCCTGAAATGATAGAAATGATCATAGGGAATGTAAGACCTGTTGTATCAGTCAAGGAATCCTGGAAATTGTCACCATAATCATCATAATCATCATCATTATCATCACTATGATTATGAGAGTAATGTCAATCATGATGATGATACTGATTAAAATGGTAGTAATAATGATGATGCCGATGATAGTGATTATTAAATTTTTTATTATTAGTATTATTATTATTATTATATTGGTGATAATGTTGATGAGGATGATGATGATGATAATGCTGATAGTGATTATGATAGTGATATTGATGTTCATGATAGTTTTGATGATAATAATAGTGATGATGATATTGATGATCATGATGATAGTGATGATGGTATTGATGAAGATGATGATAGTGATGATGGTATTGATGAAGATGATGATAGTGATGATGGTATTGATGATCATGATGATAGTGATGATTGTATTGATGAAAATGATGATAGTGATGATGGTATTGATGAAGATGATGATAGTCATGATGATATTGATGATCATGATGAAGATGATGATAGTGATGATGGTATTGATGAAGATGATGAGGATATTGATGATGGTATTAGTGTTGATGATGATGATGCTGATGATGATGATGATGACGATGATGATGATGATGATGATGATGATGATGATGATGATGATGATGATGATGATGATGATGATGATGATGATGACAATGATGATGGTGATATAGGTGATGATGACGACAGTGATTATGGTATTGATAATGATGATGATGTTATTGATATGGTAGTGATAATGATGACGTTGATGATAATATTGATGTTAATGATAATTGGGATGATGATAGTGGTTGTGATGTTGATGGTGATGATGATTATGCTGATTATGAGGATGGCAGCAATAATGATAGTGATAATAATGATGATGGTTATGGAAGTATGAGCGCATGATGAAAGTGATGATGGTAATTGTGATGGTGACGATAATGATTATTATGATGATGGTGAAAGAAATGATAACAGTGACTGTGACGAGACGCCACGGCAGCCCCGAATGAATCGCTCATTTCACAATAAAGGAATAAAGAGACAGTAATAAATGTATTTTTACTTCCATTCTTATTTCAGCCAATCTTCTTTAGTGCTTTGAACAGATCCTCACGACTAACCAAATCAAATGCTGTTACAAGGTCGATGAAGGCAATAAACAGTGGTTGATTCTGTTCACGGCATTTTCCTTGCATTTGTCGCAATGGGAATATCATATAAATGGTAGACCGGTTCTGTGGAAAGCCACACTGTGATTCGGGGTAGACTTGATCTCCTAGGACTTAAAGTCTGCGCAGAACATTTCTGGCAAATACCTTTCCAACAATACACAGAAGTGAGATACCCCTATAGTTGTTACAGTCGCTCCCATCGCCTTTGTTCTTGTACAGTGTTATGATGATTGAATCATTGAAATCATGTGGGACTTGTCATTCTCGCCAGCATAGCTCTATTAGCTGGTGGAACTGTAGAGTGAATGTGTCTTGCCAACTCCTGATAAAATCTATTGGTATTCCATCCTTACCTGGAGTCTTGCCAGATGCAAGTTCATTTATAGCACACTTAACCTCTGTTATGTTGGGAAGTGTGTCCAGGTGGTTGTAACAAGTTACGTGGAAGGTCCCAAATACCCCTGTCACAATACTTCAGTATTATTCTTTAGCCCTGGCTGGGGTAGGTCTATGTCTGCCAACCCTCCTGCGTTCCCCGGACTCACTGTCACTCTCTCTTTTGACACCAGGACCTACTCCCTGATGTGTCTTTCTGGCTGACAACAGATAACAATACCATAGTCATTGTAACATAGAACTTCCTCAATTTAATAACGTAATATGGGACAGCACAGATGAAGATTTAGGCAGTTAGAACAGGTAGTTATTTACAGACAGAGGTGATGATTTTCTTAGTCCAGGCACAAAGCCTCATGATTCTATTCATCACAGACCATGGAGTCATACACTGTCCTGTCAGCCCACATCAACCTCACTGAGTGTGCCATCAGTTCCTTCCTTCCAGGTGAGTTGTGAGAACAACCTACCGCTGTATAACCTGGCTTCAGGGAGTTAGTTTACCTCTCTGAGTATTCACAGTCTAATGTGCTTCGAAGCCGCGTGGATTCACCTGGAACGCTTTGGATAATAATTGGCACAAGGGGAACAGTTTGTGAATATTGAATGGGTAGGTGCCTTTCGCTGTCACTGTTAAGGATGGAGGTGACTGAGAAATCCGTGTGTAACCAGCCACGAATATAGGGTCACTCGACCCACTGTCAACAATGACTGAGAAATATGTGTATGTCCAGCAAAGAATATAGTTTTGTGACTACTTAGGGGACTTGCAGATACCTTCTGGCCCCTTCACTTCCAGGAGGACGCTGGAGAGGATAGCGATTAGTGAGCTTCCTGGCTGACTCAGGTACGGCAAGCCAGAAGACCAATATGGGCCTCAGTCTAATCAATTTGGCATCATACATATCATTGTAGTAATTAGAAGGAGGCCCGGATGAATGGGCCTGACATGTCAGGTAGCCCCTGGATTGGCTACATCCTAGTTTGACTAGGCCTCCAGCTTGTATAAGTAGTGTCATTGGACTCTATGGGATCTATCTCTTATTCATACAAGATTCACCCTTCTCTCATTCTATGCTTTTGTTTATACTGGGCAGATTCGTCTTCTTGGATCCCTCTCACTTCCAACCACTTCTCCTTTCAGGCCGAAAGTCGTGTGTGTAGGCGTGTGTGGGTATGTGTGTCCCCATCCCAGTGTCCTATGTTCTTTAGTCTCAACCCCCTCGTTATCATTCGAAACTATAAGAGAACTTTCCCTTCCCCACAAAGAAGGTAACAAACACATGTACATCTATACACACTCCGTTCCTCCCTTTCAGGTGTTCAGGAGAACGGATAAATTTTTCTTATTCATTGTCCTAGTTAATAGTCTCTTTTGGCTGCATATGTTTGGTGGTACCACCCCCCACTCCTTGGGTTCTGGCATTTAACTGGTTAATTTAACTAACCCCTCTGCGAACTTCCAGAGTATTAATTAGAGTTGTAGTTCTGTGTATAACTAATAGTAGTTCACAGTCCGTATCAAGAATAGGAAGATAGACACTACTCCTCTCGGCCGATGATCTATTCGGAGTTGTGGCCGCAAGGCACAGATTGTGTCTCGCATAAGCGAATGGTGATTGATTATTTCTGGTTCTGCCCAGCGAGATAAAGTGGCCGTTCTCTCCCACTGGCATCATCTTAACGCCCCTTAGCAATTGGTTCCTCTGTTCGTATATTCCATAACCGATACAGGATAAGTTCCGCCTTGTGAAAAGAGAACAAGGATGGACGAACTTCTACCCCACTGGGCCTTCCTTCTGTCCTGTTAACATTGGATAGGTCGTGCTTATATTTCAATTAAAGTTGAGACGATCCGGAGTTTAGGAACAAAGGATGAAAGGTGATAACAGCCCATCAGCTGCTAAGAACAAGCAAAACCATCTGTTGAATTCCGTTGTTCGGAATCGTTTCACTACTAAGCAATGAATAGGACATTTTGGTCAGCTGATGACAGACTTAGACAACTGAGTGACAATACACAAAATTTTGTGAATAGTACGAGCCGCTATACACAAAAATGTGTGGCTGGTCACGTGATTATTCGGTTGGTCACGTGATGTCTTCTTCCTTTTTGACAACATTATTAATGTTTGTGAAACTTAATTGTATTCTCGGTAGTGTAGTGGTTAGTATCTCCGCCTGTCACGCGGGAGACTATGGTTCAACTCCCCGCCTGCAATTTTCTTTTAAAATTTTTAATCAGTCAATCACATGCCGTCTCCGCAATGAAGGTTGGCTGCAATGGATCTCCAACACTGTCTGTCTCTTACCTTGACTGTACATTCTGTCAGGCTGATGTCATCTATCTCTTGATGTTATCTTCCCACTTGTATCGTTGTCTACCTCTTGCTCGCTTGCCCTCGACCTTGCCCTCCAGTATGGTTTTTATAAGAGTATCATGTCTTTTTAACATGGCCGAAACATTTCACATGCCTCCTCTTTATTTCTTCCATCAACTCTCTCTTCATTCCCAGTTTTTCTAGAATCTCTGCATTAGATCGTCTTTGTTTCCATGAAATACGACCTATTCATCTGTATATCCACATCTCCAGGGCTTTGCAAGCGACTTTCTAGTTGCTTGTTTTAGGAAATAAAATATACATCACTGTACGTAGAGTGTGTCCTTGTAGACAAATATTATCTTTGTGAGTTTTAAAGAAAAAGAACTCGCAAAAAAAAAAAAGACAGGTAAGAAGAGGGAATAATAGTCTTCTTCAAATTTTTGTGAATAGGGACTCGTACTATTCACACAATTTTGTGCCGAATAATCACGTGACCAGCCACAAATGTTTGTGTATACGGGCTCGTACAATTCACAAAATGTTGTGAATAGGAGGGGCTCCCTTAAGACAAAGTGTCAGTCAGAGGACGACCGGCTTCACGCTAATTCGTCTCGTCAGCCCAGACACAAGATGTTTGTAAGAATGGACAGGAAAGGAATGAATAAAGCTTACTCTTACCTTCCTTTAACTTTATGAATTAACACAAATACTGCATTACAGACGTCGAAACTTTTGATTTTCCGTAGACATCATGCAGGACTGTTGTTGTTGACATGCCGGCGGTTGGAATATAAGAGCCTATTCACAAATGTGACTCTCTAATGTAGTCTTTCGCTTTCGCACAGCAACGGCAAAGCGTGCGGCCGAAGAAATTCGTGCCAATCACTTACCTGGGGTTTCACCCCTTAAGGAAGGTGCGTACCCAGTGAACCTTACCTAGAGTACGTCTGGGGTTCAGGGGAAACCCCGTTGATTGTTTCTATGTAGGTTTCAGAAGGATCTAGGAGCGGAGTATCCACGTGGGGAAAACAGCAGCTTCGAGCATCGGCAGCGGTTCGCGCCACGCTGGTAACTTACGGGGCTATGTGAGCCGGTCGTTCAGAAAGCAATGGCAAACTATTGAACGTAAAACTTGCCAATATAGTACATCAACAGCAGCTTAAATATACTGATGTTGACAGCAACGTCCTGTAAGGGATATGCAACCTTAAAAAAAAAAACAAAAAAAAGGAGCGGAGTATTTCCTAGTGGAACTCTGACTATTTTTAGTAACGGGAGCTCCGCCCACCGAACAAAAGGAAGTAGACGTTTCAGAAATTCAAAACAATGTTTTCCCGTGATGAATTTGAATAACGAAGACACAAAAATAGATTGCACGATTTATTGCCTGGCATATTTCGCTGCATCTCGTCAGGTACATACTGCAGAAATCACACAACTTACGTGAATTAATTAGATAAATCCTTCAAACTGAAATATACACATGTTCGCACAGTAATGTCGATTGTCTACCACGGTAATTTTAAACTGACTAACATGTCTTTCTGCTTACACAAGGACGGCTTACGAAGGTTGATTAGTATAGCTTCAGCAAACTTTAACAATCGACTACTTTGTGTGTTGAACAACACACGGAAGGCGCTGTCTCTTTCAACCACGTGAGCAGTCTCGAGCACATGTCTCCCGACCGATGAAGCCAGACTTTTCCTGTGTGTCGGCCTGCCTAGGCTACCATCTTCTGTGTGTAAAAGGAAGTAGGACAGATTTCCCTGCCGTGACTTACACGGTGTGAGACAGGGATGTGTAATGTCTCCAGGTCTGTTTTCCCTGTACAGTGAAAGTATTTTCAGAAATATTGAAGATATGGAAGGAATCAACACTGGTGGGGGGGGGGGGGTGTGTGATGGGCGATACGTAAATAAATGCAGACGATGCAGTCTTGATAGCAGACATTGAACAGGACCTGCAAAATGTAGTAGATGCGGTTGTAAGACACAGTGAACAACTCGGGTTAGAATTAAATTGTAAAAAGACACAGATTATGGTCGTCACTAGGAAGAACGAAATACCACAATGTAATATACAATTAAATAGGACTATTCTTCAACAAGTGAATAGGTACAATTATCTCTGAACAGTAATAACATCTGATGGGAGATGCCTTGAAGAGATTAGAACAAGGATCGCCATGGCAAAAGTAGCCTTTAGCAAGATGAAAAACATACTGACCAATAAAATGATGTCAATTGAAACGAGAAAAAGAGTGTCGAGGTGCCACATAGAACCTGAACTTTTATATGGATGTGAAGCTTGGACAATGAGCAGTCAAGCTGAGAAACATCTGTGAACTGTAGAAATGTGGTTTCTGAGGAAAATGCAAAGAATACCAGGGACAGCCATAAAGACCAATGAACAAGTCCTTCAAGAAACAAATAAAGATCGTAAACTGATTAGAGTCATTAGACGTAGACAGTCAACATTTTGTGGGTATGTTATGAGAAGAAATGAATTGGAGAACTTGGTGACAACTGGTAATATCGAAGGGAACAGACCAAGGGGAAGACCTAGAAGCCAATACCTGGATGGCTTGGCCTCATGGCATGGTCGAGACAGAAACACGGAGCTGATCCACGACTCTGATGATCGAGTGAGATGGCAAAACATGACCGCCCATGCTTACCGGCATGGCACATGATGGATGGATGGACTTACACGACTCCCGTAAGACAGGATGACCTAGGATTTATATTGTTACAGCGGTCAAGAGTTGATAGGGCCTCTATGGCGTTGAGTGAATCATCCGCTAGTTTGGTCTCATTTGAGTAAAGCTCCAAATAGTGCTCTACCCATCTGTCCATCTGCTGTCTCTTATCAATGATGCTTTCTCCAGTCAAGGTTTTCAATCGCGCAATTCTTTTGATGATTGAACCATAGGCTTTCTTTATTCTTTCATACATGCTTCTGGTGTTTCCCTTATCACTTGCGGTTTGAATGGACTCACATACTTGATCCAATAGTCATTCGCACACTGCCTGGCAGCCTTTTGCACATCCTTCCTAGCTTTCTTCAGCTCACTCAGAGTGTTACGCGTTGTTCTTTCCTTGTTTCTTAAGAGAGCTGTCTTCTTCTTATCAATCAAGGGATGCAGAGTCTCGCTGTTTGCCTCATACCAGTCCTGCCTCTTATGATCCACAGTGCCGTAAACCCCTACAGCAGTTTTATAGTTTCCTTAAGTTTACCCAACTTTTCACTTGGTGTACATATTTCTGATGTATCAGTGAAAGTGTCTTCAATTGGCTGATGGAACCCAAAGTACTTATCAGGACCGTGGGTGTTAATAATATTAATTCTGGAGCTAGATATGTGTTTAGCTGTGTAGATTCCCATTGGTCTCAGTCTAACTCTTGCAACAACCAAAGAATGATCCGTATCACAGTCAGCACTGTGGTAACTTCGAGTCAATGATATATGGTTCAGATGTTGTCTCCGTGTGATTATGAAGTCCAACTGATACCAATGGCCGGATCTTGGATGTTTCCATGTGACCTCATGCAGCGCTTTTGTTTTACACAAAGGAGTTTGTAATACAGAGGTTATTACTGGTGCAATGCTCCAGCAGCCTTTGTCCATTTTCATTCATGCGACAGATGTTATATTTTCCAAGGCACAATGACCATGAACTCGCACACGAGCATTGAAATCATCGAGCATGTAAATGTAGTCGGATTTTGGAACTGCGTTTATCACAGTCTAACTCCTCATAGAGCGAATCCTTCATATTATCAGTGAAAGTGAGAGTCGGTGCACATGCAGTGATAATTGTGGCAACACCACAATAGTTTGCCTAGAGCAGGGATAATAGTCTTTCATTACTTCCAGCTGGAATTTCGATAATTCCAAATAGCGAATTCTTCACTGCAAAGCCCGCACCACATTGCCTTTTTTTCTGCCTGCTCTCTAACCTTCCTAAAAAGGTGTAATTGTTTCCCATGTATGACTCTTCCTCAGCGAGGCGAGTCTCCTGCAGGCCAGCAATATCAATGTTAAGACGATTGAGATCGGCATCAATCACAGCCGTTTTTCTCACATCGTCAATATTCGCCAGTTCAGTGGAAAATCCTGGACACATGGTTCTTACGTTCCAGGTTGCAAGCAGTAGCTTGTGGTTTCTATTTGTCTTTTTAGTAATACCTTTTGCATGTGTTTTACAGCCAGCGATTCAGATTTTCTCCTAGCCCCACGCACCCATTGAAGCAGGCAGGCTGTGGTAGATCAGCACCCAATTGACCGGGTGCTGCCAAGCTTGAGGCGGGCGGTAGCTGATCAGTGACACATGTAGGTGTCTCCTACCGTCAGAATCAACCCGTGGCGCCCCATGTCTATGCCAGTTGACAAGGACTTATAACCCGAAACTGCTACCTCTCGATTTAATTCAGAGACTGGTTAAGACCAGGGATGGAGTTATACCTCTCCATAGCACAAAGCCTTGGCTAAAATATAGAGACCATGTGTTGCCCATGCATTATAATCCCTCTCTCGGCCTGTCCAGTTCACTCCAGAGGAAAGATAAAACCAATACATCTGGAACAAAACAAGCTACAGAAGCTGCCGGATCAGCAAAGCAATGCTCTAACTGTCCGCCTGTCGGAGCTTCGATTCTATACCAGCTGCTAACCAAGGCGTAAGGCCTGGTCTGCCCTGCTATGACATTTTGTCTTTAGGTTGCATTTCCTCGCACCAAGATAAGGCTTGTATCCTCCCAATTGCGCTCTTCCGCTCGAAGTCGTTGGCAAAATGTGGGATGTCAGGGTCAGTAAGCGCCGCACAACATTCAGCGCTAACAGAAGGCAGTTAGGACCGACAGCTGTCATTGTGGTAGCTCAGTCATATCTGACTAAGACCTGACTGCAATTCGCCAGATGGGTTATGTTTAACACCATTATAATAATCAGCATCATATTAACATCATGGATATCAATAAACCCAGTGGTAATTTGTTACACCTCAGAATTATTCCATTATTCTAAATGTCTATAAATATTTGTGTAGCTTAAGTGATTACACAGATTGGTAAAACATTTAGTGGGGATTCGCACATATAGTCCAGGAGGATAACGTGTCAGGGAGGTACCTTGCCTATGCACCCCTTAAGTAACCAGCTTATCCTGCATATGTTAAATCCCCTTTCTCACTCCTGGTAATACCAAGAATAGCTAGATCTATCTTTTCAGCGAGCCAATCTTTGCTGGTTTCATGGGTATCCAGTGACGGTGTCTTCAATCAGCATAACAAACGTTTGTCCCGCGTTTTCTCACTGGGATCTTGGGTGGTAATTTGCCACTTCGGACATAGTTAAGGAACCTCAAACTGCACCCAGAACTAAACACCAGTAGGATACAATTATAGAATCCGGAAGTAAACCCAACTTTGGTTCGCTCGCAAGGAACGCACCTATTTCAAATCCATTAGTAGCTTCCAGTAAAATGGCGACGACGTGACGCATCTATTCTTCGGGATGACGCTGTTTTAGTGTGTGTGTTTTTTTGCCTGTGGATTATGTGATGTTATTTCGTTTTAGTTTATTGGAAGTGTTCAAAAGAAACCACGGAAGGCAGGTGATGGATGAAATTTTGAGAGCAGCCGACAGATATTAGTTGGTTATGGTCTCAAGTTTCACGACGGCAAGCAGAGGAGCTCTCTCTCTCGAGTCAATGTCTGCTGTCATCCGACCAGTACGGTCACCGCCATAGAGGAAAGCAACGGCAAACTACCTCTTTAAAAGTTCCTAGTACATTATTATTCGCCTAAAGACTTATCATGGCAAGACAAGGACAGAGACGTTAAAATTAGCAACATGGAACGTTAGGACGTTAAACGACGACGAAAAATTAGAGAACATAAAACAAGGAATTGAAAGAGAAAAAAATAATATTCTAGGGATGTGCGAAACGAGATGAGCAGGAGCAGGCATCAAGATAGTTGAAGATTTTAAGATAATTTATTCTGGAGGTGAAGATCGACATACACTGCTCCCACATACAGACAAACCGGATTATGGGAAAAACAATAACAGAGAACGAATATCCCCACCACTCAGTAGTGCAGAAACAAATGACATTGAGACTGACATAACAGTCACCAATTCAGAAAAAGACAATAACACCTTCCCTAAGACAAACAATGTTACCAACATATCTAAACACCCGGATTCACCATTGCGTACAATGAACTTGTGTACAATATTTCCACTACTGCTTTTATTAATTACACTCATCACAGCACTGGTGGTACAGCACAGATTAACATCAAACAAAACACTGTTGACATATCAATTATTTGTCATAGTATCAATTATGTTAATAAATCAGTTAACATCACTTGATTGCTATGATAAATTTAGATTCACTCTTATATTTTTCAGTAATTTTGTATATGTAATTAAGACATTTCAAACAAATTGCATTTGTAAGAGTGCCTATTTAGATGACGCAATCAAGAAATTGAAATTGATATTTTCCAATCCACCCATTCGTCTCCTAGATATTAACACTAAGTTTATATTAAAAACAGATGCCAGCACTACTGCAATTTCAGGAATTTTGATGCAAAAGCACGACGGGATAGAACTTCCAATTATCTACATCAGCCGCAAGCTCAAACCCGCAGAGAAAAAATACAGCATTGCGGAACTTGAAGGACTAAGTGTGGTCTGTCGTGTTCTTAGTCTTGAAAAATACCTCAGAGGCACCCACTTTGTCATTCAAACAGACAACTCACCGTTACTGGTAATCAAACAAGGCACACCGAAAAACAACAGAATTGCGCGGTGGGCCTTAATACTGCAAGATTTCAGCTATGACATTTAACATATCAAGGGTTCGAAAAATATATTACCAGACCTTTTGACAAGAATGCCTGAGTCGTCAGATGAATAAAACACCAACTGTTTAGCCCGAATATACAGACTGTGATATTTTATTTGGTTGCACTAATCAAACAGCCACATTCTAAATCCGCCAGAACCTTGTAACAAATTTTCTACATTGGGACATTCCTTCTGCAATTATCATGAATTGGGACATAACATTTCCAATATGTGACATTCGTTTTGCAAGTAATCACGAATTAGAACAGAACATTTCCAACCACAACATGCGACAAACTTTTGACACCTATTACCTACATGCTTCATCGGAGACTTCATCAGATGGATCAGCAAGTTAATTAGTTAATTTAAATTTCAGTTAAATGTTTTTTTTTTAATGTAAACTTTTCAGTACAAATGTAATTTGTAAATATGAAATATATAATTTCACTGATTTTTTTTTTCACATAAAAATTAACGTAACGTACGGCTATACTAAGCCTAAATTTAATTTCATTTTTGCTAATTGTTAATCGGGTTTTTAAAATCATTTTTCGAAATCTAATTCACTGCTAACACTTTTTCACACGGGCACCACTTTATTCCTAAACTTCATTTGTAATTTTAACAAGATAATTAAGAATGAATTTTTGTTGAATGAAAGACGTATGAAAGACAGAGTACATGAATTAAAAACAATGTATGGGTCCCACAGCGTGCAAACTGTACTCGGCAGTTCGTGCTTGTATATTGTTTGCGTCTTTGCTAAACAAATGTCATTCGTATTGAATTTTTATAAGTGTTTCATAACGTAGTAATTAGACCAAATAAAGCTAAGAATTAAAGCTCGAAAGTATACCTCATGAATTACACATATACTGTCAATCATGACGTTGGAAATTCTAGCCTTTGACACTTAGATAAATTAAGACATAACACACTATAACACACGCAGTTAGCACAAATATTAAACACGCCATTGTAAATATATTACTTCAACACACAACAAAAACAGATAAAGTGCATACACTTTAATAGGACAAACACAGAAGATAAGTCCACAATGTGAGACGTTTCGTTACTTCGGTCTGGATAGCCCTATAATTAAGATTGACGAGAGTATAGACTCTTTGACAACCACCCAAGATGATATTATATGTATGCAACATTAGTTGCTAGTGTCTCAATAGACATCAAACAGTTCCCACTTACCATAATACTGCCCTTGCCCCTTAGCTATCATGACAGTAATAATTACTTCCCTTAGGCCCTTGACAGAATTAGTACAGACTAATTAAAAGACTACACCACACAGGAGTGGAGGAGGGGAAGTATGTCAAGGTCCTATAGGGGACAGAGAAGAGGACAGACGATAGAGATAGGGACATGGGGTGAGTACGGGGGAAGGAGAACAGTCTAGATGCTGAAGACAGGAATGCCAGGACTGTACCCGTGAAGGACAGGGTCTCCCTGAACAGAAGTACGCAATACGCCTAGCCTTAACCAGGCGTATGCGAGACACGTGACTTCTCACGGGCTGCACCAGGGGCAGATACCTCGTGACCACCGGGCAGTCGAGGAGAAGCCAGACGGGCTTTGGACACGACAGAGAGAGAGGATGTGTGACTGAGAGTGTGACAGGATAGACTATATCTAGGATTTCAGGGCCATTGAATAGCTGAGCCGTTTGACTTGTGCTTGTGTGTGTGGCTGTGCTACGAGAGCGTAGTGGCTTGTATCGTAACGTATTGTATTGCTACATTATTGCTTAGTGCAAGAGCGAACGCTGTAATGACAGATGAGACATTATGTATGATTCTATTATTGAGTAATAAATAATCTTAATAACTCATGTGTTTATGTCTCATCTATGCTCGTACTATCTACCTGTCTTGAACCCTTTCCTTCCTAATACCTCTAGACGTTGACAATAATGACATAGAGTCTGCCTTAAAGAAATGTAAAAATTCAGAAATAAACTTCATAATAGGGGACTTCAATGCAAAAGTAGGAAATCAAGGTGATAGATACACAGTAGGAAACTGTGGTTTAGGAGAGAGAAATGAAAGATACAGCCTCGTAGAGTGGACAAAAGAACAGGAAATGATTGTAGGAAACACCTGGTTTAAGCAACACCCTATGGTTATATATATATATATATATATATATATATATATATATATATATATATATATATATATATATATATATATATATATATCTTGGCAGCACTGTGTCACAAGCTGCCACAATTGATGACGAAGTGAATGCAAGAATTTCCAAGGCCAGTGCGGTCTTTGGCAGACTGTACAAGAATGTATGGGACAGAACTGGAATAAGCCTGCAAACAAAGCTAAAAGTCTACAAAGCAGTTGTATTATCCACACTGCTATAAGCTTGTGAAACCTGGACTGTTTATCAGCGACACGCTAGGAAATTAAACCACTTCCACACAGTCTGCCTAAGGAAGCTACTGAAGATTAAATGGCAAGACAAGATTCCAGACACTGAAGTCCTAGAAAGAGCATCCATGCCCAGTATCCACACTCTACTGATGAAGAATCAGATTCGCTGGGCTGATCACTTGACTCGCATGCCAGATCACAGGCTCCCTAAACGAATTTTTTAGAGCGAACTGCGTTGTGGTAAACGCTCCCAAGGTAGCCAGAGGAAACGCTTTAAAGACACTCTGAAAATTTCACTGAAGGCTTTTGGAATTCATCATGACACATGGGAGCCTGCAGCCAGAGACCGAAATTCGTGGCGTGCATCATTACGCAAGGGTGCAGTCATATGTGAGGCAACCAGGACTGCAAGAGCTGTGAAGAAAAGGCAGGACAGAAAAACCACTGCAGGAAATCCTGCTCCAGAAACGTCAAGCATTCCTTGCCCACATTGTCAAAGAACATTTCGAGCCAAAATAGGCCTTATCAGCAATCTTAGAACCCACGGCTCCATACCTTCAACCCCACTGGATGAAATGAGTGGTAATCATCATTCTTGATGGACAAACAACAACAACAACATATATATATATATATATATATATATATATATATATATATATATATATATATATATATATATATATATATATACTTCTTCTTTAGCGTTCCGAGCCATTGAAATTATGAGATTAATGTATACTCATGTGTGTTTTGAAATGTGTAGACGTAAATAATACCCATCTCCGTTCGTTTCGTACCGTTTTCATCCCCCCCCCCCCACCCCCGGGACACCCTAAAATTCCTTCCTGGGAGGAAGAGGGGGAATGATTAAGATTATTTCAAGATCGCGTTAATACAAGAACTGATTACTTGATTTTGTTTTCTCTCCATAATTTATGGTTCTGTACTTCTTCCCCTTCCGAAATTCGTTTTATAACATAAGTAGACCCGCAAATCACATTTGATGTAGACGTCTATACTTGTTCCAGTATGTATTATTAAATTTAGCTTCCATTTTTACGTATAATGTGTAGGGGATGTAGGGTGGGGGTCTGGATTTATAGGGAGGAAATACGATAAGGATGGGGGGGGGGGGGTGACATTCTGAACATATGGTGAATGCATGGGCCAAAAAAGGTTCAGAACTACAGCTCTAAAGAATTATCGAAAATCAAGGCCTGTACTTCTGCTTCAACTGCAGCCGAATTTTCTTGTCTGCATTTTCTGTCTAGCTGGATGCAAACTGAAAAGGACATACCAAAATATGTTTGCACTTGTACTCACTCCTCGCCAAGTACTAATACCTCAAGTGAACACACCTGATGAAGAATGTCTTCTTCTTGACCCATCCACGACTTTCCTCTTTTTAACCTGCTGCCCTGTACCTTCTTAATTTCTCTATGCAGTGAATGTTGTGTGTTTGCGTTGACTCTGAGGTTGGCATGTGCTCTACAAATTTGTATTCTGTCTTCAATGGTTGGAAAATCAAGAAGGTAGCGCATCGCCCTGCATGCTGTATCTCTTGTACATCCAAGAATAATGCTCATAGCTTCGTTCTGTATCCTGTCTATCCTTTCTATCTGCTTACGGCTGAGAGTCAGTATCGCCATCGCTTACTCAAAAACAGAAAGGACCAGACCCTTGTAAAGACGACATAGATGGCGCTGCCCACAGTTTGCTGCCGCCATCACCCGCATCGCAGCCGAACCCCGCTTGGCCTTTGTTATCACCTGGTCTATGTGCTCAGTGTAAGCAAGGCTTCGATCAAAACGTATCCCAAGGTAATACATTGTCTGCGTTCTTTCCACAATCTTTGAACACAGATTTACAGTTTATCATGGAGTGTTGGCAATATGTTATTCAAAGAGAACCATGTCACTGCTGCCTTCGTTGGGTTGGCCATTGCACCAGCTTCAACACACCAAGTACTTATGCGATTGAATTCGGTTTGAAGTTCTATAGCATCCGATCTCTATCCTAAAACATCGTCGACATACGACAATGTCGTCGCCGGCCCTGTGATCTGCTCTACGGTGATTCTCACAGTGTAGGCGTTTAACAGCACTGGAGATAATTGTGATCCCTGTGGCAGGCCAGGATATATTGTTGTTGGTTCAGAAGTCCGGCTGCCACATCTAACACATTATTTTCCCTGGAAGAGGGCTGCGGCGATCCAACTAAGGAGGAATGGACTTATCTTGAGGTCAAGAAGCTGACCCATTTAAAAAAAAATCCAACGGTACTCTGTTGTACGCGTCCTCAAGATCAATCGTCTCATAGGAAGGTTTCACAGTTATATACCGACTCAATAACATACAAACACATTCCATCACACATACACTAGAGATAGAAGGATACAGAGAGAGACAATTCTGGACAGTCTTGTGTAAAGGTACGGAAGAGAATCAGTAAACACATGACTTGTGTCACGGCACGAAAGAGAATCAGTCCACACATGAATTGTATCATGGGACGAAAAGGAATCAGTCAACATATGAATTGTGTCACGAAACGTAAGGGAAACAGTCAACACATGGATTGTGTCACGGCACGGAAGGGAATCAGTCAACACATGGATTGTGCCACGGCACCGAAGGGAATCAGTCAACAAATGGATTGTGTCACGGCACGGAAGGAAATCAGTCCACACATGAATTATGTCACGACAGGAAGAGAATCAGACAACACATGGTTTGTGTCACGGCACAGAAGGGAATCAGTCCACCCATGAAGGGAATCAGAGAACACAAGGATTGTGTCACGGCACGGAAGCGAATCAGTCAACACATGGATTGTGTCACGGTACGGAAGGAGATCAGTCAACACATGTACTGTGTCACGGCAAGGAAGGGAATCAGTCCACCTATGAATTGTGTCACGGCACTGAAGGAAATAATAGAACACATGGATTGTTTCACGGCACAGAAGGGAAACAGTCAACACATGGATTGTGTCACGGCACGGCATGGAATCAGAGAACACACGGATTGGGTCACGGCACGGAAGGGAATCAGAGAAAACACGGATTGTGTCACGACACGGCAAGGAATCAGAGAACACTCGGATTGTGTCACGGCATGGAAGGGAATCAGACAACATACGGTTTGTATCACGGCACGGAAGGGAATCAGAGAGCACACGGATTGTGTCACGGCACGGAAGGGAATCAGAGAACACACGGATTGTGTTACGGCACTAAAGAGAATCAGAGAACACACGGATTGTGTCACGGCACGGAGGGGAATCAGAGAGTACATGGATTGTGTCACGGCACGGAAGGGAATCAGAGAGCGCATGATGGCGGTCAGTGTAGCAGAATGGATAAGAGCGCTCGTTCTGAAACATCAGGTGTGCTGATGCCAATGTATCTGGTTCAACTCCAACACCGGACAGTCGAACTAAAATGTTGACTTTTCGTCCTTGATTCGCGGACGTAAATTACAAGTACCGCAGATATCAGAGTGGGTTCGCTTGATGGCGAGGGACACCGGTAATAGAGAAATCTAATCCTCATGCTAAAATCAGTCCAATGCACTAGAAGTATTAGCACGTGTATGGACTACGCTTGAGTTCATTGCGAGTGAAAACAATCAAAATACCAAGACATACACACATACACACATATACATACACACACATACACATACACACATACACACAAAACCTCCGATGCATGATCATACACACCAGTCGGCAAGGCTCTTAATTATGATTATGAGATGCAGTCACACACACACTAGTCGGCAAGGCATTTAAGTATGATGATGATGAGATGCAATATAAGAAAGAAATACTTTACCGTTGAATTTATCCAACCCTATAGTCAGACTCCAGTAACATTGCAGTAACAATAACCGTTTATAGCATGCGATCACCATCTTACTGTGTGTTTTTTTTTTAAAAGTATTTGTTCACCAGTAGCGATTCAAACATTGACGGATATTTACAGTGTATGCAACCTTTTTATCTACTGTTGTGTGAGCTGGCCGTTCGTTTTACCCGTCATAGAACTTTGTAGAAACTGTTTGAAAAGCGAGGTTCTATCTGCTAACGGGAAAATCCGAAATTTGTTTAGCGTCACAAGCTTTCAGTCTCTACTCTGTTCTCTAATCGCTGTCTCTGTCCTTATCTCACTGTGAAGCCAATCAATACCTATCAATGTGTTTATCAGTCTACTCCGATGTGTTATTAACAAACGTTTTGTCCAGTTGTGAACCGTAAAAAAATGAAGGAAAGCAAACTGGGAGACGCTGTTGTACGGATTTCTGCCCCCCCCCCCCCCCAATACATTATGCCATTGTGGAAAACTTTCCATCCTTGAATTATTTTTTTGTTTTTTGCATATTATATTTACAGGACATTGCAGTCAACACCAGCATTTTTTCAGCTGCTGTTGATGTCTTGGCAAGTTTTACGTTCAGTAATTTGTCATTACTTTCTGAACGACCGGCTCACATACCTTTCTGTAAGAAGCCAAAGCGACGCGATCCGCTGCCGAATCTCGTGCCCACACTTGAATACTGTCATCAATATTCTGTTTGGTTACTTTCACGTAACATATTACCGTTAACGTGTAAAGAGTTAACCCTTCCCACATTCTAAACCTCGGCATAATGTGGTGAGGTAGCCGGTGCCTTTCCTCTCCACCTCTCATGCTCACACATTTCCTACAGAATTCTGAGAATTATCCGGTGAGCATTCTATGATGATGGGTGGACCCAGGATCCCTAAATATTCCCGAAACTGCCGGGCATATCGCAGTAACGGCTACATAGTCAGTGAAGTGATGGATGGCCAGTTTTGACGTGAGCCGTAATGTGTATACGGTGTTAGCCCCGTATTGTTAGTCCAACCGGCAGTTCGATGCGCCGGACCACGGGTCATGGCTTCCAGACGCGTCGGGCGAATTCGAATGTGTAAATCTGGCTTGAAGATGGACCCAGCCTGCCATGGGTACTAGGAAATATCTTGGGAAGTAGAAGCGTCCGACGTGATATAGACCACGTGTTTGTCGATTGTTCTATACATGTATGGGTCCAATACTATATTCCCAATGCTACTTCAGGCGTGTAGAGGCCCTTTACATTTTCTTTACGTAATCAGTCTCCATGACTTGTCTGCTACGCGTGTGTGCATATAAACTGTATTAATAAATCATACTCCATGTGACGCTTTTTCTCAGTTTCACTTCTATCAGGTTTCTGTGACATATTTCTGGGACATAAATTTATGGAACATATTTTCAAATGAACCTGCAAGCAGATACAAAGACAGTTGAAGCAACATATCTAAGGGTGCTTCAGCTTGGGTTCTTGGTGTGCCTCAGACAAGGAGGGAGATATGAGATGATGAACCCAATGTGCTTACACGCAGTGTGTTACTGGCATGATCAGCTTCTAAGTCGTACGTTTGCTGAGAGAGACCAAGGCTCCATGGTTTAGTCCGATGGAATACGATGTTCATTCTTATAAAACACACCCCCCAAAAAATAGTATGTTATTTGCATTCAACCTCTGGTTGGTGTTCTAAGTAATGTTATGTTATATAGGTCGCCATCAGCAGGGGAAGTGGCTGAAAAACTAAGACCGCCCGTTTCTAAACATGACACCAGGCATAGATTGATCAAGTGATTGCAAGGTTAAAAATGACAAAGAATTTACGTTAACACCAGGACGCAGAATACATGAACATACTTCAGAACTAATATCTTTCTGTGGTAACGTATGGAATTAAGTCGCGGACAGTCTTGTTTTCTCTAAATAAGAAATTATAGGAGTGTAACTTAAACACTTCAGAGACAAGTTCATAACCGTTATAGAGCTCTTAAACTGCACAAACAGTACTCTCTCACATACAGTACAGCCAAGTATCACTACATTACTCTCACACACAGCACAGCCATGTATCACTACAGTACTATCAAACACAGCACAGCCACGTATCACTACAGTACTCTCTCACACACAGCACAGCCACGTATCACTACAGTACTCTCACACACACAGCACAGCCACGTATCACTACAGTACTATCACACACAGTACAGCCACGTATCACTACATTACTATCACACACAGCACAGCCAAGTATCACTACATTACTCTCACACACAGTACAGCCACGTATCACTACATTACTCTCACACACAGCACAGACACATATCACTACATTTATCTCACACACAGTACAGCCACGTATCACTACATTACTCTCACACACATCACAGCCATGTATCACTATAGTACTATCACACAAAGCACAGCCACGTATCACTACATTACTCTCACACACAGCACAGCAACGTATCACTACATTACTCACACACACAGCACAGCCATGTATCACTACAGTACTCTCTCACACACAGCAGAGCCACGTATCACTACAGTACTCACACACACAGCACAGCCATGTATCACTACATTACTCTCACACACAGCACAGCAACGTATCACTACATTACTCTCACACACACAGCACAGCCACGTATCACTACATTACTCACACACACAACACAGCCACGTATCACTACATTACTCTCACACACACAGCACAGCCACGTATCACTACATTACTCTCACACACACAGCACAGCCACGTATCACTACAGTACCCTCACACACACAGCACAGCCACGTATCACTACATTACTCTCACACACAACACAGCCACGTATCACTACATTACTCTCACACACACAGCACAGCCACGTATCATTACATTACTCTCACACACAGCATAGCCACGTATCACTACATTACTCTCACACACAGCACATCCACGTATCACTACATTACTCTCACACACACAGCACAGCCACGTATAACTACAGTACTCTCTCACACACAGCACAGCCACGTATCACTACATTACTCTCACACACAGCACAGCCACGTATCACTACAGTACTCTCACACACAGCACAGCCACGTATCACTACATTACTCTCACACACACAGCACAGCCACGTATCACTACATTACTCTCACACACAACACAGCCACGTATCACTACATTACTCTCACACACACAGCACAGCCACGTATCACTACATTACTCTCACACACACAGCACAGCCACGTATCACTACAGTACCCTCACACACACAGCACAGCCACGTATCACTGTCGGTGGCGAGTGTGACTGATAAGGCCAATTCGCGCTGTAAATGTTCGTTCACAGTGAGTGCATGTGAACACGTGGTCATTTCCACCATCATGCACCATCTTACGTCTCACACGCTCGGTGTGGGACTTATCTGCAATAATTTTCTCCTTTGTCTTTATTCCATTTCTGATACTTGTCCTCCATGCAACACGTTCAGCGGCGACTTGCTCCCACTGTGCATTATCAATGCCTGTATCAATCATTTCCCGCTTACACACATCTGTGTACCGTAGTAGAGGCCGACCCTGAGATCTCTTACCCATCTGTAATTCACCAAAAAAGATGTCCTTTGGTATTTTACCATCATCCATTCTCCTAAGATGTCCTATCCATCTAAGTCTACGAACACTGAGTATAGAATAAACCGTCACACAACCTGATCTTTCCAATACTTCAGTATTTGTGATTTTGTCTTGCCACTTAATACCAAGAATTCTTTCGCAAAAACCGCATATAAAAGCTGTTTAAACGTTTCTCTTGGTGTGAGTAAGTTGTCGAGGTTTCACTGCCATAAAGAAGAGTACTAAGGACACAGGCTTGATAGACAAGGACTTTTCTTTTGGCATTAAGCTTCCTGTTCTCCCAGACTCTTTTATTAACCTGTTCATTGTTGTTGCTGCCTTACCAATTCAGATGTTTATCTCCTGATCTAAGGATAATTTGCTATTTACCACCGATCCTAGATATGTAAAATAGTCTACCATCTCTAGTTCGGGTCGTCAATAAAGATTGATGGTTCCCCATGTGCACCTTGTGACATAATCTGTGTCTTCTTTTTGCTAATTGTTAAACCAAATTCATAACAAGCATTGGAGAATGCAGATAGCAGACATTGCAATTCTTCCTCAGAGTGGGTCGTAATTGCAATATCATTTGCAAAGAGCAACTCTCTGACCATTAACCTCCTAATTTTGGTCTTGGCCTTCAATCTCTGAGCATTGTAGAGGCCGCCATCAGAGCGTGAGTGAATGTATATACCACCATCCTGATCAGGAAAGGCATATTTCAGTTGAAGTGAAAAGTATATTCCAAAGAGGATGGGAGCTAGTACACAACCTTGCTTAACACCACTCTTGATTTCAAACTCTTCAGAAGTTGCACCAGCAAACTTGATTACACCCGTCATGCCTGTGTGGATCGATTCCACAATGGACAGTAGAGTTGGTGGGCAGCCAATATTCTTTAGTGCATTGAACAGACCCTCACGACTGACCAAATCAAATGCCTTTGTGAGGTCGATGAAGGCAATAAAGAGTGGTAGATTCTTTTCATGGCATTTTTCTTGCATTTGTCGCAATGAGAATATCAAATCAATGGTAGACCGGTTCTGTCGATAGCCACACTGTGATTCGGGGTAGACTTGATCTCCTAGGATTTGAAGTCTGCGCAGAACAATTCTGGCAAATACTTTTCCAACAATACACAGAAGTGAGATACCCCTATAGTTGTTGCAGTCGCTCCGATCACCCTTGTTCTTGAACAGTGTTATGATGCTAGCATCTTTGAAATCCTGTGGGACTTGTCCTTCTCGCCAGCATAGCTCTATTAGCTGGTGGATCTGTAGAGTGAATGTGTTTGCCCACTCCTGATAACCACTATTGGAATTCCCATCTTTACCTGGAGCCTTGCCAGATGCAAGTTCATTTATAGCACACTTAACTTCTGTTATGGTGGGAAGTGTGTCCAGGTGGTCAAGTGTTGGTAGAGCCTATATGGCGTTGAGGGCATCATCCGCTAGTTTGGTCTCACTTGAGTAAAGCTCCAAATAGTGCTCTATCCATCTGTCCATCTGCTGTTTCTTATCCGTTATGATTTCTCCAGTCAAAGTTTTCAATGGTGCACTTCTTTTGATCATTGGACCACAGGCTTTCTTTATTTCTTCATACATGCTTCTGATGTTTCCCTTATCACTTGCGATTTGAATGGACTCGCATAACGTGATCCAATAATCATTTGCACGCTAACTGGCAGCCTTCTGCACATCCTTCCTAGCTTGCTTTAACTCACTCAAAGTGTTACGCGTTTATCTTTCCTTGTTTCTTAAGAGAGCTATCTTCTTCTTATCAATCAAAGGCTGCAGAGTCTGGCTGTTTGCCGCAAACCAGTCCTGGCTCTTATGATCCACAGTGCCGTAAACCCCTACGGCAGTTTTATAAAGAGTTTCCTTAATTTGACCCCACTTTTCATTTACTGTACAATTTTCTGGCGTATCAGTGAAAGCATCTTCAAGTTGCTGTTGAAACTGAAAGCACTTTTCAGGATCGTGAGTGTTAATAATTTTAATCCTGGGGCTAGATTTGTGTTTAGCTGTGTAGATTCTCTTTGGTCTCAATCTAACCCTTGCAACAACCAAAGAATGATCAGTGTCACAGTCAGAACTGTGGTAACTTCGAGACAATGATATATAGTCCAGATGTTGTCTCCGTGTGATGATGAAGTCCAGTTAATGCCAATGCCCGGATCTTGGATGTTTCCATGTGATCTTATGCAGCTCTTTTGTTTTAAACAAGGAATTTGTAATACATAGGTCATTTCTGGTGCAATGCTCCAGCAGCCTTTGCCCATTTTCATTCATGAGACCAATGTTGTATTTTCCAAGGCACACTGGCCATGAACTCGAATCATTGCCCACACGAGCATTGAAATTACCGAGCATATAAATGTAGTCAGATTTTGGAACTGCCTTGATCACGGAGTCTAACTCCTCATAGAACAAATGCTTCATATCATCAGAGGAATCGAGTGTCAGTGCATATGCAGTAATAATGGTGGCAAAACCACAAGAGGTTGCCAAGCGGAGGGATAATAGTCTTTCATTTCCTCCTGCTGGATTTTCAATCATTCCCAGTAGCGAATTCTTCACTGCAAGCCCACACCGTGTTGCCTTTTTTCTGCCTGCCCTCTACCCTTCCAAAAAAGGTGTAATTGTTGTCCCTGAGTGACCCTTCCTCAGCGAGGCGAGTCTCCTGCAGGCCAGCAATATCAATGTTAAGACGATCGAGTTCGGCATCAATCACAGCTGTTTTTCTCACATCTTCAATATTGGTCAAGTCAGTGGAAAATCCTGGACACATGGTTCTCACGTTCCAGGTTGCAAGCCGTAGCTTGTACCTGGTGCATTGGTTTTACAGCCTGCGGTTTAGATTTTGTCCTAGCCCCAAGCACCCATTGAAGCAGGCAGGTTGTGCCCAGCTTGAGGCGGGCGGTAGCTGATCAGTGACGCCTGCAGGCGTCTCCCACCGTCAGAGGCAACGCGTGGCGCCCCATGTCTACGCCAATTGACAGGGACTTATAACCCGTAACAGTTGCCTCTCGCTTTGATTCCGAGACCGGTTAAGACCAGGGATGGAGTTATTGCCTCTCCATAGCGCAAAGCCTGGGCTAAAATATAGAGATCGTGTGTTGCCCATGCAGCATGATCCCTCCCTCGGCCTGCCTAGTTAACTCCAGAGGAAAGGTAACACCCCTACATCTGGAACAAGACAAGCTGCAGAAGCTGCCGGATCAGCAAAGCAATGCTCTAACTGTCCGCCTGTCGGAACTTCGATTGTAGGCCAGCCGCCAACCATGGCTTAGGGCCTGGTCTGCCCTGCCATGACATTTTGTCTTTAGGTTGCATTTGCTCGTTCCAAGGTAATGCTTGTACCGTCCCAATTGCGCTCTTCCGCCCGAAGCCGTTGGCACAATGTGGGGTGTCGGGTTTGGTAAGCGCCTTCCAACATTCGGTGCTAACAGAAAGCAGGTAGTACCGTCTACTGTTATACGGTAGCTCAGTCATATCTGAAAAAGACCTGACAAGTGTAAGAAAATATGGTTGAACTATTCAAATGTTTCCATTTACCGCTCAATTCACAACTGGCTTGGTACTACTATCTTTGCTGATAATCATTGATACTTCAGAAAACCCGCAGTAATAAAAATCGATAATTTTGCTTTCAATCATTAAATATCGGGAACACCCGCGTCGTATTGTTAAGTAATTCTTTCAAATAGCACATCTATGGATTTATTTGAGGTTATTAAAATATCATGGAAAATTAGTTTACAGTTATTGATATCACTTCTATAAGAGGAAAGAATCCCAGTTCATAGAACGCACTTGAGAAATACAAACTAAAAGCGATAGTATGGTACCAGCGGGATTGGTACTCTCTGGATAACCGGATTGTGAAAGAAGATGTCCCATGTATTATATTGAATGGATGTCCTCTTAGTAGAGAGAGTAAATTGAAGTACTTGAGTATCACCTTCCACAGGTGAAAGCTGGTAGGGGAATTAATGCTTTGAGGATGATGGCAGCAACCTGGGTAGAGCAGAGGATGCTTTATAGGCTCTGTCAGCAGTTAATAATTTCCGTCAATGAGTATGGTTTGGGGCTCCTAACAGTGTCAAAGAGCCAGCTTGAAAGGTTGGAGCACATATAGAATGCAGCCATGCGGGTGATTCTTGGGCGCACAAAGGACACACCAATTATATTCATGAGGCGTATCCTGGCGCTACCAACAATTGCGGATAGGCATAGGGTCCTTCAGGCCAAATGGTACCTGGGAGTTGCAGCAGACAGGGATCACCCCCTGGATGAAGCCATGGATATGGTCAAGGGTCATAGACTAAGACGAGGCAGGTCCTAGATGTCACAGGCAGAAATATCAATACGTCACGTCTGTAAACTAGAGACCATCAATTGTGAAAAAGAGTGGGTTGAAGTACCGGCAGACAGGAGGGACTGGTACAATGTCCACTGGGTCGTGGTCGTAAAACTGGGTCGTGGGTGCAGAGAATTGGCAGCGGGCCACAGAGTTTGAGATGCAAGAACTGATCCAGAATAAAACATATCAAGGTGACATAACGATCTATACTAATGCGTTTGTGGTGAGAAACATACGGAGTGTTTGGGGTTTCATTTCCAAGGCTAGTGGACGATTCTTGAAAAGGGAGAGTCTGGCATATGATGCTACGACCTCCAGCATGAGAATGGAGGTAGAAGCACTCACGGCGGCATTTTGTTGGTTAGAGGAGACCACTGCAACACACATTGTCTTCATCACGGTTTCAAGGAGAATGCTTAGTAAAATGGGTAAAGGAATATTTCGTGTGGAATGTCTCACCTCGCTTCATAGGTCACAGATTGTGAGAAGTGCATGGGTGTGTTTGTTCTGACCATGCAGGAGAATGAACAGGTTGGCAGGGAGTGCACCTCTTGGTGGTCAATTACCTATGAAAAAGGAAGAGGTGGTTGTGTGCCTATGGGACCAGGTAGAGGAGGTGGAGGAACATACTGAGAACACGAATGTGGAAAGGAAGAGATTGCGGAAGATTGACAGGGGTTCTGTTTGAATATCAAAACTGAGAGGGAAGACCAGGAGAACATTCAAGCAGATAGTGGTGGGGACGATTAGTAGTGTGACTCTTCGCTAGCTGTTGAACGAGGGGACGGTACGCATAAGGGATTGTCCTGAGTGCAGTGATGGTTCTTAGCTCAACTCAACTAGTAAACATGTTTATACTCTCATATATATCAGCTTCGGAAAAACCCTCTGTACACGTAATTCCTTCTTGGAAAGATTACAAATAGGAAAGCAAGCGTTCCTATATGTTATAATTGTGCAGTGTGTGTTTTATTGGCATTATTTGCAATGTTAGACAAGCAACAACAACAAATACATGTAAATAATGAAAGACAAACAACATATTGTAACATTTGTCATGTCATATGTCCGTGTTGTCGGGTCGGGTGACGAATCAGTTTATGTAAAATAAACAAGATAAGCATCAATTGTACAAGCAAACAGGCAATGTAATACTGCTACGTTTCCGACTACTACTACTACTACTAATACTACTACTACTACTACTACTACTACTACTACTACTACTACAACTACTACTTCTACAACTACTACTACTACTACTACTACTACTACTACTACTACTACTACTACTACTACTACTACTACTACTACAACTACTACTTCTACTACTACTACTACTACTACTACTACTACTACTACTACAACTACTACTACTACTACTACTACAACTACAACTACTTCTAATACTACTACTACTACTACTACTACTACTACTACTACTACAACTACTACAACTACTACTACTACTACTACTACTACTACTACTACTACTACTACTAATAGTACTACAACTACTACTACTACTACTATTACTACTACTACTACTACAACTACTACTAATACTACTACTACTACTAATACTACTACTACTACTACTACTACTACTACTACTACTACTACTACTACTACTACTACTACTACTACTACTACTTCTGCTACTACTACAAGTACTACTACTACTAGTACTACTACTACTAGTACTACAATTACTCCTACTATTACTACTACAACGATCTTTTCTTCTGCTTCTTCTTGTTCCTCTGTTTTTCTTTTTTTCATGTTTTCTTCCCCGTTCCCATTTCTTTCCTCCCATGCACATACCTCTGCGTTAAAGTCGTGTGTAGTTCTGGGAATTTCCGTCCTAATTTTCCATTAGTTTACTCTCTCGTTCTATCAATCGGAACATGGTGACAGGATCGAGCTTAGAAAGTTGATGTATTATCATCATCCGGTGCCTTGCCGGCTGGCGACGTGTCCAAGGTGGTCTGTTGTACATTGTGTCCTGTGAGAAACTTTCTTGCCAGGTTTGTCTGTGTGTGTGCTTATGTGTGTGTATGTGTGTGAGGGTGTATGTATGTGTGTATACGTCTGTATGTGTGTCTATGTGTGTATATGTGTGTCTGTATTTGTATATGTGTGTCTATGTGTATGTGTGTATGTGTGTGTATATGTGTGTGTGTCTTGGTGTGTGTGTCTGTGTTGTTCTGTAGTAGTATAAGTTGTATTCAAACCCTTTTGTTGTTGTGATACTTCCAATATTGTTTTCCAAGCTGCTTGAACTTTGCTCAGAGTGCGGCAATAAGCTGGTATCCAAATTTAAATCAATACTGTGTGTATCACATTGTGCTTTGTGAATTGGATGTTTTGTTAGGGAAGTCATGAGATCAGTATCCTACTTGTTTAAATTCTGTTTATTATGTCTTAAAATAGTCATTGTACTGTCATATTGGTGGTCGTTGCATTTGCTTATCATTGTTCGCTGATGCAGGCGTGTCACTGCAATGTCCTCTGTTTTCCATAATTGTGTTTTGTAAAGCTGCCCTACACTGTGTTTATTGTATTGTTTTCTGTTTAAAAACGTTTATGTCTTACAAAGCAGCGTGTAATTACAATGTTTAATGTGTGTTTCGTTTGTTTATGTATACAGTATCACAGATCGTTGCCGCGTGTTAGTGTTAAGTGACACATGTGTGAATAAAACAAATACACATATATACGCACATCATAATATCACATTTATGGCATGATGTATGTACACACTCATTCCTTGTATATGATAACTTTTCTGTATTTTTCTTTGCCTTCGCTTTCTTTGAACTCAACCGTAGTTCTTACACACTACTTTTAGTACTGATGGACTGAATTTTGTGTGTGAATTAGTTTTCCCTATAATCAGTGTCCCCGGCCATCAGGCGAATTCACTTCGATTTCAGATGTACTTGTAATGTACGTCTGGAAGTCAAGGACGATAGGTCAACATTTTAGTAAAAAAAATGTCCAGTGTAGGGGTTGAACCCCTTACCTCGGTATCAGCTCACCGGATGTTTAAGAACACGCGTTCTTATCCATTCGTCCATGCTGACCTACTTTTAAAAATAATATAACGTTTATTTTGAACACATCAGTGTGTATTTACAAGGCGCGTGGACAGATAGAGAGAGAAGGGTGGGGGGGGGGGAGAGAGAGAGAGAGGAGGGAGAGACAGAGCAAGCCAAAACAAAACGTTAGTGGCATTAGTTAGTAAAATCCATCAAACGCGCAGTGGATTTATTTGATGTGGGCGGGGTTGGGATGGAGGTTAAACGTACTTTATTTTTTGTCTTGGTCATGGTCATACTTCCCACTTCACGACGGACAAAGAAACTGACCAATGAGCTATAACCTGTCTTTGTGCTGGCATCTCAATTAAATGTTTCCCTAACGGGGATACTATTTCTCAATCCCGGTTCCAAGGTGAAAAAGAAAGAAAATGTGCTGATTCATTTCTCTCTGACGGGTACTGTAAGCAAAGGATCTACGAGGTATATATCTCTCCTTTTTAAATACTGGTTATTGACGATCGTATTTTTACTAGGGTAAGTTAATAAGTAAGTCACAAATGGCTGTAAAAAAAATAACTTGAACCCAGTTTACATACATTGTCCCTTTATTTCTCAACATAATTTCCACCAACTTTGATGCACTTATACCATCGTTTTACCAGTCCTTCCAAAACGGCTGCATAGAACTGCGAGCTCTGTTTTCATTTACCTGTCATCCCATAGAACTGTGTGATTTATTTATTGACTCGCTCTCGTAACTTTTTCTACCCAGCTATGCACGGCTTTAAGGGACAAACATTTGTCAGCATAAACGTGAAACACACCTTGGCGGGAGACATTTGGCGAATGATGCCGAAGTTGAGTGTGAAGTGAAAAGGTGGTTTAGAAAACGGAGCACGCAGTTCTATGCATCCGGTTTGGGAGGACTGATAAAACGATGGGATAAGTGCATCAGTGTTGGTGAAAATTATGTTGAGAAATAAAGGGACAATGTATGTATAAAAATAAACTGGTTTCAAGTTGTTATATTTGGTTATTTTTCTATAGCCATCTGTGTCTTACTTATTGACTTACACTCATATTTCGTGTTTTCATGGCCTGTAGCAGGCCATACAAATGTTGTATACCAAGTTTATTATCCTAATAGCAAGAGAGAATTATATTAATGGAAGTTTACATATTTTCATCTGGAAGTATATTAGATAGTTTGTATTTGAACATTAGTAAAAAATAAGTTTATGTTGTATGTAAGAGCATTGAACCTGGCCTTGATTCTGCAGGCCCAAACTAAGTTTCTGTATTCTGCTAGTGTTTGAAGTAGTTTTGTGTGTGTGTCTTTGGGTGTTTTAGGAAGAGTATTCAGAAATGTTGCCTTGTAAATGTCTGTTTGTTTACCAGTGTGTGTTTGTATTAATTGTTTGAGAGTTTCCACTGCATGTGTGACTGTTTGACATGTGTAGAAGATGTTTTCTGTGTTCAGATGGACAGCCACTGTTTCCCTCATGGTAACTGAGTGGTATCCATAGACCACGTGACATGGCGAGCAAGATTTAAGCAAAGGAACTTGCGGTCCGCGGAAGAAGCGACACAAGACAAATAGATAACTTCCATTAAAACAACACGCATGTTCTATGAACATTTGGATAATATTGCTGTTTTTCTTGAAAATTGAAAGAATTTTGTAGGTTTCTGTGAAAATTGGGAGAACATTTCTGGTTTCTGTGAAAATTGGGAGAACATTTCTGGTTTCTGTGAAAATTGGGAGAACATTGATTGTTTCTGTGAAAAGTTGGAGAATATTGCTGTTATTCGGTTGATTGGGGCATCTAAAGGGGAAATGTATTTCCATGAGTCAAGAATTGAGAAAGCTTCAAGAAGTGGTGAAGTCAGGTAAACCCAGCATTGAGACATGTCCAGCTGGTAAACATAAGCACACTTCAAGCAAAATATAAATGTTTCCTGTTTAGATTGATCTCTAGAGCCACGAGAAAAACTCACTGAAGGATGATAGGTGAGTGTGGGTCCTGGGCAAATAACATATCTGTTACACATATCAATCCATTAATGAATTAGTACCCCGGTTTCTGGCATATGTCATTTCTTAACTTGTGTGTAAGGATTATCGCCCTGACATTCTTCCTTAATATTGATAATTTTAGGCGACAAATTATCTGACTTGAGCCGTAAACCATATTTGTCAATTTCAAGCGACGAGCTGCCTTCAATGACATCTGTGCACTCATCATGATTGTCTGGTCTCAATGTTTTGTCAATGTCTGTGTACACATAGATGTCTTCGCGTTCATTATGTTTGCTGCTTTCCAACGTCTTGCTTTTTGCTTGGGCGGTTTTCCCACCTGAAGACAAACAACATCTACAGTTTATTGAATAGTACAGATAAATATTAAAACTTGTGCTTATCTATATAGAATTTCAGAATTATAATAATAATTATTATTATATGTACAGGATTTAAGAGTTATAATAATTATCTATGTATTATTTCATACTTATAATAATGATCTACTCGTATATATGAATTAAGGAGTGTTAATAAGAATCTTTATATAGATTTCAGAATTATAATAATTATCTGTATAGAGGTTTATAAGTTCTAATAATGATGTATACATGGTTTAAATGCATTCTAATAATTACCTGTACATGATATGGAGTTCTAATAATTATCTATACATCGTTTTATAGTTCTAATAATTATCTAGACTTAATTTTCAGTGTTATATTAATTATCTAGATAATTATTTAATTATATGTCCCCTCTGTAATAAGGTTCTGGAACCAGAGCAGGTAGTGTCGACATGCAAAGTAGCTCTAAACCAAGGCCGATTCACAACAAAGTCCTGACTGAGTTAACAGCCATAGTGGATACAGCCAGAGTGCCGGCGAACAGAGAGTGTTATATATTTTTGAAGGGAGTGGGAGATCACTGTAGTGCATACCCCATCTCTAACAAAAGAAGTAGAGCCCCATCCTCTTCTATCTTCAATAACCCCAGAATATGAACCTTGAATTATCTGCAGGCCTCGTTCTATTAAGTATGTCTAGGAGATATAGATTATGGCCCTGGTGAGAATGGTAATTACTAACTGGGAATCTGCCCCTTCTCCAATGATTCTGATAGCTCTGGAGCCCCCTTGTTTTGGTTATCAAATCTGAGGAAAGTCTGGAGAATTTTCTCAGCCTGATTTAGATGAAGAAATCATGGATATTGAGCAGTTGATAGATCTAGAGTCTTCTCTCCCCCATTTTAGTAAGTCATTATGAGTGGATTTATTGTTAAACAATCAAACACATAATCAATCACATTAGATTCTGACAACATGATGTACAAAGAAGATGCTGACTCACAGATAGGTTTGAACTGATAAATTAACAGAAGGTCATTTCATGTTAATCATTTATTGACTGGGCCTGAGCCTTCTGGCCAGTACATACATCTCTATTGTGATTTACACAAAATATTAGAAAAGTTGCATATTGGACCAGTTACACAGAGACCATCAATAAACAAGCATCAATACATGAGAGGTCAACAAGTGTGAAAACATAGTAAACATTTTGATGTTGCACATGTTAAGTGTGAAAATGATTCAACAATTCAACAATATCAGTTTCCTGAAATTGGGTGTGGTGTCTACCAATTATAAAGGTAACCTGGTGACTGGAAGATTAGGTAAGCCTGGGTCCATTGACTGATGGATCCACTTCAGGTCTGCCCGTATAGCTCCTCTGAAGGCCTCCCCATACTTTGCTCATGGCCAAGTCATCTTCCATCTCACTTGTGGTTCATCTCTTTCTCTCGGCTTCCCTCTTTCAGGTCTGATTTAGGTGGTTAGTTTGCTGATGTGTTGGGTGGTTGTTGGTATGTAGCCACCAAGATCACTGATGAATATTCACATAAATATATACATTCCTACCAATACAATATTCTAGAAGTAGGTCGGAAGAAATCTAAATTCCTGAAGTAGGAACTAGTTCCCCTCCCCCTCTTTTCTCTCTAATCTAGTGTTGGGTTAATTTGGGGTGGTCAGAGTTTATCACACTGTGTACGCCTTGTATCAACTTGTTCCTGCTGTATGTAAGTTCTCATTTGACCTGGGGTCAGTGAACGTGTACAGTAAGACAGTGACAAGAGTGAGAAGGTGTCAAGATGCATGGAAATAAATGACATACATTTATAACATTTCTTCCACTCAATGGTGTTTATAATGTGTATAAATAATTCTCTGTGTTTTCCCAATTAACCAACTTCTTCTTCTTCTTGTGTCTAATAACTCTCTCCCATTATCTGTTGTTGTTGTGATGTTGAGTGGTGTGTTGTGTGGTGATGAGTGGTGTTGAGTGGTGTTGTGTTTTAAGTTATGTTGAGTAATGAGTTAAGTTCACTGCGCGTGATGGTGTTCCGCGAAGCACAACTTTCTCATGTAATGCAGTTCATGTGTGCCCTTATCTAATTAAAATTTGACATAAATATAAATATTTATTCCGTCAAACCCTATTAATTCAATAGATGAAGGAAAAAGGAAAGATTGATTTCTCTTTCGGCTTTCTAGATTGTAAATAGGCATAGATAAGTCTGTTTTAGAACAAGGCACTTATTCTAGTACACGAACTGTCATTTCAGCTGTAGGTAGTGATAGCATCTTTTATCAGTGTTTCTGGTGAAATGCACAAGATTGCTTTAGAATCATCACTTCTCACAGTTGTTTAGAATAGAATGTAGTAGTATAATGCACTGCTTAAAGTTAATAATTATCTCTAAGAATATCAGAGATTGCAGTTTTCATCGAAGAGAGTTTTGGAGTGTCATTTTGCCCGGGAATGGCTCTACATCGTTAGAATCTACAGTCGAGCATTTTTACATTTCAGAGGTTTTAATTAATAATAATACATTTCAATTGACATTACAAACACGGGTTACCATTACTTGATACTTGATACATCGGGTTCTTAATCTAATCTAAGGACTAACAAGCTCACCTGGGATTCAGACATTCTGCCTCCTCTATTTGAAAATTTGGTCACACAATTTTTGACGTCTGTTCGCCAGGCATGTTTTCGCAAGAGTGCGCTGCTTATCATAATCTATACCGGCGTTGGCGCGAAAGCCGTGTCACGTGTCTGTTTCGTCCAATGGTCTTCCGAGCTTCGTCTGATGACATCTTTGTAAGAATCCACGTCAGCTGTCACTTGTTCAGTTCCAGTTTCGATGTTAAGTTTTAAGTCCTAGTCTCCGTTTGCGGTTGTGAAGTCAATTTCTTTTAATGTTGTTTCCTCTTCTTGCGGCATGTGCTGGTAAATGAATAATGGTGGTTAGCGTTATGCTACATGGCCCCACTCCAGATTGTTCTATAGTATGGAACTATGTTTCCAACATTTTCAGTTATCAAGCTGTTCCCATTTTTCCTCCCTTGTATTCTCTTCTGCATCTGATTGACCTGGTTCATCAGGCACTGGGTGTCGACTCAGGAAGTCCGCTCCCACATTCATTTTCCCAGGAACATACTCAATCTGGAACGAGTAAGGTTGAAGAAGCAGCGACCACCTCATAAGTCGGGCATTCAGAGTCTTAGATGCTGCGAGAAACATGAGTGGTTGATGGTCACATTGCACTGTGAAGTGTTTGCCATATAGGTATGCCTGAAATTTCTGTACACTCCATACGAGCGCAAGACATTCTCTCTCGATAGTACTGTAATTTCTCTCTGCTGCATTCAATTTCCTGCTAGCATAGGCTACAGGGAATAGCTCTGATGGTACATCTCCCTTTCTCTGCAACAGCGTTGCCCCAATTTCTATGTTACTGGCATCGGTGCGCAGCACAAATGGTTGGTCGAGGTCTGGTAGATGTAAGACTGGATGAGCAGTTAATGCCTGCTTTAGTGCTGTGAAAGCTCTCTCACAGTCAGCTGACCAAGTGACTTTCTCTGGTTTCCCCTTTTTGGTAAGATCCGTTAAAGGTGCTGACAGAGTATTGAAGTCCTTGATGTATTTTTGATAGAATCCACATAAGGATACAAATGATCTTACATCCTTCTTTGTTTTTGGACGAGGTGCTCTCTGGAGTTTGTCCACATTTCCTTCTTATGGAGTTATCAGTCCATGAGATATCATATGACCTAGAAAGTCCAATACTTGGAATCCTATCTGACATTTCTTTGGTCTAGCCGTCAATCCAGTTTCTCTGAGGCGCCTGAACAAAAGATGCAGTGTTTCTACATGCTCTTCAAATGTTTCAGTTGCGATCAGGATGTCATCCATGAAGTGACTGATGTCTGGATGCTGTAGTGGGTCAAGTAATTTTCTCATCATACGTGTAAAGACGCTGGGAGCATTACTTAATCCGAATGGAAGAACCTTGAACTCATAGTGTCCTCCAGGCCTGCTGAAAGCTAACCATGGTCTAACTTCTGGTTTTACAGGAATCTGGTAATATCCCTTACTGAGATCAATCCTAGTAAAGCACTTAGCTCGGTTGAGTGCTGTGAAGAGTTTATTCTGATCAGGCAGAGGTTCTGCTTGGAATTCAGTTATAGCATTGAGCTGTCGATAATCGATGCACAATCTATGTTCTCCACTTGGCTTTCTCAATAAGACGACGCTAGCACTGTAAGGTGATTCAGATGGTGAGATTATCCCTGCGGTGAGCAGCTGTTGTATTTCTTCCTCTAAAGTCTTTTGCTTTGCATAAGGAACTGGGTAAATCTTGACTCGCACAGGCACTGTGTCATTTAACTTCATGTCAAATTCCTCCAAATCAGTTCTTCCTGGCTTATCAGTAAGTACTTCTGCATATTTTGCCATAAGTTCCCTAATCTGCTTTTGCTGATCCTTTGTTAAGTTGGGATTAATTTCCACATCCTTAAAGGTCTCTTTGGCTTGCAGTTGGCACTCGACTCCCATTGTTGATCCTTCTTCGACTTCAGTAGCCACACTCATGGCCATCAGATGTGCTGGTTCGGTGGTTGAGGGTCTTTCATGAAACTTCTTCAAGAGGTTTATGTGAAATACTTTCATCTTGCCTTTGACTGAAATTCTGTAGTTGGTACGTGAGATTTTCTCCGTCACTACATAAGGTCCTCTCCATCCGATTTGCAGCTTATTCTGACTGGTTGGAAGCAGCAACATCACCTTCTCTCCTACCTCTAACTCTCTATCCTTTGCCCTGCGGTTGAAGTTACGAGCAATTCTTCGTCTGGCTTGACGTAGATTGACATTCGCTTGTTTCCAACTGTGTTGTAAACGATTTTTCAACTCGGCAACATATGTAGATGCAGTCACGACTGTATCATCTGTAGTATTATCAGTCCACGTTCGAAGTAACACCTCCAGTGATCCCTTGATCGGTCGTCCAAACAACAGTGTGGCTGGAGCAAAACCTGTTGAGTGATGGGGTACCTCCCTGTAAGCGAATAAAGCTGCTGGTAAATACAAGTCCCAATCCTCTGTCTTCTCCTGGGCAATTTTGCGCAGGATACTAATCAATGTCCCGTTCCACCTTTCCACAAGTCCATTTGACTGAGGGTGATATGGTGGACTGAAGATATGGCGTGCATGAAAAAGTCTGAAGGTCTCTTCCATGAGCTTACCACGAAACTGTGAACCGTTGTCCGTCAAGATCCTTTGTGGGAATCCTAGACGTGTGAATATTCCTAATAATGCATCAGCGACGTGTTTGGAGTCACAGCTGGGCATAGGAACTGCTTCGGCCCACATGGTTGTTGTGTCCACAAGCGTTAATATGAATCGGTTTCGCCTCTTCGTTGCTGAGAGAGGTCCGATTATGTCTATAGCCACTTTCTCAAATGGAATTCCAGTGATTGGCGACTCACCCAACATTGCCGGTGGTGTCCGGTGTTTTGGTGATACTTTCTGACACCGTGGGCATGATTTTACAAACCGTTGTATGTCTGAATTCATCCCTGGCCAAAAGTAGTGAGTGGTAATCCGCTGTGTAGTAGCGTTGATACCTATGTGCCCACTGAATGGTAGTCTATGACCCATCTCTAAGATCTGAGTCCTGTATTGAGTTGGTACAACAAGTTGATTAAACTCTTGTCCAGCTCGTCCTGCTTTTCTGTAAAGAAGTGCTGACTTCATGAACAGATCACCTTTACGTAGAGGTAAATGTGATTTTGGCAGTTTTCTGAAGCAGGGTTCCAAGGTGCTGTCGGCTTCTTGTGCCCTCTTCAGTTCCTCCGTTCGAGGGATTGGCGTAGTTGTTTCTGGAGTTTTTGTTGCCTGGGATCGAGTGGTCATGGTCGCCATCGCCACAGGTTGAACAGGTTCTCCTAGAACGATAAATCTACAGCCGAGGATTACAGGATATATCGGATCGTCCAAGACTGCTGCCTTGATTGTCCCGGTGACATACCGCGAGGCTATGTTCACTTTTGCCACTGGAAGAGACATATTTGTTGAACTCTTCAGTGGTCCCTGTAATTCCACTATTTCCTCTGTCACCTGTTCAGGGTGAACTAAGGATGATGAGACAACACAGTCATACGATAATCCAGTATCATATAAACAGGTAGTCTTGAATCCATTTATCATGATGGATTCCACAACCGGAATACGAGATGAGGTGTCTTGATGAGGTGTCTCATTGGACGTTTCACCAGTGCTCACTTTTTTCTCTTTTCGGTTGGCCAAACATGCCGCTGTCTGTGGAGGTGGCTTCTTCCTGCAATTCTGAAATGTGTGACCTCTAATTTTGCAAAGGGTACAGAATGGTTTGTCCTCCTTCGGCACTGTTTGGACTGAGTTTTGAGTGTTTTTCTGGGATTTCCCCTTTTTCCCGGTGGCTACAGTGTTTTCACCCTCTTTTGGCTGTGGAGTTTTGTTTTGAGAGGGGGTGTTGTTCGAACGTCCTTTTCCTCCCATCTCCTTCTGAGATTTCTCAAATCTCTCTGCCAGGATGATTATAGTTTCTAGGCGGTCAGCCCCGTTTTGGGTTAAGAATGCCTTCATTTCGTTCTGCATTTTCCCCTTGATCTGATCAATGATGATCATTTCACGGAGTCCTTCAAAACATTCCTCAAATCCTCCCAAGCAAGCCCATCTTTGTACGTATGACTTCAGTCTTTCGACTAGTTGCGCGTAACTCTCACCCGGTTCCTTCCTTGCGGCTTTGAACCTGAGTTTATAAGATTCGGCGTCCACTTCGAAGCGGCTCAAGAGTGCCGTCTTAAGTGTGGTGTAGTTCTGTTGTTCCTCTCTAGTGAGGCGCGAGAACACATCATACGCCGTGGATCTTAAGGCCTGCGCTAAATTCGTCGCCCATCTACTTTCTTCAAGCCCACAGCTGACAGCCATTGCCTCGAAGCGTGATAAAAATCCTTCGATGTGGTCAGTCTGTTCATTAAAGGGTTCCAGAGGAAATGACATAGCTCCTGAATTAAGGTGAGAGACGTGAGGAGGTGGTTCTGTCACTGGCGATCCTGATGAGGTTGAGGGTGTAGGACCACTCCCTTTCTCTATTCTCCGGATCTCCACTTCAGTCTCCATTCTCCTCAACTCCAGTTGGTGTTGACGCTCTCTCTCTCCTTATCTTCCATTTCAGCCTGTAGTCGTTTCTCTTTCTCCTCAAATTCTGCCTGAAATCGTTTCTCTTTCTCCTCCAATTCTGCCTGAAGTCGTTTTTCCCTCTCAGCCAATTCAGCCTGAAGCTGTTTTTCTTTGAAAGCCAATTCCGCTTGCAGTCTTTCTCTTTTGTCGAATGCATCTGAAATATAGTTAGCTAGCTCAGGGCCATCTAACCCGCATTCCCTACCAGTTTCTGTTATTTGGGCTCTAAACTTTGCAGTTTCCGCCATGTCTATAATTTATTGCTTTGTTCTGCCTAAAAATATAATTGCAGTTAGTCTGATCCGCGTAAGCTTGTCAGTCCCTGATCTGCAAATATACAACAGAGCATGTGCAATATTAAAAACACACTATGTTATGTCTGTCTGTCAATGCTGGAAAAGCCAAAGGCAGCAGGCACTGAAGTAACCAGAACTAATTCCTAGTAAAGAAAAGAATCTGAAATTAGACAGAGTTTTCCCAACGGATAAGATTTTCCGGTGGTTGATGAAATGCTGTTAAGTTCAGACTCCACAGGAAAAGAACACCTTCTCTGGAAGAGAAGTAGTGTTAGTATGGTAGATACACACTATATATTTATCCTGGAGCACCTCTTTCTGAAGTATACGCCTATTGGAACATGGCCCCCTTCTCCAGGAGGAATTATGTCACCTACTCTTATTTATCTGTAAATGTCCTTCATATCATGTGGCTGTCAATCAATATAAGAAAATGACAATGTTCAAAATCTAAAGATGTTGTGATTGTTTTATGTAACTTTTTAATTACACAATGTATTATTTAATTGTTTAATTTATTTATGGGAACCATCCAGGACGTAGCCGACAATATGTCATATATTTTTGAAGGGAGTGGGAGATCACTGTAGTGCATACCCCATCTCTAACAAAAGAAGTAGAGCCCCATCCTCTTCTATCTTCAATAACCCCAGAATATGAACCTTGAGTTATCTGCAGGCCTCGTTCTATTAAGTATGTCTAGGAGATATAGATTATGGCCCTGGTGAGAATGGTAATTACTAACTGGGAATCTGCCCCTTCTCCAATGATTCTTATAGCTCTGGAACCCCCTTGTTTTGGTTATCAAATCTGAGGAAAGTCTGGAGAATTTTCTCAGCCTGATTTAGATGCAGAAATCATGGATATTGAGCAGTTGATAGATCTAGAGTCTTCTCTCCCCCATTTTAGTAAGTCATTATGAGTGGATTTATTGTTAAACAATCAAACACATAATCAATCACATTAGATTCTGACAACATGATGTACAAAGAAGATGCTGACTTACAGATAGGTTTGAACTGATAAATTAACAGAAGGTCAATTCATGTTAATCATTTATTGACTGGGCCTGAGCCTTATGGTCAGTACATAAATCTCCATTGTGATTTACACAAAATATTAGAAAAGTTGCATATTGGACCAGTTACACAGAGACCATCAATAAACAAGCATCAATACATGAGAGGTCAACAAGGTTGAAAACATAGTAAACATTTTGATGTTGCACATGTTAAGTGTGAAAATGATTCAACAATTCAACAATATCAGTTTCCTGAAATTGGGTGTGGTGTCTACCAATTATAAAGGTAACCTGGTGACTGGAAGATTAGGTAAGCCAGGGTCCATTGACTGATGGATCCACTTCAGGTCTGCCCGTATAGCTCCTCTGAAGGCCTCCCCATACTTTGCTCATGGCCAAGTCATCTTCCATCTCACTTGTGGTTCATCTCTTTCTCTCGGCTTCCCTCTTTCAGGTCTGATTTAGGTGGTTAGTTTGCTGATGTGTTGGGTGGTTGTTGGTATGTAGCCACCAAGATCACTGATGAATATTCACATAAATATATACATTCCTACCAATACAATATTCTAGAAGTAGGTCGGAAGAAATCTAAATTCCTGAAGTAGGAACTAGTTCCCATCCCCCTCTTTTCTCTCTAATCTAGTGTTGGGTTAATTTGGGGTGGTCAGAGTTTATCACACTGTGTATCAACTTGTTCCTGCTGTATGTAAGTTCTCATTTGACCTGGGGTCAGTGAACGTGTACAGTAAGACAGTGACAAGAGTGAGAAGGTGTCAAGATGCATGGAAATAAATGACATACATTTATAACATTTCTTCCACTCAATGGTGTTTATAATGTGTATAAATAATTATCTGTGTTTTCCCAATTAACCAACTTCTTCTTCTTCTTGTGTCTAATAACTCTCTCCCATTATCTGTTGTTGTTGTGATGTTGAGTGGTGTGTTGTGTGGTGATGAGTGGTGTTGAGTGGTGTTGTGTTTTAAGTTATGTTGAGTAATGAGTTAAGTTCACTGCGCGTGATGGTGTTCCGCGAAGCACAACTTTCTCATGTAATGCAGTTCATGTGTGCCCTTATCTAATTAAAATTTGACATAAATATAAATATTTATTCCGTCAAACCCTATTAATTCAATAGATGAAGGAAAAAGGAAAGATTGATTTCTCTTTCGGCTTTCTAGATTGTAAATAGGCATAGATAAGTCTGTTTTAGAACAAGGCACTTATTCTAGTACACGAACTGTCATTTCAGCTGTAGGTAGTGATAGCATCTTTTATCAGTGTTTCTGGTGAAATGCACAAGATTGCTTTAGAATCATCACTTCTCACAGTTGTTTAGAATAGAATGTAGTAGTATAATGCACTTCTTAAAGTTAATAATTATCTCTAAGAATATCAGAGATTGCAGTTTTCATCGAAGAGAGTATTGGAGTGTCATTTTGCCCGGGAATGGCTCTACATCGTTAGAATCTACAGTCGAGCATTTTTACATTTCAGAGGTTTTAATTAATAATAATACATTTCAATTGACATTACAAACACGGGTTACCATTACTAGATACTTGATACATCGGGTTCTTAGTCTAATCTAAGGACTAACAAGCTCACCTGGGATTCAGACATTCTGCCTCCTCTATTTGAAAATTTGGTCACACAATTTTTGACGTCTGTTCGCCAGGCATGTTTTCGCAAGAGTGCGCTGCTTATCATAATCTATACCGGCGTTGGCGCGAAAGCCGTGTCACGTGTCTGTTTCGTCCAATGGGATTCCGAGCTTCGTCTGATGACATCTTTGTAAGAATCCACGTCATCTGTCACTTGTTCAGTTCCAGTTTCGATGTTAAGTTTTAAGTCCTAGTCTCCGTTTGCGGTTGTGAAGTCAATTTCTTTTAATGTTGTTTCCTCTTCTTGCGGCATGTGCTGGTAAATGAATAATGGTGGTTAGCGTTATGCTACAGAGAGCCAAGGCCGAGGTCGCTGGGAATTTACTTCGTAAAAGTTACTTTGAGCTGAGCAGCAACGCAGAGACAAGGAAGGCTGCGCTGCCAGCCTACCGTTTCCGACCATTTTCGATGGCGCGGGTGACTGGGAGCTGACTGTGGACCTAAAGGGCCGTGGGCAGTACCTTGAGGTGATCCAAAAGTGTGACTTGTGATTTGACATCGTACTTCACTCCTCGTCGGTCAAACAGCTGAAGCTGATTGAGTTGACAGTCCCATACGAGGCAAATATCGAGGGGCAGCACTGTACAAGATGGAGAAGTATGGGGACATGGTTGCGAGTCTGAGACAGGAAGGGTGCACTGTCAGGCTATTTATTATTCACTATTGAGGTGGGCGCAAGAGGTCTAGTCTCCCACTCCGTGTATGATGTCTTAAAACAGATGGACATAACAGGACAAGCAATTACTCGGTCACAAAAACAACAGTGTGAGGCAGCCGAAAAGGCCTCGCGTTGCTGTGGAAATGCCGAAACATGGACTGGGACATGTCTCGACAGTTGTATAGCTAAAGCGGTAACAGCAGAGCGACTAACAATCTCTCAACTAAGAGCAAGAACTTGCACTGTCTCGTGTCGTCCCATAGCCTTCCCTCCGAGCAAAGGTAGTGCATCTAAGTACAGGACTGTTCGGTGGGGCAATCGCTGTATGGCAGCAGTCGTCAAATCATGTAAATGTCTGCCGAAGTCCAATCTTTGTACCAGGGCGGTAGTCGTCTTCCGTAAGTGGCACTCAGCAGCAAAGACCAAGAGATGTGTTGAGAAACACAGGGAAAGAACTGGCTGCCTAGAGTGCGGCGCCATGAACGGGTCACGAAGAAGGAGCATGGCAAGGAAGACGAATGATGCAATGGCTGGGGAAGAAGCTGGCTCCCCAAGACCGCAGGTGCCATAGTGGTGTGAGGGCACCAAGCATCGGGTGCACAGGCTCACCTCCCTGAGGGAGAGGAGACTTGAGAGTGGACATGTTCACAGCTAAGGAACAAGCACAAATAACAACAACGAAATCGACCGACCGTCTCGTACGGCAGGAGAATGACGCCCGGAGTCATACCCCGGACGGGTCCGCACCCTGTGCTTTATGCCCTCAAACCAATACAGCACCTGTGGTTGTGGGGAGCCAGCTTTTTCCACAGCCTCGGCATCTATCTGCCTCCATTCGTCTTCGTTGACGTGTTCCTTCTTCGTGACCCTTTTAGGGCGCCGCACTCTAGGAAGTCGGTTCTTTCTCTGTTTCTCGACTCATATCTTGGTCTCTGTTGCTGAGTGCGACTTACAGCCGCCCTGGTATGGAAGTTGGACATCGGCCGACATTTACATGATTTGACGACTGCTGCCATACGGCGATTGCCCCACCGAGCAGCCATGTACTTAAATGCACTGCTCCCGCTCGGAGGGAAGGCTATGGAATCGACACGAGACAGTGCAAGTTCTTGCTCTTAGCTGAGAGATTGTTTGTCGCTCTGCTGTTACCGTTTTAGCTATACTACTGACGAGATGTGTCCCAGTCCACGTTTCGGCAGTTCCACAGCCAACACAAGGCCATTTCGGCTGCCTCAGACAATTGTTTTTGTGCCGGAGTTCTCGCTTGCCCTTTTATGCCCATTTGCTTTAGCACATCATACACATCTAAGTAACACAGATTCGTGCAGACTTCCATTGCATCTGTTCGAGTCAGACTACTTGACTGAGAATTTTTATTTTTTCATTGTGTGAATATATTGTATCTTATTATATGTCTGTTATTCGCACCACACACGTGGCTAAGCGAATACTATATATATATATATATATATATATATATATATATATATATATATATATATATATATATATACATACATTTGCGGACATTCATTGCGTACTTCTAATGTATGGTGCGTCAATGAGAGCTATTGTTTTATCATTTTGTGTAAATAATAGTATTACTATTTCATTCCTAATGTTATTGTTAGGAATGTCATTATACGCATATTTTGAATTATTTCTATGCATAATTTTAGTATGTATTTTTAACGACTGAGCAGTGTTTGAAAATATTGCCGGTTTAAGTTTTGTATTTACCTGTTATGTTGCATGAACTTTACAGAGGGTGAATACAAAACTTGGACCGGCAATATTTTCAAACACCGCACAGTCATTACGAATACACCCTACATAAGATGAATATTTATTGTGCTATTATTAGTATGAGTAGCGTTCATAAGCACAATGTCTATTGTTGTTGTAGTCTCCACATGTAAATTGCTACACTAGGGTGAATGTTTGCTGAGCTGTATAAGTAGCGTTATCCCTGCATATTTTCTGGAATTGGAGATATAATATGGTACTCCATGGTGAATGTTACATGATATTGTCGGGGTTGTATTTGAAGCAGATGTGACATTACCCAAACTAGGTAACGGATATATCATGTGTGTAGCAATTACAAATGAGTGATGAACGTGCGTTTATCGTAACTCACAAGAGACGTGACGCAGAGATTGATCACCGACAATTAAGCCCGAAGTTAAGACACGCTGGCTTTTAACCTGCTGAAACAACTTTATAGAAGGAGCGACTGCAAAGAAACCGATGTCTAAATGAGTGACAAAGTCTCATGCCATCCCATTCCCCATGATGTGACAGTTAAGGTGAAGGCAATAAATGTAACTACAGGACATGTTCGACTACAGGCAGGTCCTTCCGACTCTACCGAGGGAGCGAGAAAAGGAGAGAAAGCTGGAGAAAACGGAGAGTAAAAGTAATAAAGCTGGAAGAGAGACATTGTTAAAAGGAGGGTGGATGTGCATGTGTGTGTGTGTGAGTGTGTGTGTGAGTGTGTATGTGTGTATGTCAAGTTCCCACTTAGAATAAACAAGGGATATAACAAGAAACCCAGAAACAAGGGAGATAATAATAAACACTCGAACATGTTCTCGAACAGTCGAGAACGATGAGTCACAACCAACATCGAGGTACAACCCGCGGGAAGCGTGGAAAGGTGAAATCCACGAGATGCCCGCAGTAACAAGCACTCCGTGTCCACCCGACGTGAGTCGAGAGGGTAGACGGCCACTGGACACTGACTGGACTGGAGTGGGTATAACTTAGAGGAAGACACATAGATTTAGACAGGGAAACTTTAAGCTGTGTATTCGTTTAGCGATGAATAGATGATGTGTGTGTAGAGATTATTTGAATGCTTTATATGATGTATCTGTAATATGATATTGTGCGAGCCGTTATACGCTTGATAACAGATATTGTAATAAATCATGACGATAATAAGTGAACCTTGAGTTCAGTCATATCTGTACTCGCACTCATCTGCTTGTCTGAACCCGAGCCTTACTATCCCTAGTTAATATATATATATATATATATATATATATATATATATATATATATATATATATATATATATATATATATATATATATATATATATCTTATATATAAATTGCGATCTCCGTCTGTCTGTCTGTCTGTCTGTCTGTCTGTCTGTATGTCCGTATGTCCTTTATGCGTTCGCGAACGGCCCATCCGATTGAGATGAAATTTTCTACACGTCTTCTTTTCATTCCAGTGCAGCCAACTGTGATATTTTTTTAGTGTGAAATCGGCTGCTTACCCAATATTATTTTATTTTTCATTTTTCATCATAATTTCATATATCTCAGGAGAGCTAACTCTATAAAAGTTATTTCAAGGGGCATAACTTTTCTGTATAACTTATAGTCATATTGTGGCATCGTTTTCAAAGATTTATAAACTCTTTGTCCTAGTTATGTACCGGCATATGAGTTATAATAAATAATGATACAATCTGTAAGGCATTTTCAAATTTTTCATAAAATAATGCACAATGCATAACATTGTAACTCATCTTTTTTTGCTTAAGAAGTTACTGTAGTCATGCAGGTGATTAGAAAGAGTTTTCATTAAAAATAATGGATGGTGTGTGGAAGGGCATTTTTTTAAGTTACTTTTTTTGTTGTATGAATTTAATGAGACGCTACCCGCAAGGAGCTGGGCGAAGCCACGCCGGGTCAGATAGATAGACAGACCCACCTTTTCGCTGCAGTTGTCTACTCCTCCCTTTTCTTCTTCTGCTGATGCTGCTGCCGCCGCTTCATTTACCCAAGTTAATTGTTGGGGGCAGATGTAAAAGATCTTTCAAGTGCTCTTTCTAATGCTTTTTGTAAGTTGGTCTTCGTTATCTAAGGTTGTCCTAACTGCAACCAATAAATGATTAGACAGACAGGCAGACAGACAGACAGAGAGGGAGGGACGGACAGACAGACAGATAGACAGACAGACAGACAGACAGACAGACAGACAGACAGACAGACAGAACGGGAACGGGAACTTATATGAATTAAATGAGATGCTCACCACCAGGGTCTGGGCGAAGCCGGGCCGGGTCAGCTAGTCTTATATATAAAAAAGGATCTCCGTCCGTCTGTCTGTCTGTCTGTCCGTATGTCCGTATGTCCGTCTGTCCTTTATGCGCTCGCGAACGGCCCCATCCGATTGAGATGAAATTTTCTACACGCCTTCCTTTCATTCCAGAGCAGCCAACTGTCATAGTTTTTTTTTCTTCTTCCTCCTCCTCCCTCCTCCCTCCTCCCCCTCCCAAAATACGTACGTCCAGGAAATGGTCTTCTACATAGACACTTCTCTCTGAGGTCCCGATAACATATTAACCTGGTGGGATGGCAATCAATCATCCTACTACCTCCTCCCTCCTCCTCCCTTCTCCTCCTCCTCCTCTCCCCTCCTCCTCCTACCCTCTTCCTCTTCCCCTCCTCCCTCTCCCTCCTCTTCCTCCTCCCTCCTCCTCCTCCCTCTTCCTCCTCCTCCTCCCCTTCCTCCTCACTCTTCTTCCTCCTCCCTCTACCTCCTCCCTCCTCCTTCTTCCTTCTCCTCCCTCCTCCCCCCTTTTCCTCCCTCCTCATCCTCCCTCTACCTCCTCCCTCCTCCTCCTTCCTCCACATCCCTCCTCCTCCTCTCCCTCCCTCCTCCCTTCCTCCCTCTTCCCTTCCCCTCCTCCTCCTCTCCTCCCTCCCTTCTTCCATCCTCCTCCTCCCTTTTCTTCCTCCTCCCCCTTCCTCTTCCTCTTCCTCTTCCTCCCTCTTCCTCCTCCTCCTACCTCCTCACTTCTCCTCCTATCTCCTCCTCCCTTTTCCTTTCTCCTACTCCTCCCTCTACCTCCTCCCTCCTCCTCCGTCCTCCACATCCCTCCTCTTCCCTCTTCCTCCTCCTCCCTCCTATTCATTCCTCCTCCTCCCCCTCCTTCTCCTCCCTCCTCCTTCTACCTCTTCCTCCTCTCCACCCTCCTCTCTCCTCTCATCCTCACCTCCTCTCCCCCTCCTCCTGCGTTCTCATCCTG